>BSBK01001291.1:1390000-2139625 GCA_027943335.1 Chamaecyparis obtusa | reverse complement strand
TTTACATATAATATATATATACATATATATATATAATATATGTATACCTATATATATATACATATATATATATATATCTAAATGTATACATATATGTATATATATATATATGTATACATATATATGTATATATATATATATATATATATATATGTATATATATATGTATATGTATATGTATATATATATATATATATATGTATACATATATATATATATATATACATACATACATAGATATACATATAATATATATTACAGAGAGAGAGATATGGTACAAAAAAGAGGATTGAACTGATTCCTTATGTTTCATCCCAACCATCTATATTATTTCTCAAATCATATTTCCCCCATCCCATCGTTGTTGTTCCTTTGCTTTTAGCTATTTCAATTATCATTGTCGGCCATGTTATCCATTCGCCAGTTATAGGCATCATCTTGATTAAAAGTCATATTTCCTTCATCCTCATCCCTAATTTGTATGCTCAATTGACTGAAGATTTGTGCTTGGTTGGTGATCCCCTCTTGGGGTTCTTCTGTGTACGAAGAGGACTAAATATCTTTCTTGTAGATAATCATTGCTCCTTTCACCAGTAATAAAAATCTTTCTCTTGGAACCTCGATAATTGTAGATACATGTGAGACAATGTAGAAATGTGTGAGTTCAATATGAAACTCAATAAGATCCTATTTACTGGCTTGGAAAAATCTCTTCATTTCTCTACTTCCAAATGGCCCAAATAATTTTAGCAGTAAGAGGAAAACCATAAAACTATTCATTTTGAAATCAAAAGATTCAATATAAGACAACAATGACCCCATGACAAGAAAAAATTCTTTAAATAATCCCAAGCAATGGGATGATCAAAAAAACTAGACTAGATTTTCCTAGACAAACTCACATTCAAAAAAAGGTGCTCAAAGGTTTCAGGGCATTTGCAAATGGAACAAGAAATAACCTACTAGCTGTTGGAAACTTAATTGAAACAATTGTTGTATTATCATTGATGTCAAACCTTAATTGGTAAGATTGTTGCTACTTAGGAAAGTACTATATCTATTGAGTGGGGTTGCTAAGAGGCTAAGCAAGGTTGGTAACAATAGCACCTAGGGAAAGGTTGAGTTATCTTGATACTACAAAGTGTACTTGACTATGTTGCACTATAATGAGATAATGTATTGTTTATCTTAGTAAGACTGAAGACTAAAACCAATTTTCTTAACCAAGAAAAGAATGGAAAAATCATGTTTAAGCTGAGTGATGTTAGTGTCGACCAAGTTAGTATATGTCGAGCAAAATTATAGTGTCGACCGAGCATCAGTAAATTGTCGAGGAAGACAGTGCAAGCTAAGGAAACAGTTTTAGTATTGACCGAACGTTCTACATGAAGACCGAGTGAACAATCACAGTATTGACGGAGCATCAACAATTTTATATTTGAAGAGAATTTAATTTTGGAGCCAACATTGTTGAATTCTTGGATTATGTAAAACATTTTGACTTTATTTATTGATTGTTTGGTAAAATGTTTTATTGTAAATCTTTAAGAGATTTGAGATGATTCTAGAAAAGAGCTGAAGAACATAAAGTGGGTAGATTCAATGAATCTAACCTAACCCTATGATCTATGAATGAGATTGAGTGGCAAAATATGAGTTAACCTAATTGAGGAAAATATAAGGGAACCTGAACATTGTGATATGTATGTACATGGAGAACAGAGAATGCTGGAAGAGAAAACTTTTATTGATTGAATAAGCAGAAAAGGCTGAAGGAGAATGGTGGTGATTGCTTGAAGAAAAGTTTTTGAGGCATATCAGACATGGAAATGGCAAAGTTTCAAAGTCAATAAACTAGCATTAGTGTATGAAATAGGATCTAATATTTGCAAAGTGAGTTGTATATTTTTCAAATAATACTGCTGCTACTTTCTAACCATTGTAACAGTCAAAATCCTTTTAACAGAGGTTGACCTAATAGTCATATGTTAAATCCTTTGAACAAGGGTTGCATTCTAATGGAGTGTATGTAAGTCCCTATGACTAGGCTCACTTTTAACAGGGTGATTGAAATCCTTTAACCGGGTCACATTTGACAGTGTGTATTGTAACCTTTGATAGGGGTTGGCTTTTTACAAAGTGGTTTTTTCCAAAATTGGGTTTCCACTATAAATCCTAGTGTTTATACTTGTGTGAATGTTTAGATCTGAACATTGCTATGTTTTACAAGTTAAGTTACAGCTGGGTAGTGGACTGCATTGTTAGATGTTTCTATTATTAAATCAGTGATGACCGAGTTTGTTTTGGTTTTGGATCTGATTTAAGGATAAGTTTATGAGATTGTTTTATACATCAGGACCTGAGAACAACTGATTCACCCCCCCCCCCCTCTCTGTTGTTTTAAATCATATTAACAATTGGTATCAGAGCTAAGTTGCTTATTATTAGTGTTGATAGATATCAAGTTTTAAAGGGGCTTGAAGCAAATGATCAAGATGTATAAGAAGGAGGTACTGAAGTTGAACAAAGAAAATTTCCCTGCATGGAAAAGCTTGATGAAGCTACATCTAGCTAGTATTGGTGACTCTGCAAAGTACTACATTGAGAATAGTTATGTCTCACCTGTCGCACCTTTGACTGCCAAAGAAATGAGAGTTAAGAAAGAACATAATCAGGCAATGCTGGGAATTGCATCTGCCCTAAGCTATCCAGAATTTGAGGACATTAAGGACTACACAACTGCAAAGGATATGTGGGACACTCTTGCAAGGATCTATGGTGGTGACTTGAATGTGTTGAAAGCAAAGGCTGAGAGTCTTAGAGGTAAGTTTGATGAAATGAGAATGCAAGAAGGTGAAAATATTACACAATATTGTAGTAGAATAAAAGAATTTTTGAATGCTATTAGAGGAGCTAATGGGACTATTGATGATGAAACTATAATTGGGAAAGTATTAAGAACCCTACGTCCTATATATGCTATTAAGATCTCAACTATTCAGGAATCTAGATGTAACTCTGCTAATGTGCTTACTTTGGAAAGTTTGGTTGGTAAGTTGATTGCTTTTGAACTCTCTAATTATGATAATTTCATTGTTGGAAGCATTGGAAATGTTGAATCTGCTTTTAAGTCACAGCTAGTTCTGAACAAGCCAAAGAAAGAAAAAGAAAGATGCATCAGTGAAAGTGAAAGTGATAGTGAAAGTGACAGTGACACTTCTGATGAAGACCTAGAAGATCTAGAAGCTCTTATGTCTAGAAGACTGAGAAGGGGAAAAGGAAAGTATAAAGGTAAACTCCCTATTATATGTTTTGCATGTAATAAAGTTGGTCATATAGCTGCTAGATGTACCTGACAGGAAGGATAAAGATGATGAAAGGAAAAGCAAACATAAAGATAGAAAAGATGACAGAAGCTACCAATGGAATAGAAACTACAAGGGAAAAAGGTAAGAAATCTTGTTACATTGCTGAAAAAGAGACTGACACTGATAGTGATGATTTTGAAATTGAGGTAGTTTATGTGGCAATGAAAGATGAATCTGATGAGGATGAGAAAACTGCATTGATATCCTATGTGAACAAGAATGATAAATGGATTATTGACAGTGGCTGTTCACATCACATGACTAGTGACAAAAATAATTTGAGACCTTACATCATTACAGAGGTAAAAGTGTAAAATTTGGTAATGATGCACCATGTCCTGTTAGAGGAAAAGGTTTGATTAAACTAACTGATAAGATATCTTGTGAAAATGCATATTGGGTTTAAGGTCTTCATTAGAATTTTTTAAGTGTTGCTTAGCTTAACAAAACTGGTTACCGAGTGGAATTTCATCACAAGCAACCTAAAATATTTAATGCTACTAGAGAACTGATTGGAAGTGGAGATCAGACTAGAGGTAATTTGTTCTATCTTGACCTATCTAAAGAGACATGTTTGATTGCACAACTTGATGATATTTGGTTATGGCATAAAAGGTTGTGTCATGTAAACTTTGATAATCTGGTAGAGATAAGTAAGGAAGAAAAAGGTAAGAGGTCTACCTATATTGAAGAAAACCTGAGAATGTGGATGTGCAAGGAATGCCAGTTAGGAAAAATGACAAAGTCAAGTTTCAAGAGCAAATCCTTTACTTTTGAAAACATTTTAGATTTGGTTCATACTGACCTTTGTGGACCTATGGGTGTACAAAGTTATGATGGTGCTAGATACTTTATCTTATTTGTTGATGATCATACTAGGATGATGCATGTGATGTTTCTAAAAAAAAAATCTAAAGCTTTTCAATATTTTAAGTGGTATTTGGCTAAGGTTGAAAGGAGACAGGTAGGAACACTAAAATGTCTTAGATCTGACCGAGGTGGAGAATTTACATCAAATGAATTTAATCTATTTTGCAATGATAGAGGAATTAAAAGACAAATGTCTGCACCTAGAACACCTCCATAGAATGGTATAGTAGAAGGAGAAACAAATCTATCTTGGATTATGCAAGGACATTGATGATTGAAAAGAATGTGGCACAGAAATATTGGAAAGAATCTATAAGCACTGTTGTCTACACTCTTAATCGGCTACAAATCAAGAAAGGTACAAATTTGACACCTTATGAATTATGGCATGGACATGCACCAAGTGTTAAATACTTTAGAATCTTTGGAAGTAAGTGCTATATATTAAAAGACACTAGGAATGGAAAGTTTGATGCTAAGAGTGATGAAGGCATATTCCTAGGGTACTCCACAAAAAGTAAAGCTTATAAGTGTTTGAATCTGATTTAAGGATAAGTTTATGAGATTGTTTTATACATCAGGACCTGAGAACAACTGATTCACCCCCCCCCACCCCCCCCCCCTCTCTTTTGTTCTAAATCATATTAACCAAAGGTTTCAGGGCATTTGCAAATGGAACAAGAAATAACCTACTAGCCTCACTAAGAAAGAAAAGACCCAACAACATTTAAAAAAAAAAGAAGCATCCATCTGAAGCAAATAATTTTAGGTTCAACATGCGAGTGCTAAAAAAATTCAAAGATAAAGTGTCATCTAGAGTTAGTCCAGTTCGAATTCTAGCTTTGAGTAATTCTACTGATCCTCCTTAAGCATATCATATATCTATTTACAGGAAAAATCAATCAACAACTTACCATCAGTCCATCTCATTTGATCAATCATTTGTTTAGAGTTCAACATTTACCAAGAAAATGTCTTCCCACAACTTTAGAGATAAGTGTATAAGTTTTCTTCTGGGATTTGGTAATGTTAAATTTAGTACTGATATCTTCCCAAGAACCCAATTGCTTTTTAATCAATACATCATGTATGAGAGAGATTCCTTTTTTTTCCATATTTTAGCAAAACAACATTATGTCAGGGCTAGAGGTTACCATTTAAGTATATACCCCACCAAATAGATATGTCCAATATTAAAAAAGAGGGGTTTTTCCCAACAACACTCTTTGATCATACTTGGGGCCTAACCTAACACCATGGCTTCCAAATGGTATGAAATACGCTAGACCCAAATACTTGAATATCAAAATCTCCAAACACAAGATCATGAAGTGAGATATCCTTGCATCTCTTTCCTTTCTCTATGGTCGATCTCTCAATATTGTTCCTAACAAGAATTTTCCATGGTTCATTCCCTCTTAGGGCTTTGAGAATCCATTTTGCAGATAGAGAAATTCCCTGAGTCTTCAAGTCCCTTGATCCAAGACCTCCCAATTTGTTTGGAGCACAACACCATTCCCATTTGACACAATGTCTCTTTCTATTACCAAGCCCATCTAACCATAACAACTCCCTCATAATATTTTCTAACTTGTTAATCTAACTATTTCTTAGCAACCAAGTGGAGGCATAGTATACTGCATGGGAAGAAAGTATCTTTTGAAACACCCATGCTCTCCCAGTGATATAAAACATGTGAGTTTTCCATTTCAGATGTTTGTCTTCTATCTTCTTGTAAATCCATGCCCACATATATTTGATTGAGGGATTAATAGCAAAGGGTATTCCAAGATATCTGATAATGGTAGAGGGGCATGACCATTATCACTCTCTCCCACTTAACCATCTAGGGGGGGGGGGGGGAGACTTCATCCATCCCAATATATTGGATTTTTGGAGGGATACTTTGGCTACCAAGGTAAGATAGAACAATTGTAGTCTTCTAAGCACATTATCAAAATTCTCCTTATCTAGGTCCAAGAATAGAGAAATGTCATCAACAAAATGTTCCACTAGAAGGTCCTCATTATTAGGTAGATGTATCCCCTTGACAGGTGGGCCAAATTCAGAGGTCTTGATAATAAAGGGCAAAGCATCAACAACAATGACATATAAGATAGGGACAAGAGGGCACCCTAATTTGATAGATCTACCAAGTGGAATATGCTTAGATAGTTCTCTATTAAATTCAATCATAGTTTAGGAATCTTTGAACAAGATACTGACCCACTTACAAAAGCATGATGGAAATCCAAATGCTTCTAGCATCCTAAGGACAATTTTCCACTCAATTCTATCATAGGCTTTTTCAAAGTCTAACAAGACCATAGCCACATTCTAACCATCCATTTTAGCCTAGTGGATAGCCTCCCAATTGGTAATGAGGTTATCCAAGATATATCTCCCTTTAATAAACCTTGTTTGAGTAACTAACACAATATTTTTAAGCAAATCACTGATTCTTCTAGCCATACATTTTACAATAAGCTTATAAGAAATATTTAGTAAGGTGATAGGTCTCCAGTTCTTAATCTGAGATTTATCACCATCTTTGGGAAAGATTTTGATTATCCCCTTGTTGATGTTTTCCCCCTAATAATCTTGATCCAAATGCTTCTTCATATACTTTTTACAGTTCACAAGATATCCATTCTTTGTTCTTCTTATAGAATTTTGTTGGTAGCCCATCAAGACCCGAAGATTTATCATTTGTTAGAGACCCTATGTCTTCATCAATTTCTTTAAGATTAATCCTTTTCTCAAGAACCTTGGCCTATTTTTGGGATACCTTCCTTGGAATTAATTTGATGTATTGATTCATGGCCTCAATGTTTTTAGCTTTGTGTTCTGAAGAAAACAATTTCTTATAAAATTCCACAAAGGCATTCAATATATCTTTATTATTATTGATGATTACTCCTTTCACCTGGATACCAATAATTTCCTCTCTAGTATCTTTTTCTCTGATCAAGTTGAAAAAATGTTTAGAACCTTTGTCCCCATCCTTAATCCATATAGCCTTTGCTCTAATTTTTTGACTTTGTCTTTTGTAATTTTGAATTTTTATCAACTAAGATTTAGTACTAACCAAGGATTGTTCTAGTTCTTTGTCATTGCCTTTGGCTTGTAGCTCTGCTTCAATTTGGTTGAGTTTTCTTTGATAATGGTTTCCTTCTTGATTTATATCCATAGCTTCTTTGGTCTCTATTATTTGAAACAATCTCCTCCACATCTATACTAGTTGCTCCCATTTGTCTATCATAGATAGGGTTGAGTTGCAAAACTTAGAAAGAGAAGTAGAGATCCAAATGGCTCGAAGAGAATCCTCATCTTCCAAAAGAGATGTGTTAAGCTTATAAGTACTCTTTCTTTTCAATTTATGTCCTTGGGGATTAGGGTTTTTTTTAGCATGATGCAAGCATGAATGGTAGAGTGATCTGATAGGCTAGAAGGAATCACCCCCACAGGACTTTGGCCAGGCTAGTGGGAAAAACCAAATATGGCCTCTTCAACATAAATCCTATCCAATCTACAATAGATCATGTTTCTACTAGTCTGGTTATTGTACCAAGTATATGAAATGTTGTTATAATAATGTTTTATATTCTCCAAGGGATCATGAATTTTAAACCTTCTTCTAAAATTAGTCTAAATTTTTTTTTGTTGCCCTTCCATTCATGTTTATTCCCTCCACATTTATCTTATTTTTTTTCCACCGTGTTAAAATCCCCTATGAATATCCATTTAGCATTTGGAAACTTGTTTGATAGTCATTCCCACAAGTTTTCCCTTTCTCTGTAATAATTAGGAGTGTATATATTACAGACTCCTACCACTTGATTATTCACATTAAACAAGACCCATACTACCCTTTGACAAGGAGAAACACCCTTATCTGTCATCTTATCAACCCATTTATTCCCTATCAGAATAGCCACACCTCCTTTACCTCTATCATGTCCTGAGTATATGCAAGTTTCTTTGTCCCAAATGAATTTGAGGGTATTATATGTGTGGTACCCAGTGACTTTAATTTCCTGTAGACAAATGGCATCCTTCTTATGGGTCTTATTACACTAGTTCCTAACTATATATTTTCTGTCAGGAATTTCAAATCCCCTAATATTCCAATTGCATATGTTTATCATCATGGTAACTTGGAGGTATTTTCATTTTTGCACAATCTGGGAGCTCTTTGCTCTTGATTTTGTTGTTCTTTCCACTATTCTTCAAACTATTACTTATTTCATAAATTTTCCTCTTCTTCTTCTTAAAAACCACTTCTGTAAACCCACCATCTTCTACTTCTTTCTCACTATGTAAAGACTTAGAAGGACTATCATCGGGGCACACATTACTCTGTTCAATAGAATGTTGTTCCACAATCTCCAAATCATGTTTATTATGAGGGGATTTGGAAGGCATATTGTCAGGGTAGACATTATCTTGCACAATAAAGTGTTGTTCTATAAACCTTGAGGTAGTTTTATTTATAAGTTTGGACAGAGCTATTTGTTGAGCATTTTGAAAGGGGGCATTGTCTTCATTAACTTTATCCCTAACTACAAGTATGTATTGATGTTGGAAAGCAAAAGGATTTTGAATATCTTTATTTTGGACAAAAGCATGAATTCCAAAATCATCTTCAAAGAGGGGATTACAAAGAGAGACAAATTTACCCAACAGGGTATCTAGGGTTTCCCCTAATGTATCATGTATCATTATTATCAACTATACCAGTATTATCCTTTTTCTTAGTTTTACTATTACCAACATTGTAGTTTCCAGGGATACCATTATGATTAGCATTATTGGTGTTGCTATTAACATTATCCTTAGCACCTTCGGAGGGACCTTTTTTATTTATAAAATTCTCATTATCTTTTTTTGGATATTCTTCAACAAGGAACATTCTCTTTTGTTATGATCATTAAGTTTGCAATGAAAATAGGCCCCAATGTCACCGAGTTTGACAATATTCTATTTCAATTTTTTTTCCTTCAATATCTAAAGAAATTTCATTAGGGAAAAAAACATCAGGGTTGAGAGTAACCAGTTCTTGAGCATTAAGATGCGGTAAAGTGACCTTGGCTTCTTCTACCTAGAGGATAGAACTGAGAGGTTTGAGCAAGTGCGGAATAAATTGCCAAAATTTGGGTTGGACATTTCTAAGTTCTACCCAAAAGGGCAATGAATGGGCAATGACATGCTCAAAATTACTATTGGGGGACCACGGGAGATCCCTAAACATGGATTGCCCAACATTCCAATACCCTTTATTTAAAACCTTCTCTTACATAGCATGAGTTTTAAAACATATAATAAGCAATCCATTCTGAACCATATGACTAAAACTAACCAAAATTCCAAGTTTTTTTCCCCAAATGTTACCAATCCAATCATCCAAAAACTTTCTAGCAAGAAGGAATTTTATATCCATACAAACAAAGAAAATAACAATATTTTTTAACCTAGATTACTCAAATTTAATAGCATTTACCATGTCTCCATTCAGAGAGAGAGCGAGGATCTTAATTCTAGGCAACGAGGTCTTACATTCCTCTCTTCCCTCCTTTCACCCTCCAGAGTATTTTGGTGCGGGCTCATTACCTTTTCCTCCTCCTTGTCAATGTCCATCGAGGCTGGGAAATCTTCCTCCATGCTCACAATAATTAATAACATCAAACTGTGTCGAATCTAGTAAAACCATTTTCTCAGATAGAACTACTTTGTAAGAAGGCTTATTCATTTCACTGTGAACATTAGCAGTTTTACCCTCCACCACTTTATCACCTGCTTTCCTATCTTTACCATCATTATTATCTCCTATGACCATCAATACATATCGTGGAAAAAAATTAACACAACCACACCCTAAATGGAACCCATTTGAGAAATAGTTAAGGCACACACAAATGAGCTAGAGACGAGGTGAGAAAAATAATGAGACAACAAGGGAGAACAAACACAAAAACCAACACAAAGGCAAAATGAAAGTAAAACAACATGCGGGATGAGAACTAAGGGAGGAAAAAGCATAAAAACACCACAAAACTAGTACGGAGGAGATACGGGTCCCTCCTATTGCGAGGAAAAGTTGACATGATCTTCCAAAACTGCAAGTTGCAAAGCATTTTTTCCACTTATTTGCAAAATGGGTTAGGCAAAATAATGGATTTTGAAAAAAGGACCATATTTGATGTGTGGATTGCATGTGTTCATCAAGTACTGGGAACCCAACTTTAATCCATTGAAATTATAGTTTGGTGAAGTTTCAATCTGGGTGAGAACGTGCAACCTCTCATTTGAATATTGGGACACAGTTAATCTCAAGCTCATCAGGAACAAACTAGGTAGATTTCTTATGGTGGGAGGAGTAGAAAATAGGGACTTTAGTATGTATGAAAGGATTTTTATACAATGTGATCCCAACCATACACTTCCAAAAACATGTTTAACTGGTGTCAAATGCTGGAGTATGGAAGAAAATCATCAAGGTGGAAGTGTTGGTTGAGAAATGTAAGATTTGCAAGTGGCTTGTACACTCAGAGTGGGAATGCTCAAAAGTTGAGAAAGGGAAAATGACTACCGAAGAAGCTATTCTTCAAAAGATTATTCTCATGGCTGGAAAGGAAGGATCAAATAAGGGTAATGAAATACTAATAATGCAGGTAAAGTTGGATGCAGATAGTAAAAAGGATGGGGAATAAACTATGAAGAATGGTGAAGGTTTGACTGAAGGCAAACACAATGGATGCATGATGTATCACATGGTGGACCATGTAAGGGTGACAAAAGAGAGGGTAGAGAAAGAGATTCAAGGGTAAATGGTAGTGGAAGGGGAAGAGACTACAATAAATATGGTAAGCTCGATTTTTGATGAGGAAGATGATCAAGGAGAATCCTTTCCATCTATCGGATTGGAGATAGATGTGAGGAATTCCCAAATATTAGGTAGAACGACCCTAGTGAAGTGTGCCAACCTGTAATTGACCCCTGCATCCAAGATAAAATTGACATCCTACTACCATTCCCCAATGCATGGGGAAGAACATAATGGGGAAGCTTGAAAATTTGTTGATTCAGGGATGGAATGTGGGCAACAAATTCCTACAGAGAAGACAATTGGAATGGATATTATACATTCACTAGAAAAGTCAATCCCAAGTTGCAATGATGATAAAAAAAGATGTTATATGACCAATCTATGGTGTTGAGGACTTATTGGAATTGAAAATAACACATGGGGTATCCCCAAGCAAAATACTTCTCTTTAACAGAAGATAATCAAATCCTTACAGTGAGGATAAATATGCTTCAACCCAAGTAAGGCACAAAGAGTGGAGGAATTTGGCCAATGACAAGGTAGGCTATTAGGTTGAAAAGAGATTAAGACTGAGTATGGATTTTCATGGTTTGATGGTGATGTCAACTCAGAGGAAGAAGATATTTTGGAAAAAATAATTATTAGTCAAACTCAAGAAAAAGTCAACAAAGCTAAGGTGGATGGAAAATGTCAAATAGACCCAAAATGTAATAAATTCAAGTTGGAATTGGCTGGTAGCACCAAGGGACAAATGAAGCTACATTCCAAGAAGGGAATTACCCTTCTTTAGGAGCCATGAAGGCGTTTATTGGAATGCCAGAGGTTGCAATTCCTCTGACAAAAGGTGCCTAATCAAGAAATGTCTTGATCAAGAAAAGCCAAATTTGGTACTACTACAGGAAACAAACTTGGCCAAGTTGGAATTTGAAAGTGTTTTGAGATATTTGAGGAAATGAGAAAGTTTTTGTGTGGAGGATATAAGGGTGTCAGGAGGACTAGCAATATTGTAGAATTCATAGAAGCTAGAGGTAAAGGAGGTGCAGTGTGCCTCCTATTGGCAATTGGTCGAAGTGAAAATGAATGATAGGAAAATGGAGTTGTTTCTCCTGAATATGTATGGTCATACTCCCATTGCATAGAAAAATGTGGTATGGGATCATGTAGCAGAAGCTCATCATATTGGGGGGAGACTTCAATATGACTAGGTGGCATTAGAATAAGAGAGAGGGTAGGCAAGTGATTAATAAAGGACATAATTATTTATATAAATTTATTTTCTATAGCAACATGGAGGAGTTTTAATCAAAGGAATGGAACTTCACCTTGATAAATAGGAGGAAATGATTCTTCAATATTTCATAAAGGTGTCATTGATTCTTTGTGGCAGAGCACTGGGAGGTTTTTTCTTTTAATTTTGAGTCCTTCATATTCCCTTTTTCTAGGCCTGATCACTTTCTAATTGCTCTCCTCTTCTAGGATGAAGTAAGTCCTTTTAAATAACCTTTTAAATTCAAGTTCATGTGGCTTCAAGACATTAATCTTATTTCCCACACTGACACATGGTGGAAGAATGCACCATGAGTGGATGAACAAAAGCATTCTATCTTTCCAAATGACTTCAATTTATCAAGGAGAAACTAAAATAATGGAATAGATTATCCTTCAAAAATATTTTCTCTAAAAAAGAGAGGATTGGAAAGGACATTGAAGATTTGAATCAAATCATCATAACCCAAGGTATGAATTATTTTGAATTCACAAAAGAGAAGTTGCTGAAGCATGAGTTATCTAAAGTTCTAGCTTGGGAAGAACTCTACTAGAAACAAAAATCTAGGGAATGTAGGCTCAAAGAGGAGGACAATAATACTAAGTTTTTCTATTCCTCAGTAAAGGAAATATGTATGCAAAATAAGATCAATACAATAAAAAATGGAAATGGAGGTGTTCTTACCGAAAGGGAAGATATAAATAAGGAGATTTTTTGATACTTTTCATCCCTTTTGAACAGTGATCATGAAGTCAGGACAAGCATTATAGAGATTGGTTCTATCATACCCCGAGTGATTAGTATGGAATAAAATAAAACTTCATTAAATGCAATATCAATGAAGGAGGTGAAAGAGGCTTTGTTTTCTCTTGGGGGAGACAAAGCTCTAGGGCTAGATGGTTTCTCAGTGGGATTTTTACAAAAGGTTTGGGAAATCATCAAACAAGACTTGTGGGAAGTGGTTGAAGAATAAAGAGTCAAGGCTGACATGTGTAAATATATTAATAGTACCTTCATTTCCTTAGTCCCAAAGAAGGAAGTTGATGGGTATTTTGAGGAATACAAACCTATATCTCTCTATAATTTACCCTACAAGGTCATATCCAAGGTGATTGCAAATAGACTCAAGCCATTGTTGCCTTTGATTATCATTGAGGAATAGATTGGTTTTGTGCTGGGGAGGTCTATTGTGGAAGGGATTCTCATAGCTCATGAAGCAATACATTCTATCAAGAAAGCTAAGACAAAGATGATGCTTTTTAGGTTGGACATCAAAAAGGAATTTGAACATGTCAACCACCCATTCTTATATTACATTTTGAGATATTTTTTATTTGATGAACTTTGGATGGCTTGGATCAAAAGCTACATTAGAATGCCTAGGTTTTCTATGATTTTGAATGGAAGCCCACAAGGATTTTTTGAATCTTCACGTGGTCTCAAACAAGGAGACCCAATCTCTCTGACCCTCTTAATCATCATGGCATAATTTCTTGGTAGACTAATACACAAAAAAATAAGCAATGGCTAGTGCAAGGGAATCAAAATTGCCCAAGGAATTGAGGCTTCAACACACCAAAATTTTGCCAAAGATACCCAATTCATGGGGGATTCCTCACTAAGAGAAGCCAGATGTATGAAATCAACAATAGACAAATATTGCAAACTTTTAGGCCAAGAAATGAATTGGCATAAATTTGACGTGATATTTTTTAATACTATTTTTGAGGAAGCAACATGATATATGTAGGTTCTTCAGGTCAAATTAGGAAAACTCCTCAGGAAATTTTTGGGCTACCCCTATTAGGGGTGCTAGTAAATCCAATATGTAGGTCAAATTGCTAGAGAGATTTATGGGGAAGATGGAAGGTTTGAAAAGTAGATGAATTTACTCTACTGGTAGGATTCTCATGTTAAAATTAGTTATCTCAGTCATGCCACTCTACTCCATGATGTGTATGAAAATATTGGGCAAAATTACTAAAATTCTAGAGCAGAAGATGAGGAAGTGTTTATGGAATGGTATCCAAGATCAGGACAAGATACCACTCATTGCATGGGACCATATCTATAAGTCCAAGAAGGCTAGCATGGTTGGGCTTAGGAAGTGGAATCATATGAATGAAGTAATGGGTGATAAACTCATTTGGATGATGTACACAAATTTCTCTCACAAATGGGCCCAAATACTAGCGAATAAATATTTGGATAGTAATGTTAAAGAGAGAATCCACATAATTGTTGACCCACACAAAGGATCTTCCATATACAATTTCATGTTGCATTGTATCCATATAATCATAGATCATGTCACTTGGAAACTAGGGAATGGAGAGAAGGATAACTTCTGGGATGATTTTTTTGAGGGCCAACTTTCTTTGTTTGATGATGAATGACTTAGATGTTTGATGAAAAAAATAGTGATAGCTTGGGGTAGTAAAGTAGAAGATTTCATTACTATGAATTAATATAAGGGTGAGGTGAAATTGGCATGGAAGGACAAAAAGGGTCTCAATTTAGGAGGGAGAGTTAGGTGAACTAATAAGACTAATGGATAGTAGGAAATTCATGTTGATTGGAGATGATGATGAGTTGATATAGTGTGGGACCATGAAAGGAGAGTACTCAATCAAAGTTTGATATCAACTGGTAGAAGTTGTAGGGATTATTGATCAAGAACTGACCCATTTATTTTTTAATAAGTAATACTTGCCTAAGGATGGTACTTTGTCTTGTCTAGTATATAAAATAAAGATACTCACAGGTGAAAGGTTAATGAGGTATGGTTTTCATAGACAATAATCTAGGAAATATGGAAGGAATATAACCATATAATATTCCAAGGGAAAGGTGAAATGGTTGAGAGATTACATTTTAGAATTAAGCATTGTATTACTAAGCTAGTGAATGTGATAGGACCATCTTTGAATCCAAGAAAATTTTATTTCAATTCATTCAATGAAAGGTGTAAAAAGAATTGGTCAATGCTCAAGTATAAGCCCTGTTAGAAATAGGGAATACTAAGAGGGGGGGTGAATCATTATTCTACAAACTTTATCTTTTGCCCAATTATGGATATAAAAGATTATATTTATACATGCATAACATAAGAAGCTAAACAACATGCATAATAATAAAGAACTCATAACACATTATTTGTTCTTGAGGAAACCCTGGCCAAGGGAAAACCCCGGTGGGGATGGTACCCACAAAGATCCACTAATCAAAAGTATCATGTTAAGGATGTTGACCCTATTAGGAGTCTATTACAAGCATATAGTGTATCAGTCCTGATTAAGGGACTATAGGCCTTGTTAGAAGCCTCAACCCTGTTAGGAGTTGTAGTACAAAATGTGATTACCAAATGAGCCCACTGCCCAAAGAAGTAATGTACAATATACCTTGATTACAAAATAGGTTAAGGTACATAACCTTATACTGCTTGCATCAATATCACTTCATTGCTCTTTCACTATCACTATTACATATGCTTCATATACTTCGCATCATACTTCTACAATTACTTGTTGCTTGTTACAATTACTTCTCTTTACAATTACAATTACATTTACATTTATACCAATAGCTTTATCAAAGAGTTAACATCTAGGATGTCATCTCTTTATGTTGTTAAGTCATTATTTTGATAAACAAAATAATCCCTTAACTCTTTACTATTTTTGTCTTCATATTCTGTCATGTCAGCTTCACACTGTCTTCGGTAAAACTATCATAACTTCTTCCGTACATGTCATACTGACTTGTGCTTTGAGATGGGTGACCAATAGTCATCATAGAGTCTATGTTCAAGTGTACAAGCATTGAACTTACTCGAGTTGTGTTAGGAATGAATGCTGAAGCCTTTGGAAGTCATTCTGTAGCAGTAGTTGTTGCATTCATGACTATGATTGTCATTGATGTCAACACAGTGATATTCTGGAGTTTAGCAGAGAAGCAGGCACAGTTTTGTTTTGCACACATGTTATATTGTAGATTGAGTTATGCGCAATTGATGGCATGTTCTTTGGTATGTTATTAGCCTATGGTTAAGAGCACAAAAAGAAATCCATTTATTCATGAAAGTTATAAGCATTTTGGTGGAAGCAGTATTCTGGCAGTATTCCTGTGTAGTGGTTTTTGGTAATCGAAGGATATCTCCTAACCAAGATGGAATCTGATTCTACATAGTTAAATGGAATTTTGAGACTCATTGGTGATGATGTGGTTCATAGCACAAACTTTGAGGTCACACGATTGGAAAGTTATTGTATCTAGAAGCTGACAGTTTTATGTAATTTTGATGTAGCGTGTTGAAATTATTATTTTGTATTTGCATGCCGACTCATTTGTAATTATTTGAGTGTGGTATAAAGGAAGGAATGTTTTCCTTGTTATATGAGAGGATTGCAATAGTTGTGATATGAAATCATGAAACTTGTGATGCGAATGTATGCATGAAGTGAAGAAAAGAGCTAATTCAGTGATGAAGGAAGACTTGCGAAGTACAGAGATCTGGATTTGTGATCTTGTGTAGCAGAGAGTGTGGTTTTGGCACAATGTGAAGGAGGTAACATATTTCATATTATTCTATTGAATAATCCTAAGATCTGTTGGATAGTGAGTTTAGAGATCTTGCCTTGAAGCTGTTTGGACAGTGGGTCCTTCTGTCTTCCATAACTCCTAACAGGGTTAGAATCTTTTAACAGGGATTCAAAATCTCCTAACAGAGATTCATATGTACTAAATGTATTTCATAAGACTCCTAATAGGTTCCATCCTCTAACAAGGAACTTTCATATTAGTTCATCATTTTGTGGGCATCATTCCCACCGGGGTTTACTCTTTGATCAAGAGGTTCCCTAGTTAACATATCTTGTGTTATTGTGTCATTGTGTATGATTATCCTTCTATGGTTGGTTACTGCATTAATTATATGGTTTAAAGCTATTGAATTTGATATTGAAGTTAATGATGATAAATAGTTTAATTATCATATAACTGATTCACCCCCCCCCCCTCTCAGTTATCTTGGTGGTCTTTACTTTCTAACAATTGGTATCAGAGCAGCAGGTCCTTGAAAGAGAAGTTTAACAACTTAAGGAGATCTATGGCAAATTTTAGGAAAGAAAGCCCTAAGTTTGATGGAGTAAATTTTGACAACTGGAAAGAAAAGATGAAGACACATCTCTTGTGTTTAGGACTAGGTTATTGGTTAATTACAAAGAATGAAAGGACTATAATTGAAGAAGACAATCTTGAAACAAGTTCTAAAGATGAGGTAGATCTATTTATGTGTAACATACTTGCAAGAGAATCACTTTTATCAACACTTCCAGAGAATGAATACAGTCAGGTAAAAGGTTTAACTAAATCTCATGATATTTGGAAAGCTTTACATTCTACTTTTGAAGGTGATGAACATGCAAAGAAAGCTAGGTTACATAATTGGATTTGTGCATTTGAAGACATAAGAATGATGGAAGATGAATATGTTAGAAGCTATATTGGTAGGATGTCAGAAATTGTTGCAGGAATAAAGTCTTGTGGAGGTGAACAGATAGAGAATGAAGTAATATGGAAGATTTTGAGAACATTGACACCGGTATTCAGGCAAACTACACAAATGATTGAACAAGTGATACCTTGTACACCAAACTTTTCAAGAGAGACTCTTCTTGGAAGATTGGAAGCAGAAGAGATGAATTTGAGATTATCAGGAGAACTACCTAGAGTGGAGACAACATTCAGTGCTCTTAGCATCAGACCTACTTTGTCTAGAAGTACAAGTGTGAATGGAGATTATGCCAGCAGTAGCACATCCAAATCTGATGAAGATAAGAAGATTGAAGAAGGTATTGCTTTTCTTGTGAAAAGAGAACCAGATGGTAAGAAAATCTTTAAATGTTGGACATGTCAAGAATATGGTCATTTTGCATCTAAGTGTCCTAAGAGAGTTAAGAAGTATAGAAACAATTTTAAGCCTAGAAGATCTAAAGAATGTTATTATGTGAATGATGAAGAAATTGAAGCAGGAATTGAAAGACATTTGAGTGACAGTGATAATGATAACTTTGATGACATAGGATTTGTAGCAATTAAGGAAGAAAATTTTGAATCTGATATTAAAGAAGAAAAAGATTTAGTTTCCCAAGTTGAAAAGAAAGCTAATTGGATTATAGATAGTGGTTGTTCACATCATATGACTGGTGATAAAGGAAAATTCATAAAGTTTAACAATTATGATGGAGGAGTTGTTAGAGTTGGTAACAATGCACCTTGTTTGATTAAAGGTATAGGATCTATTACTCTTGATGGAAAGACTAATACTGATGATGTTTACTTTATTGATGGATTGAAACATAATATTTTGAGTGTTGGATAGTTAGTGGATAAAGGGTATCAAGTTTGGTTTACTAAGAAAACTTGTGTGATTAAGGATAAAGATGGAAATCTAATTGGAACTAGATCTAGAACAAGAGGTAATGTATTTCAGTTGAACCCTACTGAGATGACATGCTTGATGACTAATATTGATGATAGTTGGTTATGGCATAGAAGGTTTTGTCATATAAACTTTGATAATATTGTGAAAGTAAGTTTCACACTTGTAGTAAGAGACTTACCTAAAATTATGAAGCCTACTAACATGATTTTCAAAGAATGTGTGATGGCTAAGCAGAAAAGGAGTTCATTTGCTAGCAACAAGTTCACATCTACAAAGAAGCTGGAGATTGTTCATACAGACTTGAGAGGTCCTACTAGGACTAGAGGATTCTATGGAGAAAGGTATTTTATGATTCTTGTTGATGATTTTACAAGAATGATGTGGATTGCATTTTTTAAAGAAAAATCTAAAGCATTTGATAAGTTTGAGGTCATGAAGAATAAAGTTGAGAATGAATCAGGAATGAGGATTAAATGTTTGAGATCCAATAGAGGTGGAGAATTTACATCTAAAGAGTTTAACACTTTTTGTACAGTGAATGATATTAAGAGACAGTTATCAACCCCTAGAACACTTGAATGAAATGGTATTGCAGAAAGAAGGAACAGATCAGTAACTGAAGCAGCTAGAGCTATGTTATTTGAAGGTGATTTGGCAAAGACATTTTGGAGAGAAGCAGTGAATACAACAGTATATACAATGAACAGAGTACAAATCAGAGCAGACACAGACAAGACACCTTATGAATTGTGGTTTGGACATGCACCCTCAATTAAGTATTTTAGAATTTTTGGAAGCAAATGTTATATTAAGAGAGATGATGATATAGGAAAGTTTGATCCTAGAAGCGATGAAGGAATTTTTCTTGGATATTCTTTGAAAAGAAAAGCATATAGATGTTACAATAAGAGAACTAAAACTATTGTTGAAAGTGCAAATGTAAAAGTTGATGAGAAGTTTAAAATTTAGGAAAGAATGCTTGATTATGAATCTGATGAAGGAACTAATCCTCAGCCTAACATTGAAACTACTGAATAATTTTTTGAGACTGATAGTGAATTGTTGAATGAATGTCATGTTGAAGAAAACAAAGAAGAATCTATAGTTGAAGAAAGATCAGTGACTATGACACCTAATAGGTATATATCAAGACATCATCCTGTTGAGCAAGTTATTGGAAGTTTGGACAAAGGAGTTATGACTAGAAAGAAGGTACATTTATGTTTGATTTCTCAAATTGAACCTAAGTCTACTAATGAAGCTTGTGAAGATGAACATTGGATTAAAGCTATGAAAGAAGAATTGGATCAGATTGAAAAGAACAAGACATGGGAATTGGTCCCTAGACCTAAAGACAAAAATGTGATTGGAACTAAATGGGTATTCAGGAACAAGATGAATGAACAAGGAGAAGTAATTAGAAACAAAGCAAGATTGGTATGTAAGGGATACTCACAGCAAGAAGGAATTAACTATGAAGAGACTTTTGCCCTTGTGGCAAGACTTGAAGCGGTAAGAATATTTTTGGCTTATGCAGCATTTAAGAAATTCAAAGTGTATCAGATGGATGTAAAGTCAGCATTTCTGAATGGTGAATTAGAGGAAGAAGTCTACATTGAGCAGCCTGAAGGTTTTCCTTTAACTCAAGAAGGAGACAAGGTATGTAAACTAAAGAAATCATTGTATGGACTAAAGCAAGCACCTAGAACTTGGTATGCTAGATTAGATAAGTATTTGTTAAAATTGGGATTTATAAAAGGAACAGCTAATAGTAACTTATACACAAAAGAAATTGAGAATGGATTGTAAGTTTTGGTTATTTTTGTTGATGACATTATTTTTGGAGGAGAAGATGAAGCTAGTGACATTTGCTAATGAAATGAAGATAGAATTTGAAATGAGTATGATTGGAGAAATGAAATACTTTTTGGGATTACAAATAACACAAAACAAAGATGGTTTCTTTATAAGTCAAACAAAGTACTTGAATGATTTGTTGAAAAGATTTGGTATGGAGAATTGTAAACTAGTTGGAACACCTATGGTTATAGGACATAAACTATCTAGTAAAGATGAGACACCAGAAGTTGAGCAAAAGAAATACATATCTATGATTGGTGGATTGCAGTACTTGACACACACTAGACCAGATATACAACATTTAGTTGGGATGGTAGCAAGATTTCAAGCTGAACCTAGAGAGTCACATTATGCAGTAGTAAAAAGGATATTGAGATATCTTAGATTCACAATGGACTATGGACTGTTGTATGAAAATTCTGATGATTTTACCCTATGTGCATATATTGATGCTAATTGGGGAGGCAACATTGATGACAAGAAAAGCACCTGTGGTGGAGCCTTTTTTCTTGGAGGAAGATTAGTTTCTTGGTTGAGCAAAAAGCAGAATTGTATCTCAAAGAGTACAGCAAAATCAGAATATGTAGCAACAAAAAACAATTGTAATAAGATAATATGGATGAAGTAGATGTTGATGGACATTGGAATCAAGTTTTATGAGCCTATTGTCATATATTGTGACAATACAAGTACAGTTAGTATGTCTAAGAATCTAGTTTTACATTCTAAAACAAAGCATATAGAGATCAAGTATCATGTTGTAAGAGAGAAAGTTGCAAAAAAAGAAGTCAGACTGGAGTACATAAGCACAAAAGAGTAGATAGTAGATATATTTACTAAACCTTTGCCTAAGGATACATTTGAGTATCTGAGAGGTATGCTTGGGGTTATGCCCCAACCTACTTTTGAGTAATGATGTAATTGGTTGCATCCGTCCAGTGGTTTATGGCCCTATCTATTTTCTGGATTGGATGTTGGTACTTCTTCTATGGGGGAGTATGTGTATTTGAGCTGAGTCATTGAGGACTCTCGTGAATGTATTTTCTGAATAGTGTCTTTTGACATTGAGCTATTGTTTGACATAGTGATAGAATTTATGTCATTAATGTCAATGGGGGAGAGAATCATGAAAAACATTGAGGAAACATTGAGGAACTACATTTTTTGGAGAGATTGAATAGGATAACGAAGCAAGATTTGATTGATGATGAGTAGCAGTGCAGTTGAGCAGCAGTGATTGGATTTTTGGAACATTGGATGTTTTTCATCTATGTTGCCATCAATGCCAATGGGGGAGATTGTTATAAATTAATGTTGAAGCCTTTGGTAGTCATTTTGTAGCAGTAGTTGTTGCATTCATGACTATGATTGTCATTGATGTCAACACAGTGATATTCTGGAGTTTAGCAGAGAAGCAGGCACAATTTTCTTTTGCGCACATGTTATATTGTAGATTGAGTTATGTACAGTTGATGGTATGTTCTTTGGTATGTTATTGGCCTATGGTTAAGAGCACAAAAAGAAATCCATTTATTCATGAAAGTTATAAGCATTTTGGTGGAAGCACTATTCTAGTAGTATTCCTTTGTAGTGGTTTTTGGTAATCGGAGGATATCTCCTAACCGAGATGGAATCTAATTCTATGTAGTTAAAGGGAAGTTTGAGACTCATTGGTGATGATGTGGTTCATAGCACAAACTTTGAGGTCACATGATTGGAAAGTTATTGTATCTGGAAGCTGACAGTTTTATGTAATTTTGACGTAGCGTGTTGAAATTATTATTTTGTATTTTCATGCCAACTCATTTGTAATTATTTGAGTGTGGTATAAAAGAAGGAATGTTTTCCTTGTTATGTGAGAGGATTTCAATAGTTGTGATATGAAATTATGAAACTTGTGATGCAAATGTATGCATGAAGTGAAGAAAAGAGCTAATTCAGTGATGAAGGAAGACTTGTGAAGTACAGAGATCTGGATTTGTGATCTTGTGTAGCAGAGAGTGTGGTTTTGGCATAGTGTGAAGGAGGTAACATATTTCATATCATTCTATTGAATAATCCTAAGATTTGTTGGATAGTGAGTTCAGAGATCTTGCCTTGAAGTTGTTTGGGCAGTGGGTCCTTCTATCTTCCATAACTCCTAACAGGGTTAGAATCTTTTAACAGGGATTCAAAATCTCCTAACAGAGATTCATATGTACTGAATGTATTTCATAAGACTCCTAATAGGGTCCATCCTCTAACAAGGAACTTTCATATTAGTGCATCATTTTGTGGGCATCAGTCTCACTGGGGTTTACTCTTTGATCAAGAGGTTCCCTAGGTAACATATCTTGTGTTATTGTGTCATTGTGTATGATTATCCTTCTATGGTTGGTTACTACATTAATTATATGGTTTAAAGCTCTTGAATTTGATATTGAAGTTAATGATGATAAATGGTTTAATTATCAGATAATTGATTCACCCCCCCCCCCCCCCTCTTAGTTATCTTGGTGGTCTTTACTTTCTAACAAGTTGACGTCGCAAACAAAAACTGTATCCAGGTTCACTAGTAAAACATTGTCTCACACTTAGACAAATTTGCAATGCACTCTATCATACTTTCTCTCTGACTTGTATGATCTTCATTAGGATCATATGTTGCCATAATGACAACATCTATGCAATCAACTCAGCCAAATTGCCAACAATCTTCCCCTTTGTCATTGGTGGCAACATATGAGAAAATTGGCTAAGTGTACAACTCAAAATCTCAAAAATGTTCAAAACTATGGCCATAGTATAAAATACATACTATCCTTATAACTCCTCAAAAATTATTTCCTCTAATATAGTACTCCCCCTAAGAGTAACAACCCTTATCATATACTATCAATTTTCTTCTATATATCTCTCCCCCTTTAACAACAATGACAAAATAAGGTAGGGAGGGTCACAAAATTGTATCACAAAAAGTTATACCTCAATTTATTTATTGCAAAGCTGGTAGGTTTGCAACACAATCTGCAAAATCTATCTTCATGGCTTCTATCTCCTTCTCCCATGATTTCTTAATGGAATCTGCCACATTGAGTAGTGTGCTCAGTCCATAAGAAGCAATTTCACATGCTTGGAGGCTTTCAAAGTTAAATTTATGAAAAGATGTCTTTGCTGAAAGACAATCTTCCAACTGTTCTTCAATTATGCTCAACTTCATAGAAACATGCTCTCTCAAAAGAGTATATCTTCTCAATTTCCTATCTTTCTCATCTTGTACAATTCTAATTTCATCATACAAATTTCTAACTTTCTTCTCAATATTATAGACCTTCACATTGGGGTTAGATAGAAGGTTTGTTTCATTTAGAATCTTTTCTTCCTTCAACTTTATCTTCTAATCTTCCTCAACTGTCAAAGTCTTTGATTTTGTACACTGTATGTACAAAAATTTTCCTGTTTCCAAGTGCTTCCTCAAATCTTTGATACAGATATCAAGAGTACTGATATCATTGCTGATGTACTGACTGATGTTCAAAAGCATTCTAGCCTCATAGTCTGCTTGTGCTTTTACTTTTGCAATATTAGCTAGGTGTGTGAATTCATTATCAAAGGTACTCATTACCTTCTTTGCCTTCTCCATAGGGTTTGCATCTAAAATTTGTGTAGTTATAGTACTTTGTAACTTCTCAGTTAGTTCCTTCAGACACCCTTCAAGACTCTTCACCTTCTTGTTCTTACCAATTATTTTGTTCAAGGATGTAATCAGTTCCAATTGATCATCATCATCTACTTCTTTTCCCAAATGCTCAATCATAGAGCCAATTTGAGTCTTCTTTCCAGTCTCAGGAGTAAGACTGATATCTTCTTTGGTGGGAAGGGGACCTTGTTCTTCTACAATTGGTGGTTCCACAACTGTGGTCTCGTTCATCTCTTCTTCTTTTGTAGCTTCCTGTTCCTCAAAGGCCGAATTGTCAACAATGTTCTCCAAATTCTTGAATACATTTTCATCAGTATCCAAGGTGATTTGTGTACCTTCTACATTCATTGTTTCATCTTCAATATTAATAGCTGGAGAAGAGGGAATGTCCTCTTGTACTTTCTCACCTACTTTCTCTGCTACAACTGATGATTCTCCAACATACTTTTCCATAACCTTGATAATTGCTTGTTCAGTCTTAAAATTTACTTCTTCATACCTACCTCCCATAATCTAAATTGTTCTCCTTTTGTTTCTTAGATGGGTGCTTAGGGCCTTCATGATTTGGTTGAAATGAGCTTCATCTTTTATCTCACAAAGCTTCCTCACAAGCTTTTCTCTGATAGTTGTCTCTTCATCTGATGCTCTCTTCTTTCTGTTCAGAAGTTTGTTATAAAGATCATCATGTATTTGTCCTTGAATAGTATCAAACTTCTTGCTAGTCAAGATCATATGCTTCACAACTACATTCTCTAGATTAATTCTATTAGTACAATCATAAAGATCATAATACTTGTTCATTCTTGCAAAGTCACCATTCTTGATAATCTACTCATTAAGCTTTTCAAATTTTGGTTTCCAAGCTTTCTTCTTTGTAGTGACATCATCTTTAACCTTTGCAATCTTTCTTGGAATAGGTTGCACTATAGTTTTATGCCTCTTTCCTGGTCCAGTGAAACTCTCCTTAACTCTTTTGCTAGGTGTGGAGGAATTAGATCTAGTAGACATCTTTGTTTCTATGTCCTTCTCAGGTACTTCCACTTTCACCTTTACTTGTGGTTCTTCCTATGGCACTGCAATTGATGATAAAGGAGGCATAAACAAAACTTCCTTTTGTCCACTCTCTCTGATTGCTACTGTTGTCTGCTTTGCTACCAAAAATTCTCTCTGTCATTCCTGTATCCTTTAAGATTTTCTTAATGGTGCTCTCAACTCTCTTCTTAGACTGTTTCTCTTCAATTATAATCTTTGCGGAGTTGAAGTTCTCCTCAAAGGTTCCAAACCTATTACACTGAGTATCCAACTTACACTTCAATAGTTTGTTGACATACTCTTCAGCTTCTACCTCAGATATTTCATAGCCAAGAGGGTCTATGAAGTCTGTTCTAGGCTCTACTGCTTCAATATAAGTAAGGTCAGTATCCACCATAAAACATATATCATCTTTGTATTTCTCAACAAGAGACTTAGGGATCCTTGATTTACTAGACACAATATTTTGAAATGTCTTAATAACAAGTACTGCACTTTCATTAACACTATCAATAACATGCTTTTTGTATACTACATTAATCCTTTCCATTGTAGTCTATCCATCATTCCAATCATTTCCTATGGTGTAAGGAAATCTCTTCAAAAGATGAAAGAACATGTATGTGATTAGGGATGAGAACCTAAACTGTGTATACTTAGTTTTCTTGATCTTCTCCAAGTTCTCAAACAATTGAATTCTAAGAATTTCACCCATATCAACTGGTACTCTGTCAACACACATAAGATAAGCTACATGTACCATTCCAACTACCATGTCATCTTCTCTTGAATTAGCAAAAAACTTAGTAGTTAGGATCTTGCATATGTATCTCACATCAACTTGTTTTATCTTGCTAATCACAATTCCTCTACCATTATAGGATGAATTAGTGTTGTCAATGACTATTTTTCTCATTAAAATGAATAGCTCCAATCTTAGATAATCGAGTGACTTCATGAATAAAATCAACTATAATATCTATCACTTTATCCTCTAGCCAAAACTTTCCATTATGAATTCTACTCAAAATGATCTTAGTGCATTCTTCATTATCAAATTCATACTGTAATCCATATTTGACAATTTCATTATGTTCCAAGTATTCAAAACCTTATTTCAGTGACATATCCTGATTGTACATCTTCTGATATTCATCTGTAAAATCACTATCATTTACTGTCTCTATTTTGCATCCAAGATAACTCTTGACATTCTCTAAATGTAATACTCCATCTGGTACAGATGATAATGCAAACCTAGGGTCTTCTTCCAATGGTTCTACTAGTTCCCTTTTTACTTTAGGTCTATTCTTGTCTCTGACATTGTGTATTAATGAAACATCCATGATTTCTTCAAATGCCTTTACTAACTCAAAGATTTTTCAAGTAAAATACCTCAATTTTGCAATTTTAGGGCTTGCATAGATTCGACACACAATTCTTTTCCAAATCCTTGCAAAATGCTCTCTATCACTGCTCTTTGATCTCCTTGACACTTGACTTCACTTTGATGATCAAATAATAACAATCATAACCTTTTATTAATCCAATCTCACTTAGATCTGACATCGCATTCAATTCTTTTGCCGCTTCTTTCCAAAAAGATGTCTCTGCTATTTTTCAAAACTTAAAACTTCTTGCGATCTTGCAAAACATCATATTTTTCTTTGCGCTCTTAACCATAGCATTAGAATATCATAAACTACCTTGCATTAACTGTGCAAGACTCAATTCATCATATATCTACTTCTATACTAAATCTAAGTTCCTATTCTACTGCAATTTACATGAATTAAGTACTTTGAGATAGGTCAGGTAAAGATTCATTCTTACCTATCAATACTTCACCTTTCTGATTACCTTCAATGTTAAATATGTCTCCTTGATCTATGCTTTTGATAAACTTCACTTCATCTAAATTACTACAGCATCCTTTCTGACTGTTACTAGCATCTTCATTTCTTCTTGCATGATTCCTGGGGTTAGGATTAGGATGAAAAACTCTATTGTTCATTCTACAAAACCTTGTTTTATGTCCAATCTTGTTACATATCTGACAAAAAATTCCATTGTTTCCATATCTTGGTCCAGGTTGATTGATTTGTGATCTGCAGTTTCTAGCAATGTGTCCAACCTTGTTGCATCTATAACAAACTACTCCACTTCTTCTGTTCATATCTTCAGTAGGTTTCTTATCTACATTGTTAGTATTCGTAAACATTCTACTATCATCATTATTCTCAATAAATTTAAGTTTCCTACAATCAATAGCTCTATGTCCAAAACCATGCAATTGTAACAATAACCATTAAGAGGTTTAAATTGTTTACCTTTGCAATCTCTCTTCATGTGACCAATAGTATCACAAGAAAAACATCTACCTTTGAATTCTCTTTGCATACCTTTGGGAGATTCCTCTTGCTTTAGTAATTCTTCTTCTTTAGGTGTATCTTCAAATTTGTTGATCTCATTAGGCTTCTTCTCATTCACGCTTTCAGATATCTTCAGATCTGGTTCCTTGCCTTCATCATTTTCTTTGAAAGTGTTGAATCCAAGACCGGTCTTATCATAGAATGGTTTTTGATAGGATATTTGTTCATCAATCTTCTCACTAGTTGAATATAGCCTTTCAAGTTGTTGTTTGGATTGAGTCAGTTCACCTTTCACAATCTTATTGTATTTCTCAAGTTCATCATACTGCAAATTGACTTTCTCAATTTCAGATGTTACTTTAGAAAGTTTAGATTTTAGTCCTTCATTTTCAGTCTTTAGACTTTCATTCTTAGATTTTAGATTTGCTTCATTCTTGCCATTTCCATCTTTCAAACTAATCTTCAAATTTTCAATCTTCAATTCATGCTTAAGGATCTCATTTTCTTTTTCCATATTGTCATCACAATCTTCAATAAAAACTTCAAATTCTTTTTCAGAACTCATATCTTCCAATTTGTTTTTTAGTTTCTCAATGAGGTTCTTTACATCATCATACTTTCTTTTCAAAGTACCTTTTTCAATAGTAAGCAAGTCAATCTGTTTAAGAGCTTCTTCAAGATTCTTCTGTAGTTGATCCATATCCATAAAGATCTTACTCAAGCTGCTAGGCTTTCCTTCAATGATTCTTTTCCGAGTAACTAAGCTTTGATACCAATTGTTAGAAATAGAGAATACTGAGAGGGGGGGTGAATCAGTATTCTACAAACTTTATCTTTTGCCCAATTCTGGATATAACAGATTATCTTTATACATGCATAACATAAGAAGCTAAACAACATGCATAACAATAAAGAACTCATAACACATTATATGTTCTTGAGGAAACCCTGGCCAAGGGAAAACCCCGGTGGGGATGGTACCCACAAAGACCACTAATCAAAAGTATCATGTTAAGGATGTTGACCCTATTAGGAGTCTATTACAATCATATAGTGTATCAGTCCTTATTAAGGGACTATAGGCCTTGTTAGTGGCCTCAACCCTGTTAGGAGTTGTAGTACAAAATGTGATTACCAGATGAGCCCACTGCCCAAACAAGTAATGTACAATACAAAATGATTAAAAAATAGGTTAAGGTACATAAAATTATACTGCTTGCATCAATATCACTTCGCTACTCTTTCACTATCACTATTACATATGCTTCATATACTTCGCATCATACTTCTACAATTACTTGTTGCTTGTTACAATTACTTCTCTTTACAATTACAATTACATTTACATTTACACCAATAGCTTTATCAAAGAGTTAACATCTAGGATGTCATCCCTTTATATTGTTAAGTCATTATTTTGATAAACAAAATAACCCCTTAACTCTTTACTAGTTCTGTCTTCATATTCTATCTTGTCGACTTCACACTGTCTTTGGTAAAACTATCATAACTTCTTCCGTACATGCCATACTGACTTGCACTCTAAGATGGGTGATCAATAGTCATCATAGAGTCTATGTTCAAGTGTGAAAGTACTGAACTTACTCCAGTCGACGTCGCAAAAAAAAATTGTATCTAGGTTCACTGGTAAAACATTGTCTCACACTTAGACAAATTTGCAATGCACCCTGTCATACTTGCTCTCTGACTTGTGCGATCTTCATGAGGATCATATGTTGCCATAATGACAACATCTATGCAATCAACTCATCCAAATTTCCAACACCATTATGGGCTTTCAAGGGTGGGATATGTGACCATAGATTCTTTAGGTAAGATTATGGCAACTGAGTCGAAAAATCTTGAAGAAGGGACAAACAATAAAGTTGAAGCACATGTAACATTACTAGTTGTGGAATTGGCTAAAAGGATTTAGGTGGAGTGTCTACATTTGGAAGGGGGGTTGTAGGTCATTATCAATGTTATCGCAATGGGAAGGTATCACTTATGGAAAATTGACAAAATAATATCTATCATTCAAATGAAATTAATGAGCTTTTGTAGTTTCAAATTGTCACATATTTACTGGGAGGGAAATGAGTTGGCATAAACCTTATCCAAGTGTGTTGCCTACATGGTACCCTAGTCATATCAAGTTGGCACCGTAAGTACACCTAGGTTGTTAGATTAAAAAGAAATAATGACACCCCGATGTTGGTTAACCATGTAGTAGCAATGAGCTTGTTGGGAACTGAATTGACAAAGGATGAAGGATTGGTGAAATGATATGCATTCAATGAAAAGAATGAAGACAAGGATTTTGGGGAGATTATGAGGATAGGAGAGTTATTTCTCACACCAATTGGAGAAAAGTAAAGATATGGCAGTGTCTTCTTGGAAAGGCACATTGTGTGCTAGTAGAGAGTGGAAAAAGGATGAAAATGGAGGAAAACTTTTGTCTCATGGCAACTCAACAACATATGGCCTTGTAGGGGCCAATCTCCACAAAAAGGCTCAAACATGTATTTACCACATATGACCCATTCCTCCTCATCATGTTGAGGGAAATTTTTAGTATTGAATTCATAATTATAGATTACAAGTACCATACCAATACTAATATATCCTCCATGTTCTATGTGTGGGGTCTTTAGTTCTCTGGTGTTGAAGAGGTTAGAAGGGTAATGAACAAATGCATGCAGGAGGAGTGGAAAATTAAACTTGATTCTCTCTTGTGATATGCAATGTTGAGTCAAGGCTTCAACACTGAGTGTGATGATTTGCTTCATTTACCTAGATAGCCAATAAATATTCACCCATTTGTGTTGTATAGGGAAGGGACAAATAGGCATGCCCAAAAGATGGACACATAGAGAATGTGGAAAATAATGTGTGATTACACCAAAGACAGGGAGAGGGTGATTCCATTGGGGGAAAGAAGGGAATAATTTGACAAAACCCTAATAAAGTTGACCCTAGCTAACTATTGGAGAAATCTGGTGGTGGGAAATGAACGTGAATACGAAAACTAGGCGAGGCTGGTGGGAAGATGAGCTTCAAGAAACTGAGCTCGAAGGGTAAATTCGGATAAAGGAGGAAGGCTAGAGTCATGGAGGGGTCATGGTGGAAGGAGAGGAACATTAAGGAATGCACAAAGAAATGAATAATGGGGCAATCATGTGTAGCAGGTTCTAGTTGGTGATGAGGTTGGGTCATCCACAATGCGGGTGTGAGGAAATTTTTCATTGATTTTTTGGTGACCATTATTTTCTTATGAATTGACTTGGGTGTGTTATGTATGAGAAAGAATCTCATATGTTTGTATTTGATGAAATGAATGTACATGTGATTAGGGAAAAATGCTAGAAGTCGGGTAGGGTAGGAAATTTTTGTTCTGTACATTTTTTTTAGATAGGGTAAGAACATGCAATGATGATGATGTATCAGGTAGCATAGAACAAGGAGGGTGATGGGGAAAAAATTACAGAGCCTACAGACTAAAATATTAAGTGGAAATGGATTTTGTAAAATATACTTACTAATATTAATAAAATATAAATTTAACCAACCCAAAAATAATAATTAATCTATTAAAGAATCTAGTGGAAAAAATATGTATATGGATGAACTGAAATAAACAAAATAATAGAAATTTGTGAAATTATAGGTGAAATAGATTTCAAATTTAATTATTTTACCTTTGTGTAATTTCTATAAAAATATAATATTATATGTTCTATTATAATATTCCAAGGGAAAAGTGAAACTATTGAGAGATTATGTTTTAGAATTAAGCACTGTATTACTAAGCTAGTGAATGTGACAAGACCATCTTTGAATCCAAGAAAATTTCCTTTCAATTTATTCAATGAAAGGTTGAAAAATAATTGGACAATTCTCAAGTACAAGCCCATTAATGGGATTTCAAGGGTTGATCCTTCTCAACCCAAGATAAATGAGGTGGTGTGGGAAACACATAAGAATGGCTAGATCAAAATAAATTTTTGGTGTATGTTGTTCTTGGTGTGCTCACACAAATGCTAAGAAGACCTTGCTTGTCTTCTTCCAAGGATCCTACTCTCCTCTAGGATCTTAATGGTCTTAGATGATCAACCTAAAACCTAGCCAAACTCTTCTCTAAGAGTTAATCTCTTTGTGTTTAACCTTGAAGAACATTCACCTTAAAGTTTTGCTTCAATGCTTTCCTACACTTAGAAGACTCCAAGTGCCATTCTCGCACAAACTATCAAAATGATTTTAGGGGTACCAAATACCTTGAAAACATCCATTATGTTCCCATTTGGATCCATTTTGGTGGATCTCCAAGCTCTTTCCTATCAGGTCCAAGAACTAGCCTTTTGGAGGCATAATTAGACTTGGTTTCCTTATAGCCCTTGACAGGGTCTTTTCTCAATTTCCTGTCTAATATTCTCAAATTACTCATAAAAAACATTCCACACTTGAGTACCCTTTTGGGAATTATAAAAGATTCAGGAGGTTTTGGGTTCCTAGGGCATCCGTTCACAGGCTTCCTACAATATAGGGCCAATAGGGCTAATAGGCTTGATTTCTAGGATCTCTCTATTTTCTTGTTTGAAACTCAATCAGATGGATTGATCAACATCCAATCTATCCATTATGTCAAGTACATATCAAATACCTCCTAGAGCTATGATTTTTCCATACTATATGATGAAGGGTGCTCCCCTTAATACCACAAACACATAACAGAAATAGAGAAACAACAACAATATGCAAGAACATAAAATTGGCTTCTTATTATCTCCACAAATGTGGAATTAAATTTTTTTAGAATTACAATATGTAAAGCCACATGGGCATTCCCTTACAATATTTTGTAGGACAAAGCCTCGAATTATTACCCAAATCTACCACTGAGAACTATTCTAGACAGCACTACATGCCTTCTTTATTAAGACAATTTCCACCGCCCGAGAAGGTTCCAAAAATTTAGCCCTTAAGGCCAACTATACATAGAATTAATTTATTTTCATAATTTTTTACAATAGGGTCAGCTCAAAAGAAATAAAAAATATGATTTTAGGTAACCCAACTTCCAGAGGCCATAACTTTCTAAGCATAGCTCTATTTTTCTATTGTAACCGCTTTTCAGAAATGCTATGACGAGATCTACAGCGCCTGACATGTGCTAGCGCCAGTCAGTCGGGTGTCGATCGTGATCCAGAGCCTCTAAGGCCTTCAAAATTGACCTGAAAGATTTCGTACCCAAAAAAAACCTCAATAACTTCACCAATACTAATGATGTGGCAATGAAACTCAACTCGTAAGCTAAAATGACTAGGATGAACCTCCAACTGTGAAATCAAAACATTCTGAGATCATATGACCAACTTACTAAAAATAGTAAGTTTCCATAAATAGCAGCTCTACACAAGATAGCCCTTATTGAAAAGCAAATGGAAATATTTTTGGGTGATGCAAGATTTCTCTTACACCCAAGATGCTCCTGCATCAGACACCTGGGGTAATTTGAGAAGTGACCCTGTCACGACTCAGGTGTGCAGAGGAAAACCAAGATGGTTAACCTCCTCCTTTGCTAGCCATGATGAATCTTCAACAGGTCATCCTTTCCATTTGACCAAATACTCTTCATATGTCATGTTCCTTGTGCTTCTACCAACACGACTATCCAGTATGTCTTCAATCTCCTTGATATCTGAACTGGTTGCTGGAATACTCCACTGTGTTGCTATAACCTCATCTTCAACACCTCCTTCATGATACTCTATCAAATCTAAAACATTAAATACTGATGAAATATTCAGCTTAGTAGGCAACTCGACCTCATATGCATTTTCTAAATCATGCTTCTTCAGTATCTTACATGGCCCAAACTTCTTCATTTTCAACTTGTTATATGTACCAACTGAAAATCTTTCCTTCTGCAAATGAACCATGACTTCATCCCCAACCTAAAATTTCTTATGCCTCCTTTTCTCATCTACCTTAGCCTTATACTGCACATTCATCTTGGTAATATTCTTCCTCACCTCCTCATGGATGTTCTTCAAATGTTCTACAAAATCCTTAGCTTCAACACTAATTATTTCTACTTTATCTATCTTCCTCAAATCAGATGCATTTCTAGGACTACTTCCATATACAATCTGTTGATGATATGATGAACTAAACTTCAAATCTATCTTCAACTCTTCACTTTCTACTAGTGTCATTCTGTGTGATGCCTTATTTGGCAAATTGGCTCCTGGAATCAAGTCCATCTGATCACTGATCTTTCTTACTAGTGGTAATCCATCAGGCACAATATCCTGAAACTCATTCAATTATTCTACAACTTCTATAGGTACATCTTCTACTTCCTCTTTCCTAGCCTTTGGAATTAAGGTAAAACATATATGCTCATGCCTCATACCATTTGAGAAATTTCCTCTATCAACAAAAGTTATTTTTGCATTACCACATACCTTTTCTTATGTTTCCTTCAATGGTTTTAGCTTATGTTGCACTCCATCCTTTGTTAGAGAATAGGTATTCGCATGACCATCATGTACAACACATCTGTCAAACTGCCAAGGTCTACCCAACAACATATGACATGCATCCATAGATATGATATCACATAGTACCTTATCTTGGTACCCACCGATCTTGAACTTCACTAGGCACTGTTCACTAATCATGACCTTGTGGTCATCTTGCACCCAGGCAACCCGATATGGATGTGGATGTTTCTACCTCTTGAGCTTCAACTTTTTCACCATCTCTTTTGACACCAAATTGTCAGTGCTTCCACTATCAATAATCACATCACAACATTTACCCTCACACTTGCATCTAGTGTGAAACAGGCTCCTCCTTTGTTCAGGTTCATTCTCACCACTCAACAAGACTCTTCTGTTAATCAACGTTTCTCCTCTTTCAACATCTTCAGAATTTGATGATCTAGCATCTTTATCTACATGTGCAACTCTAGCCTAGCCTTCATTTCTCCTATTTGTCCATCCTTGGCATTGAGGACATTCAAATGCCCTATGACCTTCTTCTCCACAGTGAAAACATGTTCCACGGAAGCCTCCTCTTCTAGATTCTTGTCCTCTTCCTCTTCCTCTCTGATCTCTATTATTCTGATCATGGAAATGATTGGAATTATCTCCTCTCTGATTCTGATTGTTACTAGCCTTGTGTGTGTGAATTTTGTACCTATTCTGTAGACACAACACTTCAGCAAAACATTAGAGGTTAGCAAAAATGAAAGCTGCAATGAATTGAAAGCTAAACTAACCAGGTGATTTACTACCTTCTAATGGGTGCGAGTATGATGTTCTCAGATTGTTATCGAGATCAGTGACCTTGACGACACCTAAATTAAGGATTTGAATGCAAAACTGATATGAAATATGAATGCAATTAATCTATTTTTTTGGATTTTCTGTGCAATGATATGATGAAAACTGATATGAATCTAGAATCTAAGATGAAATTGATATGCAATGATTCTAAGATATGAAACAAAAGTGATCTCACAAATGTGGTTGATTCACAAAGAAGCTTTGATTCTCCAGATAGAAATTCGCCACCATGAGTTTGCATAAATATGAGATGATTTGTGAAGAGTTGAGCCTTGATTTTATAGAAATCTAGGGCTTTGGCGGTGCATGAAAGAAAGCCATAAATCACTCAAATAAACTCAACTTGATTTTTGAGTTATTTTTAAATAAAAGATAATTAACTCACAAAAACATGCAAAAGCAGAGTTAAACTCAAAATAGAGTTTAGATTTAATTGATAATTGATAGTTGTCTGCTTTTCTGATTGTGCATGTTTTATTTATGAATTAATTTAATAATAAAGTGATTTATTTCCAACTTAATTGATTTTGAAAAATAAAATAATTGATTTATGGGTTAATCAATCATTTAATCAAACTTTTATTCAAAATTACAATATTAAAAATTGACAGAATGATTTAATTAATTAAATAAAATATTTAATCAATTATTTGTAAGATTTTGGATTTATTGTCAAAATTAAATAATAAAATTTAGGAATAAAATAGAATTAACTTCAATTAAATAATTAAGTGGCAGAATTAAATCTAATTAATTAAATATTGAGAATATTCAATTAATCAAACTTTAGGATAAATTGGATTTATCGCCAAATAATCATTAAATCAAAGATAATTATGATAATTAGGAATATTACTAGGAATATTCCCCGATGCAAAATTTATGATAATCAATTAGGATTCGATGATGTTCAGATGTGCCTTAGGTTAGGACTTTGATGTCGATTTCATTTGATTTGATGATGTAGGAGGTTAATGAACCTATAGCCCATATTTGGGGTATTACATTTTGCCCCTATTTGAATTGTTGTGCGAAGCATAGTGGTTCAAAGACAGTCTGTGTATGATGAAGATATGAAACTGATTCGAAAGATATGATGATATTAGGTCCTAAATGACCAAAGATAATGTTAACTATAACAACAAATGAACTGATGATTGCGAAAAAGTGTCAAAACACCTGATTCTGAACCTTATGATTGTGAAGAAGTGAGTGACCGATTCCAGACTCGATTGTCCTTAGAAGAATCATGTAGGTATCACATCTGAACCCTTCAGTTACTGAAGAACCAAGGAAATAACACTAATGAACTGATAGTTGCAAAAACTGATACAATTTACAAGATTAGGAGAATACCAGATTGATATGGATCTCGATGAATCTGATATGCCCCGAGTGATGATTGATTTGCCCCGAGTGATGAGGTCTTTTTGATGAATCAGTAAGTAGATGTGGTTATTGTCTTGATTACTGAGGAAAGATATGATTTCAGCAAATATATGATTTCAAATTAGATTACAGACTTTGAATGATATGCAATACCATGCCCCCTTCGGGATTAAAATTGAAATCTAACAAGAAAAGTTAGCATTATGGTTTAGAAGCATGTTAATTGATTTGAGAATTGGTTATACACATTGGAGAATGCATTCTGCATCATTTGGAGGTCCAGGAGACCAAGTTTGACTAGGTTAAACCATGAGTTGACCATGGCTAACCAAGTTGAAATTTTGATAGTTTGATGTAAGATAATCAATTAAGTTGAATATTGGATTTCTTTGATGATTGAAGGTCGATTGTGCAAGTAGTAGACCATCCTGGGTCCAAAAAAAATTTAAATTGTGATTTTGACATAATAAATGATCTCAGATTTTGATTTTGATCCCAAAAATGGATTCAGAACGTCGAAATTAGCCAAGGGTGCAATTTTCATGGAAAATGGAGCACTTTTGAAACTTAGGTCAAAAGCTATATAAAGGCCGGAAGGGTCATTTTCAAATCATTTCAACCATTTGACTTTTGAGATCTTGTGGAGCCCTCTGAGCAAGAAAATGGTAGAACAGCGAGAACCAAAGGTACCTGTGAGTTTGCATTGATTTAAGCACAGCCAGAGACATGATAGACGTCGACAGTATGGACATCTGGTATGAGGACCTCTGTGCCCCTCTGAAAATTCAAATTTTTCATGTTTTATAGCATTTTAGACATTTTTCATACACGTTTTCATTTTTAATTTCATATTTATGAAAACTCATATGAGTCCCAACCCAGACTCGTACGACATTCGAATTGTATTTTCTTTGTCATTTCATGACCCACCCAGTGTCATATGAAGGGGACCCATGAGCCATATGACATTTCATCAGGTCCCTCAAAACTTGTATGATCAAGCACCCAGTGTCGTATGACTATGGATTATCGTATGGGCTATTGTAGAGTGTCGTACGACTTTCAATGCTAGTTTGGATTGTCGTATGAATAACAGTGAGCTAAAAACTGATATTTAGGTCAAAATTTTGACTTTTCTCATTGTTCTGCCTGATTGTTAACTCTTTGACCTACCTTCTGAAATACCAAACCGTTCAATTTCTACACTATTAGCTTGTTGTTGAACCCAAGTTCTGATAGAATTTCCTATTTCTATATGATATAGGTCACATATCCAGATGTTCATGTCCGACATTCATACCCGGTGACCCAGAGATTATGTGTCTCACTTCCTGACCCTATGAGGGTTCATCTTATTGCATGTGGTTTTGAGTATTTGATCCATTTACTTGATATTAGGGTAAACCATGGTCTGTTGATTGCATTGATCGAGAGGTTTCACTCAGAGACACAAAATTTTTATTTACCGACTGGAGAGATCACTGTGACTCCACAGGATATTTATAGGATACTACGTATTCCATTCCATAGCAGTCGACGTCCTGAGTATGTGAGTTCTGGGCAGATAGGTCTTCATGTGTTTAGGCGTCTGTTTGGTGATGATACATAGTTGACTAGGTCCATTTCGTGGGAGACCCTTGTATAGAGATATGGGTAGACACACTGCTTAGAGTGCATTATTGCTGGGATGATTGGTGAGCTCATCATGTCGGGCCGTCAGCAGAATGATTTCTTGATGGGATGGGCCCCGATGGTAGCACTTCTTATGGTGACTCCCACTGAGCTTGCTTGGGGTCAGTGTCTTTTGGCACATATGTTTTCAGAGATGCATGAGGTTGTGTATCAGGATTGCAAGAGTTTCACTTATGGAGCTCTTGTGTTACAGATATGGGCCTAGGAACATATCCCAATTTTGAGACTAGTTTTTTAGACACAGCGTTAGCCATAGGAGCCAGTGATATACACATATGTTGGTTATGTCACACAGGTCTGCATGGGCCATACTAAGTATTTTAGATGATGCTTGGATGATATGACTTTTGTGCATTGGAGACCATACTTGCAGATAAAGGCCTGGCCCACTGCGAGGGAGCAATATAGCTTTCTGTTCTAGAGTCATGTACTTATTATTCAGTCTCCCACTATTTTGGAGAGATTTTTGATTACCAGAGTCTGGCGTTAGTATGGACAAAGACAGGATGGCCTGCAGGAGTATACTGCTTATGCTCGCATTGTTCGTGAGATTGGGCTCGGATGGACACAGAGGCTCACTTATTCTTTATTTTCAGAGGAGTACAGTGCTATCATAGGTAGAGACTGGGACTACCATCCATAAGTTGTTGATGCAGGGGTCACAGGTGGATACATCTCTTGGCTTGCTGATCACCCCATTCATAGATTCTCGAATCCCACTGAGTTGATACCCTCCATGGAGGAGGCGATGGATGTTATAGGTGCTCCTGGGGTATAAGGCCCGAGACCTCAGGCAGTGCATCCTACACCACCTAGACCTAGAGCTATGGCTCCCCTTTAGAGACCATCAGGACATATGAGGCCTCCTCATCCTTCTACTTCTACAACAAGTACATCTACAGGTTCACAGAGACAGACTAGGGGTGAGAGGGGAACTTTGGGCAGTGTTGGTTCTGCAGATGATGTCTTAGCAGCTGAGCAATTTGTAGGTGGTGATGTAGATCCCTTACAGGTAGATACCACTTTTGATCTAGGAGCTGAGGTTAGATGTTGTAAGGTGCATAGAGTAGATACCACTGACCAGTAGCCAGAGCAGCTAGCATAGGACACAGAGATGCCAGCAGCTAAGGTAGATCCTACTATTCCTCTTACTTCATCAAAGACTATTAGACATCTCAGAGCTCAGGTTTGGGACCTGAAGGTACAGAGTGCTAGGTGGGAGGAGAGGTATCTAGAGGTAGATAGGTAGCACATAAAGCTTCATGCAGAGTTTCGCTCAGAGGTTCAAAGATTATAGACAGAGGTGACCCATCAGACCTCACAGGCTTTGTATTATGTGTCTACATATTATGTTGTTGTCCCTACTGCGCAGAGAGTACCCATGTATTTAGATTATATGGTAGCCTCAAAGGGAGCTAGGGCACCGAGAGCAGAGGCTATACTAGATGCACCACCCCCTCCTCCACTAGATACCGAGGAGCATGCCGATAGTTGATTCATGTTCTTATGTTTTGATATACTCTATTCTTTTTTATCATTGATATACTATTTTGACTCTGATAGCTCTCAGGAGCTCATTCTTTTGTATATTGTGCCAATAGTGCACCCCTGACACATTTCGAGTTGATGATATATATGAGATCAATATTTTGGATTGTGACTTCATTTGTACTTGTCATGTTTGGATTTATGATGATATCATGTTATGCTTATGCTATGAATAGTGTAGAATGTATGTATGGAGAAATGCAATGCAATGATTTCTTTCATATGTATGGATGTTATGAAAATGTAATTGATTATGAAAAGATGTATGGTGATTTATGCTTATGCATTGGATGTAATGTAATGCAACAAATGGTAATGATATGGGATGTAAATGCAGCGATACACATGATATGTTTTTGTAGGTTGATGAAGACAAGTACTCAGTCTTATGTCAAAAGGATGTTTAACCTAGGAGAGTTACTGCTTACGGTTCGGTGAAGAGACCTTCGAGTGAGACTCAGCTCTCGTTGGATATGAAGAATTGATATGAAGAATTGTTTAAGCTTTGAAGTGTTTCCAAACATTTGTGAGATCATGTAGACATGCAAAATGCAAAGAAACATGCAAAATGAAATGTAACCTAGGACCTAGGACGTAGTCACTGATCATGTGTCAATTTGTTATCATCATTGAACTTTTAGGTAACTAGATAAATCAATACAATACCCACTAGCTATGAAACCATAGACATATGAATATCAATTTGTATGCGCAAGAATCAATACAACACCCACTGGTTAGGCAACCATGGACATATGAATATTGATTTTATTTTCGGAATGTCAGATTAGATATAAGCACCAAGGCATAAAAGGCCAGGATGACCTGAACATCATATCCATTTTGATATTGCAATTTGTATAAGCATCAAAACATAAACATCATGATGACCTGAATACACCTTGCATTGTAAACACACCAAGTAGTCAAGAGATCATTCAAAATCCAATGTGAATTACTGATGCAGGAGCATCCCAGGGTAGTTGGCTATCCTGCATGTTTGGGATATTTGATGGAGTTGTGTGGACTTATTTTCATGTGTGAGGGGTTTGGTAGAATTGGATAAACCTACTTAGGTCTTCGGTAATTGGATTTGATGTATTTAATGGATCTTAGCATGGTCTTGGTTGCTCAGCATGGCCTAGGGGAGCTCGGCCTTGCTTAGGAATTTGGTGCCTATTTCAGGTCATTTAAGTAATTTTCCATAAAGAGTTAGAGGCTAAAAATTTTAGGGATTGAAGAGCGCCTATATTTCTACCTACGGTTTGAAGCACAAGTTCTAATTCATTCAGAGCTAGGAGATATCACAATTTTACTAAGAAATCTATTTTGGGCATTTAATTATTGTTGTTGGCCGACTTGTGGCATTTAATTTCGGTATTTGTATTTAATTTATGTTTAGGGATGACCTGTGGCTTAGATTGGTATAAGTAGAGGTTGTGGGGGAAGTCTTTAGGCAATCATTCATCCACCTGGGAGAAGAGGAGGTGGTTGTGGTGCGAGTTTTGAGGAGAGCTAGTAGTTGCGGCTTGGGAAACAAGGAGATTGCTTGGTGGGCTTGCGAGCACAAGTTTAGATCTTCCTTGGGGGTTCCTACTAGTGTGTGGATCTGGGCTAGCTAGGGTTTGGTTTGGATCTTGTGAGATCTTGTAGAGTTTCTATTATAATTGCATTATATTTGGCCGTAACCCGGAAAGCCTTACAGCCGGGCATGTTGGATGAAAATATGATGATTCTATTATGAGTATTGGCATTGTGTGGATCTATATCTCTGTATTGTTATTATATTCTATTGTGTGGTTATTTTCTAGGGGCTAGGACATCTCCATCGGGGATTCTCCTACCTTGCACTACATCAAGTGGTATCAGAGCATAGTTGTTCCTGAGTGTGTGGACAGAGCGCCGAATGTGAGGTAGTTTACACCAGGACCTTGGGTGGAGTTTTTTTTCAGAGTGAAGGTTGTTCCTGAGTGTGTGGACAGAGCGCCGAATGTGAGGTAGTTTGCACTAGGACCTGGTTGAAGGTTGGATCTAGTTGGTGATTCATTGCAAGGGGTTTGCAAAGATCTTAGAAGATGGCTCTAAGAAGATTGGACCCTGAGATGATTGCAAAACTCCATGATGTGGTGGAGAAGAATATTTCAAAGACTTGTGCTCGGTTGGAAGCTAGATTGACTAATCAAGTTAAGGAAAGGATGGTTGAGAGTGATCCATCTTTGGATAAATTTCATAAGAGAGTTTGAGAGATCTTGAAACCGTGGAGCTGGAGTCTACCGATCAGGAAGCAAGTTGTCTAGCCGGTTAGAAGACTTGTTCGAGAGAGAAGAGGGCATAGCAAGGTCGAGATGGAAGTTGGTTTTGTTGATCAGTGTATGGAGGCTAATGCAAAACTTGTGGAGAAACCTGTGGATGTTTCTATGGAGCTTCCTAACCTTTTTGATGTTGTGATTGAGGTTGGTTTTCATGATCAGTTGGTTGAGTTTGACATGGAAATTGTGGAGCACTTGGTCATGGATAATCAGGTTGCTAAGGGTGATGATCCATATTTTGGTGATATGGATGTTGTTGATATGGATGTTTCTAGTGTGGATTCACTAGTTGTTGATGTGGTTGAGGATCTACATGATACTACGGATCTGTATGTTCCTGATGTGGACCTATTGGTGGTTGACATGGTTGAGGATTTACATGTTGCTCCTATTGTGGATTTGAGCTTACATGTTGGTGACATGGATTTCATGTTTGAGGATATTTTTGTTGTTGGTAGTAATCAGCTACAGAGAATGTTGGTGAGGCACTATGTTCAGTTTGTTCCTGGGAGTGAGCATGTTGATTGGATGGTTGAGATTCTAGTGGTTGACAGATGGATGTGGATTTGGATGATTTGCATGTTGGTTCTATTGTCCCTATTGGAGTGGAAGCCTTTGTTGAAGATGAAGATGGTTGCAGATATTTCATCTGGTGTCAAAGTATGAGACATACTTCTTTTCGCACCTGGGGAGTCTGATGCAGGAGCATCCCAGGGTAGTTGGCTATCCTGCATGTTTGCGATATTTGATGGAGTTGTGTGGACTTATTTTCATGTGTGAGGGGTTTGGTAGAATTGGATAAACCTACTTAGGTCTTCGGTAATTGGATTTGATGTATTTAATGGATCTTGGCATGGTCTTGGTTGCTCAGCATGGCCTAGGGGAGCTCGGCCTTGCTTAGGAATTTGGTGCCTATTTCAGGTCATTTAAGTAATTTTCCATAAAGAGTTAGAGGCTGCAAATTTTAGGGATTGAAGAGGGCCTATATTTCTATCTACGGTTTGAAGAACGAGTTCTAATTCATTCGAAGCTAGGAGATATCATGATTTTACTAAGACATCTATTTTGGGCATTTAATTGTTGTTGTTGGCCGACTTGTGGCATTTAATTTCAGTATTTGTATTTAATTTATGTTCAGGGCTGACCTGTGGCTTAGATTGGTTTAAGTAGAGGTTGTGGGGGAAGTCTTTAGGCAATCATTCATCCACTTGGGAGAAGAGGAGGTGGTTGTGGTGCGAGTTTTGAGGAGAGCTAGTAGCTGCGGCTTGGGAAACAAGGAGATTGCTTGGTGGGCTTGCGAGCACAAGTTTAGATCTTCCTTGGGGGTTCCTACTAGTGTGTGGATCTGGGCTAGCTAGGGTTTGGTTTGGATCTTGTGAGATCTTGTAGAGTTTCTATTGTAATTGCATTATATTTGGCCATAACCTGGAAGGCCTTACAGCCGGGCATGTTGGATGAAAATATGATGATTCTATTATGAGTATTGGCATTGTGTGGATCTATATCTCTGTATTGTTATTATATTCTATTGTGTGGTTATTTTCTAGGGGCTAGGACATCTCCATCGGGGATTCTCCTACCTTGCACTGCATCAATTACCCATAGTGACCCTTTATCATTCACCTCCTTAGGTAAGATCGCATTTCACATTAGGAGAAAGAACTCACTCAAAATAGTTAGATCAAACTTCCTTGAATTTTCTGGGTATCAATGGTCAAGGTATGCATGGCCATCCAATTCGAGATAGAGGCTCTTACAGTGATACACCATTTCAATCCAGAATTTCCAAGGTTGTTAGATTTTCACATACAAGCAGAAGACAAAGAAAAGATTATGCCCCTAGTCATCACTCTCTAAATCCTATAAAGGACATCATCGAAGAGCTCGAAGGGATACAATATGCAAAAATCTCAATGTGAATCAATAAGCATACAAGGAGATAAAAGCATGTAAAAAGCATATATTGTTTTCAGTTTTCAGTTTGATGTTGATGCAAAATCCTTTCTGGAGACGAGACTGACTGACTGACTTAAATAAAGCTTCAAAGGACTCTGACTGGATATGATATGTCTAAGATACATTGGAGGCCATAGGATATGACATTGATTGCCCCCAAGTTTTCAACATTGATAGGATACAAACACTTGAGCTAATTGGTGTACAGACTGACTTATTGAAAATTGGAAATGTAGAAACAAATCGGGAGATATGTACAAACTAAAGCAAGACTGAAAGCTAGGAAAGACCAAGATTGCACTGATAGATGAAGCATTTTGAAACAAGTGGCACCCGTTTGCCAGGTTTTCACCATCTTGGTAGAGATTCTATTTTTGCTACCAAGGCACCTATTTCCAGGTTTTCACCAAGGCACTTTTTCTTTTTCTCATTTTTTTTGTATTTTTCATTTTTTACTTTTTTTGTGAATCATCAAGGTGCCTATTGCTAGGTTTTCACCAAGATGTTCATTTGTTTAGGACTTTTTCCAATTTTTATGATTTTTTCAGGACATTTTACCATAGACTAAATGCCTTAGGCATAGAATTTCTTCAGATGGAGAACATTGATTGGTTCTCAGAGCTGTTCTCCTTCAGTCATTGAGAGTTGATAGGCACCAGAGCCAAAAGTAGCAATGATAACAAAGGGACCCAGCCAGTTGGGTTTAAACTTCCCCTTGCGTTCTCGATGTGATTGATTTTTAGGATTTTCTCTCAAGACTAGATCACCAACCTGAAATTCTATGTGTCTGACTTTCTTGTTGTAACCTCTAGACATTCTCTTCTAATATACTCTGAGATGATCATATGCGGCTTGTTTGCACTCATCGAGTAGTTCAAGTTCTTGCAACCTAGACACTCTGTAGTCATCATCAATATTTTTTAAGATCATCTACCATTCTCTTGTAAGGAATGAGCTTTTCATCTTTAGTTTGGTACACATCATTGACTTGATGAATAACAAGTTGAGAGTCTCCATGAATGTGTAGCTCTGTCACTCTCCACTCAATTGCTAGTTTCATGCCATTCAAAAGAGCTTCATATTCTGCAATATTGTTTGTGCAAGGGAACTTTAATCTAAATGCTTTTGGGATTGAGTATCCTTGAGGATTTATGAACAATATGCCTGCTCCAGATCCATTATGTGCATAGGAGCCATCAAAGAATAACTGCCATTCTCTAGAAGAAAGAGTCATGATAGAGGAATCTGGAAATTCCATTTGCATTGGTGTATTATCAATCATAGGTACATCTGCTAATTGATTAGCAATAACCTATCCTTTGATAGCCTTTCTTTCCACATATTCAATGTTAAATTCACTTAAGAGCATAACCCATTTTGCTAATCTACTTGTGAGGGCAGCTTTGCTTAGTAGGTACTTGAGTGGATCAATCTTAGCTACCAAATGTGTGGTATGAGCTAACATGTAATGTCTCAGTTTTTGAGATGCAAAGATCATAGCTAGACAAGCTTTCTCAATCATTGAATAGTTCTTCTCATATGCAACCAATGTTCTACTGATATAGTATATAGCTCTTTCCTTTTTATCTTCATCATGCTGTGCTAGTAATGCCCCCAGTGATGTATCTGTTGCGGAGACATATAAGATCAATGGCTTCCCATGAATAGGAGGCATCAAGATAGGAGGATTTGATAGATATTGTTTGATATGATCAAATTTTTTCTCACATTCTTCATTCCATGCAAAGGTCAAACCTTTATGTAATGTTTTTGTAAAAGGCTGTGATATGTCCGCTAGTTGTGATATGAATCTTCTGATAGATTAAACTCTTCCTTGTAAGGTTATCATTTGACTTATATTCTTGGGAGGTTGCATCTCTATTATAGCCTTGACTTTAGCTAGATCAACTTCAATGCCCTTCTTTGAAACTATGTATCCTAAGAGCTTTCCAGAAGTGACACCAAAAGCACACTTCTTAGGATTTAGTCGGAGACTAAACTTTTCCATTCTGTCTAGGATCATGCTCAAGTCCTTTAGATATTCAGTTCTAATCATAGATTTTGCTAAAGTATCATCAACATAATCTTCTATAGTTTGATGCATCATGTCATGGAAAATAGATGTCATTGCTCTTTGATATGTAGCACCAGCATTTTTAAGCCCAAATGGCATGACATTCCAACAAAAGGTACCCCATGCACATGTGAAAGTTGTTTTCTCCTAATCTTCTAGAGCAATTTTTATTTGGTTATATCCAGAAAAACCATCCATTAAAGAGTACATCTCGAAACCCACAGTCATGTCCACTATCATATCAATGTTAGGTAGTGGAAAATCATCCTTAGGGCACGCTCTATTCACATCTCTAAAGTTTGTGCACACTCTGATTGAACCATCTGGTTTAGAAATAGGTACAATATTAGAGATCCACTTTACATAGTCAATAACTTGGATGAATCTGGCTTTCAGGAGCTTCTCTAATTCAGATTTTACCAATAGTGCAACATGAGGATGCATCTTTCGCAATTTTTGCTTGACAGGTTTTACATTAGGAGCTATAGATAAATGGTGCATGATAAGATTAGGATCCAACCCTGGCATATCTAAGTGTTTCCATGCAAAGTTGATCTTTTTCTCTGTTAGGAATGTAGTAAATTTTTGCTTCTCTTCTTCTGATAATGATTGTGCTACATGTACCAATTGTGGTTCCTTTGTTGTACCCAAATTAATGGATTGTGTGAGCTCAATTAGAACTAGAGATCTGTCCTGTAAATGACTCAGAAGGACATCAAATATCTCATCCTTAGGCACCTCAGAGAGGTTTTCACCTTCAGATACATCTTTTATTTTTACTTTTGTAGTTTTGAGACTGCCACAAAGTGGTTTTCACCCTCAGAACTCCTTTTCTTTTTATTCTTATTCTTATTTTTTTGACTAAGATATTTGATGTCTGACTCGGTCATGCTGACACTCGATTCACTAATGGAAGTCCTCATAGGCTCAACTGCATTTAGGTAGGAAGCAAGGGCATATTCATTTGGGAAGGTATAAATACCATGGCTCAGATTTGTGGAGGTTTGATCAATAAGTTCTGGATATTGGATAGTCAAAGTGGGGAAAGATTGGGAGATAGTGTTTATGGATATGGATCTATCATCATTGGTCCTAACTCGATGCTCGAGTTCAAAGGTGATATTACAACTTAAGACATTCAATTTGTGAATAGGCTCAATGTCATCATGGGAGTCCAATTTAGCCATAGGTAGATCAGAGTCGATAGGTTCATCATTTTGCTCTAGACTTACATTGGGATTAGGTGCATATTGGTGAATAACATCAACATGTTTCTCTGTAATAAGCTCATCTGGTTCTGGAATGGCTCCCCATTCATAGTCATTAGATTCATCTTCTGATTCAGGATCTCTAAGAAATCTTAGAAAATGAGTAAAGTCATTCACCAAGAAGGGTTACCCTCAGATTCTGATTTGAATTCATACTCATGAGAATCTATCTCATAATCACTACCACTTCCCTCTTCTTGATTGTTTTCGAGATTAGTTAGTTCTTGTGTTGCAACTATCTCTTGATTGATAGTAGGTTCTTGTGTTTCTACTACATTAATTCTTTTGATTGGATCATCTTTATCATCAAGAAGGTCTTTGATCTCCTTAGGCAATTTTTCATAGGGGATGAGTTCTGAGTTGTTTGAATCACTATCTGATGGTTCTGTTTCTTCTTTCTTAAGAAGAGGTTCTCCTGGCATGATCTACTTTATGACATGAGAAAAATTACCCTTGAGGTGATAGGGTTTCTTCTTAAAGCCTAGGCCAACAGTATTCTTATTTGCCCTACTCATATGTGAAATAGGTGCCACAAGACCTTTTCCTCTAACTCCTAGAGGTCCTTGACCTGGATATCCCATCTTAGCTATCAATTTATTTCCTGGACCATATGACTTAGAAGGGATCTATGGTGTTGTAGAGTCACTAGTTTGAACAACTGGGGATTCGGGTTCATCTTTCTATAGCCATGATAGCACAGCTTCATCCTCTTCAAACTCTTGCTTGGATACTTGTTCTACTACAAAATTCTTTTTATATGCTTCAAGAGGTTCCTTAGGTTCAGGCTTGGATTGTTTCAAAGATTGTCCATAAGACTTAGGTGAGATAGGGAGAGATTTCAAAGATAAGACTGGCTCTATAATATATTCTCCCATCCCATTTTCTTTGATATTGACCTCTTTAGCAATGTCTTCCATTTTGGATGTTGAAGCAACATTTAGTTGTTTAGTAGAAGATTCTCTGTTATTGGGAACAAGCTTATCAGCACCTTCCTTCAATGTATTGCAAGTTGTATTCAGATCTGCGGGGATAGTAACCTCTACTCCTTCATAAGGAAACTTCAAACATTGATGGTATGTAGAAGGAATAGCTTTCATTTCATTCATGCATGGTCTCCCTAGAAGAATGTTGTAGGCCAAGGGTAGATCAAGAACTTGACATATAGTATCTCTAATAACTGGACTTGCTCTGATGGGTAAGACAATGGTGCCTTTAGAAGATCTTTCTTGTTCATCATAGGCTTTTATGGTGATCTTCTTTCGAGGATCAATAGCCAATTCTAAAAATCCCAATTGTGTGATCAAGCTATAAGAACAAATGTTTAGGCCAACGCCCCCATCTATCAACACATGTTTGACTCTACGATTCTGGATCAAGACTTCTATATGCAAAGGCTGATTATGTGGGTGACTCAGGGAGTTGTCATCTTCCTCTGAAAAGGAGATATATTGCAGAGATGTAAGATGTCCAACCATAGTCTGGAACCTATCTAAATCAAGGTCATCAGGAACATTGGAACCCAACAAAGCTTTATCTAGTATGGCTCTATGAGCTGGAGATATTCAAAGCAACTCAAACATAGAGATTTTGGCATTAGTGTGTTGGAGTTGTTGAACAATGCTATAAGATGTAGGCCTTGTATCCTTTGGATTGGAAGATTTGGAAGCAGCCTTATGTTTGGAGGTAGATGAAAGATTGAAGGGCACCTTAGGGACATTTGATGAATCTGGGATTTATCCTTTTAGATGTGCTTGGGCTTGTGATCTAGTAACTGCATTAGTTGAGGAATGATCTCTTTCTCTTAGTACAATTGTGATGACATTGCAACTTTCAGAGAGACATGGTTCAACCATATTAATGACAACATTATTTTCAAGGTAGGCATAATTGAGTTTTGCCCCCATATTAGGCTGAGAAGTTGAAACTCCTTGACCATGTTGCGGAAATGGTTATGTAAATGTCATATGATCATTATTTCTCTTAGGATTTTCAACTGTGATGTCTCCCCTATCGATCAGATCTTGAATGGTGTGTTTCAACCATAAGCAGTTATTAGTTTTGTGACCTTTACCTCGATGGAAATCACATAATTCATTTTCTCTCCACCATTTTGGCTTAGGCTTAGAATTAGGTGGTCAGATTACTAGAAAAGAGATGATGTTATCAGCCAGTAGAGTTTTCATAGCTGATTTTAAAGATTCTCCAAGAGGAGTGAACTTTCACTATTTATCCCAAGATTTGTATTCTAGCTTCTTTTGAAATGGTTCAGATGACTTTTGTTCTGAAGCTTTAATGGCTTGGGAACCAAGAGTTAGGTTGTAGGTTGGTGCCTTTGATGGGGCATGGATAGTATCAACAATGCCATCTATGATGATGCCTTTGTTCTTGTTCCAATTTTTGTTCTTGTCTCTAGAACTGGACCCAAATTCATACTTGTCTTTCTGAAGTGTGATTTCTCCTTTTTTCACAAGCACTTTTTTGATTTTGATAGCATTATCCACCATCTTATCAAAAGATGTATGATCTTGCATTTGTAGAGGATAATTGATTTCTGGAACAAGGTTATTGATGAAGATTTCTAGTTTTTTTAATTTCTAGAATAGGTCTGGCATATAGAGAGAACTTCTTCCTCTATCTTTTGAGAAATGTCAAGAATGGTTCCCCTGGATATTGTTTGAGATTGCAGATATCAATCATGGTGATTGGATGTTAAATATTGTAGGAGTATTGTTGATAGAATAATTTGATCAAATCCTCAAAAGTTTTGATAGTAGAAGGTAATCTAGAGAACCAATGGATGACTGCTCCCCCTAGAGATCAAGGAAAGAGATGCATCAGATAGGTTGGTTTGTGCATGAACTCCATAGATTGTGTACAGAATTCTCTGACATGATCTTGGGGATCTGAGTGTCCATCATACTTATCATACTTAGGCATCTCCACTCTTTTTGGGAATGGTGACATGTACAAGTCTTTGTCGAATGGGAAAGGACATAGGGCCTCCATGGAGAACTCCTTGGGTTCCTTTTCTTTCTCAAGGTCATTAAGCTTGACTTGAATGGCATGCATTTGTTTCATCATAGCTGTGAGTGGAGTTTCTTCCTCATGTGCAATGATATCTTCAACATTAAATTTGGGAGGAAGTTTAGCTCCTTGATGAGCCAATTGTAAAAAGTATGCCTCTCTGTCTTCTTTCAAGAAATGTTTCATCATTCGTTTGAAGTTATCATCATTTTGATATTGAGCAATTTCTTCAGGTGTGGGTTCCTGATCTGCACCATGTTGAGATTGAGCTCTTTGAGAGCCAAAGTTTGTCCCTGCTTGAGACATGGTAGGAGTTTGTGGACTCCCTAGAATAGATTGATGTGGGGTTTGTTGGGTACCTCCGTGAGTTGATGAAGGAGGAATGTAACCAGTTTTTAATCAAAAGTTGCCAAGACCATCATCCTTGTAAAGACCAGAATTGATGAGTTGCTCAAGAGTTGGACCCCTGGTAGTGGTTATAGGTAAGGTCTGGGATGCTTCTCTAGATTTCTTGTGTGAGAAAGCTCTAGTTTCCACCATTAACTTTGAGTGAAACAAAAGAATAAGATCCAGATAATTGAAGAATGAATTGAATCAAGATGATCAGATGACGCATCCTTGTCAAGGTTTGATTGATTTGAAGATTTGATTAGACATGGGTGAAGGATACTATGCCCTGGATGTATGGGTAGATTGCCCAAAAGATAGCAAACATGAGTTCACAACACTTAGTTTGTTTTTGAAGATTGATAGTTATGACAAGGTTTTGACACAAGATGAAAAGGACTCAAATCGATTAAACAAAAGGTTGAATTGGATTTAAAAGGCCACCTTTGTAAAATGATAGGATTCTCAATAGCTACTGCTCTGTTCTTGACACAGTGATTTGTTTGACAGGTTCTGGAAATAGGCTGAAAAAGCTAAGTATCTGGCAATTCTGACAATTTTCTAACAACTTAAAAAAATTTCCCAAACGAGACTCTGCAGACTCGTACGATAGTGGGTATGCTATGAAATGACAGTTGAAAAGCTTGTACAACAGTTGCAAAAACTTGCATGACAGTTGCTAGCAGGATTTGACTTTTTGAATTTGACTGGCAGAAAGACTCGTACGACACTGGGTTCTTTACCATACGATAGTTGGGCAGTGATGAAATGACATTTGACAAAAACTCATATGACTTTCTAACCTCCTGAGATGAATTTTGACTCCAGAAAGGAATTTCACTCCAAATTTTGCAAATTTAGGGTTTTCAGTTTCAGATTGTTTGCAAATTATACTATCTAGATTCGAAGAGTAGACCAGATTTGTTCATTTTTAGTAACCAAATAGATAGACAAGCACGCAAAACAACAAGCAAGTGATTTCAAGCATGTCTGAAAACAATGAACAAGGGCAAAAGCAACCTTGCACATGAATAATCAAGTGACCAAATTTGTGCTAATCCCTGAGAGTGCTAATTGTGTATGTTCCAAAAATGTTTTGCAATAACGCACATATACCCTAGAAAATGAAAATTTGGCCTCACTAGGGTTTTTAGTAATGGTTTGACTCTACAACTTTTATGATCCAAAGGGGTGAACTCCAATCCTAGCGCACAAGGGTTTTGACACAATCTGAGAATTTAATCAATCAGGAGCTGCTAGGGAGATCTGATAACCCAACAATGAACCACACCTATGAAGATTTCTTCCACAAGGACATTTATATAGCGACTGTCACTACCATGGTGAAAATGGCTATTACTGCTTGAGGTTCCATCAACGTGGTTGACCCAATTAATGGAATGTCCACTACGGTTAACCCTCTCTAAAGGTGACTCACAAGATATACCACATGGAGACTGGTTCTAGATTCAAGGATTTGGGTTTCTGGTACTATCCAAAAAGGAAGTAGAGTATAATCCCCTAACCTTTTCACTTTTAACCCAAACAAAGCAGACAGATTAATCCGACACACTAAGACCAAGATTATCTCACAAAGATCTATGACATCAACCCCTTATGATCTATCAACCTCTCTGGAGAGAGAGTACCTCGATCAAAAGTTGAAGACACATAGATCTAGTGGAACGTGAGACTCCCTCAGTATCCTCCCCACCTACAAGGGATCCTTCGTTCAGAAGAGTTTCGCTAGAAACCCACTCTCTCAAGATCCACAAATAGTGTTCATGGGGCCTAATTACTATGTGTAACAAAGATGCTGAAAGCAAACTATGTTCATTTTTATAGCCCAAATGAAGTCTGTGATAGGAAAGTAATAAAAGTCACTCAAGCTAGACACATGAGATGTTCGTTTTAGATCCAAAATTGAAGTCTTATCAGCTGAGAAGATTACCTAAATTCCTCACAATGCGCTTAGTAGATTTTAACCTATTTTTAGCAATTCTTGCACTTTTTCCAATCAAAGCCAATAGGAGTCAATAAAAAATAGAGAATTTCAATTGTTAAGATTAGCTGTTAGTCAAAATCTGAAAACCAAATATGACAACCCTAAAAAATGAAACAATAGTTGAAATCTAATGCCGAAACTCGTACGACAGTGGGTTTGTTACCATACGACAGTCTGAAACTCATACGACAGTGGGTATGCTCCTAGACAATAGTCCAAAAACTCATACGACACTGGGTGTTCTATGAAATGATAGTCAAACTTTCAAATGACAGTGTGTACAGTACGACACTATCCTTGATCCGATAGACTATCATACGACAGTGGGTGCAGTGCGAAATTACTTTTGTCAGAAACTCATATGAAGATTATACGGACATAAATTAAAAATCATAGTTTTGCACAAAAACCAAGGACAAAAAGATAGAAATTGATATAATTGAATTGGAAACCCATTTCATGGCCCCACGATGGGCGCCAAAAATGTGTGTGTGAATTTTGTACCTGTTCTATAGACACAACACTTCAGTAAAACATTAGAGGTTAGCAAAAATGAAAGCTGCAATGAATTGAAAGCTAAACTAACCAAGTGATTTACTACCTTCTAATGGGTGCGAGTATGATGTTCTCAGATTGTTATCAAGATCAGTGACCTTGACAACACCTAAATGAAGGATTTGAATGCAAAACTGATATGAAATATGAATGCAATTAATCTATTTTTTTGGATTTTCTGTGCAATGATATGATGAAAACTGATATGAATCTAGAATCTAAGATGAAATTGATATGCAATGATTCTAATATATGAAACAAAAGTGATCTCACAAATGTGGTTGATTCGCAAAGAAGCTTTGATTCTCCAGATAGGAATTCGCTAGCATGAGTTTGCAAAAATATGAGATGATTTGTGAAGAGCTGAGCCTTGATTTTATAGAAATCCAGGGCTTTGGAGGTGCATGAAAGAAAGCCATAAATCACTCAAATAAACTCAACTTGATTTTTGAGTTATTTTTAAATAAAGGATAATTAACTCACAAAAACATGCAAAATCAAAGTTAAACTCAAAATAGAGTTTAGATTTAATTGATAATTGATAGTTGTCTGCTTTTCTGATTATGCATGTTTTATTTATGAATTAATTTAATAATAAAGTGATTTATTTCCAACTTAATTGATTTTGAAAAATAAAACAATTGATTTATGGGTTAATCAATCATTTAATCAAACTTTTATTCAAAATTACAATATTAAAAATTGACAGAATGATTTAATTAATTAAATAAAATATTTAATCAATTATTTGTAAGATTTTGGATTTATTGTCAAAATTAAATAATACAATTTAGGAATAAAATAGAATTAACTTCAATTAAATAATTAAGTGGCAGAATTAAATCTAATTAATTAAATATTGAGAATATTCAATTAATCAAACTTTAGGATAAATTAGATTTATCACCAAATAATCATTAAATCAAAGATAATTATGATAATTAGGAATATTATTAGGAATATTCCATGATGCAGAATTTATGATAATCAATTAGGATTCGATGATGTTTAGATGTGCCTTAGGTTAGGACTTTGATGTTGATTTCATTCGATTTGATGATATAGGAGGTTAATGAACCTATAGCCCATTTTTGGGGTATTATAGGCCTCATCCTGCTTTTTTGGATCTTCATTTCGGTCTCCATATGATCGTCCACCAAATCTTCCATCACGACCTCTTCCGCTTTGTCTGCTCTCAAACTTCTTGTTCAACTTTTCCTCTACTTTTAGGGAAAACTGGTATGCCTCTTTAATACTATTCATTCAAACTAGATTCAGTTCTTCCTAAATGTTCGACCTTAACCCATTAAGGTAATGGGCAACTTTCTCTTTGTCAGCTTCTGCATGGCCTATTCTGATGAGGATTCAATAGAACTCCTCTGTATACTCCTAAACAGATCTTCCTGCTTGCTTCAAACTTTGCATTTTCCTTAGTAGGTCAAGCTCATAATCAACATGGATGAACTGTCACTTCAATTTATCTACCATCCGCCCCCATCTTATGATTTTATCCTTTCCTCTTCGATTTCGCTCCAACTAAATCTCTTGCCACCGGATCTTCGCATGACCTTTCAGTCTGGCCTTCGCAAACTTGACCCGATCAGGATCCTCAATATCTTCATACTCAAAATATTCTTCACATTCATTGATCTAGTCGATCAATTCCTCTGGGTTAAGATTCCCTGAAAATGTAGGAACCTTGATCTTAGGTCTTTTCTCGATCTTGGAAATGGCCTGGAAAAGCCTTTCTTCCTCTTGATTCAAAACTTTGACTTCTCCTTCTTGATCTTCCTCTTCGGCTTCATCCTCGCTTTCATCTCTGACATTAAGATTCATTCCTCTGTGAATCTCCTCTTGCAATGCTCACACTTGTCTCTACAGTTCCCTAACCTCAAGTGTCACAACACCAGCTCTTCCACCACGTTCCCTTCGTGGAGGCATTTTTGCACTTCTCGTTGAAACCCTAACCACGGTCCTGGTGCAAACTGCCTCATAGTCGGTGATTTGTTTACACATAAACCCTAACCCACGGTCCTGGTGCAAACTACCTCACAATCGACGATCTATTTACACACTTAGGAACTCCTGCTCTGATACCACTTGATGAAGGGTGCTCCCCTTAATACCACAAGCACATAACAAAAATAGAGAAACAACAATAATATGCAAGAACATAAAATTGGCTTCTTATTATCTCCACAAATGTGGAATTACAAACTTTCAGAATTACAATATGCAAAGCCACATGGGCATTCCCTTACAATATTCTGTAGGACAAAGCCTCGAATTATTACTCAAATCTACCACCCAGAACTATTCTAGACAGCACTACGGGCCTTCTTTATATAGACAATTTCCACCGCCCGAGAAGGTTCTAGAAATTTAGCCCTTAAGGCCGACTATACATAGAATTAATTTATTTTCACAATTTTTTACAATAGGGTCGGCTCAAAAGAAATACAAAATATGATTTTAGGTAACCCAACTTCCGGAGGCCATAACTTTCTAACCGTAGCTCTGTTTTTCTATTGTAAACACTTTTCAAAAATGCCATGACGAGATCTACAGTGCCTGACATGCGCTAGCGCTAGTCAGTCGAGGGTCGATCGTGATCCGGAGCCTCTAAGGCCTTCAAAATTGACCTAAAAGATTTCGTACAAAAAAAAAACCTTAATAACTTCACCAATACTGATGATGTGGCAATGAAACTCAACTAGTAGGCTGAAATGACTAGGATGAACCTCCAACTGTGAAATCAAAACATTTAGAGATCATATGACCAACTTACTAAAAATAGTAAGTTTCCATAAATAGAAGCTTTGCACAAGATAGCCCTTATTGAAAAGCAAATAGAAATATTTTTGGGTGATGCAAGATTGCTCTTACACCCAAGATGCTCCTGCATCACTATACTTCATTCCCTTGCATCCAATCACTCATTTTCTCACTGTCACACCTCTAACTGGGGACATTAGTCTCGCCTAGGGCATGACTATAAAAATAGAAGCTTGACTCTTTAGGACTCCTACCTCTAGATCACTACTATAAATTGGCTCCCCTAAAGCATTCATCCAACTTTAGGAAGGTCCTGTGGTTAGATTTCATGGGGGAGCCATAAAAACACAAACAGGTCTGGACTAGACCAGGAGACTCCCTAAACACTAAACAATTTATTGATGCTACTAAACTAACTCTAATCTACTTGATTAAAGAAAGAAAAAGCCTTAAAAATATCCTATCAACATAGATCCAACACTAAGACTAATACTTCAATCCATAAGCATGCACTGTCACACAAGAATGCTCGGGTATCCTTTAAAACCAGAATTGCAGAGCTTCTTCTCTATTCACAAACTTGCTTACAATAAATCATGCCTCAGGAAATGAGTCACATACATCCTTACGATTCTTTTTCCTTGTTTCTAGGCTTGGTTCATTAATTTCCCACTCCTACAACGAGGGGATTCCATAGTTATCAAGTTGCATGCAACATTTGCAAAAATTGCAAATGTTGTCATGACAACTTTTGAGCAATTTTTGGCATCTTTGCATTTATGCCTCCATACTATCTTTTAGGGCCTCTAACCCCTATAACTCAATGAACCAACCTCATAAATGCCTAGAAAAGCATCTTTACTACTACGCTAGGGTCTAGGACACATTTCGACCATATTTCCCATTTAGAGTAAAATTGTAATAAAGAAGCCTAACTATACTAGGTTGGATAAGATACTAATTATCTATCCACCTAGTAACACACCTTGAAAGACCTCCCAAGGTCCAAATTAAACACACACTCTAACTTGGCTAATGTCAGATACAAGCCAAAACTTATGGGCTTTGAGGATTGCCTAGGTGCTCCTGCACCATCCTCCCCTAAACAAAAGACTTCAATCCACCCTTGGATTGAGTAAGGTGGGATCAAATCCCAACTTCTTAAACTCAACTTCCTTGATCCATAGTGCATTTGCATCAGGTTGGCCTTGCCATTTGATCAAATATTCTTTTTACTCCTTTTTAGTCTTCTTGTAGACTCTAGAATCTAGTATGTTGTCAGCCTGCTTGATTGATGTAGAAGGTAATTTGAGTTCATCCACATCTTGAATGACTTCAATTAGGCTTTGATCAAGATTTGGTGTGGGTCCTTTGTAAAGAACCAGGTCTATAACATTAAAAATAGGGGACATACCACTATCCTCTGGTAGCTCCACTTTATAAGCATTGTCTCCATACTTTGCTAAGATAGAACATGGACCAATCCTTCTCATTTACAATTTGTGAGGGACTCCCTTCTGTAGTCTAGATTTGTTTAGATGCACCATTACTAAATCTCTAATATTGAATTGGATTTCCTTTCTACCCTCATCAACCTTAGTCTTGTGTTTCATAGTGTTATCAGCCAATGTTTTCCTAATTGTATCATGAATCTCCTGCATTGCATAAGCAATATCTTCAGCATATCCACTCCCCTTAACTCCATCCTTTAAGTCTCTTAGTTCATAGACTCCTCTAGGATGTAGTCCATATACAATTTCAAAGGGACTCTTACCTGTGGACCTATTCACAGTGTCATTGTATGCATACTCAGCCTGTCCAATCAATCGATCACATTGTTGACCATATTCTTTAGTCAAGCATCTTAAAAGATTTCCAAGGCTCCTATTTACCACCTCAATTTGACCATATGTCTGAGGATGGTATGCAGATCCAAAGGACAAATTGGTGCCTAATCTTTGCCAAAGAGTTCCAAAAGTGACTCATAAACTTGGTGTCTCTATCTGACACTATGCTCAAGGGTAACCCATGTATCCTGACAATCTCTTTGAAAAATTGAGAAGCTATTTGGCTAGCATCATTGGTTATCTTGCATGGCACAAAATGAGCCATCTTACTAAATCTATCCACAATTACATAGACAGTATCCATTGCTTGTCTTGTCTTGGGTAACCCAACTACAAAGTCCATGCTCAAGCATTCCCATGATCTAGTGGGAATAGGTAGTGGTTGATATAGACTAGCATTTGAAGAAGTTCCTTTGGCCTCTTGACACACAATACAACTCTCAACATACTTTCTAACATCAATGTTCATTCTAGGCCAAAATTAGAACCTTTGAACAAATTCTTATGCCTTAATGATCCCAAAGTGACCACTCAATGCACCATTGTGCTTTTCCTGAATCAAATTCTCTCTTTTAGGTCCTCTAGGAACACATAGCCGACTTCCCTTAAATAAGAGGTTACTTTGCAAAGTATATTCAACATATTTTCTATGGAAATGGTTCTTATGTTCAATACATACCTTGTAAATATTTGGAAAGTCTTCATCATCAGCATATAGATCTTTGAAGTGTTCTATTCCCATGCTCTTCAATTGTATCTCTTGGATTGTGAGAGCTCTTCTACTCAAGGCATCTGTCACCTTGTTTAGTACTCCCTTCTTATGCTTTATATTAAATGTGTATGCTTGCAGGTATTCAACCCACTTCATGTGCTTATGACTGAGTTTCTCTTGAGAGTTCAAGAAACTTAGAGCTTGGTTGTCTGAATAGAGTATGAACTCCTTTGGAAGAAAATAATGCCTCCATTTCCTTAAGGCCTGAACTAATGCATACATCTTAAGGTCATAAGAAGAATACTTCTTCTTAGCTTCACCCAACTTCTCTAAATGAAAAGCCACTGGTCTACCCTCTTGGCTTAAAACAACTCCAATAGCCACATTGCTTGCATCACACTCTATGGTGAAGAGTTTCTCAAAGCTTGGCAAAACTAAAATAGGTTGAGTAGAAATCTTTTTCTTCAACAACTCAAAACTATTGTTAGCTTGTTCATTCCACACAAACTTAGTCTTCATGCCTCCTTTAATGGTGTCCAACATAGGAGCACAAATAGCACTAAATTGTTTAATAAACTTCCTATAGTATTAAGCAAGGCCATGAAAAATTCTTACCTCTATTGTTGTCCTTGGAATGGACCAATTGAGTATGGCTTCCACTTTTCTAGTATCCATTTTCAGATTGCCATGAGATAGTACAAACCCAAGGTATACCAATTCCTGTCTCATGAATTCACATTTCTCCAAATTTATCATCAACCTTTCATCATGCAGCCTCTTGATAACAATCTCTAGGTGTTGGAGATGCTCATCCCTTGTCTTTCTATAAATCGGTATATCATCAAGATATACCACTACAAATTTTCCAATGTAGTCTTTAAGAACTTCATTCATGAGCCTCATGAATGTGGAGGGGGCATTTGATAGTCCAAATGGCATGACAAGCCATTCATTAAAACCTTCATTGGTTTTGAAGGCTATTTTCCGCTCATCTACCTCATGTATCCTAATTTGGTGATAGCCACTCTTTAAGTCTATCTTGGTAAAGTACTTGGCTTCACCTAGATAATCCATTAGGTCTTCAATCCTAGGTATAGGGAGCCTATACCTAATGGTTATCCTATTTATGGCCCTTGAATTAGTACAAAGCCTCTAAGTTCCTCCCTTTTTAGGTGCTAGGATAGTGGGTACAACACATGGGTTGATGATCTTTCTTATAAGACCTTGACTTAAAAGCTCTTGAATTTGTCTAGAAATTTCCTCATTTTGTTGAGGGGTCATCTTATAGGCTACCTTATTGGGAAGGGTAGCTCCTGGTATGAATTATATCCTATGACTTATAGCTCTTTTAGGGGGTAATGTTGATGGTTTTCCATCACTTACAATGCCTTCATAAGTTTGCAACATACTTTGTACTTCCTTAGGTAGCTCTAGCTTCTTGGCTGTCTTGTCATCACTTACCTCTCTTGGTCTTAACACTAGTGCAAAGTGCACTCCTTATCCCTCTTCCAAGGATTCTAAGAACTCTTTCTCACCAACCATGAGTACATTAGGACCTGCTATCTTCATCTCTGTATCCTCTAACAGTGACTAAATTTTAAATGTCACATTATCCTTCTTGAAAGTATATGAGTTCTTCACTCCATCATGCATAGCTTAGCGGTCAAATTTCCACGGTCTACCTAGGAGCAAGTGAGATGCATCCATAGGTAACACATCACATAATACCTTTTCCTTATACCTCCCAACTGAGAACTCAACCCAAGCCTACTCATTCACTAAGACATGTTGTCCTCTATTCAACCATGTGACCTTGTAAGGACTAGTGTGGGGTAACCTTGTCATTTTTAATTTGCTGACTACTTCCTATGACACAATGTTGTTAGTAGACCCTGAGTCAATGATGACTCTACACACCTTGCCCATCATCTTACATTTTATCCTAAACAGGGACCTCCTTTATCTTGGGTCCTCTTTAATTGGCTCTTTGACCAATGTTCTCCTCATCATGAGGTTCTCACCTTCCTCTGATGTTAGTGGTACCTCAGGGTGATTCACTCCTGCATTTGTCTCCTCATGAACAATATTGACTCTCTTATCACCTCCTTGAGAAGTACTACCCTTCTCTAGACACCTATAAGTAGGGTGCCCCATTTGGTTGCAATGGTAACATTTCATGTTGGCAAAATAGTTGCCTCTTCCTTGTCCACCACTTCTTCCTCTAAAATTAGAGCTCCTTCCTCTACTAGCTCAACTAGAGCTTCCCACTTGTTGCTCAACATATTTGACTTCTCCTTGAGTCCTTGGCTTTGTACTCCTTCCACCATATCCACTTCTTTGCCCTCTACTATCTCTTCCTCTACCTCTGCCTCTTGAGGTACTAGAGTCTTGTTTCTTTCTCAACTTCTCCTCTACCTTGACAACAAGCTGATGACATTTTTTAATGGTGTCAAGAGTCATAAAACTCATCTCATCTTGGATGTTCCACTTGAGCCCATTAAGATATCTTTCCACCTTTACTTTCTCATCCTCTGCAACTCGAGATCTCATGCAAAGTTTTTGGAACTCCTCAGTATATGAGTTCACATCCAAGTCTTTTTGCCTAAGACTTTGCCTCTTCTTATGGAGTTGGATTTCATAATCCTCTAGCACATATGCATCCCTGATTTTGGCCACCATTGCCTTCCATGTAGAAATTGGATTCTTACCTTCTTTCTCCCTCTCATATTGTAGAAACTTCCACCAAGTGAGTGTAGGACCTCTTAATCTAGCCTTGGATACTTTAAACTTTTGAGCCTCTGTGATTCCATCACACTCAAAGTGGTTCTCTAGTCCTTCTATCCAATCTAGGACTACCTCTAGTTCCATCTTCCCATTGAAGATAGGAATGCCTTCTAATGCTTTTCCACTCAAGGCTTTCAATGCCTTCGAGAATGGTTCATCAGCTAGTATTGGGTCTGGTTAAGGGACCTCATCCTTTTGTTTTCCATCTATCTTATCATTAGCTTCTTCAGCCTTTACATCTACTTCATCCACCTTTAGCTCTAATTGAGCCAATCTATCCCAGAGTATTATATTCTCCTTTTCTTGGTCTTCCACCTTCTTTGCTAACTCAGCATTAGTCACCATTGTATTATCTTTCACTGACTCAAATGATGTATTCTCTCCTACTGATTCAATAGGTTGCAACATTAACCACAAGCCTGATCAAAACTTGGCTTTGATACCAATATGGTGGTATGTTGTTCTTGGTGTGCTCACACAAATGCTAAGAATATCTTTCTTGTCTTCTTCCAAGGATCCTACTATCCTCTAAGATCTTAATGATCTTATATGATCAACCTAAAACCTATCCAAACTCTTCTCTAAGATTTAATCTCTTTGTGTTTAACCTTGAAGAACATTCACCTTAAAGTTTTGCTTCAATGCTTTCCTACACTTAGAAGACTCCAAGTGCCATTCTCACACAAAATATCAAAATGATTGCATGGGTACCAAATAACTTGAAAACATCCATTATGTTCCCATTTGGATCCATTTTGGTGGATCTCCAATCTCTTTCCTATCAGGTCCAAGAACTAGCCTTTTGGAGGCATAATTAGACTTGGTTTCCTTGTAGCCCTTGACAGGGTCTTTTCTCAATTTCTTGTCTAATCTTCTCAAATGACTCATAAAATAAATTCCACAATTGAGTACCCTTTTGGGAATTATAAAATATTCTAGAGGTTTTGGGTTCCTAGGGCATCCGTTCACAGGCTTCCTACAATATAGGGCCAATAGGGCTAATAGGCCTGATTTATAGGATCTCTCTATTTTCTTGTTTGAAACTCAATCATATGGATTGATCAACATAAAATCTCTCCATTATGTCAATTACATATCAAATACCTCCTGGAACTATGATTTTTTTATATTTTACTTCATTCCCCTTGCATGCATTCACTCATTTTCTCATTGTCACACCTCTAACTGGGCACAATAGTCTCGCCTAGGGCATGACTATAAAAATAGAAGCTTGACTCTTCAGGACTCCTACCTATAGATTCCTATTATACATTGGCTCCCCTAAAGCATTCATCCAACTTTAGGAAGGTACCATGGTTAGATTTCATGGGGGAGCCATAAAAATACAAACATGTCTGGACTGGACCAGGAGACTCCCTAAACACTAAACAATTTATTGATGCTACTAAACTAACTCTAATATACTTTCTTAAAGAAAGAAAAAGTCTTAAAACTATCCTATCAACATAAATCCAATAGTAAAACTAATACTTCAATCCATAAGCATGCACTGTCACAAGAGAATGCTCGGGTATCCTCCAAAACCAGAATTGCAGAGCTTCTTCTCTATTCACAAACTTGCTTACAATAACTCATGCCTTGGGAAATGAGTCACATACATCCTTAAGATGCTTTTTCCTTATTTCTAGGCTTGGTTCATTAATTTCCCACTCCTACAATGAAGGGATTCCATAGTTATCGAGTTGCATGCAACATTTGCAAAAAATTGCAAATGTTGTCATGACAACTTTTGAGCAATTTTTGGCATCTTTGCATTTATGCCTCCATCCTATCTTTTAGGGCCTCTAACCCCTATAACTTGATGAACCAACCTCATAAATGCCTAGAAAATCATCTTTACTCCTATGCTAGGGTCTAGGACACATTTAGACCATATTTCCCATTTAGAGTAAAATTGCAATAAAGAAACCTAACTATACTAAGTTGGATAAGATACTAATTATCTATCCACGTATTAAAACACCTTGCAAGACCTCCTAGGGTCCAAATTAAACACACACTCTGACTTTTCTAATGTCAGATACAAGCCAAAACTTATGAGCTTTGAGGATTGCCTAGGTGCTCCTGCACCAATTTTGATGGTGCGACGAAGGGCAACCCATGGCGTTTTGGGGTAGGATATGTTATCATAGATTCTTTAGGTAAGATTATGGCAACTGAGCTGCAAAATATTGAAGAAGGGACAAATAATGAAGCTGAAGCACAAGTAACATTACTAGTTGTAGAATTGGCTAAAAGGATTCAGGTGGAGTGCCTACATTTGGAAGGGAAGTCGTAGATCATTATCAATGTTATTGCAATGGGAAGGTCTCACTTATGGAAAATTGACCAAATAATATCCATCACTTAAATGAAATTGATGAGCTTTTGTAGTTGCAAATTGTCACATATTTACTGGGAGGGAAATGAGTTGGCAGACACCTTATCCAAGTGTGTTGCCTACCTGGTACCCTAGTCATATCAAGTTGGCATTGTAAGTACACCTAGGTTGTTAGATTGAAAAGCAATAATGCCACCCCAATGTTGGTTAACCACGTAGTAGCAATGAACTATTTGGGAAGTGCATCGACAGTGGATGAAGAATTGGTGAAATGATAGGCATTCAATGCAAAGAATGAAGACAAGGATTTTGGGGAGATTATGAGGATAGGGGAGTCATTTCTCACACTGATTAGAGGATAGTAAATATATGGTGGTGTCTTCTTGGAAAGGCACATTGTGTGCTAGTAGAGAGTGGAAAAAGGATGAAAATGGAAGAAATTTTTTGTCTCATGGTAGCTGAACAACAAATGGCCTTCTAGGGGCCAATCTACACTAAAAAGGCTCAAACATGTATTGACCACATATGACCCATTCTTCCTCATCATGTTGAGGGGTAATTTTAGTATTGAATTCATCATTGTAGATTACAAGTAGCATACCAATACTAATATCTCCTCCATGCTCTATGTGTGGGGCCTTTTGTTCTCTAGTGTTGAAGAGGTCAGAATGGTAATGAACAGATGCATGAAGGAGGATTGGAAAATTAAAATTGATTCTCTCATGTGATATGTAGTGTCGAGTCAATGATTCAAAATTGAGTGTGGTGATTGGCTTTATTTACCTAGATATCCAACAAATATGCACCCATTTGTGTTGTATAGGGAAGGACAAATAGGCATGCCCAAAAGATGGACACATACAGAATGTGGAAAATAATGTGTGATTACATCGAAGACTAGGAGAGGGTAATTCCCTTGGGGAAAAGAAGGGAAGAATTCGACAAAACCCTGATAAAGTTGACCATGGATGACTATTGGAGAAATCTCATGGTGGGGAATGAATGTGAATACAAAGACCAGGTGAGGTTGGTGGGAAGATGGGCTTCAAGAAACTGAGCTCGAAGGGTAAATATGGATAGAAGAGGAAGGCTAGAGTCATGGAGGGGTCATGGTGGAAGGAGAGGAGCATGAAGGAATGCACAAAGAAATGAAGAATGGGACAATCCTATGTACCAGGTCATGGTTGGTGATGAGTCTGGGACATCCACAATATGAGTGTGAGGAACTTTTTCATTGATTTTTTGGCGACCCTTGTTTTCTTGTGAATTGACTTGGGTGTATTATGTCTGAAAAAGAAGCTCATATGTTTGTATTTGATGAAATGAATGTACATGTGACTAGGGAAAAAGACTAGAAGTCAGGTAGGGTAGGATATTTTTGTTCTACACATTTTGTATAGACAGGGTAAGAACATGTAATGATGATGATGCATCAGGTAGCATAGAACATGGAGGGTGATGGGAAAATAATTGCAGAGCCTATAGACTAGAATATTAAGTAGAAATGTATTTTGTAAAATATACTCACTAATATTAATAAAATATAAATTTAACCAACCAAAAAAATAAAAATCTATTAAAGAATCTAGTGGGAAAATGTATGTATATGGGTGAACTGAAATAAATAAAATAATAGAAATTTGTGAAACTATAGGTGAAATAACTTTCAAAATTTAATTATTTTGCCTCCGTGTAATTTTTATAACAATATAATATTATATGTTCTATTAAAAAAACCAGTGTTGACAATTTAGCTATGAAATTTAAAGAATTAAAACTTTTTAATAAAAAATAATGACGAATTATTTTTTCAACTAAAATCAACCAATAAAAATACACAATAAAGTCAAGATATGAGATCCACAATAGTGATCATATTATTCAAGCGATCAATACAATAGTCATCATGTCATTCAAGTCATTAATATAATTGACACTTGATTGGACAAATTAAATTTGTTCACATATATCATTTAACAAAAAAGAGAATATTTTGATTTTGGTGGAAATACTATTTCTAATATAGACCAAGAGAAAGATAAATAAATGACATTTTTCAATTTTTTGTTTTGCTAGATAATGTGCCAAGCTAGTAATATATATTAAAAATGTTAGAAAATTGCAATGAAGTGTATCTGACTTAACTAGACTCTGGTAGACAAGTATAAGATGCTAAGTAACTCCTACTACTATTGATTGTTATTTTCATTTGACATCATTTCTCTATACAAAAAGGCACAAGGCCACTACACTGACACTATCAACAAATAATTACAAAAGGTGCTATGAAGGCCACCATATCAAAATAAACATTTTCAAACATTCTTGACAAACCCATTACCGAGGCTAGACCACAATATTTGCACTAACTAGAGACCATGTGAAGTAGCAACAAAGACTAGATTTGTCCATTTGGATGTCAACCCAAAACAAGCCAACTGTTATTTGAACCTCGACATACAATCATTCTTGCATATTACTAGGGGTAACCAAAGCAAAAATTTTAAAATTTCTTCACCCATATTAACATACCATAATTACCTTCATAGAAGGCCTCAAAACTAACCATATGTGAAAATTCTTTTAGCCATGGGGACTTTTCCTACTTGATTCCAACAACACTCCATTGGAACTCCTTCTCAACCCCAACCCACCTCTAATGACATTCCATTCCTCGAGTGCCCATCCTGAGAATGAAGAGTTTCCTTGCAACCTCATCCTTTGGATCAAACAACTTTGATATATCATGAGGCCAAAGAATACCTACCTAAGTTCAATAAGCACCACCAAATTGATGTTGTTGACCATGACCTCCTCCTTGAAAAACAAACAAAGTAACAACTGAGCATGAAGTTTCTCCTCCTTAATATCCAAAAAAGAGGTAAGGAAATGAGAGGAGATGTCCATGTTGACCCTATGCCTATTTGCAGAGGTCAAAATATCCTTTCCCAAAACCATCTTAATAGTCTATATTGTTAGAATAGTAGGCACAATGCACATTTCTTGTAACCTCTAGTTTAAAATGTATAAAAAAACATTTGTCTTTTATTGCTTTTTAGCCAAATGGGTGTCTCCATGCCTTCCACAGTCTTCTGAAGAATGATTGGCAAATGTGACACTTATAGAAAATTCATAGCTTGGTAGCTAGGTCCAACTTACTTGAAAAGAAGAAACATTAATGAGACTTCTTTTCAACACATTTGTAACTGCCATAGTCTTAATTATGTATCGATTTGACAATGCTCATATGTTTTTATCTCATGTTTTATCATTGAGTAGCCTCTAACTATTCTTTATTGATGGAAAAAATAATATGTCAATTTTGTTTCCAAACATCATGATAATGATGTCACATTCCTTCATATCAAACACAAACAAGGTGTTTTTTAGTGGCGAATATTTACCTTTTGGAAAATTCTAGGAAATTTTTTTGTTAGAATTGGCGAATTGTGCACGGTGGCCCAAATTGCCCAATCTTAACATGGTAATGGGGAAATATTATTTGGAATCACCATTAAGATTTTTTGTTCGACGTGGTTGACCAACATATTTGCCTTTAACCAATCTGATGTGGTTCTTGTAAAGATCTCTTATTCACCAAGGGTTATTAATTATGAATTGAATATAAAATCTAAATATAGCCAAATGGTCTTTACATTGGTCCTATTTGCCAACCGTTTGTTAATTTTTGTATTGACCATGACCTATTTCGCCAACCGTTTGTGAATTCCTACATTGTGCATGGAACAGGTCGACACATTTTTGCCAAAAGCTAGAGAATTAAAAAAAATGAAAATTGGAATCATGGATTGATATAAATTCAAATCAGATTTGTTAATGTTTTTGTGTCCCGTTACAAAATTTTGGAGGGCCAGATTTACAAATAATAATCTTGTAACAGTAAACAAAGGATTCAACATTTCAGAAATTAAGAGAAAGTAGGACTAAGGTAAGCAATTATTTGTTCACACTTCACATTATTGCTATTAATTTTAATTCCTAGAATCCTAGTGACTAGTGAGAGGTCAAGATGTCAGACAAGGGTGACTATCCTAAGCATCCTTAGGCTGCTGAAGGGATTGAGATGTCAGGGGAGGTTGAGACTCAAACTTCTCACTATGCTCAGGGCAGTGAAGGGATTTGGAAAGCTAGACAAGGGTAAGACTCCTCAGGGCTATGAAGGGTCTGGAAGGCCATCAAAATGCCCAAAACTTAAAGATACTACCATAAAGGCTTTCTTTGGATTTGGAAATGTTTCTGCTCCATCAACTTCTACAATTGCAAGTTCAAAAGCCATTCACAGTAGCTCACTAGTACCACTACCACAAGTTGGGGTTGTCATTGACTTAAATCAGAATGCATCAAATGAGGATAATAATGGTGGCACAACATAAGATGTTATAAGGGATATGCATAACTAGTTGGATAAAATGCTAACAATGAAGATAATAATGATGTTGGTAGGAAGAAAAGAAAAAGGGAAGTAAAAATAGGGCAGGAGTGGGAAATGATAAGAAATTTTAAGGTTGAATTGGTAGTAAAGTATTGGTTCATTGAACCAGTCCTAAACAATGATGAACAACCAACTGAATGCAGGTGTAAGATTTGTACCTAGAAAAATAAAAGAGAGAAGAAGTTGCAGCTAAAGCTTGACACTATAGAAAAGCATATTGCTAAGGTTTATTATGAACAGACCATAGACATACAAGAAATATCAGTAGTGAGATGGAAATCAAAGGAATAATGTATTCATGTTAAGTATGCCATAGAATATGAAGAGCGTAACAAGATAATGACAGTAATTGCTAGTAGTAAAATTCCAATCAAGGCTGGGTTTAAACATGTAGCCAATGAAGCAAACTTGGAAAAGACCGTTCAGATGAGTGTTGTTTTTCATATTCTGTCTAGAGGGCATCCTATGAGAGACTTCTCAAAATATAGTAATTTATTATCCTTTTTAAGAGTTCCTCACTCTCCTATGTCACATTGGTCAACAAACGTTGGATGGGAAATGGAAAACTGTCTTTCTGAGGTGGAAAAGAAAAATTTAAAGGAGAAAGTCAAACAGTCTAGATTCATTTCATTATTCATAGATGAAGTTACCATAGAAGATAACACTGCTTGGGTATGTATGCATGTGTATACAATAAAAGAACATGTCCACCAAGCTCATCTACTTTGTGTTCGTAAAATGATTGCAATTCAATAGCAGGAAACTTATATTTTGAAGTGAAGAATTCTTTGAATGAAGTTGCTGGTATGGATGATTTGACAATTGGAAAGAAGTTAGTGTGTGTTGGAGCTGCAGTAATGCAAGGCCAAAGAAATGGTCTTTGTGCAAGTTTACAAACTAGTATTGCACCTTACATGCTTGGCATACATTGCATGGCCCATCGAATGAATTTAGCATATAAAATTGTAAGTGATTTTCCTACAGTGTCAAAAGTTAAAGATCTAGTTTGCGAGCTATACTCTTACTTTTGTAGAAGTCCTAAACGTTTTACAGAATTTAAGATTTTTCAGAGGGAGTAACACCAGGAAACAAGCTTCTCAAGGATGTTGAGACTAGATGGATCTCTTTGCATGAACCAGTAGAAAGAGTTCTAACAGAATATCAATTCTTTCTCAGACTAATATATGAGCAATGCCTCATAGTAGACAAAGCTCCTAATTTGTTACATATGTTAAGTGATATAGAGACTCTGTTAACTTTAGCCAATCTTCTCCCCATGCTAGATTTAATGAACAAACTTGTTAAGAAAGCCCAAGATAGAACTATGTATATCCATGAGTATAGCACTTTACGTAGAATGACATGCATTTCCCTGGATCATTTGTACTCATATATGACAACACTTCAAAGCCCAAATGTTTTCAGGTGGCATACATATTTGAATCATGCTAAGAATTTTTTACAATTTAATGCAAAAATGATTTATGTGTGTTTGTGAAAGGATATGAAATACCAATGCACCAATCTAAGATGGGCAAGCGATGTAGACTACTTCCAGTTAAAAAGGTTGATTTTGAAAGGATTGTTAAATCTGTTAGTGATAATTTGAAGTCAATTTCCTACCAACTTTCAACTGAGATTCGTGAAAGATTCCCTCGAGAAGAAATTCTTGAAGCCATAAGTTTTGTGCTTCCTCATTTTTGGAAAAATGTCAGAGATAAACAAACTGATGCACATATCTTTCATAAAAAATTTGATGAATTGATCAAAGAGTTTTCAAAACATGCAAATTGCAATGGACAACCAATTGAAGGAATTTTAGATTCAGCCAATCTTAAAAAACAATGTAGACAATTTGCATCATGTATGAAATTGTAGTTGAAAAACTTGGAGAATCCATTTGAACCTATGCAATAACCAGGCTTTGGAAAAGGATAGAGCAGAGTGATGTATTGCATGATTCAATATCATAATATTTCAAACTTGTTGATTTATATCAAACAATGATATTGGGGTCGGTGGAAGATGAAAGAGTTTTCAGTGCATTGGGGTTTTTGAAATCAAAGATTAGAAACAAACTAGACAAAAATTTGGAAACTTGCTTGACGTTGTTTGTAACTCATTACAATGTTAGAGACTTTCCTTATGATAGGGCATTGGCAATTTGGAATTCCATGTGTGAAAGATGAGGTTTTTGAACACTTCAAAACCTAGTGGTGCTACTGCTACTGCTAGTTTTGAGACAAATGATGGATCTTGGTTCCAAACTCATAATGAAGATGAATAATTTTTTTGATTTTGAATACCCAACTCAGAATGAAGAGGAACCTCTTGCTACTAGTCAATTTCTAGAGCTGGATTCCATGTGAGATATAGAAGCGACAGACTACTCACTAAGTTAGTGAAGTGGTTTAGCATTCAGTTAATAGGTATTTATACACTGTATATTGTACTTGTTGGACTTGAATATTGACAATTTGACTCATATTATAAGTATTTTTCATGATTTTTGTAATTTGAATTTTGAAGTATAATATTCATGTTATTGTATTGAAAGTTGAAGTATAATCATATAATGTCCCTTTTCCTCACTATAAAGTATAAACGCCTCATGCAACCATGCTATTTCAAGAATCAAGATAGTCAATTTGTCATACTCATTCCTAATTTCCCAATACTTTATAATTCTGTCAAATTATACTAAGCATTTACTTAATTCCTTGAATCAAAAGAAAACTCAAAGTATAATAATAATTATTAATATAATAATATGACATTATACATTCAATTTTAAACAAATTGCAACTATGATCTTGAGCTCTTTGTTCATAAGGCACAAAAAATTACAAAATATCACAAAAGGAGACAAGATTTAGAGCAACAAATTTTTGTTGAATCCTTGTATTAACTTCCTTGAAATTTATACATCAATGATCAATGATCATAGTACCAAAGACTTCTATCATAAAAGAAAAACTAACATTAGCAGCCAAGTTTGGAAACAATTACAAGAGCGACAGCTGGCAAGCCAAATTCTTCAGAATCAGTCTTGGTTTGCACCAAAGGTGTATCCACAGCAGGTGAACCGCAAAGATAAGATACCCTATTTGAATTAACTAACCTCCCTCTATTGGCTCTTCATATAATACTAGAACTATCTCAACTAATTCCATGTGGCAAGGCTTGAATATCTCCAATGGTTTTCCACACCACAATTTCCCTCTTTGATGGCCAAGTTGTTGCTTTAACTGTATGCAAGTCTTCAAGGCATTTGTTCCACTTGGCATCTGTTATGGCTCGAGATTCAACAAAAAACTTATTCATGTTAATCCCCTGCTTGTACAATTCATCCACAACTTCATAAAAAGTTGAAATGTCAGCATCACCAACCAAATAAGAAGCCACCTTGCTAGCATCCAAAATTTGGTTGAAAGAATCAACCCACTCTTGCCAGTCCTTCAAGTGTCCCTCTATGTCCACAATAGCAGGGATATATCCTTCAGACTCTTCAACAGAAACCTTTATCTTTGCCTAAATGTTTTGTAACTTTCCAATGAAAAATGCATACAAATCCTTTACTAATAACACCATTTCCTTAACATCAATTATTTTGTCAAGTAACTCCAACTTTTTTTCCATTAGTAAAATTAACCTATCAAATAATTGCAAGTATGCTCCCCAAGAATTAAATAATGGGGTTAGTACAGAAAAAGCATTAGAACAATGATATTTTGCCCCCTGCAAAGAAATGAAAGTACTATGAATTATTTGAGACTTCCCTTTTAAAATATTTACTTTGTGCAATAACACCTTCTTCAAAGTCTCCTTTTCAACAATTCCAGTATCAGCACGCTGATCAACGTCCATTATTATCTTTTCTGTTACAAGTTCTGGAGCTAAGCCCCCCTCATACTTAGTTTGGACCCCAACATCACAGACCTTAGTAATTGCCATGGATTGATTTTTAATACTATTTATTTCATCTTTTAGCTCCTTCACAGTCTTATCCAGGAGAAAATTCTTCTTTAGTTCCTCTTCAAACTTTTTTCTAGTTGACACATAATCTTTGAATGTCTTGGCTAGCTTGTTCTCTAAGTCCTCAACCACTACTTTATTCATGGAGGATGCATGATGTAGGAGATTTTCTATCTTTGATCTTGTAGTGTCCTGCAACCTCCATATTAATTGGCTACCTTGTGTTGTGTCTTGGATGACAACCAATATGGGCTTATTAGATTCTGGGGCCACACACCATACTGCTAGTGTCTTAATGTCCATATTGAATCCAGAACCCCTTTGTAGTCCATCAAGGCCAAAAGATTCATAAGCTACAACTTTATCTTGCCTCTTGATTTGGTCAATTAAGAATGAGGACTCCAAGTCCCATCCAGGGATCAACAACATGCCACTTCTCTTCATAAGATCTCTTACCTCCTCCATAGTTAATGTTTCACTATTGGGATCATAGGCCTATAATTTTTCAATCATTTCAACAGTCTTTTCCTGTGATTCCCCTGGTTTCAAAGACAATGTTAATTCCTTTTGCTTAACTCTAAAGAGAAATTTTTTAAAATTCATTAGACTTGATGAATTCATCATCATCTAAAAACTCTTTAGCTTGGATGACCTTGTCATCCAATCTAACTGCAGCCAATTCTAACTCACTTAGGGCCTTTTCTCCCTCATTTTCTTATGATGTCAAAAATTGTTGTCTTATATCAACAAAGTAATGGCTAGTACCTGACAAGATTTGTAGTGCCTTTTGCCTTGCCTTTTCTGGTACATTCATCAACTTTTGTTTCTTTGTTAGCCCCTGTTCAGATGTGGATGCCTTAGCTTGTTCTGTTTATGCTATAAACACCACATCATGCTCAACTTCCTCTGGGTTTATTCTTCCCTCCTCCTCATCAGGGATGTTTGGAAATTTAGATATAATATCTTCATAACTCTCTAAATACTTCTCAATTCTCGAGATGTATAGGACATCATGAAAGAAACTGGCAAACATAAGGTCTTCCTTTTTCAACTCTGCCTCTACCCTTACTATATTTTTCCATTTAAGGCTTCTCTCATCATTGATATCTTGACTAAGCACATTTCTAATAACATCCTCATCTGCCATAGGCTGATTTAGAGGCAGATTGTGATTTCTCATTTCTCTCAATGCTCCTCTAACAAAGTCTTCAGGGTCATACATCCTTTCATTAGTAGAGGGAAATCTGAATTGTCTTAGGAATTCATGGATTTGGTCCACAACATCTTTACCTATAGAGAAATCCCCTATTTGGAACCTCCTTGGCAAAAAGGTTCCCTTATGTCTTTTAGGGCCTAAGTGTTCTCTATCCATCATGATAAGTTGCCACAAGAATTCTATTATTCCCAATCTTTCTGAGACATATTTTGGTAGTATATGTGGAGGTTGAGGGAAAACATACACTCTCATAACCGAAAAATTCTTAAAAATAAACATATCACCCCAATTGTGCTTAATTTCATTGTTAATTTCAAATGCAAAGGGCCTAAGCAATTTTCTAACAATTAAAGGAAATCTATCCATCACAATACCTAACATGTTCATTATTGGACCCACAAAATCACTATAAAAAGAAATAGAATTAGAGAAATGGTAACTTCTATCCCATAACCTAGTGCAGAGCTAAAGCGAAATAGTTCCTCCTGCATTCTTAGTCTCATTGATGAACTTTGGGTTGATGTAGCCAATATTGCAATAGAGGATTAGGTGCATCAACATGGAGTAGTGATTGAACTTGAAGCTTTTCAAATCAGTCTTTGCATTCATCAACTTAGTGTGCATTACATTGATTATGTGCCCCACATAATCAAACTCCTTGTTGGTGTATAGGTCCTGAACATCTGTAGCCATGACATAAATGTCAGGAGTCACTGTCAAACCTCCATCTAGTCTAATAACTTTGTGTAGACAGTAGATGGTATACTAGAAATAGGGAAAGAAAAGCTCAATATCAAATGAATCTGCAACCTTCTTCGACAACAACCTCGCCTTTTTTTTTTTTTTTCTCTAGCAATATTCTTGCACATAACCCTTCCAATGTAGTAACTTTTCTTTCTATTAAATAGGGTCTCCTCTTCTGCTAGGTCAATATCCACACTCATAGGTCCCTGAAGGTCAAAAACTTGAATAAAAATTGCTCTATCTAACATGTAGAGTATAGAATTGTCTTGCTTGTGGAAAGCTTGTGTCACTAGATTGTATGCTTCAATTAGTGCTTTCATGAGGTCTATATCCAAAAATACCTAAGGTACTATCAACTTTCCCAAGTTCCTATCCCATGGGTTTGAAACAAGAGGGCCTCTCAATCTATTGTTATATAAATACATGAAGAGCTTATACCCAATTGTGTTTGTGCAGACATCATCCTTGCAGTATGTATACGGGTCCCTCCATTCATAAGCATTAGCTGATTGCAAGTTTGAGGTTCCAGAAAATAGTTTCATCCATTCTACAATGTATATGTTTGGCCTCTTTGTTCTTGAATGCACACTCTTTGTTGATACTACAACAACCTTAGGAGATCATTGTTCTGCCATTCTTTATGTATATTAAACTCTAAGCTCCTTTTCTACACTTAAAGGTTTCAACTCTCTGTTTCTCTTTGACTTTGAAAAATAAAAAATTATGGATGCTATGTGAACTGTCTTTAATAAGTGACTGCCACTAGGCCACCTACTCTATTAAAAATTAAAATCTCATCAAGTGCACACGCATGAAATTAGTAATTACCTTTTTTTCAGAAAAGTGTCAATTGTCATTTCCAACATAGATTTGGCGGTGATCCGAGAGAAAATAATTGGCCTGGTGCTGAAGTTACACTAATGGTACATCTAACCCTATCTCAACTTTGCTACCTTTGAATTTGAAATCCTAAAACTTTGATACTTGCAAAGTCACACAACACCTTTTTTGAACTTCGAGAATGTTAAACTGACCAGGGAAAAGAAACCTTGAGATGTTACGACACAACCTAGTATGACTTCATATGTCATTCTTGTACTTTGTAACCACCATCATAAATGACCAAGAAACCCTAGCGAAGCTCTGCAAACATTCCATTATTTGACACTTTCCACGTGGCATGAAACTTACTCTCACTTTTCAACACCTTCTGAAGTTACGCACATCGTTAGTCGGGACTTCGAAACTCATAACTATCATAACAACTTAACCGTTCAGAAGTTACAAAATAGCTAGGCATAACTTCAAAACCCATCACCATCATAACAAATTAATTGTTGAGAAGTTACGAAACAGCCAGGTGTAACTTCAGAGCTGGGTGTGGGTTACTTACAAGTTACTACTAGTCAATTTCAAGAATCAGGAGTTGGGAGTGGGTTCCAAATTTCCACGCGGGATTTATATTTTAGAAGCGTCAGATTGCTCATTGAGTCAGTGAAGTGATTTAGCATTCTGATTTAGTTAATAGGCATTTATAATTTTATACAGAATCACAGATACTTCAAGTTCATATACTAATATTGTACTTCTTGAATATTTTACAATTTATAAAACTATTGTTCATGATTCACGTAACATGTTACTGTATTGAAATTTAAAGTATAAGCAAATAACACATAAAAGTTTAAAACACTATTTGAAAAAGAGTCTTACAATTAATCTTCTCATAAGTATTACTATTAATTTAAAAAATGATACTCATACATTTAAATTTTTTGTTTTTCTATATTTCTACTATACTAGTAACTGAATGGTTGTGGTTTCCCCAAAAGGAGAAGTGACAAGCTTCCAACTGTTTCCAATACCAAAATGAAAAGTATATTCGTATTTAAAAATTACAAGTAACAAAAATTATCCTAAGATACTTTCAGAGGAAATTAGAAAAGCCTAGTCCGACTCCTAGATATCCTAATACTAATAGTAATTTATTATAGTATAATACTATCCACATTCATAAAGAAAAAAAGATCAGTCGATGTGAAGACCAACAAATAAAAGGATCATCTCCTCTTGGAACCCCTCTTGGTCGAAGCCATGATCCTAAAAAATAGTGCCATCTTCGCCTTGTCATGTTCTACTTCGAGTTCAAATATGTCGCTTTGGTATTCGACGTAACTGGTAGCATGATCCCATGTTGTAGACATAAGATGACTGGGGACATCCTGTTGAATCTCCTCGTCCATACCCAAATTTGGTTGGATGATAGGTTCTGGGTTCTCATTTGATGATCCCTCAGCTACTGGAAGACCCATTCTGTCATCCAAAATTAGAAATTTAGAAAGCACCCTATGTTCAGTGTTTTGCTATTCCACTACCGAGGAGTATATAAAGAAATTAATCACCAACTTGTCAGCTACAATAAATTTTGAAGGAATGTTTCACGTAAGGTGGCTTGCCTCATAAAAGGAAAATAATGAATATTGATAAAGAAAAATTGCAGATCCCACATCCAACACTTGTATCCTGCGTAACTTGGCTCCAAATTTGAAAAGAAAAATAATGAATGTTGATGAATCACAACGCATATCTCGTACAAATTATCCTTTTTACTATCTAATCCAAATATTGGCCTAGATTATGTACTACTGAAGTTACACAGACTGTCAGCATGACCTCGGAACCCCCATATCCTAGCTATAATTTTAAATTTTTAACTGACAACTTGGCAGCCGCATTAAATTTTGAAGGAATGTTTCACGTAAGGTGACTTGGCTCTGAAAATAAAAATAATGAATGTTGATGAATCACAACTCATATCTCGTACAAATCATCCTTTTTAATGTCTAATCAAAATCTTGGCCTAGATTATGTACACTGTTGAATAATTTAAAATCATTGACAAGTCTCATTAATGTCCCTAATTGCACTTCAGTCTTCATTATTGCAAAGTTACGCAGACTGCTAGCGTGACCTCAGAACCCCCATATCCTAGCTGTGATTATAACTTCCGAATTCACGCACACTATTAACTTGACCTTTGTGTATCTTCGTGGCCTTCAACTCCAAACTGCCAACATAACCGCCAAAGTTGTGCACATAGTCAACCTGACCATTATGTATCTTCGTAACTGTTAGCATCGACCCTCCTTTTAGCGTGCCAAAGCTATGCACACTGTCACCAGTCACCACAAACTGACCTGGCCTTTGCGTATCTTTGTAACCGTCAACATTGACCTTCAATTTAGCCTGCCAAAGCAATGAAAATTGTCAACCACAAACGTACTTGACCTTTGTGTATCTTCATAACCGTCAGCATTAACCTTCAATTTAGCCTGTCGAAGCAACACAAACTGTCAACCACAAACTTACTTGACCTTTGTGTATCTTCGTAACCTTCATCATTGACCTTCAATTTAGTGTGCTGAAGCAACACAAACCGTCAACCACAAACTTACTTGACCTTTGCGTATCTTCATGGCCTATAACTCTAAACCGCTAACAAAACAACTGAAGTCACACACACCGTTAACATGACCATTGTGTATCTTTGTAACCGTCAGCATCGACCCTCCTTTTAGCTTGCCGAAACTACACAAATTGTCACCACAAATTGGTCATCAGTAAATGCCATGTAGCACGCAACTTGTCTTCGTCTGCATACGGGCATACTCGGCTTAGCTCCATGCGCGTGTGTCCGCCAAAAGGCGATGTGTCTGTGCAAAGTGAAAAAGTGAACGCTGAGATATAAAAGCACAAATGTAGTAGTGCACAACACCAATGTGGATATATATCTGACTTCTTTACTTGAACTTCTGTTGATGTTCCTACTTCCGTGAGATTGAACCCGATCCAAAAATAACTATGGTCAAGTTTTGGTCTTAGTCCTATCACTATGTTTTGAATATTCGCCAATATATATATTTTTATACTATAAATAATGTTTTTTATTCGCCAATATATATTTTTGTAGTTTTGAAACAAAAACACAATTCGCCCAGATTTTTCACATAGTTTCAAGGAGCATGAATGATTTGCCAATTGAGATTATTATTTTTTCTTTGTAAACTAAAATTTTTTGCCAATAAAATTAATATTTTCCTCAGTAGTTTTACAAATTTCGCCAGTATTTTACACCTTTTTTGAAGGGGGGGGGGGGTTTCTTAAAGATTATCCCAACCATAGATGATGATATCCAGGTTGTTAACATGTTTTTTTGGACTATTTATCAAAGTTCTTGGATCCATTACCAAATTTGTGTAAAGTTTTGCATCATTATATCAAGTGACCATCTCCCAAATGGAAGGAGGTGTCATTGTCATTATTGTTTCCAAGATTTCACACCAATCAAACCATATTTTGTCCCATCAGCGCCATATTGGCATGCCCATCAACATCCATGTTTGCTTCTCTATACACATGATTGATGTTGAATTTATTAGAGCGATTCAAGATCTCCACAATCCTATGCACCAATGCCCTAAGCTTCTAGGAAGAAGTTGAACCCTTCCTTATTGCATTCACCACTAATCCCAAGTCACCTTCAATTTCTACCATGGAGATTTTGAGCTCTCTACAAAATAAAAGTCCATGTGCGAGAACCATTAATTCTACTATGTTATTAGTGTCCTCTTCTAATGGGATTGCCAATTAGCCGAAATCTCAACATCCTATAGTCTAATAATGCAACCAACACCGCATAGGATATTTTTAAAATTGTTTAAAGTAGAAAATTAAAAATAACTATAAGAATTTTATTCAATTTTTTAAATTTTAACAATGATTGGTTGAACTAATTATAAAATTAAATTGATTAAATTTATTAATATTCATACCTTGATAATGATACACTCAATATTTATAAAATTAAGATTAAAAAATCATTAAAATAAATATCAAATGAAAAATAGATCCCTTGAAATAGATCCCTTGAAATATCTTAATAGTTGTGAGTGCATCTAACCAACATCTTAGCAAAGAACCAATGATAAACTTCTAAAAAAAATATATAAATGTTAAGACTTATTAAAAAAATCCTAAATTTTCTAAGCAGCACCCATGGATATTTTCATGAAGAGTTCCGCTCCTCGAAACCACAGCCTCAAAATACCAAAAATCTCACCAAATCCAAAATTCTTTTACCTAAAATTAGATTAACTTTCTTCAATTGTTGGAAGAATCTGAAATAAATCTTGCTTGGCATCCTCACGACTGTGCAAGGAACACACTTATGTTCAATGAAATGGCGGAGGTGCAGCAGTGACATTGGCTTCATTTATTTTTTTGCTTGAGTTCAGTGGACGTGATGGAAACATGTGCTACAGGAACGTACAAAGTGAAGTTGCTTTGTACAGGCTCCAACAGACCACCTGGAAGAGGAGGATCAATCGCAGTGGAGTTTTTTTGGTTCAAAAGAGCAGGTAAAACTGACAGGTTTTCCACCCTTAATTTTTGTTCTCGTACACAAGATAAAATTCTAATAAAGAGCAAAATAACTAACATACACACAATTGCTGAAAGTACAAGTATCACTACAGTGTTTAGGCATGGGAAAAGGTTAAATATCCGCCGTGTGATTCAAACCTTAAAGTCTTATACTAATTCTAACGAAGCATTGGATTTCTTCCAATGGGCTGCCAAGCAGCCGGGTTTTAATCACACCACGGAGTCTTATAATTGTATCTTAGAAATCCTGGGAGCAGCCCAGATGTTGAAAGAGATGGCAAACATATTCAACTTGATGGAAATACAACGCTGTGTATTTGATTCTCAAACTTATATAATAATGCTCCGCGGCCTTGGAATAGATGGAGGTATTGAACAGGTTCCAGGGGCCTTGGAAACAATGAGAAAGTCTGGGATTGTGCTCAGTGATTTTGCATACAATGGTCTGGTAGGTTTACTTCTAAAATCTGGATTCAGGGATGGAGCTATGAAAGTGTATATGCAGATGTTGTTTGAAGGATTTGTGCCCAGCATGAAATGTTTTTCTGCCCTAATGTATGCCTGTGGTAAAATGGGAGATGCATGGGCGGTGCTGGAACTTCTGGCGCATATGCAAAAACTTGGCTTGACACCCAATGCTTACACCTTCACAATCTGCATCAAGATCCTTGGGAGAGCTGGTAGGGTCGACGAGGCTTGTGCAATGTGGAGGCAGATGAAAAAAGAGGGTTGTGAACTCGATGTTGTAGCTTACACCACATTAATGGATGTACTTTGTAGTGCAGGTAGACTGAATGAGGCAAGGAAATTACTGAAAGAGATGAAAAGAAGCCAATGCAGGCCAGATTATGTCACATACAATACTCTGATTGATAAGTATGGGGATTTGGGAAATGTTGATGCTGCTTGGGAGGTTTGGAAGGAGATGGAGGCAGACAGATATGGACCGAATGTGGTAACCTTTACTAGTCTTATCAATGCCCTTTGCAATGGTAGCAAGGTTGATGAAGCACTTGGATTGTTAGGTGTTATGGTAAAAAGAGGTCACTCTCCCAACTTGTGCACGTATAATTCTTTAATTAGAGGTCTTCTAAAGAGTAACAGACTGGATGAAGCACAAAAGCTTTTGCAGTTTTTGCAAACTCATGGGTGGGATCAATCCATATCTTTCACCTACAATTTATTCATAGATTATTATGGAAAGAATGGTAAGTCTGATGAGGCCTATGGGATGTTCCTGCTGATGAAGCAGAAAGATATTTACCCAGACATTGTTTCCTTCAATGTTTGTATAGATAGCCTTGGAAGAGCAGGTAGGATTGATGAACTAAACAAGCTTTTTGAAGAAATGAGAGAAATAGGGATTTCTCCTGATGTGATAACTTACAATGTGATCATATATGCCTATGGTAACGCAGGTAAAGTGGATGAAGCTATTAATATGCTTTCGCAGATGATAGGAAATGGATGTGATCCAGATACTGTTACTATCAATACTCTGATTGATATTCTCTACAAGACAGACAGAAGGGATGAGGCATGGAGAATGTTTAAGAAAATGCAGGAGATGAATCTTACCCCTACAGTTGTGACCTACAATATTCTAGTAGATGGACTTGGTAAAGGTGGAAGGATTAAAAAAGCAATAGATTTGTTTCAGGAAATGAAGGAAAGAGGATACACACCAAATAATAACACATACAATTCGATCTTGAATGGTCTCTGTAGAAATAATGAGATAGATTTGGCATTCAAACTGATCGAGGAGATGACAAAAAATGGCTTTAGGCCTGATGATTTTACATACAAGATTTTGCTTGATGGTCTCATCAACCTGGATAGAATGGATGATGCTTGTGAGCTCTTTAAAGACATGAAAAATAAGCTTTCTCCGAATCCTGTAACTTTTGGTACTCTTCTACGAGGGCTTGTGAAAGCTGGAAAGATGGACTTTGCTTTGAATTTTTTTAAAGAGTTGCATAATGAAATAGGATTACTGCCTGATGATGATGCTTGTGCAGTCCTAATTGATGGGCTGGGCAAAGTAGACAGATTGGATGATGCAATCCTGATCTATAAGCAGATGTTAGCCAAAGCTGATCATCATTATGTTTGTGCTCTGTCCTTTCTCATTCAATCTCTATGTAAAGCAGGAAGAATCTTTGATGCATATGAATTATTTGAAGAATCAAAATTCCAAAATATTGTTCTTAGCATTAAATCTTACAGTGCTCTCGTTGATGGGCTATGTAAAGCTGATCGTATTCATATGGCTTGGGATATTTTCAAACAGATGAAGAAATTAGGTTGTATTCCAAATGCTTTTACTTATAATTCTTTCTTTGATGCTCTTGGAAAGGCTGGCAAGATAGATGTCGCATTTGAGCTGCTTGATGAGATGCGATCAAGAGGGTGCATGATGAGCACAATTAATTACAATACACTTATTTCAGGTCTTGTAAAGGCTGGTAGAGTTGATGATGCCATAGATTTGTACTATCATATGATGAAGAGAGGATATGCACCCTCCTGCTCGACATATGGTCCCATGATTGCAGGTCTTGGTAAGGCAGCTAGGATAAATGAAGCAAAGGATTTATTTGAAGAAATGATTGAAAATGAGTGCAAGCCTGATTGTGCAGTCTACAATATTTTTATCAATGCCGTTGGAAAGGGAGGGGATGTAGATGAAGCTTATCACCTGTTCAAGGGAATGATTAAAGAGGGCATAAAACCAGATTTGAAATCATACACTATTCTTATAGACAGCTTCTGTAAGATGAACAGGATAGATGAGGCTCTTCACTTTTTTATTGAATTGAATGCTAGTGGCCTGAAGCCTGATTCAATTGTGTATTCACTCATGATTGATGGACTGGGGAAAGCCCAAAGGTTGGAGGAAGCATTAGTACTTCTGAAAGAAATGAAGAATAGTAATTGTTTCCCAAACTTAATTGCTTACAACTCTCTGTTAAATCACCTTGGAAAGGTAGGCATGGTGGAGGAGGCATGCAAGTTATATGTAGAACTCCTATCTAATGGGCATCAACCAACTGTTGCCACCTACAATGCACTAATTCGTGGGTTTAGCACTGCTGGCAGGGTGGAACTTGCTTATGCAGTCTTTGAAAAGATGATGGCTAGTGGCTGTGAGCCAAATCTGCTCACATACTCTAATCTACCAAATCAGTCATGAATATACTTTAATGATGATTCTCCTCTACTTACCTTGTAGTTGCTTTTATTTTTCATCGACTATATTTGTATATTCAAACCAATGGAAAATCATGTCTATTTGATTTTGACATCATTAATCAACAAAAGAAATTCATCAAAACAAACATGGTAAGACAAGAATTTTCCCTAGATATTTTATTTTATATTAACCAATGGATTTTGGTTAAACAAATCAAGAAATCTTTATATCATTCTAAGAACTGCCTGATGGGTTCATAAGTTTCAAGGCTCATAGGTTATACCTTGAGAACTTGTGTATGGCAACTGACTAGAACTGCAGTAAGCAAGCGTTTTACTTAGCATGCCAGGCTTGCTCTCTAGTGCTTGGCCATGTATTTGATGGGACACCTCTTCTGAAGGTCATGATAGGTTACTTCTCATCTGTACCAGTGAGCAAATAGATGTTGCTTGTTCATTCAGGGCTCTATTATTTTTCTTTATTTATAGAATTGCAGCATCTTATACATTCTGATGTATAATCGTTTGAAGCAGGTAAAGCAGTGCTGGAGTTCATGGTCTGTCTTTGTTTGACTTATTTGACTATTTGCAGATATTTACTCATTGGATTAGGAGGTCAGGATTCAAGGGTACTTTCTATCATGGGGGCATTCGTAATTAAAGAGGGAAAAAGTTTGGGAAGTGATGTTACTGATAAAAAGTTAGAGATATGCTATCAATATCACAGGTGAAAAAACAATCTATTCCTTTTCGTTTGTTTCGTTTTCATTTAGCATAGAATCCAAAACATGTTCTTTTTTTGGGTTGACTTATATGCCATTTTCTGTCTTGTAAGCAGTCTTTGCTGACTTGTAATCACTGCTGGACTTGTAAAGACACAAGATCAAGGGAACATGTGGTCACTATGCAATGTAAATGTAAATCTAACCTTTTTTGAGTTCTTGTGAAGTTTTAGGTTGCTAGTTTGACATGTGTGCTCCTATTTTGAAGCATCTGCTTTCACACTTCAATATTTTTGCTCGTCACTTTCTACTTGCAATTTGGAGATAACTCAGCCTAACAACTCTCACCTTCTTTTCACATTTTCTTGCCATTCACTCACATTTTTAGGTAAATTTTTTTAGGGATTTCTAATAATTAGGTGTTATGTATCTTTAATAATGAATTTGGTGTAGGTTAACACACTTTCTATAGACATCTCTCATCTTTTGGGCCACAACTTGGCTTAATGTATTCACTTTGTCAACCATCACACCTGTTTTTTGTGCTACTTCCACTTCATGGACGAACCTCTTTGTAATCGTAGCTAAAATCTGACTTTCTTATCATTTTAGGTTTCTCTATTTTCGATTTTCGCATTAAATTTGCAATAAATATCCCCCCAACCTGTTTGTCAATTCATCTGGTTGTTCTGGATTTGGCGTAACATCTTTTCCTCAATCCCTAACAAATTTTGACATGTCCACGTTTGTGGTGACATGTCCATTTTCCTACCACGTTTATGCTTTTTGATTTGGTGTGTCCTCTCTAGTAATTGCTTCGGCATATCTATTGTTTACTTTGTCATGTTCACTCTATATGGACATTTTCATTTTGCATTTCAACATGTACGCACATGAAAATTGGTAAAGACTTACTTTCACAATTTTTTATTTATTCATCATATCTACTCTGTGATTCAACGTATCTGCGTCTTTGTTGACATGTGTACTTAGTGCACAAAATGTCATCATTTTTGCAGCCTTACCCCTCTTTCTTGCACCTAAATTGTTGGTTGAAGACTCCCTTTAGTAACTACTAATGTCTTGTGTTAGGTTTGCTTGCCAAAGAACCTATCATTTTCACTAAATTTAGACGCACACTTAAATTTATAAGGGTGAATTGATGTTTTTTGTTGTGTTTGTGAGAACAACATGGCGTGTATGCTCTCTCCTTGCATTGAAAGATAGTCTTGTAGATCAAAAACATCACTTTGTTCTGTTTTTATCATTTTCAATCCCAAGAAATCAAGCCATGTTTCTCTCTTCATGTGATCTTGGAGATCAAAAGCACTTGGTCTTTCTTTTCTCTAGTGAGCTTGCCTTGGATAGCATCACCAAAAAGATGACCTAAACTGTCATTTTGGCAGGGTATACAAATTTGGAAGAGAATTGGAAGATTCTCCTATTAGGTGGACATTTGTTGTTAAGCTAAGCTTGCAAGAATTTTACACCTTGCAAAGTGATGAAGGAGAGTGGATTATTGTCTCTCATTAGGCCATTAGACATATTCTGAGGGCCAAAACTAATCCTTGCTTAGGAACCTAGCCTATCCTAAGTATATAAAATTCAATCAAATCAAATTGTTCTAGTAATTCCCTTACTTATCTATCCCAAATCAATCCATCATCCATCCCAATCCAAACCCACAACATCATGATTCTGTTCTTTTTTTGATGAATCCCCTCGTCAACAATTTTAAAATCCCTTTGAAGATGATGATGTTGATAGCTTTTTCAATCAAGAAGAATATAACCCCAATGACCATAATGAGAGTCTTGTGGACCAAGACGAGCTCATTGACTATCCTTTAGAGGACATTGCCTTGTGAAATTGTCACAAGATCCAGTTGCTCACCAATCAACTGTAAAGACCAAGAACAAGCCAACACAAGCTTTCTTGCTGAACTTAATTGCATATTTGTTGTTCATCCTTACCCTACCTTTGACAAGGGAAATCCACCTTTAGTCCAAGACCTTTGCCCATCAATATCCTAAATCCCCCTCTCACATGAGTACTTTGTATTCTCCACATCCTGTGCAAATCCTTCATCCTCAAAACCTTTGCAATCTAATCCATTCCTATACAAAATTCAATCTACCAATATCACCTTTAAGGATTTCTCCAAGGGCTATTCACAAACACAAAGGATCCTAACTCACTCCTAACCTACAAAGCACAAGCCAAGCTTTGTAATTTCTAAATTTTTCTCATTCTATGCCATCCATCAAAATCCTTACATCTTTCAAATCCCATATCCATTAACTTTGAAGATCCTTCTGCCATCCATTTGTACAAACTTAACTGTTCATCCATGCCTTGAATGCTCACAACACAAAATGTCAGTCCTCTCTCATCTCACCCATGCAAATCCAAATATGTGAAGGCATTGTTCTAAAGCATGCCTAAACAAGTTATTTAAATCAAGATCCAAGCTTCTTTATGAATCTTTTTCACAATCCGATACCCTCTCGAGATCCAAAAATCTTTGTTGAACCCATCTTTAAACCACAATCCTATCACCTTGGTTCCTCCATCTTCATCCAATATAGTTTTCTCATCTAACTTCAATCACTCCTATCTTCCCAATTTGTGTTACAAAAAGTTGTTTCTTATGATACTCTTTGTACTCACACTTCCTTCAAACCTTCTATCCATCAATTTTATCTCTCATCTTAGTAATCCCTCCATCATTTCATCCTCATCTCTAGACTTGGTTTTTACTAGTCATTGGTTCCAAGTCTCCACCCCTCAAACATTCTTAAATCAAATGCATCCAAATGCACATAATCCTAATCTATGTAATCTTGTCAAGCAATTTAAAGAAATATCTAAAAACGTCTACCACTTTTGAACCCAGTTGCATTGCGAACCTTGATTTATTTAACTCAAGTTATTGTCACTGAGATATATCATTCCCATTCGTTGCATTGTTTTTACCGTTTACAATATTATCATCATCATCATCAATTAATCAATTGGTTTTGAACTTGTCTAGGGAAAAAAATGCATTTCTTTGCATTGTTTGTACATGCTTGCTTCTCTACTTATGTGTATTATTGTATTGCTTGCATCTATCTGTTAATGTATTTATACCAGGAATGAAAAATAACAGCAGAACATAAAAGGAAAAACAAAGACACCAAGATTATCTTGGGAAAACCCTCCACTTGAGGGAGAAAAACCCAGCCACACAGAAAATACTTATATCAATGTAACAGTATAATGTCTGAGATACAATTTTGTTCCATGCTGAACAAAATTAGAGGTATCTTCATAATCTCCAGAAAATGCAGTCTGTAAATAATCCTAAACTTAGAGTAAAAACTGTCATGCCCAAAATGATCTTGCAAATAATAATATCAAATACACTTGACCCTTCATTGTCTCTTGAAGGTGAATAGACAAACAGTTACCAAGAGACTAACACACGCAGAAGATAAAGAGAACCAAATAGTCACCGCAAGGAACCATAAAAATCGGTTTGCTAACCACAGATATATCACAAATACAAAAACGGTGACGCAAATATCATCTGACCGTTACAACAAACCACAAACACGTGTGGCTCAAAGCTGGATGATAGTTACGCATAAAATGACTCTTTGAATTCCCAAGATGTTGCAACAATCAAACTCTCCAATATTGAACGCCAATATGAAGAATAGGAAAATGCTAGGAAGCAAGACTGTCGTGGCACACATACTGACGGTAGTTACAGATCCTGAAACTTTTGAATGCTGATTGACGTTGCGATACAAGGACAAAAGATACTCTACAAATATTGCCGATGAAGATGAAGATGGTGACTCTTCATAAGGATAACCAATTAATAAAGGAGACTCTTCGCAGCCTCAAGTTGCCATCAATTTCAAATATTATAGCGAAGATATCACATTATGTATACTGTTGCAATCATCACAGGTAAGCTGATATCTCTTGCAGCTAACAAAATTTCAACACTCCCTCTTAGCAAAGGAGATATCTTACCAAAAACTCAAGTCATGGAATCTCTCAACAATGACACTCACAATGGCTTCACCCATTTGTGAGAAAACCAAAATTTATCATGAATTCTCTCAACCCGATAGCATCATGGAGTCACTCAACATGATGTTCATCATGGCTACTCACATGTGTGAAATAAACAGAAGCTCACATCACGGAGTCACTCAACGTGATGTTGTCATGGAGTCTCTCAACATGACATCCACTATGGCTACTCCCATGAGTGGAAAGAGCGATGCCTCCATCTCAGGGAAAAATGCATTACAATGGCTTTCACCTCAAATTTCTCCGTCTCAGAGAAAAATGCATTACAAGGGCTTTCACCTCAAATTTCTCCGTCTCAAAGAAAAATGCATTACAAGGGCTTTCACCTCAAATTTCTCTGTCTCAGACAAAAATGGATTATAAGGGCTTTCACCTCAAATTTCTCCATTTCAGAGAAAAATGCATTATAGCACATAATAAGAGTAACTGATGTTGGAACTCCCTCTCAGCAGAGACTCCCTCTCAACATGGGCAACATTCTCACAACTTAGATTATCACAATAAGTTACAGTTGACTCCAATGTTTAACCAAATCAGGAGCTTTCGAAGCTGCACTACTTCTTGAGCTTGTTGATCCTCTGCAAAGGACTTGGCATACTCCCGCTGCCGCTCAAGCTCCTTGCATCAACCTCCTGACTTCCTTGTTCAAGATTGCATGCAATGCTTGGCTTAGAGGAATGGTTTCCAACACACGCCTCTGGAACTTCTGACATACTCGAGTCCAGTATTTTCCTCCTCGACCTCATTGCAGATCACCCTATTCTGGAGCTACCAATGTCAAATCCAAATTGACTGTGCAATTCTGTTCTCTACAGCTGAAGAGTTTTTTAATTTAATTTAATTTAATTTAATTTTTATTTTTTAAGAAATTTAACTCCCTTCGAATGTTATTTCTTTCTCTTTGAACAAACTGATTGTAATGACAATCTGCATAGGTTCTTCCTCTTTAATGAAGTTATGTGTCACCAACTCAGTCCCATGGATGCAAGCAGTGTCCCCATGTTTGTTTATTTCTACAGTCTGCATGACTTTCTTACAAGATGCATCAAGCTCTTACTTCTTGAATTCCTTATGTAATCTCTCATCATCCTTTTGTTTCTCGATCCATCCTGGAAGCATTTTAGAGAGATTAGTAATAGTTCATAGAATCAAACTATCTTGAAGAGAAATATACAAATCAATGCTAAAAGCATACATGATTCACTATTCCTAGTGTTATTGCATGAATTATTATTAATTACATAAAAATTCATGATCAATATTCTAAGGTACAATCAGAAAATACTTATCTCTTTGTTATTGATCCTCAAACTTGATCCCTCATAGCTTCTCAATGTGATAAGACTGAAATCCAGATAAATTACTCTCTCCACACATGGCGGCAAAACTTTTTTTTTAAAATTTTTATTTACACCAAGGGAGGTGAAAGCATCCATCAAACTTATTAGCAAATTGTGCATCCTGATAGATAATAAGTCTTGGACCAAAAGCATCCAGCGTTATTGGGCTTTGGAAAGTCCATTTCCCATTATGAACCATTCAAGCAAAGTATTCTCTGCGGCCTAACAATGACATGCCATTTTTCTGTAACTCCAGCAAGATGAATCCATTCACCCAGAAATGCCAGCCCTGACGTTATAATGAAAAATGAATGGCTACGTGATTACATGAAAAATGATCTAAGCTTTCAGATTGCATCGGGTGTCAGACTTAAAAAAATATCGCAGAAACAGTCTTGTATCAACTTTCAACAACGATCACTGAAGAAATTTATGAAATGGCTCCAACAATCACATGGCTATGCAGTAGTTTCTACTTGCTATGAGAATACCTCCATGGAGTGCATCATTACTGTCACAATGATATCCTGCAGCACTAGGGAATGCAGTTTCTTGAAAGGACGAACAAGAATTATTTTACCCAATCTAATATCACATAAGTAGAATTTGGTTCCTGGGAAAATGTGATCAGCACGGTAAAACCAATACATATACAATGAGACGGTTCCAGTCTAGACCTCTACACAGAGTTTATAAATAACACCTTGGATTTCAATCAATTGCTTGAAACTCTTATTTGCTGTTTTTGAACCTTGCTCTGATACCATATTAATGTTTTTATACCAGGAATGAAAAATAACAGCAGAACATAAAAAGAAAAACAAAGACACCAAAATTACCCTGGGAAACTTGAGGGAGAAAAACCCAGCCACACAGAAAATACTTATATTAATGTAACAATAGAATGTCTGGACTTTGAGATACAATTTTGTTCCACGCTGAACAAAATTAGAGGTATCTTCATAATCTCCAGGAAATGGAGCCTGTAAATAATCCTGAACTTAGATTCAAAACCGTCACACCCAAAACCCATAATAATATCAAATACACTTGACCCTTCATTGTCTCTTGAAGGTGAATAGATGAACAGTTACCAAGAGACTAACATACGCAGAAGATAAAGAGAACTGAACAGTAACCACAAGGAACCATAAAAATCTGTCTGCTAACCACAGATATATCACAAATCAAAAAACGGTGACGCAAATATCATCTGACAGTTACAACAACCACGAACACATGTGGCACAAAGCTGGATGACTATTATGCATAAAATGAGTCTTTGAATTCCCAAGATGACGCAACAATCAAATTCTTCAATACTGAACGCCGATATGAAGAAGAGGAAAACGCTAGGAAGCATGACTGTCGTGGCATACATACTGATGGCAGTTACAGATCCTGAAACCTTTCGAATGCTGATTGATGTGGCAATACAAGGATACTCTACAAATATTGCTGATGAAGATGAAGATAATGACTCTTCATTAAAAATCCCAATTAATAAAGGAGACTCGTCACAGCCTCAAGTTGCCATCAATTCCAAATATTATAGCAAAGATATCACATTGTGTATACTGTTGCAATCATCACAGGTAAGCTGATATCTCCTGCAGCTACCAAAATTTCAACACTATCACAGTCCTTGCAGTACGCCACCACGACATCATGGTCTTCTGTATCATGGTGTGATAGGCATATGCTTATATGGGATTGTCATGTCGCCTTTTTGAGCAACCAAAAATAACCTAATAATTTAATATTTAGTTGTCCAAAATAATTTTATTTTATTAAAAGTGCAACTAATATTTTATTGTTAAATTAGGTTTCAAGGATAATGTTTTATTTTGTGGCAGTTAAGTACAAAAGAAATATTATTTTATTAGAAATGATTTAAAAAAAATCCGAAAAGTTCTGCGAAAGGATCTAAATGAATGACATCCACGAGACCATCAGTCTATGGGACCAAGAGTATCATTGTTAACAATTTTCAAATTCCTTTCAATGTCAGTTCTTCTGTTGTGGATCTTCATCAAGAAACCCATGGTTTTGTGAAACCTTGCCTCCTCAAATAGCTCATTTAGACTGCTCACCTTTAGATTGATTTCATATTGTGTATGAATGTCCACATATGCTGCACATTCAAACATGAACTGACATTCAGTTTCCACCTCCCCTTTATTGCAGTGAAGACACTTCTTTAATCCGACTCTTCCTTAGGGACTGCCCATCTACCTGTATCACATCTAAGATGATGAGAAATGGTTCCTAGCTGTGCAACTAGAAGGCTAAGGAGAAGGACATTCTGAACATTGATATTTTCTCTTTGTGAGATTTTTGCTTGTGGCCAAACTTCTAATGGTAGGAAAAAAAATCGATCCCATCTATGAATTGACAGCGAGCTGACAATTTGGAATTTGGGGATGACCCTCAGATTTGGCGCGATTTCAAGCAGTATGGAGAATGAAGCTAATTTCTCATATGCATCTGTAAGCAAAGAGAACACGAGTCTTCATGACAGTGTGGAGATCAAAGGGTATGTTGATTTGGAGTTTGCTAAATTAGCAGCTACTGATACTTCATATGAAGTTATGCACATTTTTGATGATTCATTGAGTATAATACTGTCCTATCATCAATTCAAAACAATTGCAATGCAAAATCTAGAGAGGTTGCTGATTTTGGATGTACAAATTAGGACAGTTCAAAAATTTGTTGTGTGCAGAGCCAAATTCCTTGGCTGAGTTTGATCGAACGCCTAGTGCATTGCAATTGCTTGTCATTGAGAAAAAGGTTGTTCAAACCTTAACAGGTTTTGATAGCACACACAAGTTCATTGAATACCTCCTTTGGAAGGCTCAACTTGAAGAGGGACAAGAGGGTTTGATGGTTAGAACTGCTATATCAATTCGACAGACCATCAACTATTCTTTAGAAGTAATAAAATCAGATTACCTGCATTTGCTTTGAGATACAGACCATGCCATCAAGTTTGCTGAGAAGACTTATAGAGCATTTACAAAAAAGCAGAAAGACATTGATGAGCTTAACCTTGAGTTAAGCTCACTTTTCTCTCTACAAACAGAAAATCAGTTGCTTGTAGCCTCATTGAAGGAACACGAAGTAATGCGGGGACTATGGAGATCAAACAAATGATTGTAGGAATTAATGAACTCAGGAGTGATGAAGAATTGCCTGATGACTACAACTACTCTACCATCATGGAGATTCAACATGATGATAGCACTTGGGAAGAGCATCATGAGTACAAAATTATCTCTTCACGATCTTATTGTGAGACACCTTCTAATTCATTGATGAGATTGTGAGCTATAGAAAGTCTTCTAGTTTTCATTCCTGCACCATTTGCACACATCACTCTCACATTTACACTCTAGGAAGCACACACTCATATTATTATGCTACTTGAGGCTAAAACATACCAAGCAGGGGCTTGACTAGCTTGACTAAGGCAAGCTCTTGGCCACAAACCCTGAATTTTCCCCCCCTCAAACTTTTGACAGGTTGTTTTTCCTACTGATACATACTCAAATCTGCAAGCATCCTAGGGGAGCCATATTGCTGGCAAGCAGCGCCAGGGAGTTGCAGAGCCATCTGCACACTAGCATATGCCTGGCAGATTGTCTCTGTCTATCAAAGTTTCCAGAACCTATGTACAGCTCCAAAACACCTCCCAGTTGCTCCTCTAGTCTCCTTCAGCCTTTTGGTACCACCAATTCACAATCAAACATGAAAAATACCACACATCTCTATCCTTATACACATCCTTTCTAGTTTCATTTCGCTTACCAGCTTTTGTGCTTCATTTTACTGGCATATCTGAATTTTTGCACTTTCCTGTCTTTAAAAGTAAAATCAGATTAGTTAAGTAGAACAACACACCGGTATTTAGTGTGAACACCACTTAGAACCTAGGAGTGTTTTTTATACACACATGCATGCACGGGTTTCAGTATATGTATTGTGTATTTGGGATGAGATGCCCTCCTGGGAAGTCAGACCTTATATATATATAAAATCTGTGTGCGTGTGTATCTTGGGACGCGAGCCCTCCTGGTGAGTCATACCTTGACTTGAATTCATAGAAACAATAACTTCCCCAGGATTTCATGCTTGAAGACAACTCTCAGGCCCAGATAACAAAGATATTTCATATTACTAATATTTTTCAAATGAAGTTCAAAATTTCTTGTTTTTTTCCTGAAATGCTTGTGAATGTTACATGGCATGTAACTTAATACTACTGGATACAGACATTTTCTAAAATTTTCTACACATGCATCTAAATCTATCCAAACTCAATATTTCAAGATATTAATAATGCTTTAACCTAATCAAAGTTGTTTGTGAATTTTTTAATAGGTATATTATTCGGTGCTACATTTTCCTTTCTGAAAAGCATGCAATTTACTGTCTGGTGCTTTCTATAGACCGTGTGATGGTTTTACTAGATGTTTCCTATATATATGGTCCCGTAAATGTTTCTTTGTTAACTTTGGTCTCCCTTGCATTTTTGTTCTGTTTGCTTCACAGGAGATCATTCATATACAGTAGTTTAGTACTAATTATGCTGAGAGCTATAGTGTTGCTCTCATTAGAGTGTTATATTGATTGCAAAGAAGAATGTACCACACATGCAGAAGATGGAGGCAAAGAGCTTTTGAGAGGGAATAAAATGCCAAAATGCTTCCTGAGCTAATGGGGTAGTCAGGAGAAAAAGGAGCAACATTGAGTAAGTAAATGGATTCCTTTTGGTGATGGATTTCTCTAGCTTTATTTTTGATGGTGCGGCGAATGGTAATCTGAGTCCTTCAGGAGCATATGTGTATATTAGGACTTCTTCGGAAACCTTTATCAAAGGTAATTCTTTCATCCTTGGGTTCGCATTGAACAATAAAGCAGAAGCATTAACACTCCTTGAAGGTTTAAACCTCACTTCATCAAGTGCAGGCTTTTCAAGGCAGGAGGAGATTCTCAAATCATTATATGTGGTTTTTGTCCGGGATAGCCAATGGGATTGGCATCTTAGAAGTATTAACAAGTTAAGCTGATTGCCAGTGGCTTTGACATTGTTAGATTTGGCCATTGTTACAGAGAGAGTAATTGTCTGGTGAATATAGATGTGACGTAACATCCCTTTTTGATTAAATTCAGTGTTGATCCTAGCAAAAGGGAGATTGTCGATCTTCTTAAGGGCAAGACAGCTCCTTCCATTCCACCTCCTATACCAACTTTCCATTAGCTGGACTGATGATGATCTCCTTTTATCATCAGGCAGGATGTATTAATGCTTAGCTGCTGGAGTTCTCCAAATTTTTTGCATGTAGCCTTATGGGATGATCAAGGATTGTGGGTCAGGCAGTTAGGAAGCCAATTTTTAATCCCGCATGGGGTTTTTGTGACATTCATTGGCATTGTTTTGTGGAGCCTTTGTTGGTTTCACTTGTAGACTTGCACTGAGTTTCTCTCCATTCATGAATGATGTTGTTTGGAAAAAGAAGCCTGAGAAACTCCATATGATGGAGCTGTTTTGGAGCAGAGGCTCAAAAGGAAATTTAATATTAAAGATTATGCCACACTGGCCTTTGTCCAAGAGGTGCTTGGGGAGGATGGCCTAGGGAAGACTGGAGTTCTATGAACCAGAGAGTTCATGGCTGTTCACTTTGCTTTGAAACTGGAGGCTTGGACGGATGATTCTGTCGCCAGAGAAAGGATGTTGTTTAGCCTGGGTTATGATAGTTGACAAAGACAAGGGAACTTGTGCTACTTCTGCCAATGCTTAGCTAGCTTTCAATGGCTTTTTCTTGGTTTCCTCAGTTGCCTGTTTCTTTTTACGGCCTTGTCAGTTTCCATATATTATGTATATTTTAGCTTATTTTGGCATTTAGTCTTATACAATTGTTTTAAATTTTGGTGTGGAGCTCTATAGAATCCACAACTTAACCAATTTTATTTTTTCAAAATGCTCATAGCTTTTGTTTGTGGCAGTGCTTGGCTTATTGAAGGAATACGCAAAAGTTGAATGGAAAGAAAGTATCACATTGGAAAGAGAGGTGCATAAAAGTTAATGTGGTTTTTAGCTTTCAACTCAAATTATAAAGAGATTTATAATTATTTTGATTCTAGAATTCCTAAAGCTTTTATATTGTCATTAAATGTGTGGTATTAATGTTCCTAACAATTGAATAATCTGAAATAGATGTTTACTTTCGAGCTTCCATGAAATGTTCTTTAAGAATAAGCTGTTGAAATCACGAAGAGGAGGAAAGAAGAAAAAGTCCCAAAAGAAAAATAGAAAAAAATGAGGTAAGAAAATCTAATAGAAAAAAGGAGAGAAAGAAGAGGCGGTGGGAGATGAGACCTGTTGCCTTGATCTTCTGGAAATCTGCAAATGATAAGCCTTGTCATTCTGTTGTGGAAGATGTACCTTGATTTTCTAAGAATGTGCAAATGATAAGGTGTGTTATTTTATTGTGGAAGATGTAGGCAATACAAATGATAAAACTTCTTAACTTGTTAGGGTCAGAGGGACACTTCTGTGCAATATGGCCTGGAGAGAAAGAGGAGTGGAGAGAGAGTGACATGCTTTCTCCAGGTGGCAATTTGGAAGAAAAGCTCAATAACAGAGACTCAAGCTAATTAATGAGGAGAGAGGTTGATACGAGTATTTAGGCAAACGGCCATGTCAGAAGTACTGGTCATCTAGTATTTCTGTCCGTGGTCAGATTACTGCTGGATCCATACACGGTACACAAATATTGAAAATGTATCTAGTCTGATCATTTGCGGAAAACTGATAATAGAAATAGAATTTGTTAGGTGGAAGGCCCAATTATGGATATCACTTTGTGGTTGTAATTCACAAAGATTAGAAAAGCCTTTTAGGGGAACTAGGATTGCAGACAGCTCTGATGATTTTCATTCGATGTACTAAAACCTTTTAACCATATTGTAAACATTTAATAGAAACCATATTGGAAAATACTTGGGAAAGTTTTGTAGAGGTCATATATGAGAGCCGAGGATACAATCACTCACAAAACCTCAAAAGCCAGTATGAAGTAGATAAGCCCTTCACAGATCATTGTTTTTGGGGGTTTCAATTCTTTTGCATGTAAGGCTGTTCCTTGTATAAAGGGTGACACTTATAACAAGGAGATAATACAATCCAGCAGTAAACCAAATTTTACTCAATAATTTTCTGACTGATGTTCAGCAGTACGGAGAGATGTAGGCCATTAGGCTCTTTTGAATAGAATGATGCAATGCTCAATAACTAAATAATTATAACACATGTATACCAGAAAGTTTCCCTTCGTTTACTTGCATATTTCACTTGATAGATTTACAGAGTGGACATAAGTAACAGAACTACAGAACAGAATAATATATTAAATGCAAATAGATTCCATCAAGATATTGTGATGTCCCCTTTAATTATCAAGAGTTGAATTACTAATAATGGGCCCATTGAATATAATTAATTAATATTTCTTTAAGGAGGCCCCAATGAAATAAAAAATAAAACAATATTTTGGGCCACATTTATCATTTTTACCTTAAGGGGCCCAATGGAAATTCAAATTAATTGAAGGGAAATTCTCTTGAAGGTAGTATAACAGAACATTTGTGGAAGCAAAGGAGGAGGAGATTCTTGGTTTTGTTTGTTCGTATCAACTAGCTTGTGGGCTAAGGGAGAATTGGGTTCTTTTGGTGGGAGTAATTCCTCACCCCAATTTGCCAAGTGTCCAAATTCGCAGTCTCCTTTGGAGGCAAATTTGCTACCAATGGAGTATTGAAGATCTGTCCTAAGAGAGGACAAGTGGTATGAGCTGATGTGTAGAGCTGTGAACGACTTGCTATGAAACTGAATTGTGAGAGCACTGCTCGATTGGATCAAGGGGCCATTCAGGTCGCAGACAATAGCGATCCATCTCTCATACCAATCAAGCCAGATAGGAAGTTTTGCTATCTTCCTTCCCCAATTATTGATATAGAGAAGATTAACATGTTGGTAGAGATTTTAAGATCTCAATTTGAAATTGTTCATAGCACATTGCTCATTGCTTACAACATCAAGAATTGTTAGATATGATCATTGCGGAGACATGTAAAATGAAACTTATGGGAATCATTAGTCGAACATACCAGTGGTGCTATTCTCTTGAAGACTATTGAAGTGACACTACAAAATCATTGAGGCCGGTCTCAGGTTGCTCCAAGAACATCACTTGTTTGGTTGACACTAGAGATGGTGTTACAATGCTTTAGAATAGGGAAGTATATAGATTTTAGTTGGGAATAAGTTGGAGATAGTGACAATAATTCCAGAGTAAGAGCACAACCTCATTTCACTATTTGTTGGGTATTGGAGCTACGTTAGACACAATGCAAATGGGAGCAATCAACATGCATCTCTAAAGTCAATTCATCGCCATTGTCAAGACCTTTGCGAGAAGCATCAAATGAGGCAATATTAGATTCAACAACAATTATATCAGATACGATGAGCTCTTAGCACACAAATACCTTTTAGCCAACCATGACAATGATGCACCATACTCATTGAGCGTACAAAATCACCATCATACATTTTGCTAACATAAGTTTGATTGCAGGTCATGGCACCTTATATAAGTGTGACACTCAATGGTAGATCACTCCACAAAATTGTAATTACAAATCAATTAGTGGCAATACAAACCGCATTGGATTAGAAGACCGTTTGACAACAAACTATTTCTAAGTAGACATTTGTCCAAATGAGGTCCCTTCAATCCAATATCAACATCATCTTCCATACCTTTTAATGTGGAAGACATCGTCAATAGACCAAGGTGCATATATTTTTTAGATCATACTATTGTAGTCAATCTAAGATCGAAGTAAAAATTCAAATTGTGATCATTTATTGTGCAAAGACTAGTTGGATTTACTTGTTTTTGTTGTTATTTGCCTTGGGGATATTTTAGTGGTATCAAAGCCTTGACCTTGCCAACCTACTGGGTTGAAGATTTTTGAGTGGTGGAGAAGTGGCATACATAGTTTACCAGAGAAAAAGGCAACGAACACAATCACCAAACATGCACAACCAAAGCTGAGCATTTTGGCAATATTGGGTGATTTGGCAAGAGGACAACAAAGAATAGCTGAAGCAATTGCTCGTTTGTCAGGATTGAGTAGTGTCACTAATAATGGAGATAATGACAAGAATGACAATATTTCAACCAATGGAAGGACTTAGCCAATGCACTATTGCATCCAATTCAAGGCCCATGATGTCGACCTTCCCACCAAGAGTTGAGAAGCAGGAGAATCGTGTGCCCACATTGGTTGAATTACAAGAATAATTTTATCAAGATTGGTTCAGAAGATATGCCAATGATAGACCTTGGTTGAGGACTGGTGATAGTCATAACAAACTACTTGAAAGAGACCTGACAACATGGGATAAGGTAGAAAGGAAAGTCTGGCGACCAAAAGAGAAAGGACAAGCAAAGACACCGACAATAAGTACAGACAAGTCCAAGTACTAGCCAAGGTATGTTTTGTCTTTTTCAAACCCGTCAAATGTCGATCAATGTAGATAATGTATGCTAGAATGATTTAGTGTCATGGTGGAGGGAAAAGGGCTTATTCATGAAATAGATGGGGGATTGGCCAGCGATACCCAAGATCAAAAAATGGTGTGTTGAGTCCCAACCTTTCAAAGTTGATTTGAAAACCCTACCAAGTGCATTTTTCTAGTTATTTGCAAAATGGGTCAGGCCAAATAATAGATTCTGAACAATGGACCATATTTGATGGGTGGACTGCATATGTTCATCAAGGACTGGGAACCCAACTTCAATTCATTGAAAGTCCAGATTGGTGAAGTTCCTATTTGGGTGAGGATATACAACCTCCTTTTGAATAGTGGGACATAGTCAATCTCAAGCTCATTTGGAACAAAATAGGTAGATTTCTTATGGTAGGAGTAGAAAATAGGGACTTTAGTATGTATGAAAGGATTTGCATACAATGGAATCCCAACCAACCACTTCCAAAACATGCTGAACTGGTGTCAAATGCTGGAGTATGGAAGCAAAGCATCAAGGTGGAAGAGTTGGTTGAGAAATGTAAGATTTGCAACTGGCCTGGACACTCAGAGTGGGAATGCTCAAAAGTTGAGAAAGGGAAAATGAGTACCAGAAAGTTATTCTTCAAAAGATTATTCTCATGGCTGAAAAGGAAAGATCAAATAAGGGTAATGAAATACTGATAGTGCAGGTAAAGGTGGATGTAGATGTTGAAAATCATGGGCAATAAACTATGAAGAATGGTGAAGGTTTGACTGAAGGAAGACACAATGGATGCATTGTGTATCACGTGGTAGACCATGCAAGGGAGACAAAAGAGAGCGCAAAGCAAGAGATTCAAGGGACAATGGCAGTAGAAGGGGAAGAGACAACAAGAAAGATGGGAAGCTCATTTGTTGATGAGGGAGATGATCAAGGAGCATCCTTTCCATCTAGTGAATTGGAGATAGATGTGAGGAATTCCCAAATATTAGGTAGCTGGACCCTAGTGAAGTGTACCAACCTGCAATTGACCCTTGCATCCAAGATAAATTTGATGTTGGACTCCCTTTCCCAAATGCATGGGGAAGAACCTAATGGGGAAGCTTGCAACTTGGTTGATACAAGGATGGAATGTGGGCAACAAATTCCTACAGAGTAGACAATTGGAATGGATGTTATGCATTCGCTAGCAAAGCCAATACCAGGTTGCAATGATGATAAAAAAAATTGAAGAAGATGCTATGCCACCAGTCTATGGTGTTGAGGACTTAGTGAAATTGCAAATAACACATGGGGTATCCCCAAACAAAACACTTCTCTTTGACAGAAGAGAATCAAATCCTTAGAGTGAGGATAAATATGCTTCGACCCCAGTAAGGAAGGCACAAAGAGTGGAGGAATTTGGCCAAGGACAAGGTAGGTAGTTAGGATGGGAAGAGAGTAAGAATGAGTATGGATTTTCATGGTTTGATGGCGATTTCAACTTAGAGGAAGAAGATATTTTGGAAAAAAGAATTGTTAGTCAAACTCAAGAAAAAGTCAACAAAGCCAAGGTGGATGAAAAACGTCGAATAGACCTATAATCTAATAAATTTAAGTTGGAATTGGCTGGCAGCGCCAAGGGACAAATGAAGCTACGTTCCAAGAAGGGCATTACCCTTCTTGAGGAGCCATGAAGGCCCTTTCGTGGAATGCCAAAGGTTGCAATGCCTCTGACAAAGGGCGCCTAATCAAGAGATGTCTTGATCAGGAAAAGCCAAATTTGGTATTGCTACAAGAAACAAAATTGGCCAAGTTGGAATTTGAAAGTGGTTTAAGATATTGGAGGAAATGGGCAAGTTTTTGTGTGGAGGCTATAGGGGCATTGGGAGGACTAGCAATATTGTGGAATTCATAGAAGCTAGAGGTAAAGGAGGTGCAATGTGCCTCCTACTAGCAGTTGGTTCAAGTGCAAATAACTGATAGGAAAATGGAATTTTTTCTCATGAATATGTATGGTCATACTCCTACTACATAGAAAAAGGTGGTATGGGATCAAATTAGTATTGCCCTACAGAGCAGATGCTCATCATATTGGGGGGAGATTTCAATGCGACTAGGTGGCCTTCGAATAAGAGCGAGGGTAGGCAAGTGATCAATACAGTACATAATGATTTACAAAACTTTATTTTCAAGAACAAGATGGAGGAGGTCTAATTGAAAGAAGGGAACTTCACCTAGACAAATAGGAGGTAAGGATTCTTCAATATTTCAGAAAGGCTTGATCGATTCTTTGTGGCGGGACAATGGGAGGATTGTGCTTTTAATTTTGAGTCCTTCATACTCCCTTTTTTTGGGTCTGATCACTTTCTATTGCATTCCTTTTTCAGGATGAAGTCCTTTTAAATCACCTTTCCAATTCGAGTTCATGTGGCTTGGAGACCCTAATCTTCTTTCCAACATTGATGCGTGGTGGAAGAATGCACCGTGAGTGGATGAAACTTAAGTATTCTATTTTTTGAAACGACTTCAATTTATCAAGGAGAAACTAAAAGAATGGAATAGGTTATCCTTCAAAAATATTTTCTCTAAAAAAGAGAGGATTTCAACGAGCTTGAAGATTTGAATCAAATCATCATAACCCAAGGTATGACTGATTTTGAATTCACAAAAGAGAAGTTGTTGAAGCATGAGTTATCTGAAGTTTTGGCTCGGGAAGAACTTCACCAGAAACAAAAATCTAGGGAATGTTGGCTCAAAGAGGGAGACAATAATACTAAGTTTTTCCATTCCTTAGTAAAGGCAATATGTATGCGAAACAAGATCAATACAATTAAAGATGGAAATGGAGGTGTGCTTACCGAAAGGGAAGATATTAAATAAGGAGGTTGTTTGATACTTTTCATCCCTTTTGAACAGTGATCATGAAGTCAGGACAAGCATGATAGAGATTGGTTCTATCATACCCTGAGTGATTAGTATGGAATAGAATACAACTTTACTGAATGCGATCTCAATGAAGGAGGTGAAAGGGGCTCTGTTTTCTCTTGGGGGAGACAAAGCTCTAGGACTGGATGGTTTCTCAGCAGGCTTCTTCCAAAATGCCTGGGAAACCATTAAACAAGACTTGTGGGAAGTGGTTGAAGAATCAAGGGCCAAGGCATACATGTGTACAGATATTAATAGTACCTTCATTTCCTTAGTGCCAGAGAAGGAAGTTGCTGGGTCTTTTGAGGATTACAAACCTATCTCTCTCTATAATGTAACCTACAAGGTCATATCCAAGGTGATTGCAAATAGACTGAAGCCATTGCTGCCTTCGATTATCTCTGAGGAATAGAGTGGTTTTGTGCCGGGGAGGTCTATTGTGGAAGGGATTCTCATAGCTCATGAAGCAATACATTCTATCAAGAAAGCTAAGACGGAGAGGTTGCTTGTAATGTTGGACATCAAGAAGGCATATAAACATATCAACCGCCCATTCTTATATCAGATTTTGAGATATTTTGGATTTGATGAACTTTGGATGGCTTGGATCAAAAGCTACATTAGAATGCATAGGTTTTCTATTATTGTGAATGGAAGCCCGCAAGGATTTTCTGAATCTTCACATGGTCTCAGACAAGGAGACCCAATCTCTCCGACCCTCTTCATCATCTTGGCAGAATTTCTTGGTAGACTAATAAACAAAAATATAAACAATGGCCAGTGGAAGGGAATCAAAATTGCCCAGGGAATGGAGGCTTCAACGCACCAACATTTCGCCAATGATACCCTACTCATGGGGGAAGCCTCACTAAGAGAAGCCAGATGTATGTAATCAACGGTAGACAAATATTGTAAACTTTCAGGCCAATCAGTGAATTGGCATAAATCTGAGGTGATATTTTTTAATACTGTTCTGAGGAAGCAACATGATATATGTAGGGTTCTTCAGGTCAAATTAGGCAAACTCCTCGGGAAATTTTTGGGCTACCCCTGTTTGGGGGTGCTAGTAAATCCAATATGTGAGTCAAATTGCTAGAGAGCTGTATGGGGAAGATGGAAGGTTGGAAAAGTAGATGGCTTTCTTCCACTGGTAGGATTCTCATGTTAAAATTAGTTATCTCAGTCATGCCACTCTACTCCATGACGTGTATGAAAATCTTGGGCAAAATTACTAAAATTTTAGAGCAGAAGATGAGGAAGTGTTTCTGGAATTGCAGCCAAGATCAGAATAAGATACCACAATATGCATGGGACCAGATCTGTAAGCCCAAGAAGGCTAGCGGGGTTGGGCTCAGGAAGTGGAATCATATGAATGAAGTAATATGTGATAAACTCATTTGGATGATGTACAAATATCTCTCTCACAAATGAGCCCAAATACTAGTGAATAAATTTTTGGACAGTAATAAGACTTGTTTTCAACACGTTTGTGACTGCCATAGTCTTAATTATGTATCGATTTGTTTTATCTCATGTTTGATCATTGAGTAGCCTCTAACTGTACTTATTGATGGAAAAAATAATAAGTCAATTCCGTTGCCAAATATAATGATAATGATGTCACATTCCTTCATATCGACCATAGATGATGATATATAGGTTGTTAACATGTGTTTTGGACTATCTATAAAAGTTCTTGGATCCGTTACCAATTTTTTTGTAAAGTTTTGCATCATTATATCAAGCGGCCATCTCCCAAATGGAAGGAGGTGTCGTTGTCATTATTTTTTCCAAGATTTTGCACCAATCAAACCATATTTTGTCCCATCAGCGGCACGTTGGCATGCCCATCAACATCCATGTTTGCTTCTCTATACACATGATTGATGGTGAATTTATCAAAGAGATTCAAGATCTCCACAATCCTTTGCACCAATGCCCGAGCTTCCAGTCAGAAGTCAAACCCTTCCTTATTGCATTCATCACTAATCCCAAGTCACCTTCAATTTCTACCACGGGGATTTTGAGCTCTCTACAAAACAGAAGTCCATGTCTGAGAACCATTAATTCTACTATGTTATTAGTGTCCGCTTCTAATGGGATTGCCAGCTCGCCACAATCTCAACATCCTATAGTCTGATAATTCAACCAACAGTGCATAGGACATTTTAAAAATTGTTTAAAGTAGAAAATTAAAAATAACTGTAAGAATTTTATTCAATTTTTTAAATTTTAAACAATGATTGGCTGAACTAATTAAGAAATTAAATTGAATAAATGCATTAATAGTCATACCTTGATAGAAACTAATAATGATAAAATTACAATTTCGTTTCTACACTCAATATTTATAAAATTAAGATTAAAAAATTAAAAAATTAAATATCAAATGGAAAGATAGGTCCCTTGAAATATCTTAATAGTTGTGACTGCATCTAACCAATATCTTAGCAAAGAACCAATGGTAAACTTCTAAAAATATATATAAATGTTAAAATTATTAAAAAATCCTAAATTTTCTAAGCAGCACCCATGGATATTTTCATGAAGAGTTCTGCTCCTCGAAACCACAGCCTCAAAATACCAAAAATCTCACCAAATCCAAAATTTCTTTTACCTAAAATTAGATTAACTTTCTTCAATTGTTGGAAGAATCTGAAAGAAATCTTGCTTGGCATCCTCACGATTGTGCAAGGAACACACTTAATGTTCAATGAAAGGGTGGAGGTGCAGCAGTGACATAGGCTTCATTTATTTTTTTGCTTGAGTTCAGTTGATGTTATGGAAACATGTGCCACAGGAACATACAAAGTGAAGTTGCTTTGTACAGGCTCCAATAGACACCCTGGAAGAGGAGGATCAATCGCAGTGGAGTTCTTTTGGTTCAAAAGAGCAGGTAAAATTGACAGGTTTTCCACCCTTAATTTTTGTTCATGAACACAAAATAAAGTTCTAATAAAGAGCAAAATAACTAATATACACACAATTGCTGAAACTACAAGTATCACTCCAGTGTTTAGGCATTGGAAAAGGTTAAATATCCGCCGTGTGATTCAAACCTTATAGTCTTATACTAATTCAAACAAAGCATTGAATTTCTTCCAATGGGCTTCCAAGCAGCTGGGTTTTAAGCACACCACGGAGTCTTATAATTGTATCTTAAAAATCCTGGGAGCAGCCCAGATGATGAAAGAGATGGAAAACATATTCAACTTGATCGAAACACAATGCTGTGTATTTGATTCTCAAACATATATAATAATGCTCCGCGGCCTTGGAATAGATGGAGGTATCGAACAGGTTCCAGGGGCTTTTGAAAAAATGAGAAAGTTTGGGTTTGTGCTCAGTGTTTTTGCATAGTCTGGTAAGTTTACTTCTAAAATCTGGATTCAGGAATGGAGCTATGAAAGTTTATATGCAGATGTTGTTTGAAGGAATTGTGGCCAGCATGAAATGTTTTTCTGCCCTGATGTATGCCTGCGGTAAAATGCGAGATACATTGGCTGTGCTGGAACTCTGGCGCATATGCAAAAACTTGGCTTGACACCCAATGCTTACACCTTCACAATCTTTATCAAGATCCTTGGGAGAGCTGGTAGGGTAGACAAGGCTTGTGCAATATGAAGTCAGATGAAAAAAGAGGGTTATGAACTCGATGTTGTAGCTTACACCACATTAATGAGTGTACTTTGCAGTGGAGGTAGACTGAATGAGGCAAGGGAATTACTGAAAGAGATGAAAAGCAGCCAATGCAGGCCAGATTATGTCACATACAATACTTTGATAAGTATGGGGATTCGAGAAATGTTTATGCTGCTTGGGAGGTTTGGAAGGAGATGGAGGCAGACAGATATGGACCGAATGTGGTAACCTTTACTAGTCTTATTAGTGCCCCTTGCAATAGTGGCAAGGTTGATGAGGCACTTGGATTGTTAGGTGTTATGGTAAATACTAAAAAGAGGTCACTCTCCCAACTTGTGCACTTAATAATTCTTTAATTAGAGGTCTTCTCAAGAGTAACAGACTGGATGAAGCACAAAAGCTTTTGCAGTTTTCGCGAACTCATGGCTGGGATCAATCCATATCTTTCACTTACAATTTATTCATAGATTATTATGGAAAGAATGGTAAGTCTGATGAGGCCCATGGGATGTTCCTGCTGACGAAGCAGAATGATATTTACCCAGATGTTGTTTCCTTCAATGTTTGTATAGATAGCCTTGGAAGAGCAGGTAGGATTGATGAAGTAAACAAGCTTTTTGAAGAAATGAGAGAAATAGGGATTTCTCCTGATGTGATAACTTACAATGTGATCATATATGCCTATAGGAAGGCAGGTAAAGTGGATGAAGCTATTAATATGCTTTCGCAGATGATAGGAAATGGATGTGATCCAGATACTGTTACTATCAATACTCTGATTGATATTCTTTACAATACAGACAGAAGGGATGAGACATGGAGAATGTCCAAGAAATGCAGGAGATGAATCTTACCCCTACATTTGTGACCTACAATTTTCTAGTAGATGGACTTGGTAAAGGTGGAAGGATTAAAAAAGCAATAGATTTGTTTCAGGAAATGAAGGAAAAAGGATACACACCAAATAACAACACATAAAATTCGATCTTGAATGGACTCTGTAAAAATAATGAGATAGATTTGGCATTCAAACTGATCAAGGAGATGACGAAAAATGGCTTTAGGCCTGATGATTTTACATACAATATTTTGCTTGATGGTCTCATCAACCTGGATAGAATAGATGATGCTTGTGAGCTCTTTAAAGACATGAAAAACAAGCTTTCTCTGAATCCTGTAACTTTGGGTACTCTTCTACAAGGGCTTGTGAAAGCTGGAAAGATGGACTTTGCTTTGAATTTTTTTAAAGAGTTGCATAATGAAATAGGATTACTGCCTGATGATGATGCTTGTGCAGTCCTAATTGATGGGTTGGGCAAAGTAGACAGATTGGATGATGCAATCCTGATCTATAAGCAGATGTTAGCCAAAGCTGATCATCATTATGTTTGTGCTCTGTCTTTTCTCATTCAATCTCTAGGTAAAGTAGGAAGAATCTTTGATGCTTATGAATTATATGAAGAATCAAAAATTCCAAAATATTGTTCTTAGCATTAAATCTTACAGTGCTCTCATTGATGGGCTATGTAAAGCTGATTGTATTCATACGGCTTGGAATATTTTCTAACAGATGAAGAAATTAGGTTGTATCCTAAATGCTTTTACTTACAATTCTTTCTTTGATGCTCTTGGAAAGGCTGGCAAGATAGATGTCGCATTTGAGCTGCTTGATGAGATGTGATCAAGAGGGTGCATGATGAGCACTATTAATTACAATACACTTATTTAAGGTCTTGTAAAGGCTGGTAGAGTTGATGATGCCATAGATTTGTACTATCATATGATGAAGAGAGGATATGCACCCTCCTGCCCGACATATGGTCCCATGATTGCAGGTCTTGGTAAGACAGCTAGGATAAATGAAGCAAAGGATTTATTTGAAGAAATGATTGAAAATGAGTGCAAGCCTGATTGTGCAGTCTACAATATTTTTATCAATGCCATTGGAAAGGGAGGGGATGTAGATGAAGCTTATCACCTGTTCAAGGGAATTTGAAGAGGGCATAAAACCAGATTTGAAATAATACACTATTCTTATAGACAACTTCTGTAAGATGAACAGGATAAATGAGGCTCTTCACTTTTTTATTGAATTGAATGCTAGTGGCTTGAAGCCTGATTCAATTGTGTATAGTAGTATACACTCATGATTGGTGGACTGGGGAAAGCCCACCCTACTACATTTGAGGTCAAATTCCGATGGCCATTTGTCGGATTTGCAATGCTAATTTGTTGGCATTTCGATAGATGAGTCTGTCGCCATTTTTGCGTAGGAAATTGCGACATAAGACGTATACGTCGGTTTACCGACACCATATCATGTCTGAAACTTGCACATGGCAACAACTTCGTTATGACATTTTCTGCGGTTCATTCATCGAAATTCCGACACAACGACCTATCGAAAATATACAATCTTTGTCGGAATCAACTGTCGAAAACATATCCTTTCCGACATTATAACTGTTGGAATAGCAACAATTTCCACCTAATTCTGACAAATATACCTGTCGGTGATATGGCATTAATGTTGAAGTTTCTGTCGAAAAATTTCTATTTTCGACATTTAAACTGTCGGAAGAGCGACAGTCCTTAAGCATTTCTCCGACAGGTTTCCTGTTGAACGTATAGCATTACTGTCGAAAGTATTGTCGTAAATTATTTTTCTCCGACATTTTATTTGTCGAATGCGTAACACTTCTGTTGGAATTAGTTATGAAGTGCTGAAAAACCGACGGATATGCACATTAAAGATAAAACAGCTCAAGAGACCATCATAGGTTCTCTCTTTCTTCGGTCTATATTATTGACAGAATGTTTTACCTTTCATTAGCTCATCAAATCCGGGGATTTGAAAGAATTTAATAGAATATTTTCATGACAACGTATATTATTTAAGTTGACGTTGCACGAATTTATCTACTTCGCGCACTTGTAGACTATGAGGACGGCGATAAAGAAGCATGGCCATGGGAGGAGATGCTTCTTTATCACCGTTTTCATAGTATACAAGTGCGTGAAGTAGATAAATTCGTGCAACGTCAACTTAAATAATATATGTTGTCATGAAAATATTCTATTAAATTTTTTGAAATCCCCGGATTTGATGAGCTATTGAAAGGTAAAACATTCTTTTAATAATATAGACCGAAGAAAGAGACAACCTATGATGGTCTCTTGAGCTGTGTTATCTTTAGTCTTAGCTACTATTCTAGCTACCTGTCGATCGTCGAGAATAATCACCGCCTTGCATTTATGTACACTGCACAAATTGATCCCAGTCTTGCAAAAACATTTTACACTTGTACATCTCATCAATACTGGAGGCCTAAAGTAATTTTATACAATCACTAGAACATTTCGTGCATGGATGAGAAACAGTATCCAAAGTTTCTAGATAACCGTTTTTGAGAAGAGGAATGAGTGCAGGCCAAAGAAGGGATAATTCCACAACAGAAAGGAAGACATCTTTTTAGCTTGGGTTTGGATCCTACCCCAATTGTCGAGGGATCCAGGGCCAGTCTAGAAAGATGTCTTCCCATTCTGTCTGCAACATTGTGTCCATCCATGATCTCAGGAATATCGTCTTTCTACTCTTCATTTGCCAAAATATATCGCTTCTTCAAGCTTGCAGAGTAATCTTATTAATAAAAGAACTCATGCCAACATTAGAGTACCCACAGATCAAAATAGTTGATGTTATTGGTGCTTGTGCTCAAGGATATCAATTCACTATTTTGAAATGGCCAAATCATTTTTATTTCATTTGTAGAGAAAAGGAGTGGGAGAAAATGAGCGGGTGAAAGTTGATTGAGCGCGAGAGAAGACATTGCATTTTATTTGATCATGAATGCTCTTTGAAATGACCAATCATGTTTTCTATTTGATTTTTTTTGGTGTTTTTTTTTCCCATATTCAGTAGATAAAAATCATGGCGGCAGCCACTTAGCCATCTTTTTGATGTTCCAAGTATTTTACAAAGATATAGGTATGTGGATTTATCATTCAGTTGCTTGCAGTTATTGGTCAAATGCAAATATTTTGTCAAGTTGAAAGGGCAAGATATCAGTTTGGTGTTTTCGGTTTATGTTAAAAATTGATTTGGTAAAATCCTAAAAAAACACACTACATGTTCTAAAATGTAAAGAAGTTGAATGTTAAATGTAAGATATATATCTCATCCATAGTAATCAAAAGAAAGGACATGAAACTTATAAGGAGATTTACCAATCCAAAAATATAAGCGAATAGGAAACATGATTGGTACCTTATGAATTAGTTTTTGAGGTGCACAATATTCATCAATCTCCTGAGAACAAGACCCCTCCTCACGAATAATGCATTTAACGGATTAAACAAATCTACAAAACTAAACCAATGACATGTTTAGAACAAAGAAATAGATTGATAATAATATGCTGAAAATTCTATTATGTTTAATACACACAAAAGGACCAGTCCCAACAATTCTTAAACATACTTCATCTGATATGATAATAACATGCTAATTAAATTGATAAAAGTGTTATCTGCATTTAATTTGCCAATTACTAATTACACAAAAAATAAATTACAAAACTGAACCAATGACATGTTCTTCGTGTGGTACAAGGAAGATTTGACTATGAAAAAAAAGAGTGAAACGGCCTCATCATTTTTATTTTGATTGGATAGAGGAGCGAAAGCTGAGCGCGAGAGAAGGTATGTGATTTTTTCATCTTTAGAGCATCTGACATCATATTCGACTGCAAATTCCAAATGCATTGCATTTTATTTGATCACGAATGCTTTTTGAAATGACCGCATTTTACTGGTGTCGTGCCCTAGCCCATGCTTTATCTCCATTATTTGATATTATTGGTGCTTGTGCTCAAGGATATCGATTCACTATTTTCAAATGTTTAGATTGTTTAGACAGTTACATTTCCTGACTGTTCCTCCAGTAGACAGTCAGGAAATGTAACTGTCTAATGATTATATGTAATGTTGAATGGATTAAATGCTTTATTCTTGGTAGAAGTGAATGGAAGGAATAGTGTGTATTAAATACAATCCAGTCACTTATTGAATGCTTTGGAGACTACTGGTTTGACTGTCCATGCGCTACCAGTGACTGAGATTCATTAAAGGATACAAAACCCTTCATTTTGGGGTTATTGTGTGTGGATTCAAATGTAGGTTTGATTTGGTTAATGTTTAGAAGAGATCAATAAAGTATTTAAAGACAATCTTACATGTTTGGAGAGGTTTGAGAGGCACTTATCATGACTGTACCCTCACAAACATCGGCATAGACTAGTTTTACTAAGTTTCCTTTCTCTATTTTGAGGTTTCCTTTCTCTGCCACAGGGGTACAGTCAGAGGGTTCATTGACAAAATGATCCTTCGAATGGTTACTATAAATATGAATGATTTGATATAGCATATTGCTCATTTTACTTGAAGTTTGGAATAGCTTGTGCAAGGGTGAAAGTAGTTTTGATCGTGATTGTTCCTCTACACAGTTAGGAAATGTAACTGTCTAATGATTATATGTAATGTTGAATGAATTAAATGCTTTATTCTTGGTAGAAGTGAATGGAATGAATAGTGTTGGTGTTAGGTTTCATTTATTATTGAATTCAATGGTTTCCAAGATGTGTTGATGAGTTTGCTTCTTGTTTAATGTTAATTGTTCCTGCACAATCCACTCATACAACAGTGAAGTTACAAAACTGAACCGATGACATGTTTACAACAAAGAAATAGAATGATAATAATATGCTGAAAATTTTATTCTGTTTAATACACGTCAAAGGACCGCATTCTAAATTGTTGTCACTGAAATGACCGCATTCTACTGGTGTCGTGCCCTAGCCCGTGCTTTAACTCCATTATTTGATGTTATTGGTGCTTGTGCTCAAGGATATCCATTTTTTTGAAATGTTGACTGTGGTTATCAAATGGACAACCCGTGAGCTTCTAGCTAGGCGCCATTTGTATTGATAGCTTAGGGCATCAAATGTATTGTATTATTGATAGTTGATACTTTGTTAAAAGGAAATAGGACAAAGAACAATTTTTATTTAGTTTCTCTATTTTGATCCCTAAGTGGCTTACAACCCTAGAGAAGTATATGCAGATTTACGAATGCAGTTGCAGGATACATAGTAGTCGATAATTCACAATAAATCCATGCATCCAATTTGAATAACAATTAATACAAAGAACTAGGGTCCTCCAATGGCCCAATCATCCGGACTTTGATTGTCCCCTCAACCAGTGACCCTTCAAAATCGGGTTATCATGCAACGAGTGAGTGATCCTTCATTCTCCTAGTGAGCTTCTAGGTAGGCGCCATTTGTATATTTGATAGCTTAGGGCATCAAATGTATATTGTATCATTGATAGTTGAGACTTTGTTAAAAAGAAATATGACAAATAATGATTTTTATTTAGTTTCTCTATTTTGATCTCTAAGTGGCTTACAACCGTAGAGAAGTATATGCAGATTTATAGATGCAGTTGCTGGATACATAGCAGCTGATAATTCACAAGAAATCCATGCATCCAATCTGAATTGCAATTAATACAAAGAAATAGGGTCCTCAAATGGCCCAATCATCGGGACCTTGACTGTCCTCTCAACCAGTGACCATTCAAAACCGGGTTATCATGCAATCAGTGAGTGATCCTTCATTCTCCTGGTCTGCCTTGCAACCAAACATATTGGAAATATACAATACAATGATAACAAGTGTTTCACAATCCCCCTTCCCTCAAGGAACACTATCAACCATCCCTTCCACATAGCATTTCACTGTTGTATGAGTGGATTGTGCAGGAACAGTTAACATTAAACAAGGAGCAAACTCCTCAACACATCTTTGTTGTAAACATGCCATTGGTTCAGTTTTGTAAATTTATTTTGTGTTAAATGCATTTAAATGGAACATTAAGCATAGTAATAATATGCTTAGTCTATTAATAATTGCAGATTAAATGCCCATAACACCTTTATTAGTTTAGCATGTTATTATAAGATACTAAAGAAGACTTGCTATTTGTCAGAGAAATCTTCACTGTCCCCCACAATGAAGACAATGAAGATTGACCTCCTGCCCCACAACAAAGAACATTGTAATAAGAATAAGATAGTGCCAAGAAACATTTTCACAAATATGAAACGTGAGGAAAAGTAATAACATTAACAATGCCAAGATTCATAGCATTAAATTTCACCTGCGGATGAGTTTCTGCAGTGGGTTGCCCAGCATCAAAAATATGTTGAGTTGCATTTGAGCTGTAACTAAGAGTATCATGTAGAACAGACCCTAAACTTTGAAAGCGTTTTCCAGCCTGACAATTCAAAATTCAATCTAGGCAAGCATCAGTAAGTGAAATAAATTATAGACATCAACATCAACATCAACATCATCATAATCATTAGACATAAATTATAGACATCAACATCAACATAATCATAATCATTTGGAGGGTATTCGTTTTGGTCCTTGGATAGTACTATGTTTTTTGAAAGTTCTTGTGACGCTTCTAAACTTTAAAGACATATTTTATGGCTTAATGATGATATAGATTAGTGTTTTATTTTCTAATGGAATGTTGTTGATCATTCATGGTCTTGAAGAAACTTTTGATTGTTTTGATTCTCGAGTCTTGACGTTTTTTCTCAATGTGATATAGACTGACCACAAGATGGTTCAGTTGGTCCTCTCTTTCTATTTAATCATTTGTCTTCTTCATGGTGTAAGTGTCAATATGTTATAATCCAACCAGCATGTCATACCCCCACTTTTGACAAACCTCACAGCATGCAAATCACAGCCAAAGACTTGGGTGATCAGCTTACACAAACAACGATTACCCTTAGGAAACAATGATCATTAATATTCATTAATGGCGGGTGGTGATTCCTTGGTAATAAAGGCATTGCCAGCATTCATCATCTTAACCAAGTCATGGGTGGTGATCCTTGAATTTGGAGCGAGGAAGAAGGAAAATTGGAAAATAAAATATGGAATAATCAGGTTGGAATTGGAGAAGAATTCAGAAATAAACTTGAATTAGAAAAAAACCAAGTTATCTGGTTCTTTGTTTGAGGCTGGGTTCTAATTCTACTTTTGTTCTCCTCTGGGTTCGACTTGGGTTCCTTTGGTAGGAACTTGGGTGTCTGGGCCAATCCCGGGTGCACCTGCAGTATTATAAATATGATACACGAGGTATTTTATTCATAATTTTATAGGCTAACTCATTATTATGGTAACATGGGTGTGACCACACTCCATGCCTTATAATGGTACCCGACATGGAGTGTGGTTCAAATGAAGTTGAACCAAATGCTGACCATGATGGCTATGATCATGATGAAGATAAATATGAATATTAAATCTAAAATATGACTTGTAATTTGAATTTTCATTGTGAATGAAGAAACTATAGATTCAAGTTGACTCATTCTATGTTGTAGTATATTTGTTCCCTAGATCTACCATATTATATATGTGTAGCCTGTAAGGGACATCTTCTGCTCATCCATGTATCATAGCTCGGTGAGAGTTCTTAGGAGAAAGACAAGATGTTAGTGGGAGATGTAGAAACCAATATCAGAACACCACTTGAAACCTTGCAATGTTGAGAGTGGGATAAAAGCTACACTTGAGACCCTATATAAGGAACAAACTTATTGAGCTTCACTTTATTTCGAGAATAGTTTTATATTCTGTACTAAACAGGGCCAACCACGTGAAGGTGGAAGCTCATTTGGCCTCACCCCCCCTAACATCACTCTAAATTCCCCGTTAACATATAACATTCATTTATTATTTCGTCCATTAATAAAATGTAACATTCATTAATTATCACACGATAACATTCATTAACACATTATAAAATTTATGAACATTCAGTACCACATAATTAAATTCATTGACATATAAAAATCAATCATTATCAATTAAGGTACATAGATGACAATCATTTCTTTTTTTTTCTTTTGATTTCTAGTTTTTAAGATATAATTGTTAAGATGAGTGTCGATATCATTATCATGATCATCTACCCTCTTGTTAGATCTCAATGCACGCCTAGTTCTCTGTTGATGCAAAGGGGGGTCATCTGCAATAACATATAAAAGGGTTAAATTAAAAATATTTTATTATTTTTAAAAACATTTTAAACATTTTAAAGTATTTCAGTACTTTACAGACCATAATCGTATAGCTCTTTACCTGATCTAGTCACATCATCAACATCGAGGTCAGTTTGTCTGGCCTCGGCAAGTAATGCGAGTTATTTTGCAAATTGTGAAATACATTAATCTCTATAGGGTGTATTGACTTACACCTGTTGATCCATGAGACTGTGTGGGATGCTCATGAAAGGAGTCTGGGTACCTACATATGTAATTCAATTATCTAATGTTAGTTAAAAAACTCATGATACATATACTCAAAACCACATAGTAAGTACATTAAAAACCATAAGCATCCCATAGTAAGTACATCACAAATTAATTAGATTAAACATTGATTGCATAACTGCACATTTCTATCAAGAAATTAATATTAAATAGATTAAGCAGTGATCACGTAATTGTACATTTCATTCATGTCATTCATTTTCTTCTTTATCCAACTAATCACCATGATCATCGTTGACGTCGACATCATCACCACCACCGTCATTGTCTTTGTCTTCGTCGTCGTCGTCATCATCATCATCATCATCATCATCATCATCATCATCAATTGCTTCATCATCGTCATCTTCTTCTTCTTCTTCAAGAAAAGTTGCGTTAGGAACATCATCGACTAACTGTTGTTCGTGATCATCATCTACATCATCTTCTAGTTGTTCGCAATCTTCTTCCATCACATTATACCTCATCGGCCTTCCTCTTGGATCATGTTCAACAACAAATGACCAACTCGATTTATGCGGAACTTCTGAGTAAAATACCTGCTCACATTGGCATGGAAGAACATAGGGTCCATCCCCAACTGGTTCAAACCACCTTGTATTAATCATTGGAAATCTATTGTCATGTTCAATAACCGTTCTATTTGGATCATTTTGATTAAGTCGTAGCCTATACCATCTGACGACGAAGAGAACTAATCTGAAGGAATTAAAGTCACACTCAAGTATATCATCCAAAATGTCATAGTATCGATTTTCAGACTCTTGAGGATGTAAGTCATTTCTAGATGAAATATTAGTCACCTGAAAGATTGCACTTATCTTAGAATCACAAGTTTTTTTTGTGTCATCCAACTTTTTGATGCAAAATTTATGACCATTGCAAAACATAACATTGTGGTGTTTGACCTGCAAAAATATTTAAAACATGTATAAATTAATGCATCGAGAGTTCATAAACGTACGAGTGATTAACAAATTTATATGTACCTGGAAATCTTTTAAACCATGTGCTAAATCTATTTCCCTTTGAGTAACATTTGGATCTCCGTTACGATGAGCTTCATTAACCAATGAAGACACAACTTCCCATGTTAATGTGCGACCTAAATGATGACATCGTTCAATCCATTTCATCATCCAATCTTGATTGTTTGCAATATACAAATGTATTGCATCCCACTCTCGAGTAGCTGTACAAAAAATAAATAGACGACTTACAACTGATTAATTTTGAAGATTAAAAATTAATTAATAGCTACAATAACATCTTATAATTTATTACCTCTCACTTTCCTCATTCTGCCTTCCCCCACCAAGTACCCCCCTTCGAATTTTTTAATGGTGTCGAGATCCCAAATGCGATCTATATGGATCTTTGTTGCAAGCTTAGGAAGATATTTAGTAACATACAACATAGTTTGGTATACCATATATCCCTCCACCATAGAACCCTCAGGACGTGCTCTTTGTCGAACTAAAGCCTTAAAAATTTTTAAGTGCCTTTCAACCATCCACATTGACCGAATGTGTACGGGTCCACACATTTCAAATTCCTCAACTTGGTGTATGAGGTAGTGTTCTTGTGCATTGAAAAAGGTTGAAAGTAGACACTTTTGCATTTCACACATTATAAGATGAATTCTTCTCTTCCAGTATTTTATATCTGCTCTATGGATTTCTTTAGATGACAACCACTTACAAGACATTCAAGACACAAAAATATATAAACATGAGACTTTACAATATATATATACAACAAATTGAACAGATATCATTGCTTACCTCATGTATTTTCCAAAATCATATGTTACTTGTTTGATGTTATTGTTGAAGTTCTTTGGGAGAGATAGGGGTAGCACGTACTGCAACAATTATAAAAATAATCATGTCATTCTTTTCTCATATAATACAATGAGAAGTACATGCAGTTTACAAATATATTGTAAATACAAAAGAACATGACTTACCTTGATGAAGGTATGCCAATCGTGCGTTTTCAACCTTGGCCCAAATTCACTTTTTTTTGATATGGTACTGCTTATGTTTGCAGCAAATCCTGTGGGAAATTGAATTTTTTGTATGACTTTTTTTATGGTATCACCTTGTTGTTCTGTTAATAACCAAGGAAGGGCACTTGTATTAATTCGTTCTCCATTTTTATTTGATTCAATGAAATTTTTTATTGCATGATTGGATTCATGAATGTTGTTACAAATTTTGACAATTTTTTCTTTGTTACGTCTTCCATCCAATATCTTCCATAATGTCTTCGTTACATTCTTTCCAATGTGCATAGTATTAAACAAATGCACATCAAACAACTGCTCGTAATAGGGCAACCTACTAAATTGTCTGGGATAACTCTTTAGTCCCTTTGGAAGGTGCTCAGTAGTGTTGCCTTGACGACATTCACGATCATCAATCACATAATCAACAAACAAAACACAATAAAAATATACAAATTCCAAACATAAACCGTTAGGTAGAATGGTAGTACCTTGACGATTAATTCTATTATATTCCAACTTCTATAAGTGAGGTGTCATTCTCCGTAGCTTAGATGTAGTCTTTTATTTCTCATTGAAAAGATGTTTTTCAATAATTCGATAGTTATGATTTTTGTGGAGAAAGTGTCTATACTCATCAAACACCTGCTTTCCTAAACTTTTTGAATAACGAGATTTCATCTTTAGACCACAAGCTGGATATGCAAATTTTTTTTTGTGTTTGAAGACCTACAAGGTAATAATACAATTGGATTAAATATATTAATTTTTATTTTTAGAATTATCATTTGCAACTTGAATTCACCATAACATACCAGAAAAATGTGTTAGCCCTAGGGCATCATGTATTGTCCACACAAGCATTGCATGAAATTGAAATTGTCTGTCTCCTATTAGTTTAGAGATGTCATACATAGTGACACCTTTCCATAACTCCACCAACTCGTCGATAAGAGGCTCAATATAAACATTCATATCTTTAACTTGGTATTTACTTGGTTGAATGAACAACAACATTACATAATTATTGTGACCATTTTATTACAAGATTTATAATTACATGCAGATAACTATTAAATGATCAAATACCTGGAACAATCATTGCCAACATAATGTGCTCCTTTTTTATTGACATCCATGGAGGAATGTGTTGGTTAACAGTTTGTCCTCTTCTAAGATTTTCAATCTTTGACTCCCAAATCACCCAAGGTAAGAGAACAAAAGGATATTACCAGCAATTGGGTCAGTGTATATCTTCAATCACTGCCCTCTAAATTAACAGGTACAGCTCCCTGATTGTGTATGGTGTTCAATGAATATGTTTTTAAATTGATCACCAGGTTGTCTCTGATGTGTTTTAACTGAATTGCTCATAGACACAAACAATTCAGGCAAGGGTATATATTCTATCTTCTAACTTTAATCTAACTACTCTAATCATGCAAATTCTACTTAGAGAGAACAGGAGTAGAATTATATACGAACAACAAATGGAATTGCCCTCACTGCAACCTCTGACATGAAATGGAATCCAAGCGAAAATCACAGCTTCATACACAATTGTACTTTCTATCCAGAATGAATTTAACAAACAGGATGAATAGGAGAAGAGTTACATATGACAAGCAAATGGAATTACTTACTGCAACCACGGACATGAAATGGAATTCAATATGTAATCACAGCTTCATACATAACTGTCCTTTCTATTCAAATGCAGATGATTAACTAAAATGGAACAAAACCAGAAATAAAGCTCAGTAAATGGAATCACTTTTGCTCCAATATCCAGTTTGTCGACCTTTGCATTGATTTTCTCAACCCCCTTTATAGAGTTTTCAATGTACAACATTTGTAGCCGCTAGAAATGTTTCAACTTCCAGAATACAAAAAGATAAAAAAAAAATGGCAAGAAACATCTTCGATGAAGGAATTTGAAGAGCTATCATAGATATAGGAATAGGGAAAGACATCAGAATTGTGACACTTCAATTCGAGACTTTCATCTTCTCCTTAATCAACATCTGTCAAGCCAAAGTCCATTGGGCTCTCAGAATCAAATCATCATTCAAATTCAGGCAGAATAACTAACCCGATCCCCAATTGGCATTGATCCTCTCCTTCAGATGCTTTAAAACATTCGACATGATCTCATGACTTTGTCTGCTATTGAGATGCACTCATCTTCTTGTTCATCACTGTGATGGAAATCAACCCCATATTTAGGCAATTATAACTCATCCCCGAGTCGTCATGACTACACATATTGTCCCTCAATTCCATAGACTTGTCGCCATTTTCTCAAAATCCAGAAACACGACCATGTGCTGAAACTTCCATCCATCCGGCTTTTCTTGTCGCATGATCGTATGACTCTTTTTCAACTCTTGCGATCATTCGACAACTTTAAATAAACTTATATTATATTTTTATCGCATCTGTGCTGTTAACGTACATAGGTTCCCTTTTTGCCTTGTCGCATGATCTCATGGTAATATTTTAATCCATGCGATCATGCGACCGCCCTATGATTGGCTTGCGGGGATCATTGATTGTCTTTCAGAGAGCCGCCTGATATAGATGCCTTCGGACCCACCGAGAGACACGTGTACGCATCTCGCATGATCTCAATGAATCTCCCACGACTTAGCGACAAAGCGGGAACCGCCGATTTGGAATCTCAATCAAACTCTTTCGGCCCCACCGAGAGACACGTGTACGCATCTCGCATGATCTCAAAAGCATTTGGCAGGGGTTGCGCTTTTGCGAGGACCCTCGAATGCGCTTTGATGAAGTGCGGCCTCTGCCTTGGACACGTGGAAGGATCTTATTTTACCGCCAAAAATCTTCGGTGACTTATGTTGTCGCATGATCGCATAGCAATATTTTAATCTATGCGATCATGCGACCGCTTTATCATTGGCGCATCTGCGCTATTAGAGTACGTGGGTCCCACTGCCTTTACTGACTTTACACCTGGAGGATCGGACGGATGGCGTATGATTTGATGGGCTCACAAGATTCTTTGAGATCATAAGACATCTGTTGATTTGGAATCTTGGCCGATGTCATCAAAATCTGACCCCACCTTACTGCATGAAATATTACGACGAATCAGGAGCTGCCACATCAATTATTTGACCAATCACACTCGTCACCATCTCATCGTCGCACTTGCACTGTTGGCCTACGTGGGTCCCAATAGAGCGTATTCACCGGCCTGAGTTCCCATTATCGCATGATCGCATGGCATTATTTTAATCTATGTGATCATACGACCGCTCTAGGATTGGTGCACGTGGATTCCAGCTCGGGTACCATCTATTTCCAGTCTCCCTTTTTATTGACTTTTCTTACCACCCGAACCTCCACTGTCGCATGATCGTATGGAGGTTATTCCATTCATGCGATTATGCGACAAGTTAACTTGCTCGATAGTTCATCTTAGCCTTTGTCGCATAAACTCAAGGCAGTTATTTTGATCTTGCGATCATGTGACCTGCCACCAACCGCACTATGACTTTTACTGCAGTTTTATTATATATTTTTTATTTCAACCTTCTTGGCTTCATGACTCAACATGAAAATATCCATTTGGCAAAGGTTTATACAGCCTTTCTAAGACCCATAAAAGGAACTTGAATTCAATGGTACTTGCACACTGTTATATGGAGTGGAATTCTCTGAATAGTACAATGCCAGCTCTGTCACTGCATCATCCATATGAAGAATCTTTTGATTTCTGATTCCTTACGAGTGTCCTGAGATCATGACTTCAATCACCATTCCATCTGAAAGAGATCATCAATGGGAGCATGATATCCTTGCCAGGTTGGGGTCTATCACCTACCCATTATGAGAAGACTTCCTAATAACCCACCCGGCTTGAAAAGAAGAAGGCAATGGCAGGGAAACCCGGCAAGGACAACCTATCCTGAAGGAAACCTAGACTTAGACTCAGACATGACTAACTCTGACTTGACATCAAATACTTCCACTTTTAATAGCATGGTTAGAGGGTGAAAAGTGGGGCAACAGAATGTTATTGTTGATGACAAAAACAGGCCAAACAGTGCAAACAAATCTTAGCTCTCCAAATGGATTGACATCGTCCGCTACCACTGAAAGCTTGAGATTTAGAGGTTCTTCGATAAAGTGCGGCCACTTTTCCTCTATGTCCTTAAATATAGAACCATCCGTAGGCATTCGAATAATGTCATCTTGACTTCTATTGCGTGCATGATAATCCATAAATTGTGCTAAGCTATTACACCTAAATAATTTTTGCAAACGTGGTATAATGAGGATGTAACGAAGAACCTTGTGAGACACTTTTTTTGTTATTTGATTTATTCGATATCTACTCATATGACATTCAGGGCATTCTATTGCAAATTCATATTCTTTATGATAAATAATATGATCATTGAGACAAACATCTATTGCTTGATACTCTATTCCAATATCTTTCATAGCGGCACATAATTCTCGGTATGAGCGAGGGAGAATATTCGATGGTGGTAACAAGAACTCACCTATCAATTTGTAGAAAAAAAATATGTTGTTAATATTAACAATATTTATGGTACATGTTTCACCATTTAATTACTATAATGACATATATGACATACCGTAGCATATGTGACATTGCTGTGTTGGATAAACCATTCATAACCTTCAAATTCAACAACAACAATACAACAGAGAGAAGAGTTGTTTGGGAGCCTTTGTAAAGGGGCGTGGTTGCCTTCTCAAGTAGAGGTATATCATGGATGACATCAACATCATCCTGATCATCATCATCAGTTGCGCCAATACCAAATGTGTCATGGATCAATGTATTAGTACCATCATCTGACGCATCATTGTCATCTTCCATGGGATCATAATCTTCAGCTTCAATATTTGCACCTCCATGATCCTCCACTTCTAAAGCCATATTCTCAATATTCGCACCTCCATGGTCCATATCACGTACTCCCCTAGGGAGGTCGACCTATATTAAAATGATGAACACAAATAAACCATGATAATGATCTCATCATCAGGTGTATTTCATATATATATTAATTGTTAAATAAATATAATGAAAAACTTACCAATTCATGATAATCAAAGCCTCCTTCAATGTGACCATTATCCCTACAATGTCTCTTAGCTGTTTTGATTAGCTATCTTCTAATGTTTAAGCCCTTACAATTATTGCAGGGACAATAACATTTTCTATCACCTTTTCTTTTCAAGTTCGACCATAATCTATTGATTGCATCCCCATTACCTTCTTCACTTGGATTGTCTGACATGATGCTTCTTCACTTAGATTATCTATAACCTAATTATATATAGAAATTGAAAACTTAGTTATGAAATGATGTTGTAGTATAGTATACCAAATTGAAACACTTCTATTATTGTAGTCTTCCACCTCAAACTCTTTCCTATTGTGGCAAGAAAGAAAGATATTCAAATAATATAGTAGTTTGTAAATCAAAATAAAATGGAGGCAAGTTGTTGATTGAGGGTGCAGGGAACAACACCCGTCAGTACTTTTATCGAATTGTAAATTTTAATTTTGAACCATTCTATGAATATAGAACATGGATGTAATCTCAGAAAATAACAAAATGTAGACATGACAGATTACTTATTTTGTTATTCTACATTACTTATTATTTGAGTGCACGTTCCACCTGCAACTTGATCAAGTCTTGTCAGATGCTTCAATTTTGTGTTAACTGTCTTGTAGAAGTACACAATTTTGTATTTGCCCAATATGTTATTCAAAAAATAACAATATAATAAAATACTTGTTGAGAAAGATCATCATAGGAGTATCAAAAACTCAAGATTTAAGGTAACACAACATTATAAGACTCTTACATTCAACCTTCAACTCATGCACCTAATAAATAGGAGAAAAAATACATGAAATTGAAAAATTTAACTAATGAATTGTGTTTTTTTCTCATCTTAATCGGCCAAATTTATATGAGATTCTAAAGAAGGCCTCACTCTTAATCAGCGAAATCTTACTTGTACCACAAAAAAAAATTGTGTGATAATTATGTCTACTCCAACCTTAATTGTTTAAGAATTCATCATATCAGATAAAGTATGTTAAAGAATTGTTGGGACTGGTCCTTTGGCGTGTATTAAATAGAATACAATTTTCAACGTATTATTATCACTCTATTTCTTTGTTGTAAACATGCCATTGGTTCAGTTTTGTAAATTTTTTTTGTGTTAGATGCATTTAAAATTATCTTCATTGTCTTCCGATTGTCTAAATGCTTCTTTATTTGTCAACCAATTAATACATGCTACTATATAAAGAAGACAATTAGAAGACAATGAAGATTTGTCTAACAAAAATGAATATACTAAACTGAACCAATGACATGTTTACAAAAATTATCATAACTCGCAAGCAAAACTGAAACAATGGCATGTTTATAACTCATTAAGAGTGAGGAATAGGTTGTGCAAGGGTGAAAGTAGTTTTGATCATTTTGGTCATGACTATTTCTCCACACAGTCAGGAAATGTAACTGTCTAATGATTATATGTAATGTTGAATGGATTAAATGCTTTATTCTTGGTAGAAGTGAATGGAAGGAATAGTGTTGGTGTTAGGTTTCATTTATTATTGAATTCAATGGTTTCCAAGATGTGTTGAGGAGTTTGCTCTTTGTTTAATGTTAACTGTTCCTGCACAATCTACTCATACAACAGTGAAATGCTATGTGGAAGGGATGGTTGATAGTGTTCCTTGAGGGAAGGGGGATTTTGAAAGACTTGTTATCATTATATTGTGTATTTCCAATATGTTTGGATGTAGGGCAGACCGGGAGAATGAAGGATCACTTACCGATTGCATGATAACCTAGTTTTGAAGGGTCACTGGTTGAGGGGACAGTCAAGGTCCCGATGATTGGGCCATTGGAGGACCCTATTTCTTTGTATTAATTGCTATTTAAATTGGATGCATGGATTTCTTGTGAATTATCAGTTGCTGTGTATCCTACAACTGCATCTATAAATTTGCATATACTTCTCTACGGTTGTAAGCCACTTAGAGATCAAAATAGAGAAACTAAATCAAAATCGTCCTTTGTCCTATTTCCTTTTAACAAAGTCTCAACTATCAATGATACAATATACATTTGATGCCCTAAGCTATCAAATATACAAATGGCGCTTACCTAGAAGCTCACCAAGAGAATGAAGGATCACTCACTGATTGCATGATAACCCGGTTTTGAAGGGTCACTGGTTGAGGGGACAGTCAAGGTCCGGATGATTGGGCCATTGGAGGACCCTAGTTCTTTGTATTAATTGCTATTCAAATTGGATTCATGGATTTATTGTGAATTATCGGCTGCTATGTATCCTGCAACTGCATCCGTAAATTTGCATATATTTCTCTAGGGTTGTAAGCCACTTAGGGATCAAGATAGAGAAATTAAATAAAAATCATGTTTTGAAGAGTCACTGGAAGAGGGGAATGAAGGATCATTCACTGATTGCATGATAACCCCACCAAGCATTCCTTCCTTTAATTTTCCACAATATCTCAAAGTATGATCATTATTTTTTACTTTCTTCTATATGCTATTCTTTCTATGGTTTTGTTATCTTAAAAATATATCAAAAACATTGCAGATGTGCATATAAAAGTAAAATATTGTCCTTCAATTGTTCCACATTGAAACATTTCCTTTTTGGAGTATTCTCTTCGTTTGTACAATATCTGTCAAAAATGGTTCCCATATTTCTTCAAGATCCATTTTAATCTTTATATTGCATTTTTTATTAGATTTAACCTATAGTTGATTTCATTAGTATTTTATAACATATACTCCTAATGTGAAATGTGGAGAGAAATAAAGAGACACACTAGGTATGAATTACACGATATACCCATCATCACTTAGCACTTAAATAATAAATTATGGACAGGGAACAACCCCCTAACCTCTGGATGTTTGTTTCATGTTGGCCTCTTATTATATGCAAAGGTAGGCCTGTCTTAATTAGGCTAACAACCACAGTGTAGGGGCCATAAATTATGGAACCCAAAATAGTGCACACTTGTATTAAATTAGGTTCAGTATACTACAAGGGAATGGAAACCATGCAATAGTGCCTCATGGGGATGGGAGAAACCCTTCACCAAGAAGATGGTTGTGCTTGCAATATTTACTAGAGGCAAAGAACATAATTTGGTTCCAGCAATTATTCCTAGAAGATAATGACACCCACAAAACACTTGGAAAAGATAGCACACACTATATCTTTTATCACTCTTTTAAAGCTGGGACAATAAATCTCAAAGATTGATCAACGAGTTCTTGAACACAAAGAATCATTGACATATATGATTCATGTGTACAATAGCCAACAACTAGTTGTTCCAATCATGGTGTCCAATAATTATGTTAGAAAAAACATCTACAAATCCTTTACACAACCATAATAGATTCAAACCATGAACTATAAGAACCTAACAATGGGACTAACAAAGATACAGCCTAAACAAATCTTGATCATATTCCACCCTATTGTAAGGCCCAAGAAGTAACTCTATCTTAAAGTTACACATTCCTCTAGATGAAGCTCAAAGGTTAGGTAGCTGAAGCATAGCAATACTTGAATGAATATAAGAATAATTTGATGTACAATCATTTGCTAGCTTGGTTTGTGGGTTTTCCACATAATATTTTCCCTTTAACCACATTTATAGTTTGAGAAAATCAGAAAAAATTGTTTCAGATTTATATTATCCTTTTGAAGTAGCACACTGCCATCAAAATGCATAATCATTGGTCATCTCAAGAAAATTCCTATTGATTAGTAGGATATCCTTATAAAAATTTGATGCATGGATTTCTTGTGAATTATCTACTGCTATGTATCCTGCAACTATGGAAGGAATAGTGTTGGTGTTATATTTCATTTATTATTGAATTTAATGGTTTCCAAGATGTGTTGATGAGTTTGCTCCTTGTTTAATGTTAACTGTTCCTACACAATCCACTCATAAAATAGTGAAATGCTATGTTGAAGGTATGGTTGATAGTGTTCCTTGAGGGAAGGGGGATTGTGAAAGACTTGTTATCATTGTATTGTGTAATTCCAATATGTTTGGATGTAGGGCATACCAGAAGAATGAAGGATCACTCATTGATTGCATGATAACCTGGTTTTGAAGGGTCACTGGTTGAGGGGATAGTTAAGGTCCGGATGATTGCGCCATTGGAGGACCCTATTTCTTTGTAGTAATTGCTATTCAAATTGGATGCATGGATTTCTTGTAAATTATCGGCTGCTATGTATCCTGCAACTGCATCCGTAAATCTCCATATACTTCTCTAGGGTTGTAAGCCACTTAGGGATCAAAATACAGAGACTAAATCAAAATCATTTTTTGTCCTATTTCCTTTTAACAAAGTCTCAACTATCAATGATACAATATACATTTGATGCCCTAAGCTATCAAACATACAAATGGCGTCTACCTAGAAGCTCACTAGAAGAATGAAGGATCACTCATTGATTGCATGATAACCCGGTTTTGAAGGGTCACTGGTTGAGGGGACAGTCAAGGTCCGGATGATTGGGCCATTGGAAGACCCTAGTTCTTTGTATTAATTGCTATTCAAATTGGATGCATGGATTTATTGTGAATTATCGGCTGCTATGTATCCTGCAACTGCATCCGTAAATCTCCATATACTTCTCTAGGGTTGTAAGCCACTTAGGGATCAAAATAGAGAAATTAAATAAAAATCATTCTTTGTCTTATTTCCTTTTAACAAAGTATCAACTATCAATGATACAATACATTTGATGCCCTAAGCTATCAATACAAATGACGCCTAGCTAGAAGCTCACGAGCTGTCCATTTGATAACCATAGTCAACATTTCAAAAAAATGGATATCCTTGAGCACAAGCACCAATAACATCAAATAATGGAGTTAAAGCACGGGCTAGGGCACGACACTAATAGAATGTGGTCATTTCAGTGACTAATTTACAATGGCGTCATTAAACATAGATGCCAGTAATATCAACAAACGTGAATCCAAACATTTGAGTACAGTGAATTGATATCCTTGAGCACAAGCACCAATAACATCAAATAATAGAGATAAAGCACCCGCTACGGCACAACACCAGTAGAATGCAGTCATTTCAGAGAGCATTCATGATCAAATAAAATGAAATGCATTCGAATATGATGCCAGAGGCTCGAAAGATGAAGAAATCACATACCTTCTCCCGCGCTTAGCTTTCGCTCCTTTTCTCCCGCTCCCTCTATCCAATCGAAATAAAAATGATGAGGCCGTTTCACTTTTTTTAAAAAATCTATACCCCGAATCTGTCGGAATTCCAATAGTCAATTAAACACCCATCAGAATACTGACATCATCGGAGCCTATTACAAAAAAAAAACACCGAATTCGTAATAAAAAAGTTACCTGTCGGAAACTTCTGTTGAAATTTGGCCCCAAATGTAGTAGTGCCAAAGGTTGGAGGAAGCATTAGTACTTCTGAAAGAAATGAAGAATAGTAATTGTTTCCCAAACTTAATTGCTTACAACTCTCTGTTAAATCACCTTGGAAAGGTAGGCATGGTGGAGGAGGCATGCAAGTTATATGTAGAACTCCTATCTAATGGGCATCAACCAACTGTTTCCACCTACAATGCACTAATTCATGGGTTTAGCACTGTCGACAGAGTGGAACTTGCTTATGCAGTCTTTGAAAAGATGATGGTTAGTGGCTGTGAGCCAAATCTTCTCACATACTCTAATCTACCAAACCAATCATGAATATACTTTCATGATGATTCTCCTCTACTTACCTTGTAGTTGCTTTTATTTTTCATCGACTATATTTGTATATTCAAACTAGCGGAAAATCATGTCTCTTTGATTTTACATCATTAATCCACAAAAGAAACTCATCAAAACAACATGCTAAGATAAGAATTTTCCCTAGATATTTTATTTTATATTAACCAATGGATTTTGGTTAAACAAATCAAGAAATCATTATATCATTCTGATAACTGCCTGATGGGTTCGTAAGTTTCAAGGCTCATAAGTTTTACCTTGAGAACTTGTGTATGACAACTGACTAGAATCGCAGTAAGCAAGCGTTTTACTTAGCATGCCAGGCCTGCTCTCTAATGCTTGGCCATGTATTTGATGGGACACCTCTTCTGAAGGTCATGGTAGGTTACTTCTCATTTGTACCGGTGAGCAAATGATGTTGCTTGTTCATTTAGGGCTCTATTATTTTTTCTTTATTTATAGAATTGCAACATCTTATACATTCTGATGTATAATCGTTTGAAGCAAGTAAACCAGTGCTGAAGTTCATGGTCTGTCTTTGTTCGACTTATTTGACTATTTGTAGATATTTACTCATTGGATTAGGAGGTAAGGATTCAAGGGTGCTTTCTATCACATGAGCATTCATAATTAAAGAGGGAAAAAGTTTGGGAAGTGATGCTACTGATAAAAAGTTAGAGATATGCTATCAATATCACAGGTGAAAAAATAATCTTTTCCGTTTGAATTGATTCTTTTTCATTTAGCATAGAATCCAAAACATGTTCTTTTTTTGGGTTGAATTATATGCCATTTTCTTTCTTGTAAGCGGTCTTTGCTGACTTGTAATCACTTTGGGACTTGTAAAGACACAAGATCAAGGGAACATGTGGTCACTATGCAATGTAAATGTTTTTTGACCATATGGTCACTATGCAATGTAAATGTAAATCTAACCCGTTTTGAGTTCTTGTGAAGTTTTAGGTTGCTAGTTTGACGTGTCTGCTCCTATTTTGAAGCATCTTCTTTCGCACTTCAATATGTTTGCTCTTGTCACTTTCTACTTGCAACTTGGAGATAACTCAACCTAACAACTCTCACCTCCTTTTCACATTTTCTTTCCATTCACTCACATTTTTTGGTATTTTTTTGTAGGGATTTTTAATATTTAGGTGTTATGTATCTTTAATAGTGAATTTGGTGTAGGTTAACACACTTTCTATAAACATCTCTCATCTTTTGGGCCATGACTTGGCTTAATGTATTCACTTTGTCAACTATCACACTTGTTTTTTTTGCGACTTCCATTTGATGGACAAACCTCTCTGTAATCGTAGCTAAAATCTCAGTTGCTCATCATTTTAGGTTTCTTTATTTTCGAGTTTCACATTAAATTTGCAATAAATACCCCCCGAACTTGTTTGCCAATTCATCTAGTTGTTTTGGATTTGGCCTAACATCTTTTTCTCAATCCCTAACACATTTTGACATGTCCACCTTTGTGGCGACGTGTCCATTTGCCTACCACGTTTATGCTTTTTGATTTGATGTGTCCTCTCTAGTAATCACTTCAGCATATCTATTGTTTACTTTTTCATGTTCACTCTATATGGACATTTTCATTTTGCATTTCAACATGTATGCACATAAAAATTGATAAAGACTTACTTTCACAATTTTTGTTTTTATTCATCATATCTACTCTGTGATTCAACGTATCTGCATCTTTGTTGTCATGTATACTTAGTGCACAAAATGTCATCATTTTTGCAGCCTTACCCCTCTTTCTTGCACCTAAATTGTTGGTTGAAAACTTCCTTTACTAACTACTAATGTCTTGTATTGTAGGCTTGCTTGCCAAAGGACCTATCATTTTCACTAAGTTTAGATGCACACTTAAATTTATAAGGGTGAATTGATGTTTTTTGTTGTGTTTGTGAGAACAACATGGCGTGTATGCTCTCTCCTTGCATTGAAAGATAGTCTTGGAGATCAATAACATCACTTTGTTCTCTTTTTATCATTTTCAATCCCAAGAAATCAAGCCATGTTTCTCTCTTCGTGCGATCTTGGAGATCAAAAGCACTCGGTCTTTCTTTTCTCTAGTGAGCTTGCCTTGGATATCATCACCAAAAAGATGACCTAAACTGTCATTTTGGCAGGGTATACAAATTTGGAAGAGAATTGGAAGATTCTCCTATTAGGAGGGCATTTGTTGTTCAGCTAAACTTGCAAGAATTTTACACCTTGCAAAGTTATGGAGATTGGATTATTGTCTCTCATCAAGCCATTAGACATATCCGAAGGGCCAAAACTAATCCTTGCTTAAGAACCTAGCCTATCCTAAGTATATAATATTCAACGAAATCAAATATTTCTAGTAATTCCCTTGCTTATCCATTCCAAATCAATCCATCATCCATCCCAATCCAAACCCACAACATAATGATTCTATTCTTTGATGAATCCCCTCGTCAATAATCTTAAAATCCTTTTGAAGATGATGATGTTGATATCTTTATCAATCAAGAAGAATATAATGCCAATGACTATAATGCGAGTCTTGTGGACCAAGACGAGCTCATTGACTAACCTTTAGATGACTTTGCCTTGCGGAATTGTCACAAGATCCAGTTGCTCACCAGTCAACTGTCAAGACCAAGAACAAGCCAACACAAGCTATCTTGCTGAACTTAATTGCATATTTGTTGTTCATCCTTATCCTACCTTTGACAAGGGAAATCCACCTTTAGTCCAAGACCTGTGCCCATCAATATCCTAAATCCCCCTCTCACATGAGTGCTTTGTATTCTCCACATCCTTTGCAAATCCTTCATCCTCAGCGTTTGCAATCTTATCCATTCCTATACAAAAATCAATCTAGCAATATCACCTTTAAGGATTTCTCCAAGGGCTATTCACAAAGGATCCTAACTCACTCCTAACCCACAAAGCAAAAGCCAAGATGTGTAATTTCTAGATTTTGCTCATTCTATGCGATCCATCAAAACCCTTTCATCTTTCAAATCCCATATCCATTAACTTTGAAGACCCTTCTCCCATCCATTTGTACAAACTTAAGTGTTCATCCATGCCTTGAATGCTCACAACACAAAATGTCAGTTCTCTCTCATCTTACCCAAGCAAATCCAAATATGTGAAGGCATTGTTTTAAAGCATGCCTAAACAAGTTATTTAAATCAAGATCCAAACTTCTTTATGAATCTTTTTCACAATTCCATACCCTCTCGAGATCCAAAAATCTTTGTTGAACCCATCTTTAAACCACAATTCTATCACCTTGGTTCCTCCACCTTCATCCAATATAATTTTTCTCTTCTGACCCCAATCCCTCCTATCTTCCCAATTTGTGTTACAAAAACTTGTTTCTTATTATACTCTTTGTATTCACACTTCCTTCAATCCTTCTATTCATCAATCTTATCTCTAATCTTAGTAATCCCTCCATCATTTCATTCTCATCTCTAGACTTGGTTTTTTGTAGTCATCAGTTCCAAGTCACCATCCCTCAAAACATTCTTAAATCAAATGCATCCAAATGCATAGAATCCTAATATATGCAATCTTGCCAAGCTATTTAAAGAAATATCCAAAAACGTCTACCGCTTTTGAACTCAGTTGCATTGCGATCCTTGATTCATTTAACTCAAGTTATTGTCACTAAGATATATCATTCCCATTCCGTGCATTGTTTTTATTGTGTACAATGCTATCATCATCATCATCAATTGGTTTTGAACTTGTCTAGGGGAAAAGTCTATTTCTTTGCATTGTTTGTACACGCTTGCTTCTCTACTTATGTGATTATTGTATTGCTCGCATCTATCGGTTAATGTATTTATACCAGGAATGAAAAATAAGAACAAAACATAAAAGGAAAAACAAAGACACCAAGATTATCCTGGAAAAACCCTCCACTTGAGGGAGAAAACTCCAGCCGCACAGAAAAAACTTATATTAATGTAACAATATAATGTCTGAGACACAATTTTGGTCCACGCTGAACAAAATTAGAGGTATCTTCATAATCTCCAGAAAACACAGCTTGTAAATAATTTTGAACTTAGAGTAAAACATATTGCACCCAAAATGATCTCACCAATAATAATATCAAATACACTTGACCCTTTATTTTCTCTTGAAGGTTTTGAATAGACGAACAATTACCAAGAGACTAACACACGCTGAAGATAAAGAGAACTAAATGTTCACTTCTAGGAACCTTAAAAATCTTTCCGCTAACCACATATATATCACATACAAAAACAATGACGCAAATATCATTTGACAGTTACAATAGTCATGAACATGTGACACAAAATTGGATGACAATTATGCATAAAATGAGTTCTTGAATTCCCAAGATGACACAATAATCAAACTCTCCAATACTGAATGCCAATATGAAGAAGAGGAAAACACTAGGAAGCATGACTGTCGTGGCACATATACTAACAACGGTTATAGATCTTGAAACCTTTCGAATGCTGATTGAGATGGCGATACAAGGACAAATAGATACTCAAATCTCAACACTATCACAGTCCTTGCAGTACACCACCACATCATCATGGTCTTCTGTATCATGGTGTGATAGGCATATGCTTATATGAGATTGTCATATCCCCTTTTTGAGCAACCAAAAATAATCTAATAATTTAATATTTAGTTGCCCAAAATAACTTTATTTTATTAAAAGTGCAAGTAATATTTTATTATTAAATTAGGCTTCAAAGATAATGTTTTATTTTGTGGTCTTTATGTCCAAGAGAAATAGTATTTTATTAGAAATAATTTAAAAAAAAATCCAAAAAGTTTTGCGAAATTCTCTAAATGAATGACATCCATGAGACCATGAGTCTATGGGAGCAAGAGTATCATTGTTAACAATTTTCAAGTTCCTTTCAATGTTAGTTCTTTTGTTGTGGATCTTGATCAAGAAATTTGTGGTTTTGTTAAACCTTGCCTCCTCAAATAGCTCATTTAGACTACTCACCTTTAGATTGATTTCATATTGTGTATGAATTTCCACATATGCTGCACATTCAAACATGAAATGACATTCAATTTCGATCACCGCTTTATTACAGTAAAGACAATTCTTTTATCCCACTCTTCCTTAGGGACTGCCCATCTACCTGTATCACATCTAAGATGATGAGAATTGGTTCCTAGTTGTGCAACTAGAAGGCGAAGGAGGACATTTTGGACATTGATATTTTCTCTTTGTGAGATTTTTGATTGTGGCCAAACTTCTAATGGAAGGAACAAAAACTTATCCCATCTAGGAATTGACAGCGAGTTGAAGATTTGGAATTTGGCGATGACCCTCATATTTTGCGCGATTTCAAGCAGTATGGAGAATGAAGCTAATTTCTCATATGCATCTGTAAGAAAAGCGTACAGGAGTCTTCATGACAGTGCAAAGATGGAAGGTTATGTTGATTTGGAGTTTGCTAAATTAGGAGCTACTGATACTTCATATGAAGCTATTCACATTTTTGATGATTCATTGAGTATAATACTGTCCTATCATCAACTCAAAACAATTGCAATGCAAAATCTAGAGAGGTTGCTGATTTTGGATGTACAAATTAGGATAGTTCAAAAAATTGTTGTGCAGAGCCAAATTGCTTGGTTGAGTTTGATCGAAGGCCTAGTGCATTGTACTTGCTTGTCACTAAGGAAAAGGTTGTTCAAACCTTAACAAGTTTTGAGAGCACACACAAGTTCATTGAATACCCCCTTTGTAAGGCTCGACATGAAGAGGGACACAAGGGTTTGATGGTTGGAGGTGCTATATTGAATTGACAGACTATCAACTATTCTTTAGAAATAATAAAATCAGATTACCTGCATTTGCTTTGAGATACAGACCATGCCATCAAGTTTGCTGAGAAGACTTATAGAGCATTTACAAAAAGGGAGAAAGACATTGACGAGCATAACCTTGAGTTAAGCTCACTTTTCTCTCTACAAACAGAAAATCAGTTGCTTGTAGCCTCATTGAAGGAACACGAATGTAATGCGGGGGCTATGGAGATCAAACAAATGATTGGAGGAATTAATGAACTTAGGAGTGATGACGAATTGCCTAACAACTACAACTATTCTACTATCATGGAGATTTAACATGATGATTTCACTTGGGAAGAGCATCATGAGTACAAAATTATTTCTTCACGATCTTATTTATGATACACCTAATTCATCGATGAGATTGTGAGCTATAGAAAGCCTTCTAGTATTCAATCCTGCACCATTTACACACATCACTCTCACATTTACACTCTAGGAAGCACACACTCATATTATTATGCTACTTGAGGCTAAAACATACCAAGCAGGGGCTTGACTAGCTTGACTAAGGCAAGCTCTTGGCCACAAACCCTAAATTTTCCCCCCCTCAAACTTTTGACAGGTAGTTTCTCCTACTGACACATACTCCAAATCTGCAAACATTTTAGGGGAGCCATATTGCTGGCAAGCAACTCCAGGGAGTTGTAGAACCATTTGGACACTAGCATATGCCATGCAGATTGTCTCTGTCTATCAAAGATTCCAGAACCTATGTATAGTACCGAAACACCTCCCAGTTGCTCCTCTAGTCTCCTTTAGCCTTTTGGTATCACCAATTCACAATCAAACATGAAAAATAGCACACATCTCTATCCTTATACACATCCTTTCTAGTTTCATTTTGCTTACCAGCTTTTGTACTTTATTTTACTCGCAAATCTGAGTTTTTGTGCTTTTTCTATATTTAAAAGTAAAATCATATTAGTTAAGTAGAAAATCACGCTGGTATTTAATGTGAACACAACTTAGAACCTAGGAGTGTTATATTCTTAAGTTTTATACACATGCATGCATGAGTTTTAGTATATGTATTGGGTATTTGGGACGAGATGCCCTCTTGGGAAGTCAGAAGGTCTGTGTATGCGTGTGTATCTTGGGACGATAGCCCTCCTGGTGAGTCACACCTTGACTTGAATTCATAGAAACAATAACATCCCCAAGATTTCATATTTGAAGACAACTCTCAGGCCCAGATAACAAGATATAACTATTATTACTAACATTTTACAAATGAAGTTCAAAATTTCTTTATTTTTTTTTCCTGAAATGCTTGTGAATGTTACATGGCATGTAACTTAATACTACTGGATATAAACATTTTGTAAAATTTTCCGCACATGCATCTTAATCTATCCAAACTCAATATTGCAAGAGATTAATAATGCTTTAACATAATCAATGTTGCTTGTAAATTTTTTAATAGGTATATCATTTGGTGCTACATTTTCTTTTTTGAGAAGCATGCAATTTACGGTCTGGTGCTTTCTATAGACCGTGTGATGGTTTTACTAGATGTTTCCTATTTATATGGTCTCATAAATGTTTCTTTGTTAACTTTGGTCTCCCTTGCATTTTTGTTCTGTTTGCTTCACAGGATATCATTCATATACAATAGTATAGTACTAATTATGTTGAGAGCTATGGTGTTGTTGTAATTAGAGTAAGTTATATTGATTGTGAAGATGAATGTACCACACATGTAGAAGATGGAGGCAAAGAGCTTTTGAGAGGGAATAACATGCCAAAATGCTCCCTCTGCTAATGGGGTAGTCGAGAGAAAAAAGGAGCAACATCAAGTAAGTAAATGAATACCTCTTGGTGATGGATTTCTCAAGCTTTATTTTTGATGGTGCAGTGAATGGTAATCTGGGTCCTTCAGGAGCATATGTGTATATTACCTGACTTCTTTGGAAACCTTTATCAATGGTGATTCTTTCATCCTTGGGTTCGCATTGAAGATTAAAGAAGAAGCATTAACAATCCTTGAAGGTTTAAACCTCACTTCATCAAGTGCAGGCTTTTCAAGGTGGGAGGAGATTCTCAAAACATTATGTGTGTTTTTTGTCAAGTATAGTCTATGAGATTGACATCTTAGAAGCATTAACAAGTTAAGCTGATTGCGAGTGGATTTGACATTGTTAAATTTGGCCATTGTTACAGAGAGAGTAATTGTTTGGAGAATATAGATGTAACATAACATCCCCTTTATGAATTTGTTAAACGAAGAGTTTAGCCTGACGATGCCGCTCCCGATGAATTCTCCCGCTCGCACCAGTTTGAATGCGCTGATGTGGGCGTATCTGCAGCGGCTCCCTTGTCTTCTGTAAATGTCGTAGGTGTCCAGGCTGGGCCGGTTGGTGTTCCAGCGGCTGTTGGAGTGTCTGCAGTGGCTGTTTCTGGGCCTTTGATGCTTGGCGCTCGCTCTGCAATCTCCTACGCTGATGTTGCAGCATTCAAAGCGAGCATCTCGGGTCTAGTTTCTTCAGGGCAGGGGGGCTCCTCTTCTTCTATGCATCTCGTATCTGTGAGTAGTCCCATTTGGGTTCTTCTTGACTCAGAGACAGTTGATGAGATTTTGAAAAATAAGGATGATTTTCTTCTAATGCTGCCATTTTCCATTTTAGGGGTTTTTGGCCCTCTCTTTCTGATCTGCATGCTTGGATCTCCAAGCATTTGGAACCTATTTTATCTGATGTTGTTCAGATATACCCTATTGCTAGGGGTTTCTTTATTGTTAAATTTGATAATGCAGAAGATAGGAATACTATTCTGAGAAATAATTGTTTCATGTGGGAGGAGCATTTCCCCCTGATGGCCAAACCTTGGTATATGGGGTTTGATCCTCTCATTGAGTCCTTCAACAAAATCCCATTATGGGTTAGACTGTCGAATCTTCCTCTTTACTTGTGGTTAGATTCTATTTTGGAAGCTGTGGGTGTGGCTATTGGGGATTTCCAAATGGTGGATCCCGTCTCCTCTGAGATTTTCAAAACAACTTATGCTCGTATTCTTGTGGAGATGGACATCGACAAGGGTCTTCTTGAGAAGATCACTTTGACTTCTTCGGGCTCTTGGACTCAAAATCTTGACTATGAGGGTATTCCGTTCCGTTGCTGGAAATGCCACTAGACTGGTCATCTTGATGCACGATGTGTTTCAGATAAGGTCAAACCAAAGAAATCACCTACTTGGTGGTCGGGGGTTGTTGACCATCATTATACGATTCGTAAAGCCTCAAAATCTGAGGGTTCGGCTGATGGCTCTCCACCTTCTGATTAGGCTGTGGCTGATGCCTTTGTGGATGCCTCGGTTGTCTCTGGTGATGCTGTAGTTGCCTTTGCTCCTGCCTTGGCTGAGACTGTTGCTGTCTTTTCCCAGAATGCTGATGCTGAATCTAGTTTTGTGCTGTCTTCTGGCGCTGTTGGTCCTGCTACCCACGATGCTGTCTCTGATTCAGATGTTCTTGGTGCTGTCTCTATTTCCATTGCTTTGTTGGCTACTAGAGATGAGCGTGCTTCTTCCCTTGTGTCTCCTGTGAGGGGTCGGGAGATCGGTCATGGTGCTTGTCCTGCCCCTTCTGGGGTTCCTGATGATACCTTCCCTTTTGTGGGCTCTTCTGAGGGTTGGCAGAAGGCTATCAATAAGATGGAGGATGGATGGACTACAGTTAAGGGAAAGAAATCTAAATCATCTACTCCTTTTGACATGAACTTACGTTCACACAAGGTTGGACAAAAATGTAAATCTTGATTGTCCTTTGTTGTTCTTGCTTGGGTTGTTCTTTTTGGTAGGATCTTTTGTTTGATCCTTTGGCTGGCTTGGTGGGGCACCACAGTTGTATTACAATCTTCCAATTGCTATATCTATTCATGCTTCTGTATAAGGTTTCAGGACCTTTCAAATCCTATTTTTACTTAATTAGAACATAACATCCCCTTTTGATTAAATTCAGTGTCGATCTTAGCAAATGGGAGATTGTCGATCTTCTTAAGGGAAAGACAACTCCTTCCATTCCACCTCCTATACAAGGATATAATTCATTACTCAATAATTTCCTGACTAATGTTCAGTAGTACGAAGAGATGTAGGCCATTAGGCTCTTTTGAATAGAGAGTGATGCAATGCGCAACAAATAAATAATTATTGGACATGTATACCAAAATGTTTCTCTTCGATTACTCACATATTCCACTTGATAGATTTACAGAGTGGACATAAGTAACATAACTACGTAATAGAATTATGTATTAAATGTAAACAGATTCCAGAAAGATATTGTGATGTCCCCTTTAATTATCAAGAGTTGAATTACTAATTATGGGCCCATTGAATACAATTAAGTAATATTTCTTTAAGGAGGCCCAACAAAATAAAAAATAAAATAATATTTTGGGCCACATTTATCATTTTTACCTTATGGGGCCCAATGGAAATTCAAATTAATTAAAGGGAAAATTCTCTTGAAGGCAATATAAAAGAACATTTGTGGAACCAAAGGAGGAGATTATTGGTTTTGTTTGTTCGTGTTAACTAGCTTGTGTGCTAAGGGAGAATTGGGTGCTTTTGGTGGGAGTAATTCTTCACCCCAGTTTGCCAAGTGTCCAAATTCACAGTCTCCTTTGGAGGCAAATTTGCTATCAATGGAGTATTGAAGATCTATCTTAAGAGAGCACAACCTCATTGAATTATTTGTTGGGTGTTGGAGCTACGTTAGACACAATGCAAATGGGAGAAATCAACATGCATCCCTAAAGTCGATTCATTGCCATTCTCAAGACCTTTGCGAGAAGCATTAGATGAGGCAATATTAGATTCAACAACAATTGCATCAGATATAATGATATCTTAGCACACAAATATCTTTTAGACAACCATGAAAATGATGCACCATACTCATTGAGCATACAAAATCACCATCATACACTTTGCTAACATAAGTTTGATTGCGGGTCTTGGCACCTTATAGAAGTGTGACACTCAATGGTAGATCACTCCACAAAATTGTAATTACAAATCAATCAGTGGCTATACAACCACATTGGATTAGAAGATTGTTTGGCAATAAACTATTCCTAAGTAGACATTTGTCCAAATGAGGTCCCTTCAATCCAATATTGACATCATCTTCCATTCCTTTTAATGCGGAAGACATCGCCAATAGACCAAGGTGTATATATTTTTTAGATCATACTATTGTAGTCAATCTAAGATCTAAGTAAAAATTGAAATTGTGATAATTTATTATGTAAAGACTAGTTGGATTTACTTGTTTTTGTTGTTATTTTCCTTTGGGATATTTTAGTGGTATCAAAGCCTTGACCTTGCCAACCTACTAGGTAGAAGATTAATGAGTGGTGGACAAGCGACATACATAGTTTGCCAGAGAAGAAGGCAATGCACACAATCACCATAAATGCACAACCAAAGTTGATCATTTTGGCAATATTGGGTGGTTTGGCAAGAGGACAACGAAGAATAGTTGAAGAAATTGTTTGTTCGTCAGAATGGATTAGTGTTACTAATAATGGAGATAATGATAGTAATGCCAATAATTCAACCAATGGAAGGACTTAGCCAATGTACTATTGCATCCAATTCAAGGTCCATGATGCCTGTGTGGTTAAATAGTGGTATTGAATTAGAATGCAACCAACACTCAATAAATCATTAAATCAAGAATTTAGCTACAAGAGTTCACATCAAATGAACAAACTAAACCCTCAAAAGTGGCTTATTGCTTCCTAGTTGAAGCAAGTTTAATCCTTTTCAAATTGCTCATTGGATTGACATGAATGATTAGTGACTTGACTACTCTAAAATGAAAGATTTGAATTGTGGAGGAGATGAAAGACTTGCATTCACCACTCCAAGATGATCTAAATGCAAATGCAAAACTATTGATGAAACTAGAATGCAAGATTAACAATACTAGTATGAAAACAAGCTAGATAACAATGCAATATTATACTAGAAAATGAACTAAGCTAACAATGCAAGAGAGCTAGGAGTTAAGAAACTATGAACTTGAGAACTCAAAATAGCAAGATTACTCTAGAATGCAAATAATGCAAGAATCTCTTTAAGATTCCAAATGATCAAGATTGAGATCTAGAATGTAAGAGAAGTGGATCCTTGAGCCAAGGAAGAGCTTCCTTTTAAAGAAATTGCCTAAAAAATGAAGGGTGGAGATTAACAGGCAAAATATGTTAGGTAGAGATGAGTGGTGAGAGAGATCAATCCATGTGAAAGAATCCAAGCTTTTTGATTGGCCAAGCTTGATTGGAGAATAAGACAAAATAGCGAATCTCCTTTTTAATTGCCATTTAATCAAGATTAAATTGCACAATGTGCTATTTTAATAAAAGTCCTAGGACTTTTTTTTTGATCTGTAATAGTGGTAAAATTTATTCATGTATGGGGAAAGTGCCTGGCCCATACCATGGATGGTTACAAAAAGGGAAACCATCTTCCCAAACAGAAAATCTAGAAAGAGAGTAGTAAACAACAGAAAGCTCAGAAATCTCAGAAATAAACAGTTAGAAGAGAAAAATAAAGCTATCTCCTTACACCTCTTTTAGAATGTGAGCGATGAGTCATTGCAAAGGAATTCTTCACTTTTTTATCCTTTCTCTTCTTCACCACTTCCCAACCCTCTTCCAACCTCGAAGCCGCCTGCCGCCAATCTGCTGGGAAACCATCAAAATCTTGTAAAGCATCTTCCAATCTAGCCTCCCTTGGCTGTCCAGAAAAAGCCTCTAAGGCTGCCCTCTTCACCTTCTCTTGAGAGCCCACAGGTTTCAGCTTCTCCCGGCCATCCGGAGTGCCAAAAACACTATTCAGATTTGGAGCTTCCACCTGAACAGTGCCATTGTCTAGGGGAGACTGTGTCGTCAAATTTGGAGCCTTAGAGACCCCTTGCACACCATCATCATGCACCACCTGTGCATAGCTCTTCTGAGCATCAGCCTTCTCCACGGTGTAAAGCGAGGGAGAGACATCCCTCCACCAAGAAGCCTCTTTAACCAGCCTCAATTTAGCACATTGGGCTGCCAAGTGGCCCGTTTTAAAATATTTTCTACAACGAAAGGGCACACCTTCGTAATCTATAGGCTGGACCAAACAACCTATAGAAGAATTAATCACAATTTCTTGAGGAAGATCCCCAGAAATATCCATTTCTACTAGGATTCGAGCATAAGTAGAGTGCAGGAGATTAGAAGATCCCTCATCCACCATTAAAAAGCTGCCTAAAGAATTTCCCAAAGCCTCCAAACAGGAATCAAACCAGAAATGTAGAGGGAAATTCAGAAGTCTTACCCAAATAGGGACCTTGTCAAAAGCTTCAGAGGTGGGACTAAATGCCGGATGCCAAGGTTTTAGCATAAGTGGAAAGTTGTCATCCCAGTTCCAAAAAAAATCACATAAAATCTTATTTCTATCCTGGAATTTTTCAAACACAATAGTGAAAAAGCCCCTAGCAGCAGGGTAGATTTGGACATAGCCTTCCATCATTGGTCCCCATTGCTCTGAAATCCAATTGTTAAGGTCTTTCAAACTCGGCCAAAAACCCCGAAAATGCCCTATCAACCCTAGGTTTGAGAAAACAACCACATTTTGGAGAATTTCCTCATCAATTACCTTCTCCAGTTCCATAGATAGAGGCACTATCGAGGGTTTATTCATAGCCTTCAAAGCATATTCATCTTTATTGTTATAACCCCCAAGAGACAGTCGCTTCCTTGATAAATCTCTTGCTGACGAAAGATCGAGAACACCCATCTGTGCCCCAGATTGCCTTCGCCGGCCTTGCCCAACTTCCCTACACCCCCCAAATGCACCTTCTCTAACTTCCTTGTGTCATTTGAAGTGCCCCCCTCCGCCATATTTCTTCCTTTATGCGTCTGACGCGTCTCCCCGCACACCCTCTCAACCTCGGGAAAAAGGGGCTTCAATCCTCCTTGACCATGCCCATTCGTGTCCATGACACCAGCGATCACAGGAGCGCTAGCAACACCACCGTGTTTGGCAAAAACCCTAGCGGCAATAAAAGCTTTGAACGACTCCATTTTCACGTCCTAGGACTTTATATTAAAAGAAAGTTTTGACAATTAAATGATTTTTTTAATATTTGAGATGATTTGATTTAATTATGCAAGGGGGATTATTCAGGTTACTTACATAATCATGTCTAGTAAATTATGCCTTTGAGATTTAGAATTTTGTTTCAGGCAGATTTGATTAAAATTAGGGGCTTAGAATCTAATAGACAAATTTTAGGTGATTACATTTGACCCTATTCGAATCGATGTGTGAGTAACGTGTTGATTCAAATAATAGATTGAAGGTAAATCAGAGAACAACCTAATGTGAAGCGATGATACTATTTCTGATAAGGAGGACCGACTCTGAACTTGATTGAATGAAGATCGATTGAAGATCAAAGATATCGACTTCAAACTTGATTGAGAAAAGATTGATGAGCGAGACCAGAGTATTCGGCCTGATATGATGCTATGAGATTGAATATATGTCAAAGAGCTTGAGATAATTGCTTCGAAAAGGATTTTGAGGAAGCCAATCACCTGACTGAGAGACATACCAGATTGATATGAATCACGATGAACCTGATATGCCCTGGGAATGATGTCATATTGATATGGGTATTGATGACCCTGACATACCCCTATAGCTCAAATAGATGCTTGTCCGAGTGACTTGATATGAAGCGATGAGATCACTCTTTCAGAGAGATGTGGAGAATCTCAACTTGATATGATTCTCGATGAAGATGAGATGCTCCAAGCCATGAAGCTTGAATTGATTTGTTGATAAATATTGATTGCAGAAGAAGATTCGCTATATTGTCATGCCCCCTCAGGATCAAAATCAAAATGAGGCAGAGGTTAAAGCAAGATTTGATTGATGAAGTGCACCGATTACGATTAGAGTCGATGTTGAATGGATAAGATTAGATCAAAATTTGAATAAATTAGAGCTTGATTTGAGTTGTTTCAAGGTCCTGTTGACCATATTTGACTGAAGTTTGACCAGGGTTGACCAAATTGAAATCACTTAATTTTGTTAAATTTGTATGAGATTAACTTCAGAGATTCGAGAAATGAAGGTGGAAATGAGCGGGAATTGATAGTGTTAGTGGTCAACTGCATTTGACCAAGAAGGGTTGACTTTACAATTTGGCTAGGTAAATGAACCCAAATTTCTATTTTGATCCTGAAAATGGATTCAAGATGTCGAATTTAGCTAGGGGTGTAATTTTTGGGCTTTCTGAGCACTTTGAATTTTAGGTCAAAATATATAAAAGGGGCCCAGAGGGGTCATTTTCAAATCATTTGCTACAATTGACTTTGAGAGCTCAAAGACTTCCAAAAAGCCTAAAATGATGATTCCAATTTGAAATCACCAATTTGAGCTTCAAAGGGGCCACAATTGGCCTCGAGCATATGGTGCGCTAGTAAGTAGTTGATCTCATCCTTTGATTTTGTGAATTTTAGTCATTTAAAGTTGTTTTTTCACGTTTTTAGGGCTTCCGACCCTATTTATCGTGCAATAAAATAGTTTTATTGCATGCCCTTTTGGGTTACTTTGTACGATAAGCTGGTTAAGAAAATCATATCCTATGAATTTTTGAGTTGTATCATATGATGGGTACCCGCCTATCGTACGATATCAAGAATTTGATCATACTAAGAAATCGTATCACATCATTTAGAGAGTTTCATCGTACGATAAATCTGAGTCAACTGTTTCATTGCATAAGCCAAATATGCAATTTTTGTCCTTTGTGTGAAATAGTTCATCTTTCATAGTAGTTTCGTAGCTTTGTAGAGATGCTGAATGCTTGATTTCTGATATCTTGATGCTCAATTTGGACTGATTATTGATGCGTTTCCTTGTGTACTTTATTGTAGATTCGATTGCCCGATCCTATTTTCTGGTGTGCCTATCCATAAGCACTTAGACTATTCTGCCATTCCGCCATTTATCACTAGAGGACTTGATTGTTCTTGATCAGTGTGGGTTGGGGAAGCTCATCACGATGTCGAATATTTGTGTGAATCACGAGTTGCTAACAACTTTGGCAGAGAGATTTCATTCAGAGCATAATACCTTCCATTTTCCCACTAGTGAGATCACCATCACACCAGAGGATGTCTATAGGACCCTCCAACTTCTGATAGTTGGGGGATTTAATGTTTTATGAGCAGGATCCAACAGAGGGGATCATGACTTTGAGGAGTATTTTTGCTGATGATAACATCCTTGACCATCACATCACTTGGGAGTACATGTTGAGGCAATACAGTCAGGATTACCTTCTTCCATGTGTATTGGCCAGATTGGTCGATTGTGTTGATGTTTTGACCGCAACCAAAAGGGTTTTTAGTGCGGATGAGGCATGATCCTCTATGAGATGTTGAGCTGACCATGAAGGTTCAGCTGGGGTGCATGCCTATTGTGCCATATGTACAGAGAGCTGCATGAGATTGTGTATAGGAGATGCAAGAGCATGGTCGTTGGGGTCATAGTTCTTCAGATATGTGCTTGGGAGCATATCCCCATAGCTCGCCCAGTTATAGAGGCAGTCCGAGGAGTGGGTATGCATTATATTTTTCGATATACAAGATACATCCATCAACCCAATTTGGGCAAGACTGCATTTTGGAGACGACAGTTCGATGACTTGACATCAATAGTGTGTCGACCATATATCGGTTGCGAGAGATGGACGGGCTTCGCCTTAGAGTATTCATTTATGTTCACTAACAGCTCACTAATTGACATGTAAGCTCTTATGATTTCTGAGACACTGTTATTGGTGCATTCCTTATTTTGATATATCCTTATGCTAAAAGTTTGACATGTATCATAAATTTACAGGTGCCCTACCTTGGTGGAGCGATTTTGTATCAGTAGGGTTTGGCGTTAGTTTGGTCGGCGACATGACACACCAATGGAGTTCACGACATATGCCCGCTACTTGGATGAGGAGGCCGACTGGGGGCCACGACTCGTGTATGCTATTTCTGTTTAGGAGCTGAGGGACCTGGTTGATGTAGATTGGGATTACCTTCCCGCAATTACTAATGCCAACATGACTCCTGCTTATAGACAACACATGATAGACCACCCATTCCCTAGATTTATAGATCCACCTGAGCGAGTGCTTAGGCCAAATGAGGATCCTGCTGATGAGACCTCAGAGGAGAGTAGCCGTGAGGAGCCGAGAGGGGACATGGGACGATGAGGCGAGGAGATGGCACAGCTCAAGGAAGATCTCGTAGAGGCATGAATGCAGAGGGCAGTTGCAGAGGCCCAACTACAACTAGTAGAGTGAGACAAAGATAACCGGATATAGGAGCTCCAAAGTGCATAGGAGAAATTGCAATAGACAACCACCTATCAGGCTTCCTGAGCATCTTACTATTACACGCTATATATCGAGGTAGTGTCGACTGCAGCTAGGGCACCCCCATATTCTCATTTCACGACACAATTAGAGAGAGCTGTGCCAACACCGACACCTACGAGGGAAGATGCCCCTCCTCCTCCACCCCAAGATCAAGTAGAGGGAGGGAGTCACTCTTGATATACCTTTTCTTATCTTATTTCCCTTCTTCCAGATTTTGATGTATTCATTGTTATATCTGCATCAAGGATGCACCATTTTTGTACTCATGTATATATATGATGGATATTTTGAGTTACAGTTGTTATTATTGCTGATGTTTATGCGTTCCATCTTTGATCATGATGTTTATTTCTGTTTATGCTCATGTATGATGTCCTTTGTTAATATATCTCATGTCATGTTTATCATGCTGATTAATATGCTTTTACTTTATCCTTTTATCACTGATGCCGCATAGTATAGATGTGGATGGTACCTCTACTTGTCTTTTTTGATAGCATGTATGCTTTGATACATATTTCTTGTATCATGTCGTTCCTTTTCAGACTTATTCATATTTAAAAAATGAAAACTTAGCACTCTAGGCCTCTTTTATGATGATATTGACCTTGTAGGTATTAGTCAAAGTCAACAGAGGATGTCGCAGTTGATCCTCTTGGAGGAGAGAAAGGAATGATGGCTCAAGGGAGATCAGAAGCGCACAACTAAATGCAGTCCTAGAATGAAAATGCATCCTAAGACATGAGTCAAGTCACTGATCCTGTAGCCTTCTTTTAATCATCATTTGAGCATTGAGGGACATCTGGGTTGATATAACCTCCCGTGGTGCGCGAGCGACCATAAAGATATGAATATAACCCTGTCAGATAGATGTAGGAAACACACGTAAGCATCAAGGCACAAGAGCCAAGATGACCTGAACACGGTTTCCAATTTGATGTTGCAAGATAACACTTGTATTGAGGCACAAGTTGTCAAGATAACCATGAGTGACATCTTATGTAGTAGACAGAAGCAACGGACAAGGAGATAGTTCCACCCTCACCTAATTGTCCAAATAAGATGGGTCGAGGTATGTGCAACGTTCCAATCGTGATGGAGGTTCTTACCATAGACACCTAGTTTATGAGACAAGTTAGGATTATTGAAACCACACCACAAGCATAAATCAAAGAAAATATGTTATGCCCCCAGTCGTGAATCTCTAGTCAGGTAGATATCATTGAGCGACCTTAGAAGACATAAAAAGTGAAAATCAATGAATAACAAACAACACACAAGGAATAATTCAACATATCTTAGTCGTTTTAGTTTTCTAACATTCATGTTTGTGCTGGGTGTTAAGGAAAGACCTTTGTGCTTGTGTCAAGGTGCGTGTGTGAAGTAGAAAGTGCAGAATCCGATATGTGTTGAGAAACACAATGATGTCCAGATTGGTAGTGTTAAGAAACACTGTAGGATTGGGGTGTTGAGAAACACCTGATTAGTGTGTCAGTGGCAAATTGTCCATTGGAAAGGATTGGTACACTAACTCGGGTTAAGCTCGAGAGATCGATCAAGCGGTAAAGCGCTGACAATTCAAATAGATAGTGTGAGATTGGCCCCAAGCGGTTGATAAGAACCAAGGACAAAATTAAGATCAACTCCAGTCCAAGACGACTTAAAGAAGATGGAGAGCAAAGACTGAATGTGGAAAGTATGAGCTCAGCCACACGTTGATAGATGGAGCACCGATTACAAGTGATGCCTATTTGCCAGGTTTTCACCACTTGGAATTTTTTTAATTTTTGCTACCAAGGTGCCTGTTTCCAGGTTTTCACCAAGGCACTTTATCTAGTTTTTTTTCAATTTTTTTCAATTTTTTGTATTTTTGATAATTTTATTTTTTTGAGATACATAAAGGCACTTGTTTCTAGGTTTTCACTAGGATGATCATTTTTTCAAGACTTTATATGCTTTTAAGGATTTTTTTAGGAATGTATATGATTTTTAGGATTTTTTTAGGGTTGTTGTATAAGATGGAGAATGTCTAGTTGTAAAATATTTTCAAATGGAGAGCATTGATGGGCTCTTTGAGAACATCGCCTTTTGGAGTAGCTAACAGATAAGCTCCAGAATCGAATGCTGCAAAAATGACAAAAGGACCTAGCTAATTAGGTTCAAATTTGCCCTTTTGTTCTCTATGTGGTTGATTTTTCGAGTTCTCTCTTAGAACGAGATCTCCGACTTGAAACTCACGGTGATAGACCTTTTTGTTGTAGCCGTTAGACATTCTATTTTGGAATGCAAAAAATAAACCATTAACTCAAGAATTTAGCTACAAGAGTTCTCATCAAATGAACAAACTAAACCCTCAAAAGTGGCTTATTGCTTCCTAGTTGAAGCGAGTTTAATCCTTTTCAAATTTCTCATTAGATTGGTATGAAGGATTAGTGACTTGGCTACTACAAAATGAAAGATTTCAATTGTGGAGGAGATGCAAGACTTACATTCACCACTCCAAGATGATCTAAATGCAAATGCAAAACTATTGATGAAACTAGAATGTAAGATTAACAATACTAGTATGAAAGCAAGGTAGATAACAATGCAAGATTATACTAGAAAATAAACTAAGCTAACAATGCAAGAGAGTTAGGAGCTAAGAAACTTTGAACTTGAGAACTCAAAATAGAAAGATTACTCTAGAATGCAAAGAATGCAAGAATCTCTTTAAGATGCCAACTGATCAAGATTGGGATCTAGAATGCAAGAGAAGCAGACCCTTGAGCCAAGGAAGAGCTTCCTTTTACAGAAATTGCCTCAAGAATGAAGGGTGGAGATTAAGAGGCAAAATATGTTAGGTAGAGATGTGTGGTGAGAGAGATCAATCCATAAGAAATGATTCAATCTTTTTGATTGCTAAGCTTGATTGGAGAATAAGATAAAATAAAAAATCTCCTTTTTAATTGCCATTTAATCAAGATTAAATTGCACAATGTGCTGTTTTAATAAAAGTGCTAGGACTTTATATTAAAAGGAAGTTTTGACAATTAAATGATTTTTTTAATATTTAAGATGATTTGATTTAATTATGCAAGGGGATTATTCAGGTTACTTACATAATCATGTCTAGTAAATTATGCTTTTGAGATTTAGAATTTTGTTTGAGGCAGATTTGATCAAAATTAGGGGCTTAGGTTCTACTCGACAAATTTTATGTGATTACAATGCCAACCTTCCCACCTAGAGTCAAGAAGCAATAGAATCATGTGCCCACATTGGTTGAATTACAAGAATGATTCAATCAAGATTGGTTAGCTGGATTACAATCGGATATTCCCTCAAGGAATACATGTATCTTAGGTTGAGGTATTTTCCCAATAGGGGAAATAGATATCAATAATGATTTGTGAAGGAAGATCAATAAGCTTAGTCTATCCTTCTTTGATGGCTTCAGGAGGACAACATCACATGCCTAGGTACAAAAGTGGATATATACTTCCATCTCAACCTCATGTTCGAGGATGAAGTAATCAATTTCACAACACTACATCACAATGGGATTTCTCATGAGTGGTGGCATCATGAAATGGTTAACTTGGGATGTGATCAAATTGCCTAATATGTTGATTTCATGAAGAGATTGATAAAGAGGTTTGATGGAAGGATCCATAACTCAACTTGAAGGAGTTAACACAAGCGAAGCAAGGAGGATTGGTTGACAGAGGTACATTGTCATATCTTAGAGACTCTTGGTGTTGGTGACAAACATATCAGAGAGGAGATTAATTGACCTATCATTGACAGGTCAATGTATCCATTAAGAGGATGGGTCATGGCCCTTGGCCCAAGTTCATTGAGGAGGCAATCAAGAAAGCTCATGACATGTCTTCGACTACTTCAAAGAGTCCAACCCCATCTAAGGTACCCTTTTTGGAGAAGGATAATGACAAGAAACCTTTTAATAAGGAATGACACTGGAAGAACCAATTAGTTGATGCAACTTGATAGTTTTTGCCAAGGAGGAACTTGTGCTTTGGCTGCAAGGAATCGTGAGTCCCAGGACATTAATACCTTGGTAATGGAAAGATTCATTACATCAAAGGTCATATCAAAAAATGAGGACCACATCAACAAAAGGTCCAATGAGACGAATGAGGAGCCACATCTTGTAAAGAAGTCAACACCCCATGGGAAGAGAACTAGAATTATTTCTGCCCTAACCATTACTTTACAATATGACATTTTACGAATACAAGGTGTACTATAGGGTCATCGATTCATTGTCATGCTTGATAGTGGGGCCACTCACAATTTTCTTGGGTGCTACCTTGGTTACTAAGAGAGGGTTGTAAGCAGTAGAATATGAAGGGTTTGACGTTAAGGTAGCCAATGGCCATCAGTTGCCTAACACACACTTGGTTCCCTAGATGAGCATCACATTAGGTGACTACACGACTACCAATGGCTTATATGTTGTAGCATTGGAAGACCATTTGTTATTATGGTTATTCAGTAAATGGAGTCTCTCAATAAGTATTCCCAAAGCTTCAAGAGGTTGGAATTCCCATTCAAGGTGAATAGGAAGAAGGTGGTCTTGAAAGGCATGCCTAAACAAGGATCTAGAGACGCTTTAGCTAGCCACATAGAGGTAATATTTAGACATGATGAAGGATCTAATTATGATGGTTATGTTGTGGATTCAAGCCATAAAGAATCATATCGTGTTCATCACATCAATGGGGACATGCTGAAGACAGAAGATATATGATGGTTGGATACAGAGAGCTTAGAAGGTCAAGTTTCTAGCAGCCCAATCAAAGCAACATCTCCAAGAAATCAAATAGTGATGCAATCAAATACATCAAATAAGACAATAAAGTGAAGTAGACCTCCAATCACGTTTTATTCTAGTAGAAGAAGACAAGGAAATGGAGAAGATAGAGGATGGCCTTATCATGATCAAGAAGTTGGAGGAATGCAAAGATTGGTGTGAACAAATGTACGATTCCATTGAGGTATCTAGCATATATCACGAGGTTCATGAGTCGTCTTTTAGAGAGCACATTGAAGGATCAAATCATAGATAAGGATGTGACAGATAAGTGTTTGTGGCTCTCACGGTAAGGTTTACATCTTTTGGACCAACTTATGAGGGATTACCCACATATGATAGCATTGTCGATTTAGTCTTGCTTAGTTATGTGGACACTCTACACACTTTTCCCTCATGATGCCCTATTGGAGTACGGGGCTGCTCACTTGACATGTCTGATATGGTTGATCACAAAGGTTCCAATTTATCCTTTGGGGACAACATCTGATGAGAGGAACATAGAATGTTTGATTCATATTCTACTTGTTGGAAAGTGGCGTTTTAGTGAGCTTTTATCATATTTCACCACTAGAGGTACTTGTAACATTGGCGGTGAAGTTTTCAATAGGATAGGTGTTTTCATTGATAACTACAACTAATGGAAGATTGACATGATCATCTATATGTTCTAGATGAGTCCTTTTAGATTTAGATGGATTTGTGGCATGTTTGGCATATTGTGTACAAAAAATCATGATGAGTATTTCACAATTCTAGGCATGATCTTGTCAACATCTGAGTGGAGTAGAAAAAACTTGATGGAGTTTGGTGGGTCAACATACCCAAACCCTAGATTGATTTGGGATCTTAGTATTGATGTGCACATCCAACACATGATTGCTTGAGGATAAGAAATCTCCAGAAAGGGAGGACTATGATGTCCCCTTTAATTATCAACAATTGAATTATTAAATTATGGGCCTATTGAATTTAAATAACTAATTTTTCTTTATGGGGGGCCAATGAAATAAAAAATAAAACAATATTTTGGACCACATTTCTTATTTTTACCTCAAGGAACCCAATGAAAATTCAAATTAATTGGAGGGAAAATTATCACTAAAGTATAAAAATAGCATTTGTGGAAGCAAAGGAGGAGGATATTCCTTGTTTTGTTTGTTTGTGTCAGCTAGCTCATGAGGTAAGGGATAATTGGGTGGTTTTGGTGGGAGTAATTACTCACCTTAGTCTTCTAAGTGTCCAAATTTATGAAGTCTCCTTTGGAGTTGAATTTTCTCTTAGAGGAATATTGAGTATCTATCCTAAGAGATGACAAGTGGTATAATATGATGTGTAGAGTTGCAAACTACTTGCTATGAAACTAAATTGTGACAACATTGCTTGATTAGGTTGAGGTGTCATTCAAGTCCTAGACAATAGCAGTCCATCTCTCATACCAATCAGGCTACATAAGGAGTTTTGTGGTCTTCCTTCCTAATCACCAGTAGACTGAAGATTAATGCATCAACAAAGACTTTAGATATTGATATGTTTTTTTTTGTAGCACAACACTCTTCACACACTACCTCATTCAATGGGTCTTTTTGTATGTACAAGTTTTAGCTCTCAACAATCTTTCTTGAATACTATTTCCATCTTTCCTTTTATCCATGGCTCTCTTTTTAGTAGTGGTTTGGAAAATTAATTTCCACCCATTGATATAATGCTTTGATTTATCTATAGCTTAGTATAATCCACATTTCTCGCCCATTGTAATCCTTGCTTTAATTTGGCGATGGTCAAATTGAGAATAGGGATATACACTAACTTTACATCGATTAATATTTGGATTAGAATTGAAGTAGTCTCTATAAGGATGAAATATGTCTAATTTGTACAACAAATTCTTCTTTTCCCCTTTTTAGCATTACACCAAGCATACCATATGTATATATTATATTTTCTCATCCCCTCAATAGGGTCAAATAAATTGAGTTCAACTTACATTATATACCAGAAATGTTTTTCACTATCTTTCTAGTCTATATCTATATTCCCAAATTATATTCATTGTCAATCATCTTGAAATCATGCCCCAAGATCTAAGGTAAATCATAAAGGTTACATAGCTAATTCCATAGTTAAATCCTATCTTTGTATTTATTAGGTGCATGTATTAAACATAAACCAAATTTGATCTATCATTTCTCAAATGGTAAACCGTACATCTCTATTACATAAGGAGATACTAGATGCAGTTACATACCAGGCCTGATTCTTAGACTCCTATTCCTTTCTCTTGTTTAGTTAAATAGTGGGAGGAGTTTTTCCAAATAAGGTTGAGATTGGTCTCAAGAGTACATCTAGTAACCTTGATTTCTTATAGGATTGCACATTATGGTTAATCAAGCTAAGAAACCTCTTTGCATTATATTTCCTATTAGGAGAATCAAGTCCCTTAATATTCCATGAGGTGCAATTGAGATTCATGATCATCAATAATATAGAGTATTTCCATATCATTACTAAATTTCAAATTAGTTAGGTGAATTTTCTTCAATTTCAATCCTTCCAGATGATGGTTTAGAGACCACTAGACTTATTTTCTTATTCTTATGTTTGGTGAAGTTTATTCTACCTTTTACCAATTGGGATGAAATTATATTTTTCTGGCCCTTTAGGGATTTGGGGGGAACCAAAGTGAGGAGTTAATTGCCTATCTATGGCCTTCTTACTATCCAAAGACTCAAAACCTCTTGTAGGACCCTCAATTTTCTTAATAGGTATACAAATTTGTTTTTATAATAATTTCCACCTTAATTTACACCAAATTTGCAAGATAGTATAATGACCTAGTTCCCCCTCTATGCGTATATGCAACCTAGGGACATTCTTGTCATCCTAGCTAGGTATAGTCATAGAGTGTACATGGAATACTTGTTTATTGTTTTCTTCAATTATATTATTATTAGCCTACAAAGTACTAGTTGTTGGATGGTTCACAATGCCAACTTGATCTAGGATATCCTTATTACATATAACAATATCATCTAGTAACTCTTTCTTTTTTATAATAAAAGAAGCCAAAAAACAAGGGGGATGACCCATTACAAAAGCAAGGCCCACAACAGATTATGAGGCCATCAACAACACTTAGACAACACAACAGGTACTGCCCATAAATTGATCACTTTCCAAAACAAAGAACAAAGTCTTTTTTCCAAACAGAGCGAGCCAAACTCACACCGCAAGAGAATAAGGGTGAGAGTTATTTCTACACCATTAGACAACCATCTAGGTGATACTATCCTTAGGCTCCCCAATGAAGGAGACTTCACTAGGGAAGCTGTCAGCACAATGGTTAGAGAGTTGTAGAAGTTGACCGACGTTAGTAGAAGCATGGTGCAAAGTAGTAGCCAAAGTAGAGGGAGCGGATGTGTCCTCCTTGCCAGAGGACATAGCACCAACAAAATTTGGGGTAGCAACAAGGATTGCAATGGGAGCAAGACATGGAAAAACTACAAAAGCTTGGCCACAATTAGCAGCAGGGGCATCATCAAGATTTTCCGCAGGGGATTCTACTTTGTCAGCAGCTTGTGAATCCTTAGAGGAGGACTCAAAAAGAGAATCAATAGCACAGACAGTAAAGTGAACATTACTTGCCTCCTTCCACAAAGTAGTAACATTGTGGCATCTAAGAGTGCAATCAGTGACCATGTGACTAGTAGAGAAGTAACACTAACAATGGAAAGGAAGGCCCTCATAATTGAGCGCTTGAGTTCATGGCCTATTCCCAACTACGAGCACTATGTCCCCAGGAAGCCAAAAAGAAACATCCATATCAATCAAAATATGAGCAAAAGTAGAGTGGCCCAAAGTCTTCATAGCTTCATCCACCTTCAAAAAATGACCAAGGGAGTTCCTAATAGCCTCAAAGAAAGACATCTCCTAGAAATGTAATGGAAGATTTGGAAGACAAACTTACATTGAACGCACGTTGAGTGGTTTAGTAAGAGGGTTGAAAGAGACTGTCCATGGTTTGGAAGAAAAAGAATGATTTCCCCAAACCCACACCTTACTCAAAATCAGATCATGATCTTCGAAAGAGAAAAATGAAGCAATAAAAAATCCCTTAACACAAGGGTAGAGCTTAATGTCACTTGAGACAAGGGGTCGCCAAGAGTTGGTAACCCAACAATGTAGGTCCACAAGAGAGCCCCAAAGGCCTACAAATCTACCAACCAACTCACAGCTTTGGTAGAAATCAACATTTTCCACCACCTCAGGGATACAAACAACCACAAGTTTTGTCTTGGCACAAGCAATGAGATGATCTTTCACCTTAGACAAGATGGTAGTAGCAGATTTTATAGCAAGGGTGTAGCTCCTTCCACCAGAGGTAGTAGTTTTGTGAGGGGGGACCTCCCCTGTCAACTCCAGAAACAACAACAGTTGGGACACCGGGAACAGAGTCAACATCCAAGAGAGAGGGGCCACCAGTAGGGCGAGCACCCTAGGGAGTCATAGGAGCAATGAAATAGCTCCCAAATCCAGTATCCGACAGAGGAAAAGGGGCCGCCATCGAAGAAGTCGAGACCCCCGTAACACACAAAAGAACACCCCATGCGGCAGAAGTCAAACTGGCAGCCAAGTTGGAGCCCCCAGTCACACCTGGGACCATCAAAGGAAAAGAAGGGGCCGAAGAAGTTGCCACACTGGCATGAGAAGAGTCACCAACACTCGCAGACTGAACGCCACCATCAGTGGCGAGAAAGATACCAACACCAACAACGGCTGACGCCAATAGTAGACACTCCATCGCAAGTGCTCCCAACACTAACGAGAGGAGTCTGCGACACATGGGTTGCAAAGTTTGAAATTAGTGAAGAGCGGGAAGAGGCGTTGAGCATCATGTTATTATTCTATGGTCACATTTGAATGAAAATTATTGGGTTCATTATCTAGTAACTCTATGTTACCCTCTCTTATCTCACCACAATTTAGGTGATGAATGCGGTACAAATTTTGATTATCCTCCACATTACCAATTTTTGGATCTCACCTTCTTTGAGTACGTCCTTCTAGGTTATTAATAATTTATTTATTTTTAATTTAAATTTAAAACTAATATTTTTTTTACCATAGGAGGTCTTTTATTCACAATTTATTTGTTTTGACTTTCATCATTTTAGTTAATTATTGTGAAGGAATTCCTATTGTTGTATTATCATTAAATTTAGTAATGGGAGTAGTTTCTATCTCATTGAAATATACTAGATCCCCATTATTAATTTTAGTAGACATACTATTGTTCAAGGTGATATTTTGTCTAATCTGATCCATGGCTAGTTGTTGTGCATTCTTTTTTCCCCAAAATGCATTGGGCTCGACCTCTGAGGTGGAGATTTCCTACCTTTGAGGGTTCTAAGATACCAAAGAATAACTAATAGATTCATCTCTAGGGTACTCAATGGGGACGGGATGAGTTTAGTCCTCCCGAGATCATCAGTTAGTGGACAAAAGACATTTAATAGCATTAGGTTAGAGGACATTCCCAAAAATTGAATGATTGGATTCATCACCTTTACTAGTGAAGTAGGACATTGGCTATCCCCTTGTTTCTCACTGTGTAGAAGGCACAAGCCAAGGTTTGGACTCCCAAGGTAGTTTTCTCTATGGAGACAATGGGAACACTAGATCTACTAGGAATCTCACTCGAAACATATGCCCCCCTTACTATCATTTGCAATTAGTTTACCGCTAATGCTCTCTACAATATTGTCAAGAGTGACATGAAGACCACCAATGTCTACATGGGTCCTAGGGCCTTTAGAAGCCACTTTAGTTTTGTTTACATTATTAGTTTGATTCTTGGTGGTAGCCTTGGACTTGTTATTTCAATTAAGAATAATTGGGCAATTTTTTCAAATATTTTCCTCCTTCCTACATAAATAATAGACATTAATACTATCCAAGAGTTCAACGTTACATGAGTGCATCAAGCCCTTGAGATTAATTTCAAAGATTATAGAGATTCCCCCCAGCAACAACAAAAAAAGAACCCCTATGTCCATGTGTAGAGGAAATGATTTGGATTCATCCTAAATACATTACCAAGTGGGGTCAATACTTGAGGTAGATTGGTCCATGACTATAGACACTAAAATTTGTCCTAACACAAACACAATTACCCTTATCCTAGCCAATTAAATAGATATTTATTATTTATTTAATAATTAGCCTTATTCTACCTTTAATTAAATAAATGTGAATTTATTTAATTACAATCCTCTTTTTCCCCTATCCTTGATTAAATACATTTACATTCATTTAATTTTAGCCTATTTCATATCCCTAAAGTTTAATTAATTCCTAAATTAATTAAACTAACCTAGCCTATTTTTCCTCATCCCACTTACATCTTAAACCTTTAGTTAATTAAGTAAATGACCTTATTTACTTAATTAATCCCTTTTATCCCACTTGGAATTAAATATTATATTTTTTTCCCTATTTGAGAACATGGCTCCTGACTTTAACCCTCACCTAACCTCATATACCTAACCTAACCCATCCTTCTAACCCACTTAATCTTTTATCCCTAATTAAATAAAATTATATTTATTTAATTAAATTAGACTTACACATTTATCTCCCACTTTCTCCTTGAGACTTGCTCCCACATGTTTACTTGCCTTGAGCCACTCAAACCTTACTCACTTGTCCCCCACTTAATCCTTTATCCCTAATTAAATAAATTTATGTTTATTTAATTAAATTACACAAGGTTGCTCACACATCTATGAGAAACTCGTCCCTTTTGAATGGTCAAATTGTAATCCACTTGGCCTCCTTTTTGCCTCCACATGACATCCACATTATTGACCCTGTGAAATCCTAACCCTTCATCCAACTTTGAATCTCAATCGTCCATTTTCCTAAAAATACTATAAATTGAGAGCTCCTCACCTAATTCCATATCCATTTTTGATGCATTGTCATGCTACTGGTTTTGTGAGCAACTACATACCTACCTTGCAACAACAATCAACAACACTTAGTTATTCTTGAGGTTTGCATTGTATTCCTTTGTGTTGAATAGATTAGGATTGGTTTCTTATTTCATTTCAACATATTTACATTCTTTCCATATCATATTGAGGTGTATGTAGATATGTAGGAATAAGTTTTAGTTGCTTATCATTTATTCCTTTGTTTACATTTTTACATACTACATTCTGGCATGCCTGTGAGACCCACTTCACGGGTTCTTACTAACCTTTCTAATATGTTTTAAAGTGTTACTTGAGTTTTTGAGTTTGTAGGTTGAAGGCTTGCACTTGGAGGCCAACTTCCACAAAAGGCTCACAAACCCCAGAAATAGCCTCACGAATGAGTTTGGGGAAGCCAAGAGATTTTTATTGATATTTTACTTACTATATTTTTCATATTTTAAAAATTTCAAGTTATATGTGTGTGTGTATATATCTATATATATATTAATAAATAAATAAATAAGGGACAAGTTTTAACAGACCTACATGGTTTGTATTCTCACAGATCCGCAACATTTGTGCTTTCACAACCCCATGCGAGGCTGTGAAGCACAGTCCCCACGTGGGCTGTATGCTAACAGACCCATGGGGGCTGTGTTTAAACAACCCTCACGTGGTCTTATAAAATTAAAAAAAAACAACAAAATAAAATTAAAAATCCCCCCTTCAATAAATTTAAAATTTGGATTTTTCATTTTTTTATAAAGTTTTCAAATATGTTTTATAATAATAATTTATTTTGAGTTTATTTTATTTTAAAAAGATTTTAATTATTTATTTCTGGTTTTTTATTTTGCAAGGATTCAGGCCCTGGTCATATGGGCGACCAGGGGTTTTGCTAAAACTTTCAGCCCACTCTTTCTAGATTGTGGTCATGTGGGACCCAGGGGTTGGCTGCTAGGGGCTTAACTTAGCCCATCTTCACCTTGCAATCCATAAAAAGACACTTTCACTAAATTGGGTATAACTTTTGCATATGAGCTCTGATTTTGACGGTTCGAAAAGTATTGGAAATTTAATTTTGCACTTCTTCTAGATATGTAAATTACTTCATCATATTCAACTCCAAAAATTAGGTGCACATGTTTAAACTCACCTTTTCTTTTCTAACTTAAAACACTCATAACTTGTGCATAAAAATCAATTAGATTATTATTAGCCTGTAAATTGGTCCATGACTGTAGACACTAAAATTTGTCAAACTGTAATCCACTTGGCCTCCTTTTTGCCTCCACATGACATCCACATTATTGACCCTATGAAATCCTAGCCCTTCATCCAACTTTGAATCTCAATCGTTTATTTTCCTAAAAATACTATAAATTGAGAGCTCCTCTCCTCATTCCATATCCATTTTTGATGCATTGTTACGCTACTGGTTTTGTAAGCAACCACATACCTAACTTGCAACAACAATCAACAACACTTAGTTATTCTTGAGGTTTGCATTGTATTCCTTTGTGTTGAATATATTAGGATTGGTTTCTTATTTCATTTCAACACATTTACATTCTTTCCATATCATATTGAGGTGTATGTAGATATGTAGGAATAAGTTTTAGTTGCTTATCATTTATTCCTTTGTTTGCATTTTTACATACTACATTCTGGCATACCCGTGAGACCCACTTCATGGGTTCTTACTAACCTTTCTAATATGTTTTTAAGTGTTTCTTGAGTTTTTGAGTTTGTAGGTTGAAGGCTTGCACTTGGAGGTCAACTTCCACAAAAGGCTCACGAATCCTAGAAATAGCCTCATGAATGAGTTTGGCAAAGCCAAGGGATTTCTATTGATATATTACTTTCTATATTTTCCATATTTTAAAAATTTCAACTTATAGGAAGACATACATTGAATGTACATTTTAAATCTTAGTTGTCTACTTTTCGTACATTTGACTCATTTAGATTTATATTTTGCAAAAACACTAAAAAAAGCTCATATCTCTCATTATATTTTCTTTCTTTTTGAGTATATATATATATATATATATATATATATATATATATATATATATATATATATATATATATGTATATGTATATGTATATGTATATGTATATGTATATGTATATGTATATGTATATATGTATATGTATATGTATATGTATATGTATGTATGTATGTGTGTATATATATCTATATATATATTAATAAATAAATAAATAAGGGGCATGTTTTAACAGATCTGCGTGGTTTGTATTTTCATAGATCTGCGTAATTTGTGCTTTCACAATCCCATGCGGGGCTGTGAAGCACAGTCCCCACATGGGCTGTATGCTCACATACCCATGGGGTTGTGTTTAAACAATCATATGGGCGACTAGGGGTTTTGCTAAAACTTTTAGCTCGCTCTTTCCAAATTGTGGTCACGTGGGACCTAGGGGCTGGCTGCTAGGGGCTTAACTTAGCCCATCTTCACCTTGCAATCCATAAAAAGACACTTTCACTAAATTAGGTATAACTTTTGCATATGAGCTCCGATTTTGACGATTTGAAAAGCGTTGGAAATTTAATTTTGCACTTCTTCTAGATCTGTAAATTACTTCATCATATTCCACTCTAAAAACTCCAAAAATTAGGTGCACGCGTTTAAAATCACCCTTTCTTATCTAACTTAAAACACTCATAACTTGTGCATAAAAATCATTTTTAGTCAATTTTTTTTCAAAATTCATCAAAAAAGTCAGGAATATGATTTTGTAATTATTTTTAGCCTTAGATAATATGTTTGATGTGTTTTATACACATTTCCAATTTGGGCTTAAAATTCACCTACACATTTGGATTTGGATTTGAAAACGAACAAGTGTCTTTTAAACCTCAAGATCACGTACATATTCTCTCCTCTCACGCCTCTAGGTGACCTTGAGTGCACAAGAAATAGATTGTCTTATTTATTTTTTTTAGGAGGCCTGCTTGGGGATTTGAGTACCTCAAGGGACAACCTCAACTCCCATGTTTCGACAAAGTATAAATAGTAGGAGGTGAATCCAAAGACACCTCTCTTGGAAGTAGAATCTTGTCACTCTTAGCTAAGCCACAAAGAACTTTATACCTTTTGGAAGTGAAGGTAGAGATTTGGGTTATCGTCTCCTCCAGGCTGTGTGGCATTATTCTCTTTCATCTACGAATTTGGACCTCACGTACCTTGCGTATATCGGGGACATCCCCTAGTTGAGCTTGTAAAGCCTAGTTGAAGCTTGGATAGGATTGTTGGTGTGTTTGATGTTCTTGAATGTTTAAAACCCTCCCCATTTGCAGCCAATAGGGGACACAACATCTAAATTGAGCCTTAGAAATTTTGTCTTGATATAATTTCATTGTGTGTTTTGCATATTTAAAATAAAAAATCTAGAAAAATCATAAAACCTCAAAAAATCCAAAAAAGAAATAAAATAAAATAACTAAAAATAAAATTAAAAATAAAAACATTTCAAAAACAACACTTTTTTTTTAATTATCTAGTTGTCCTCTAAGTCAAGCTGTCCACATCATCTCCCCATCACCTCTCTCATCTATCAACCTCATCATCATCATAATATCTCCTATCTTGAATTTTCCCTAATAATTCTAACTATCATCTCCTAATCATAAAATATATTCTTAGTCATCTCACTAGTACAATTGGCACCTATTTTCGATGGATAGTTGGTCAAATTTTCTACCAAAATTGGTCGAATAATCTGCAAATGGTTTGGTCACTATTTTTTGAGTCAAATTTTTGACATATTGTTGTTAAGGTAGAATGTTCTACGCCAATCTTGGTCAAAATTCACATCTGCAGTCAGGAATTCATTAGGTCAAACTTTCGACCGAAGCTGGTCAAAATCTTTAGCCCGTTCGACCAAGATGCCAAACCCACAACACTAAATTTTGACACAAAGTGGTCGATATTTAGACCACTCTTTGTGAGGGCTTCGACCAAGGTTAGTCAAAATTTTGACTAATAATGGAATGTTAAAAAAAACAATTGAAGATAAATATCCAGAGTAATCACCAACGACATCCTGCTCAGTGATTAGTCTAGATATTTATCTTCAGGTGTTACAGTTTCCCACCCATCCTCCAATTTGGCTGCCTCATTTTGCCAATCCCCTGAAATACAACCCACCCACACCCAAGCCAAACTTCCCATGTTGATGCAGATGATCATCTGATCACTCATCCACCTTGTCTTGGGACCCAACAAGTCTTTTCTTTTCTCTGCCCTTTGGTGTGGCTGCTACCTTTCTAGCACTCTTCCCATCATCCAAACCATCCACTCCCTTCGTAACATTGGTCACTTTATATGCATTTCCAATTTCCTGATTCGATGTCTCACCATGCATAGCTTGAGAAAAAATCTTTTTCTGCTTCACCTTCTTCTCCATCATATAATGATGGTGTGAGACGTCTTTCCACTAGGATTCAACCTTGGACATTCTTTGCTTGGAGCATTGGGCAACTTTATGCCCTGTCTGAAAACACCTCCTGCACCAGAATGGAATCCCTTCATAATCCAGAGGCTGTTCCCAACACCCTTTACTAGTTTTAAGTAATTTTATACGATCACTAGTACATTTCGTGCATAGATGAGAAACAGTATCCAAAGTTTCTAGATTATGATAAGAGGTATGAGTGGAGGCCAAAGAAGGGATATTTGTGAAGGTTTTATAGACGTAGATTACTAAATCATCATCTCTGCACTAGTACTCAATCTTGAAACCCTCGTATGTATATAGCCACTCTAGCAAATCTCCACAAAAATCCCTTCTGGCCTCCATTGCATATACGTCCTCTCAAAATCTAAAAACTCTCCATCATTGATTCTCATCAATGTACAAATAAAATTTTGAGAAAATGCTTAATCCCTAATTCAATCTTTGACAAATAAAATTGTGATAGAACACTTAAAGAATACGGAAAGCTCACAATGTTTAGAGACACACTTGTCTCCAAGTGCCATGTACAACAAAAATAATTTGTCCAATTTGGATAGTAAGTCTAATTTAATTTGTCCGTGGACTGAGACCTTAAATTATTGAGCTTCTCTTTGTTTCGAGAATAGTTTAACATTCTCTACTTAACAGAGCCAACCACGTGAAGGTGGAAGCTCGTCTGGCCCCTCCTAGGAGCCTCTTATGACCCTTTACGACATTTTAAGACCTCTAAGATGTATTCTTAGGGATCGTACAGGGTCGTAAAGGGTCATAAGGGGTCCTGGGACACAACAGCTGAGAAACATAAATGTAGGCATCATGGTCACAATTTTTTGGAGACAATATAATTGAGTGGTATACCCAGACGATGCAAAGCAACCACTACTCCCCTGGTTCCAAGTCGACCCTACGGGATCCAAAAACCATAGATAAGGAATAAATTTAGAGAGCGGAGGAGGGACATAACGACCAAAATAATACAGGGCCATAATTAACAACCAAAATAATATAGGACAAACCTCAAGTTAAATGAGGCAACTGCAAACATTTTAATAGATTTTTATTATTAAATAATGAAATTTTCATATACTAGTGTTCTAAGCCCCCTCATTACATGATTTATTATTTTAAGCCCCCTCTGACTTACGCGTCTAGAAAATGAAACTACAACCTATTGGGATTGAGACAAACCTTATAAAACAAAATCAGCTAAGAAGGATCACTTGCCAACATTTGCTGAATACATTTGTTGGAGGACCTTGTATTCAACAGATGTTGGCAAGTGATCCTTCGTAGCTGTTGTTGTTTTATAAGGTTTGTCTCAATTCCAATATGTTGTAGTTTCATTTTATAGATGCATAAGTCAGAGGGGGCTTACAATAATGAATCATGTAATGAGGGGGCTTAGAACTCTAGTAAATGCAAATTTTATTATTTAATAATGAAAATCTATTAAAATGTTTGCAGTTGCCTCATTTAACTTGAGGTTTGTCTTATATTATTTTGGTCATTATGGACCTCCTCCGCTCTCTAAATTTATTCCTTATCTATGGTTTTTGGATCCCGAAGTGTCAACTTGGAACCATAGTAGTAGTTGCTTTGCATCGTCGGGGTATACAACTCAATTATGTTGTCTCCAAAAAATTGTGACCATGATGCCTAAATTTATGTTTCTCAGCTGTTGTGATATCTACATTTATGTTTCTCAGCTGTCGTGTTTATGTGCATGTTCTTTATGTGTGTGAGAAGACATCTTTCTAGCTTGGGCCTGGATCCTTCGTCAATTAGCTTCATAATAAATGAAGTAGATGAGAGATGAGCAATTAGCTTCCCAAGAAAAATCCCATAAATGAACTATGTGTACCCCAATTCATGTGCCCTATGTGCGTACCTAAATGATATATTTGAAACAAAAAAGGTAAGGCTTGAAGAAGTTAATTTTGCATCACAGTTTGTAGTTGTTGCAGCAGCAGAGCATCAGGCGCCGCCTTCAGCACAATATGATCACTAGATAGATCTGTATATTTTACCCACAATGACCAAACTTCATAAAACATACAGACCTGTCTAGTGATCATATTGTGCTGAAGGTGGTGCCTGATGCTCTACTGTTGCAACAACTACAAACTCTGATGCAAAATTAACTTATTTAAGCCTTACCCTTGTTGTTTCAAATATATCATTTAGGTACGCATAGAGGGCACAGGAATTGGGGTACACATAGTTCATTTATGAGATTTTTCTTGGGAAGATAATTTCTTAGCTCTCATCTGCTTCATTTATTATGAAACTAATTGCCGAAAGATCCAAGCCCAGGCTAGAAAGATGTCTTCCCATTTTGTTTAAGCCATATTCCTTGTTCTTGTCAAACTTCCTTGGAACGGTAGGCCCGCTCTCTGCAGTGCTCTTCTTCAATCTGTGTTCGATAATAAGCATCTTCTTCTTCTTCCCAATTGTAGCCAAAGCTTCCTTTTCATCAGGATTCAACTACACTTCCTCCATCTCATCATCCTCGTCACCCTCAGCTACCATCCTAAGCCTTCTTCCCTATCCAGTTCTTCAAGCCTCTACAAGATATATGGATCAATAAAGTCTGCAACATTGTGTCCATCCATGATCTCAAGAATATCATCTTCTTTCCACTCTTCATTTTCCAAAATATACCGCTTTTTCAAGCTTGTAGAGTAAAATCCAACCCCACCATTTTCATTCTCAATATCCTTCTCCAGCTTCATGGCCTCCTTGGCAGCACGCCCTGGCATCCAAAACAACTTGAGGAATACAAGGGGGCCTCTCTTTCCCATCTTGTAGCTTGGGCATTGCAACATGAATCCTATTGTGACAACTACTGATCTTCTTTGACTTCATCTTAATTTCCACTCTCTGCTCCAACAACCTTTCGCATGCCGCATTCTTCACCACAATCACCCCTTTCTTCCTTCAAAGCACTCATAGAGAGTAGCACACCGTCATCCCCCCCTCCCAATTCCCAAAGAACCCATCCATATTTTTCCCAACCTCAGATCTCATCTCCGCAACCAATTTTTCATCCTCCTCTGGTAGTGTCTCTAGTGGTTGCAAATCAATCTTATTACAAACTACAATAATAGGCTTATTGGCAAACAAAGGTTTTATGCTGTGAAACAAAGCTGCCTGTTGCACAATACTATAACCACAGGACCCTAAAACATCAAGGAAAGATAAAACAACTGCCTTCAAATGAGCCAAGGCAATAATACTAAGCCTCTCGATGGTGTTCCTGTCCTCCAAGGGGTGGTCCAAAATACCAGGGGTATCAATAACCTGATACCTCAAGTACTTATAATCAGTATGCCCGATAAACAGAGACTTAGTAGTAAAAGCATAAGGTTGCACATCCACATCCACCCTAGTAATCTTATTAATAAAAGAACTCTCGCCAACATTAGGATACCCATAGATCAAAATAGTCCTGGTATTTGGGTCAATACACAACAACCTTTTCATATGCTGCCTCACTTGTTCGAGGTAAGCCAAACTCGGTCCAATTCTCTTAACAATGGTACACATCCGTCCAAGTGCAAAAACCTTCAAAGATTTGTAGTGGTAAAGAGAATCCCCATATTTTATCATCCTAACGTAGTCTCTGGCCACTTTGGCAATGAGATTGCGAGCAGTATTGATTTGGCCCTTGGCCAGATTGTTCCTGAAAAAAATTACAAAACTAAACCAATGGCATGTTAACACAATTTTTTTTTACAAAACTGAACCAATGGCATGTTTACAACAAAGAAATAGAATGATAATAATATGCTAAAATTTTTATTCTATTTAATACATGCCAAAGGACCAGTCCCATTAATTCTTAAACATACTTTATTTGATATGATGAATTCTTAATAAAGGTCTAATTCTGTAGACTGCTAGCACGAAGGAAGATTTGACCTAGCCAAATCTTCCTTGTACCACACAAAAAACTGTGTGATAACTATGTCTACTCCAACCTTAATTGTTTAAGAATTCATCCTATCAGATAAAGTATGTTTAAGAATTGTTGGGAGTTCTATTAGACCTTTGTTGTAAACATGCCATTGATTCAGTTTTGTAAATTTGTTTTTTGTGTTAAATGTATTTAAATGGAACATTAAGCATATTAATAATATGCTTAATCTATTAGTAATTGACAGATTAAATGCAAATAACACCTTTATCAATTTAGCATGTTTAATGCATAGTAATTACAAATTGATTCTTATCTGCATTGTTATAAATTTACTGTTAGACTAATTCTATAGGGCACTGGACTTTTGTTTGCGTGTGCAAACTTGGCCCTAACTCTACATAGTAATAATATGCTTAATCGGCCAATTACTAATAGATTAAGCATATTATTACTATGCTTAATGTTCCATTTAAATGCTAGTATATAAAGAAGACAATCAGAAGACAATGAAGATTTGTCTAACCAATAATATATAGAATTAGACCTTTATTTGGCTAGGTCAAATCTTCCTTCGTGCTAGCAGTCTATAGAATTAGACCTTTATTTTAAATGCATTTAACACAAAAATATATATTACAAAACTGAACCAATGACATGTTTACAACAAAGAAATAGAATGAATAATATACTGAAAATTCTATTATGTCTAATACACGCCAAAGGACCAGTCCCAACAATTATTAAACATACTTTATCTGATATGATGAATTCTTAATAAAGGTCTAATTCTGTAGATTGCTAGCACGAAGGAAGATTTGACTAAGATTAGCCATAAAAGTTTCTCAATAAATACTCACTATTTGGATAATGTCTAGTCTAATGCAAAATAGTGTATACAAGGTATCCAAGCACACTAGCATGAAGTACATGAGTTATGTCCATCTCACTAGATATAGATGGGCATTAATGCTCAATTGAATGATACGTTCCCATAAAAATGTGAACTCCTATTAATCTACAAAATCTCATGTTAAACAACTACAAAATAAAGTCAACATAGTTCCTTTAACACAACCAAAGTTAAATTAAATTATCTCTATCCTTAAGATAAACTAAGTAGCCTTCATATATTTTATGTCAAACTACTATTAAACTGACTGTACCCTGCCAGTCACTCTCTCCAAAATATCAACCAAGGCACTAGACTTAAATACAATAAAAACAGTGAAGTGAAAGAGTGGAAATATAAATGGATTGCTATTAAATGTTACTCTTGAAGAAACAAGGATGAAATGCATACATCGACAGACTAAGCATGAAAGAAACGTTTAGGGTAGAGCCATCCACTTTTGTACACGATAGCAAATAATCTTTATAGCAAACCCAGATGGTAGAAATTTGGATGCTCTATGCCATCCTCCACCTCTCATTGAGCAAGGCTAGCCAAAAAAGGCATCAAAGGCATCCATTTGTAGGTGTGTAGCTGTGATTATTCCATAGTCGAGTGATGAGTAGATTTAGATGTATCAATTGATTTCTATAGAGCTGAAAAAAAACTTCGGTTTAACTTGGTTGACATTCCATATAAGTAAAGAGGCACAAGTTAAAAGAAAGTGACTGCATCTTTAATGTTATAGCATTCTCCAAGCAAGTAAATGAAAAATGATACCCTCACATTGTGGACTTTTATTTTTTGTTTGGCTGGTGCAAGGCTCCCCTAAAGCTATCATTTTTTATATTTTTGTTGTTGCTTCAAAATTTTCCAATATCAATACACACATACGCCTATATGTGCATACACATAGGATATAAATTCATTTCCAAAGTGTAAGGTGCAGATTTATCTTAGAGCTTGGGATACTTTTTCTTCATAGAGCTTAGTACATTACAATGTTTTGTACAATATGTTTGACAAAGAATTTGAGCCAATTCCCATTTAGTTTGGACTCATTTTGATTTGAATGTGTTCTCTTAAAAACAAGTAGCACACTCTTGTGCTAGGTCTGACTTATATAATCAAATGTTGATCCAAACTCTCTCAATTATTTAATTAGTCTATATTTATATAAAACGATTATATCTTTATCTAGTTTTATCTATTGGTAAGGAAAACATACACATACCATGCCTATTCACACACTTATGCAACCTAACCACAAGAGGCTAGGTGAGTGTGCATAGATTCCTCCATGATAGGTTACCTCCCCTAGTAATGAATTAAATATGATTTGAATAAGATATGGGGGGAATATGTATTGTATTGAGAGATTCTTAAGTAAAGTTATATGTAATACCCTTTCTAAGACATATCATTGTAATGCAATAATATCATCATCAACTCTCCTAATATGAAGCTTTGTTGTTAGAAGGAGGTAATTGCATGTGAAGCTTGACTATGTTTCCCTAGATCAATAGCCAACCAACAAAGAACACAAAGAAACAAAACACCAAGAATGAAAAAATAAAGAACCAAACTGCATTTTCTTTAGAGGCTTGTAAAAGCTCTTGTGAAGGTTGGAAAAATGTCCCTATGTCTTATGAGCCTCAAATTTACTCTTAATATCAAATGTTGGGGAGAGGGCTTTTATGAACTACATCATGAGAAGGATAATCACTTCATGTATCATGGGGAGTTTAGGGTTTTTGTTGTGTTCCTTAATTCTTAATTCACACGTTTTGAAGGCTTTGAGAGTCATTAAACATGACTGTACCCTCACACACAACGGATTAACCTTACTTTGTTCAATTTTCTTTCATTGTTTTGAAGTTTATTTGTAAAAAATAACCATTCCATGGACTCAAAGGCCTAGAATCCATGAAATGAAGTTCACTAACATGTATAATTGTTTTATCATCTTGAAGTTGCAGAAGTTTGATGAGAGGAATGTTAAGTTTCGAACTAGAATATAAGAATGTAATAATTAGAATTACAATAACAGATGACACAATAAAATATCCCGGGAAAACCCTCCACCTAAGGGTGAAAAACCGAGCCCAAAAAATAGATCCTTTATTTAAGTATATCAAATCAAATACAAGAGAAAATATGTCCCTTGTCGAAATCTTCAACATGCAATGATCACACAATGATCAAAGATGACATGATACACATATTAGAGAAATTTATACAGAAAAATGCTGCTTCTAAATAATACTACTACTTGCATAGGCATAAGAATATTCAACTTCATATGATCATATAATTAGAACTGATATGCCATCAATTAGAGACCAAAATCCTCTAATATTATACCCAATAGTCTTCATTACTTCAATATACTGAACCGACACCGGTCATATGCCCGCAGTATGTCCGCAGTCAGCCTCAAGTGGTGGGAAAGATATAAAGATGACTGTTACAATTATATGGAGATTCTCAAATGTATGTACACGTAAGGGAGACTACCAACAAGGAATGAATAATATTCAAATAGTTTCGATGGAAGCCAAGTAGGAAAAGCCACAACCGAGCGGTGCCATAATATATCATCAAATAGAATGTTGTTGATAAAGCAAGAACAACATATGAAAACCATAGGAAGGTGAACTGACGCCTTCATAGTATAACCGATGCTCATCAAGATTGTGAACATATGATAGCAACACCCATGCACAATGCCATGTCATTTGATTTGGTGCCATGTCATCATAACTCTACAATGAAGAAGGAGAGAATGATATCTCTTGCAGCTACACAATGTTAACAAGTGATCACTGGTTGACTGTAATAGAGAAGTTTTTCATTGAAATTCATGGCACAAGTATAGCAGCGGGAGTTTGTCTTGAATAGCATGGTGTTTTTATGATTGGAGTAGTCTTATATTGTTGTATGAATGGTGAATCAATCACCACTTGATCTTGGAAGAGCTTGAAGGGTTGAGATTGAAGAAACCCTTGAATCAAGGGTTTAGGAGAGGGGATTTGGGGCTTTTGGTGTTCCCAATAGTTTGGGTTAAATTCCCCTTAGATTTAGAGGTTTGAGACATTTGAAAACACTGTCTAGAGTGAACAAATTTGTAAACCCTTACCTTGTTTATCAGTTAGTTAATTCATGAGATTATAAGAAACAACTTGTCAGAAATGGAAATTAAAATTTATGTTTGTCTCCTCATTCATGCCTTGTTTGCTGCAGTCCTACACCTGGGTGGAAATGAATGGGTGGTTGGGATAAAAATCCCAAGAAGAGGGCAAATTCTGCCCCTTCGAAATTTACCTTTACTTCATCATCCCAGACTTAGTCATTTTCATGCCTTTAGAAGCCCTCCCTTTTAAACTTGGACTTAGATTTAGGGACTTGACTGATTTTGATCTCACACTTACTTCCTTGACTTCACTAAAATTCTTAATTTTAACTTTGGTTGTGTTAAAGGAACTATGTTGACTTTATTTTGTAGTTGTTTAACATGAGAGTTTGTACCTCATGTACCTCATGCTACTGTGCTTGGATACCTTGTATACACTATTTTGCATTAGACTAGACATTATTCAATATTTTATTATAATTTGTACTATAACTCAATTATAGCCAACAAAATTTAGTATCAATACTACATATCAATTGTAGACATAGTAGTGTTGGTGTAACTTGCAATAGTGTCGACTTGAGGATAGTCAAAGTACTATCAAATTCACAATGAATCAATCTTTTCACATGTGAATGGAGTATATATCGATGCTTAGTTTCATTTTATTCATGATGAAGGGGAGGACAAGTGAGTTATCTTGGAGAAGGTAAATAATTTGTGTGAATCTTGTAGATATTTGAGAAATCTAGTGAACAAAAAGAAGTTTCGATAGGGTAGTGAAGCTATGTGCAATTCTATCTTAAGCAAGTACTTTATTGGTTATTAGTGTTTCTCTTTTTCTCTTGCAAGGTATATAACATGTGAGAGAATGTTGAGATTGTTTCAAATATTTTACAAATCCTGATGTATTATTTATTATGTACTCATGCAAAAGTGGTTTCTCACTTGAGATTATGCTTGATCGAATGGAAAATCTTGAAGATAACACATTTTAGTTAAAGTGCTACTGAAAGGCCATTGAATTTTTCAGATGTTTGTATAAGTAAAGCATATACAGAGCTCTAATGGTTTAGTGGCAACCCTCACAGGCGGTCCTACTTTTACATACCAAATAACAGTGGCAACACACCAAATAACACTGTCAACCCTCATAGGCGCTCCTCCTTTTACACCAAATAATAGTGACAACCCTCATAGGTGGTCCTCCTTTTACAAAAAACCTATATTTATATTTGAAGTTTTTTAAAAAAACCATCATACCATAGGTTAAGGTAAGGAAATCCTTACAGGCAGTCCTCCTTTTACAAAAAGTCTATATCTATATTTGAAGTTTAAAAAAAACCGATTATACCGTAGGTTAAGGTAAGGAAATCCTTACAGGTAGTCCTCCTTTTACACCAAATAAAAGTGGCAAATCTGCCCTGGCAGATGAGGTTTCACGTGTTGCAACCCTTATACACAGTTCCTAATCTTCCTTGGCTGATGAGGTTTCGCGCACTGCAACCCTTGAAAAAATTTGCCGTGCAGGGTAAAATGAAATATGTTTTTTTAAGTTATGCCTGTGTTCATCAAAATTTTGACCTACAGGGTATTCGTTGAAATTTCTACAAACACAGGCATGGATTAAAAAAAATGAAAGTTTTCCTTCTATAATCCGACCAACCAAAACCTTTTTATTTGATGGTCAAAAATTTTGGTAGAAAAACTAGGTCAAATGTACTAGTGTCTTCTTAATCCGAATCAATCATCCAAATCATTACTCTACATCCTTAATCATAATCCATATCCTAATCATACTTTATCTTTGTCATTCATCTTAATCATCCTAGTCATCACCTCTTCATCATCTATAATCATCCTAAGTATCTTCCTTCTTCACCATTCTATTCATCCTAGTCACTTCATCCAAATCCTCTTCATCACTTAACCATAAAAAATATCTTCCTTCTTCATCATTCCCTTCATTCTAATCACTCCTTTCAATTCGTTCATATTATATTCTTAATCATCCTAATCAATTCTTCCAAGTCATTCATATTCTATCTCAATCAATTCTTCTAAGTCATCCATATTCTTCTTAATCATCCTAATCACTTCTTCTAAATCCTCCTAATCATTTCTTGTAAGTAATCTTTATCATTCTTCTTAATCATTCTAATCATTCTTCTAATCTTAATCGAACCTAATCTGAATCATTTCATCATCTTCCTAATTATTCAATCAAGGTCTTAATATTCATCTTAATCATCCTTCATAATCCACATCCACATCTACTTTCTTAATCCAATTTCATCATTCATTTCCCTTCTAATCTAATCACATCATAATCTTTCAAATCCAATCCACTTGTCAACTTCATTCCAATCAAATTCTAATTAAATCCATTTAAGTCCTCCAAATATCCCTCATCTATCTTCTAAATTTATTTCATTCTTAATTCCAATATATATCCACATCATCTTCTAATTCAAATTTTCACAAAATCTTCTACTTTGAACTTAGGAGAAAAATTATCGTTTCGACTATAATCAAATCTTGTCTTGATTGACCCATATCCAAGAATAATTAAGACTAATCATATCAAATCCATCTTTCACTCCTCCATCAATCTTAGGTTGAAATATTTCAATCAAAAGTGTTACACAGACGCTCATTATTAACAAACACATCTAATCAAATTATTTCTTTGACAACTTCAATTCATCTCAAGTAGTCAATTCATTTAATCTATTTATCCTATTTTTCTTGGGATCAACAATCCATCTCCAAGTAAGAGAAGATATCATCATCCAAATCAATCCTTTTTTTGCACCATCATAGGGTCTTGTTCCACCTAGGTTTGTCTCAAACCTTTAAATCCAAAATTAAATTAAATCAATCAAATCTTTGAGGCCCTACCCTCTCAATCAATTAAATCCAAAATCAAATCAAATCAATCAAATCCTTGAGGCTCTTCCCTCTCAATCAATCAAATCCAAAATTAATCAAATCAAATCAAATTGAATCCTTGAGGCCCTCCCCTCTTAAATAAAAAACAAAGTCCAAACTTGCTCCTAGTTCTAAGTTCAAATTTCATCCATCCTCAGATCTTTCACTTCATCCATTCTTAATTCAAATCTTCCCCTACATCATCTTCTAATTCAAATCCAAAATTCCTCATTCAAACATCATGAATATGGATTGGTTTCACAAAATGGTGAGGACTTTAAAGTGATAAACCATAATCCTCAAACTATACCTCCAATCCAACCCACCTACCAAATCAATCCTCAACACACCACATTCCTTATCCTTCCTCTACCTTTGACAAGGGAAATCCACCTCATTATCCTTCAACCACATATGATTCTTTTGTCCAAAACCATAATCCTGATTCCCCATCTTCCATCAAATCCCATTCCTCCACCTAATCTCCCATACTTTGAGATTAATGTACAAAACCATAATCCTAATCCTCCACCTAATTCTCAACCTCCACATAATGCTAATCCTCCAAAACCAAAATCATACCCCTTTTCCAAGAATTTCTTCATTAATTGGGACAAAATAATAGCAAAGGAGTCTAAATCCATAACTCTAGACAAAGTTGCACAATCACCCCAAGTCATTCACATACCTTCATCCCCTTCACATCAAAACACACCTAAATATCCTAAAATTCATGAGTACTCCATTACTCTATCCATCGAAGTTGAACCTTCAACCTCTTCCACCACATCATCCTCACAAGTCCAAACATGTCAAGAATTTATTCCAAACCATTCTAGCATGGATAACTATTCTCCTCTAGATCAAAGAACTCCTCCATCTTATGATACCTTTCCATTTGAAGATCTAATCCTCCTAATTTATCCATCCCATGATCCCTTTATATCTCAGGATCCATTTATCCCTCCTAATCCACCTTATGATACCACTCCTAATCAAGATCAAGACATTCCCCCTATCCCATCTAATGGTTCCCTTGCAAGTCAAGACTTAACATCTACTTACCCTCCGCTTCACGAAGATATTCCTTGTATCCAATCCAAAAATCCCCTTCCATGTCAAGATAAAAACACTCCATCTCATGATTCCATTCCCTCCACTCCACTCCATGATAGTCTTCCATTTTATGATCCAATCATCCCTTCCACTCCGCTACATAATCCTCTCCAAAGTCAAGATCAAAGTACCCCTTCATCCCCATGTCATGAAACTAATCCTCCACAAGGTCCCACTGTGAGCCAAAAGTGTGGTCACTTCTATAAACCCTTATATCCAAGAGATCCAATGAATTTGGAGTCTTAGAAGGCGGCTTATAACTTCCTATTCATAGCGTGCAAGAATCATGTAGATAAAGATGGTGGCTCTCAAATGAATTGAATAAGAAAGATCTTTGCAAGGTGCACTATAGAATGTAAGATTCAATTAGATATCAAGAAATGAGAGTGCAAGTATCCAATATCTCCATGATGAATAAAAATGCAAAGTAATCTAAGATGAGATGCAAGAGATGTAAGATTAAGCTAAGATGAAATACAAGAATGAAAAGAAAGTAAATTTAAGCTAACAAGATGAAAGATTACTATCCATGCAAGAAAGTAAATAGAAAAGCTAAGATAAATGGTAATGCAAGATCTCAACTAGTGCTCAAGAAATTAAATGAAAAAGTAACATCACCTTAGCACAAATCTAGATGGTCTATCACAAATGCAAGATGCAAGATGACAACTCCTATATGAAATATTCCAAGATACAAGATAAGCTAAGATTCAAGGATGAGCCAAGATGCAAGAAGATGAGAGAATGAGGAGAGAGACTCCTTTTAAATAAATTTGGAAATGAACGGAGGATCAAGATTAAGAGGCAAAAGAATGAGAAAGGGTGGAGATCAAGTCTTGTTTGATCCATGTGCTCATGTCTTTAAGAGGCAAAAGCAAATGCTAAGATTACGAGGCAAAACAATGAGTGGTTGCGATAAAGAGGCAAAAGCCTTCTTCAAAAGTCAAAAGATTCCATCTCATTGGAAAGTGCACTTTAAGTGGAGGGATTTTCTTTTTCTTTTTCTTTTTTTTTTAATTATTTTTTTAGAAAATTGATTTTCATGTGCACTTAGGATAAAGAGGTCTTTCATTATTGAATTAAAAGTGAGCATGTTCTTTTAATTAAATAAACATAGAATAAAGTGGTCAAACTTTAGGATATAATCAAATAAATGATTATGTGATGATTTGATCAAAGATAAATGATTAATTATGCAGAATTGATTTAATGCATAGAAATGGTCTAGTATTTTAATTTAATTTTTTAGAAAGGGGTCTTATAGTTTACAAGACCAAAATTGGGTGATTACACCCACTACACCTATCCAATCCATCCATGAACCCCATACACCTAAGCTTGGTTCGTCCACATTTATCCAACATGTATCCCTCCAAAAGCTTATCATTCCTCCCACCTCTCCTCCTCATTCACATGGACTCGCATCTTGTGTTTAAAATAATAAGTATCCCGTGGAAGAAAAAATGTTTGAAGATGTTGGTACACCTTCCACCCCTTCCATATCCAAAATCCCTCCTTCTAAACTTAAATGTTCCCATCACCCATATTCCAAATCTATTTTGGGCCCATATGTCCAAAAATCCATTCCCCCATCCTCTAAATCCATTTTGGGCCCTTATGTCCAAAACTCCATTCCCTCCTCATATTCCAAATCCATTTTGGGTCCTAATGTTGAAAACTCCCTCCCTTCCTCACCTACCTCCATTTTGGGTCCTTATGTCCCAAAGCTAAAAAATTCATCCCTTCCATCCATTTTAGGTCCTTACATACACCCATCCACTATATCCAAGTCTGCTACCCCAATTTTTCAAATTCCTAATAAAGATATACAAAGAAACACATCCTTAAATCCCTTCCAACATTCCCCCTCCATCATTCCATCTATAAAAATTCCACACCATTCATCCTCATTCACCCATACCATAGATAATGGAAGAAAATTGGATGCCAATGCTAAAATGTATAAAGCCAAAAATCGACAAAAAATGAAGGATCAACATGTCCCATCTAAAAGACATGTTCAAGAAAAGAAAAATATGATCCAAAAGAAATGAAAAATTCAAAAGTTCACAAAGGCCCAAAATGAAAAATTGAAAAATCACGTGGATTCTCACGCTACTCATAGAAGCAATGAATCTCAAAGAAAAATCCAAACTGACATCCAACCTTTCTAATCTAAAAGCTTCTTCCACTCATAAGTCCTCTAATCCTCCATCTTCCACATCCATTTTGGGTCCTTATGCACTCAAATACACTATCCTAACACCATCATCTCCTTCATCTATTTTGGGTCCTTATATCCCAAAGTCCACATATCCTCTCCTTCAAAATATCCTCCTCCACTACTCCATGACCTTTCAAGGTGTGTGTGCCAATGATGATCTTTCCAACTCCCCCATCCACTTAACCACAAGTCTTCCAACGTTCCATCCATCACCAAACACTCATCCCAAACCCTTTCACCCCTCTACTCCAATCCTTGCATAAGCCATTATCCTATGGAAATTGATTAAACTCCTAAATCAATACAATACAAAGTGCATTATAGTCGCATAAATCTAAAATTCAAAGTGCATTGCAATCCAAAATCCTAAATCAAACATGTATTGTAGTCCTAAAAGTGTATACAACTATACAAAGTGCATTGCAATCCTAAATCAAATATATATTTATATTATGTAAATCAATGAAGTCCTAAAGAAATACAATACAAAGTGGATTATAGACCTAGTAAATTAAAGTGCAAAGTGCAAAGTGCATTGCAATCCTAAATGCTAAATCAAACATGCATTGTAGTCCTAAAAGTGTATACAACTATACAAAGTGCATTGCAATCTTAAATCAAATATATTTATATTATGAAAATTAGTAAATTCCTAAAGCAATACAATACAAAGTACATTACCATCCTATAAAACTAAGGTGCAAGGTGCATTGAAATCCTAAATCCTAAATCAAACATGCATTGCAGTCCTAAAAATGTATACAACAATACAAAGTGCATTGTAATCCTAAATTAAATATATATTTATATTATACAAATCAGTAAAGTCCTAAAGAAATACAATATAAAGTGCATTACAATGCTATAAAACTAAAGTTCAAAGTGTATTGTAATCCTAAATCAAATATATATTTACATTATACAAATCAGTAAAGTCCTATAGAAATAAAATACAAAGTGCATTACATTTTTATAACCCTCAAATATATGAGATGACTTTATGTTCAATTTTTCTATTAGAGGGTTTCAATTACAATGTTGATATCTATAAATGAATCCAACAACAAGGATAATATAGAAAGAATAGAAACTATCAAGTGTAAAACAACTAGGAAGGGACAAAAAAACTCAAGAGCATTAGGTATAGTTTGTAAAAAATAGGCCTTATTAAAACCAGCAATTAAAAACCATATCCAATTATGCAAATTAGTAAAGTCATAAAGAAGTACAATACAAAGTACAATTTACTCCTATAAAAGTAAAGTTCAAAGTGCATTGCAATCCTAAATGCTAAATACAATATACATTGCAGTCCAAATAGTGTATACAACTATACAAAGTGCTTTGCAATCCTAAATCAAATATGCATTGTAGTCCCAGAAAGCATCGAAAGACACTCAATAATTAAGGATGTCGTAACGTATCTAGAAAATAGAAAGAATTGTAAGTCACTACTTCCATATCTTCAATTGTGTTCATGTCAACGTGTTTTGTGTTGATTCTTCTTAATTAGTTTCACATAAGGAGATCCAAAAGCCAAAAGAGTATTTATAATATTGTTTGTATGGCAAGTAGTGGCTTACAAGGATTTCTATTCTCAAATTTTTTTACGATACTCAGAATTATAGGGTGCTTTCGACGCCTTCAATGAAATTGAGCAAAGACAAAAGAAAAACATAAACAATAATACTTGTACCATTACACATTATCTACTAGAAGTGGAGCCGAAACATCTATACTATGAGAAGCATGGAAATTGATTAAACTCCTAAAGAAATACAATACAAAGTGCATTACAGTGTTGTAAATCTTAAGTTCAAAGTGTATTGTAATCATAAATCCTAAATCAAACATGCATTGCAGTCCTAAAAGTGTATACAACTATACAATGTACATTGCAATCCTAAATCAAATGTGCATTGCAGACCTTTAAAGGCATTGGAAAACACCCTGTAATTAAGGATGTTGTAAAATATCTTGAAAATATAAAGTATTTTAAGACACTACTTCCATATCTTCTATTGTGTTCATGTCAACTTCATTTTTGTTATGGCTTACGTGCCTTTCTATTCTAAATAGAGTTGACGACATCCCTAATTATAGGGCACCTTCAATGCCTTGAATGAAATTGAGAAAAGGTAAATGAGAAACATAAGCATAATATTTTAACCATTACACATAATCTACTAGAAGTGGACCCAAAACATCTATACTATGAGAAGCATGGAAATTGATTCTTTAACTTTATATATATATATATATATATATATATATATATATATATATATATATATATATATATATATATATATATATATATATATATATATATATATATATATATATATATATATATATATATATATATATATATATATATATATATAAGTCTTAAAATGGAAGCACTTCCATGATAAGAGTGTTTAGCCCTCCGAGTAAGTGGTCTGGGGTCATGTTAAGCGCCTTGATTAGGTCTTTGCATGTATTTGACTTTTCCTCCTGTTCTGCTTCCTTCTACACCCATTTTTCACTTCATATCTGCATTTCATAACATTCTGGGTCAAGATCCTAAGGTTTTTGACCATAAGGTCAAAGTCAACTTGATGGGGTCAAAGTTGACCTCTATCCTAACCTGGTCAGGATCGACCTCTATCCTGACCTGGTTAGGATCGACCTCAATCCTAACCTGGTCAGATACAACCTCGTCCTTGACCCCCTGTCCAGATTTCAAGTTTCCTTGATTTTCGGGTGTCGGGTTTCGGGGATATTTGTTTTCCCGCCTCCAGGTCGGCCATTTTGGGTTTCAGAATGGTAAATCCTTAAAGTGCATTTAATCTAGGTATATTTTCTAAAGGTTAGGACCTAATTGAGATTTAATTCACCAAGGTGGTCCCTCTAGAAGATTGTGCCCTAGTTCACTATAAAAGGAGGCTTTCCTCTCTCATTTTCATCATCAAATTTTGTGAGAACATCTCATCTTCAAGCAATTTCATGAGCGAGCTCTCAAGTGAAAGCAAGTGAATTCAAGAAAGCCTTCAAGCATTCAAGTGTTCAAGCATTCATCCATCAAGGAGATCCATTGTTAGCCATTGAAGGATTCAATCTCTTTGGAGCCCCCTTGAAGATCCATCCTTCTACATTCATCCAAGCCTCCTCATATGCAAAGATCAATTCAAGATTGGTGTTGAAGATCAAATGTCATTGATTTGAGACATCCTACATTCATTCTACATCCATTGAAGCATTCCTATTTGTGGATTTGAGAATTTGAATCCTCTATAAGGACTTCAACATAAGCGAGGTGAATTGTTTCAATTACTTTGTTTATGCACACTACATTTCAATTCAATTTCAAGGTTAATTCCTAAATTGGGGTTTGACTAAGGCAGACCCCCCATACAAACAAAAACCTCCTTTTTTTTGCAGGTACAGGTGCGAAATTTTAGATCTGAGATCGGATTTGGATACCTTTTTCGACGAACTTTTGAAATTTGCGAACAAAGTCAGAATCGACCTTCAAATAAAGAATGTAGCCTTTGACCTTTTATGAGAGTCAAAGACTACCTACTATCGGAAAGACAAAAGATTTTTGGGTTTTCTTTGTCTCGACATTTTCAATCTGAAATAGGTTGCAGAATTGCCCGAAAGTACACACAGACATTAGAAATTAGCATTTTCTAGATTTGCCCTAATTTGAGGTTAGTACTTGTATTTCAATTATTTTAGATTTCAAGCATAATTCTCCATAGGGAAATATAGGGTTTTTCTCTCTCTTTCATATTCTCCATAGATTGATTCGATTGTGCATTAACCTTTTGGTTGATCAAATTGGATCTCTCCTTTGGGCATTTGGATTTAGGAGTGGATCTCATATTTCCCCTACATTATATACATTTGAATAGGTGTGATTCCATTTTACCCCTATTCATTTTGGTGAACCTGACTAGCTTACTCTCTTTCTTTTTGGTGTTAGATTTCCTTTATCTTGTTGGTATTGGATTTTTCTTTTGTGTTAGATCTTGAATGCTAATTAGATTTCAAAAATACAAAAATATTCATGCTTTATGTGTTCTTAGTTTAGTTCATTCGCATTGCATTGGTTTATGAGCTTTACTACTACTAGTCCTACTTATAACATTCCAGTTAGAAGAAGCCATAGACTCATGGGTGCCTTTGATCCTGAATCTTCCTCTCCTTTCCTTAGGGTCCCGGATGATAATTTGATTCTTCATGATTCCAATCCTACTATGCAGCAAAACTCTTCTCACTCATCTCATGATGAGGATGACACTTTAAGAGTTCCTCTTGAACAAGTTCAAAAACTTTCAACTGAACTTGATCAAATGGGTAATTGGCTTATTCAAGAGAACCATAATCAAGATTCTATTCAAGCTATAGAGGCTCTTAAGAAATTTCTCTATGATAGTGATCAAGGTGTTAAACCTCTTGCGTGGTATTACTCACCTTGTGCATTCAAATATTAAACCTTTAGTTCAAGAAGCTCAAGATTTAGGGTTGATTCCTCCTATCACTAGTGTTGAACCTCCTTCTAATCCTTTACCTAGTATTCCTACCTATACCCCTTCTTTGGTGACTGTGATGGTTCCCTCTAGTTTTCATTTTGTGTCCCTTCCTACATCACAACCTTCATATCATAATATTCCTTTTACTTATTCCAATCCGCTTCCAACTGTAGTTCCTAATGTTCCTCTAGTTGTGTCTTCTATTCCTGCAATTTCTTACACTTTACCTAGTGTGTCTAATATTGCTACTCCTACTATTTCTTCTAATGATTCAACAATCGTCAGTTTGGCTCAAACTGTGTCATCCTTACAACAACAACTTGCTTCCCTAACTCAAAACAAGTTTAGTATCCCTACATGTGACATGGGAAGTCCTTTGTCCTTGGATATTATTCGTACTCCTATTCCTCAGCAAGTCGATATGCCTCATCTTGAGAATTATAATGGAAAAGGAGATCCTATTCATCATGTTAAAACATTCCAAATCCTTTGTAGTGATTATGCTCATGACCATAGGATTTTAGCCAAACTATTTGCTAGAACTTTCCGTGACAAGGCCTTACAATGGTTTTGTTCCTTGCCTCCTTATTCTATTGATTCCTTTCCAAAACTTGCTAATGCCTTTATTCATCAATTTCAAAACAACATTGGCCGGCAAGTGTCTTTGACTAATTTGATGCATTGTAAACAAAGTGCTAAAGAAAAATTAACTAAATTTATTGGTGGATTTAAGCATTTGCATGCTCAGATTTCCTATCCTGTTCCTGATATTGATATTCAACGTATGTTTATTTCAAATTTGCAAAAGAATATTAGAGATCATATTCTGCTTACTGAATTTACCTCTTTTCAACAACTTTGTGCAATGCTTCATCATTATCAATTACAAGTGAGTCAATTTGAGAGAAACACTCCAATGGCTCCTGTTCCAGTTGATAAGAGTGATGCTGCTCCTAATCCAAAAAAATTTCAAAAATTCAACAACTATGTCAAGATAAACAAACAAGCGAATGCACTTGCTGATCAAGTTGCTGTTGCATCTCACAATGCCACTTCTGCATCCACTGCTTTCGATTAAATCGTATGTTTGCTCCTCTTTCCGAATCTTTACATGCTATTATGAATAGGTTGTTAGCTGCTAATATGATTACTTTACCTCCTATTCAACCTCTTTTACCTATTACGATTGCTTCTAAATCTTTTGATCAAAATACTTTTTGTCAATATCATCGTCAGAATGGTCATGATACTGAGAAATGCTATTCTTTAAAACATAAGGTTCAAGACTTAATTGACTCTAATACCTTATATGTTGATAATCTTGATGGTAGTAGGAACAAATCTGTCTCTCCTCCTAATCAAAACCTTCAAATCTATACGAATCCTTTACCTATGCATGATACTAATACCATTGCTCAACCATCTGCTGTGGAAATTGTGTATGACTCAAAGATGGATGATCTCAATCATGTTGTTAATCAAGTGGAGCATGTTGGTCAATCTGTATCTTCATCTCCACCTCAACCTCAACCTAAACCTTAACCTCAACCTCAGATTCAATCTCAAGTTCAATCTCAGCCTCGACCAAAACCTAAACCTAAACTGAAAACTCAACCTAAACCTCGACAACAACCTAAGAATAAAAGACCTTTGAAACTTTTGATTACCTTTGATGACTCTGAGACTATTAAAGCTCCTGATGGTCCCCTTTACATTTATGCTAGGATTTCTTAGAAACCTACTCATAGTTGTCTTGTTGATCCTACATCCTTAGTCAATGTTATTACTGAAGAAATTTTTTTTATGAAAAGCTTACAACACGATTCTTATGATACATCGGATGTGTGGATTCAAACTTGTAATTGTTTTCTTTATCCATCTTTTGGTTCTATTATTTTACCATTTGAACTTTGTGGAAAAATTGTGAACACTACCTTTTTTGTGGTTCCTACTTCCGATCAATTTCAAGTTAAGCTAGGTTTGCCTTGGTTAAATGCCATGCTGTTAGGAATGGGAACACTGAGAGGGGGGGGGGGGGTGAATCAATGTTCACTGTATTTTAACTTTTTAATTTAATCTGAATACCGAAATATAAATGCTTAAGTACTGAATTAAACATTCACATAAACATGAAACATGAAATCAACACATGACACCAATATGGTTACAGGGAAACCCAAATAGGTAAAAACTCCGGTGGGACTTGATACCCACTAATAATCTGCACTAGTGTTTTGTGATCCTTGTTAGAAGATCCTTTACCTTGTTAGGGGTAGCTTTACAATGCTTTTAGTACAGTAGACCTTGTTAAGGGTCGGACCCTGTTAGGAGTCTTTTACAATGATCCCTATTAGGTGAGTGGACTCACTGTCCTAGAGCTCACTACTCAAATGATGAAGGCTACAATCTTCTGAATCAGATACACACTATATCTGCAGGTGAACTGTTACTGTGACACTGCTTGTCAGATCAGTTCCTTTGGTGCGTTGATGCTTTGACCTCTTGCAAAGCTCTAATACATCATATGCTCTCTTCACATACCTTTGCTCTACTTGTCACAACTCTATTTCCACTTCCATACCGAATACAATGGGCACACCTTATATTTATGTGCTCATACCAATTATACAATTAGGTTGGCCCTATAACTAATTACAAATAACGCTTCCAAATAAATTGGCTTAAGTGTGCTTACAATTATACATATACATATGTCGGAAACATAAATACAATGGGCGTGTAGCCTCTACAACATTAATTTACAATCGCAAACCAAAATAGTCATAGTCGGCTCTATGCTCTGTTCTCTGCTAGCACACACTAGCTGTGCAACTTCAACTGACTATAACTTTCATATCTTTGCATATCTACTTATGTGCTCTTAGACTAAGCATAAGTATAGTCTAACAACCTTAACTTCCAGGGCACATACCTTAATTCATCCATACACACGTGCGCTGATGCTCTGAGTCTCTGGTTCTCTGTATGTTGTCCAGTCTTCAACACTTAACTGATTTCTGATCTTTACACTTGGTGCGCTAACTCCAAACTGCTATATGACTTTTTTGCCATAATGACAACACTATATCTAGTCATATACTTTAGTATAGACAACTTTCCAACAATCTCCCCCTTTGTGATTGATGGCAACAAAGGAATATGGCCAAGTCTCTAACTGTTCCTTTACACAAATTTTTTTTGTCTTCTATACATTTTATACAAACTCTTATATCTCCCTATACATATATGTACTCCATATTCCATATAACTCCCCCTTTGACATTAATGACAAAGGTTCATCAAAAAACTTTATCTACATACACTCATTGAGGGAAAACATTCGGATATGCAATCTTGAGTTTCTGGATCTCCTTCTTCCAAAAGGTTATCAAAGAATTGACTATCTGTAGATGGGCGCATAATGCATATTGAAGCTTCTCCATCTTGTCCAATTCTGTGCTCAGACCTTGATCATAGGTTATCATGGTCGCATCAATCTCCTTTATGTTTTGATTGAGAATGTCTAGTGAGGGCGCAAGAGCATTCCTCAATTGAGTCTGTCTAGACCTTATCTTCTCCATTTCTTTCTCTGCCTTCTCAATTATGTCCAACTGACCTTGATAGACATTATTGCACATGTTTACATTAGTGGCTGTGTCTAGCGCTGAAATCTTCACCTTCTCAATCATTGTCTCTGCATTTTTTATCTTCTTAAGATGGGCATCAGTGAACTTATCCTGATCCATGGATTCTGCAATGACTTTCCTTCCTTGATCTGCAAACTCCTTCAATGATGCTTGACCAAACTTAAGAGAGTTCAAGTCTAGTGCAAAATTACTCATTAGTTCATTGAGTCTCTTCTTTAAGTATTTCTCCTCTGCCACTATGGCCGCAGATTCTTCTAGGCTTGAAAAATTTACTTTGAATTGAGAGATGACTATGCTCACATCATCAACTGAATGTACATTTACCATTTTCTTATCTTCTGGCAGAAAAATGTTCAAAATATTTACTAATTCCACTAGGAGAGGATTCCTCATTACTTGCTTCTCCTTCGCCTTCTCCATAGCTAGGACACTGAACTTAATCAGGTCTTCTTCCTTCCAGGAGTCCAAACTGCTAGTGTCAGGTGTGAAACTTGACAACAATGCTAAGGAGGGAGTGATGGGAGTGCTATCCATCACCTCTTGCTTCACCTTGACCAAATCAATAGAAGATTCATCTTTCTTTTCTATCTCTACTCCTTTCTTTTCTTCTTCTTTCTCATCAAATATATTTTCTATGATTACTTCTTCTTGCTGAGTGGGAGGGGTATTGTTGCATAATATTTCTGCTTCCTCAATGCTGACAAATGCTTCCTCAAACTTGTCCAAGTCCTTATCAGTAGCCGCCATGGCTATTTCCACATTATCTATGATAATTGTGCTATCTTTGGGTGATTTTGTCATAGGCGCAGACTGATCTGCTTCTGTTTGAGTTTCTGCTATGGACGCTGAGTCCTGAGGACCTACCATTGGTACATTAGTGGGCTCTGCCACTTTATCATCCTTAATGGGCGTAGTGGGTGGTTTGATCTGTTGTTCCAATAACACCTTTTCAAAGGCCTTCTCCATTTCCTTTGTTATCAACTCATAATCTTTGTTCATAATGTGAGAATTCTCATCTTTGTTCTAAGGTGTGGCTTTACCAAATTCAATATCAGATTGATTTCTTCTTTAGAACATACAGGCAGAGTGTCTTCTAGCACTTTTTCCCTGATCCTTAGGTCTTCTTCATTTGCTTGTCTTTTAAGGTTTTTGAGAATGTCCCATACATTATCTGGTATTTCTGTTTTCAATTCAAGAACTGTCTTTTTGAACTTTATCATATGTTTGATAATCATACCATGAATTTCAAACTTATCAATCTCACTGTATGATTCATAGAACTTCCCTATTTGATCAATCCTTCCCTCATCAACAATTCTTGCATATAGAACTTTGAGGCTAGGTTTGAATCTTGCCTGAGGAGGTGCTTGAGTGTTTTTCTTGCTCCTTAATGCTTGCGAGGATGGATGACTAGTGCTTGCTTCTTTCTTCCTCTTGAATAGAGGCTTATACTTCGGAGGAGTATCTTTCGGCGTAGAAGGAGTACTATCTTCCTTATCCTTCTGACTGTCATCTTTTTCAATTTTTATCTTTTTCATCTTGGGATCTTCTTGTTCTTCTGCTGCGCTCTTCAATTATAGGGCAATCTTCTCATCCCTTGCTTTATCAAGGTCTGCTTGTGATACACCATGAATCCTTAGAATCTCTGATGTGACCTTTGCAACCTTTCTTTTTGTTGCAGCACTGTTTAGCTTATCATCAACTTCTCTAGTATTTTCTTCATAGGTTCCCCACCTAGGTTCATTGACATCCTTAGAGGTTTATAGCAGTACCTGTGCATAAGCTTCAAGAAATTATTCTTCAACCTCATACCCAAGTGGATGAATCCACTTAGTCCTAGGTTCCATAGCTTCCATATATGTAGTATCAATCTCCACCATGAAGCATATTGTATCCTTATACTTCTCTACAATACTCTCAGGAATCATGTGCCTCATCTGCATTCTTGCTCTGAAAGTCTTCAATTCTAGGGTAATGTAATCTCTAAGTGTGCTTTCTGTGGTTGCCTTGTTTGATATCTGAGGCATGGTAGGAATGGACTTGTCTAGATACAAGTCTGACACTTTACCAACTATATGAAGGTACGTATAGATGATTCGGGACCCAAACCTGAATACCTTAGTCTTATCATGTTTTATAGCTTTGATATTGTCTATCAACTATGCACGCAAGATCTCACACAAGTTGAACTCTCCATCTTCTTGCACAAGACAGATGGCTACTAGAATAGTGCTTGCAGACACACTATTCACCTTGCTGGTGTGATAAAATCTGTAACCCAATATCATTGATATCAATTTGATGTTTGGTTGCTCTATAGGCTCAATGGTCATGCTGCACTTATCACTTCTGGATTTACACACTTGCTCCACCATTTTCTTGACATCCTTACCCATAGGAAGGATGGCGCCTATCTTAGAAAGGCCTGTCATCTCATGAGTTAGGTCTCCTATTATTCTTATTGGTACATCTCCAATTCAAAACAAGTCATCATAGATTCTACTCAACAATATTTTAATCCATTCGGTTTCATAGAATTCATATGCCATGGCATACTCAACAATGGGGTGATCATTCCATTTGGTGTATTCATCCATGAACGTTTTGTCTAGTTTCAACATTGTGTTCATGTGCACCCTTAACCTATCCAGTCCAACATGTTCCTTCTTACAATAGATGTAAGCCCTTATGTCTTCTACATGCATGACGCCCATCGGTGTGCGGGAGAATGCTCCCTCTAAATCATCTAGGGTTGATTTAAACGGGTGCCTCTTGAAAACATACCTCTTCTTCTCAGCAACATCAAAAACAATAGGAGTGACCATGAATTACTTGATATTCACTTTCCAAATGATCTCTGAGATGTTCTGATGGTTTTTGAATCAGCGCAATGAGCTAGGGTTTCTGCAATCGATCAAATGCACTGCAATTACTAATAGCTCAATCTTCAAATCTCCACAACAACTTCCAAGGCTTAATCTTCTCTCCAATCGCTCTTAGTATGAATGCAATGAGTGAATAAATAACTTTCTGTGTACTTAAAGTAAGAATTTCGCCATTAATGCAACTCACGTAAACCAAGCTGTCACTTCAAAGTTTCAAACTTGAGTTTCGCTAACAATCAGCATTTGTGCTCTTGCACAACAATTCCTATACACTTCAATAGCTTAAGTCCAAAGGCGCATACTCTGAGGATGAGTATACCAGCCACACAGGAGTCTAGAGCTAAATTAGCTCCCCCTATGACCCTGAGGGCCATTTATGCAGATGTAGAGGGTGCGTCCACTTGGGATGCATCCAATACATTCTCAACAACATTGTCCTTCTTTCCTTCTAACCAAATCAAGCTTGCATCCTTTGAGGCCTTCACAAACTTGACTTCTACTTCAGGATCCAAAACTGGTTCTTTGGTCTTTTTAGGGCTTTCTTGACCTTGCATCCTTGATCTACAAAACTTTGAGATATGTCCAGCCTTGTTACAGGTGTGACAAATCACTAGAGGTCTATTATTCCTCGGTGCATTGACATGAGTCACCATTCTGCATGTTCTGGCTAAGTGACCATTATAGTTACATATCTAACATGTAACATTCTGAGAACTTCTAACATTTGTCTAATTCTAATTTCTTTGATCATGCTGAATCCTACTCTTCTTACTAGTCTTGCAATTTATTGCTCTATGACCAAATCTATTACATGTATAACAATAACCATTAAAAGGTTTTACCTCTGTACAATTTCTTGCAATGTGTCCATGCTTGTTACATGCAAAACAGGTGTGTTCTATAGGCTTGTGCTCATTCTTAGGAGGATTACTATTGTCTTTGGTTTGATCTTCAATCTTCCCAGTATCAGTAGAGTCCTTTTGTGAATCCTTTCTTGCTTGCATACTATCAATCTGATTCTGTGCTTCATTATATCCAATACACCTAGTGTCTCCTTTGATTCTTCTTGCATACAACTGTGATTCTACCAATTCAGCACTGGTGTGTAATTTGTCAATATGATCCTTTGACTTCTTCAATTCAAATTCTAAGCTTTCTTTGATATTCTTTAGCTCCAAGATTTCTAAGTTAGCTTCCCTTAGTTCTTCATTCAGTTGAAGGTTCTCCTTGACTTGTTCATTGTAAACATCTTGATTGTTCATTAGTTTGTCATCTAATTCTTCAAGCTGACTCAATAGAGATGCATTTTCTTCACTTAACTTCTTGACTTTTTCTTCAAGTTCACTATTAGAGCGTCCTTTCAAATATTTTCTTAGTCTTTTGATAACTAATTGAGCATCACTGACTTTTTCTTTTAGTTCTTCAATTTATCTTTCTGAATTGTCCAGGTCTTCAAGAGCTGCTTCAAGATTTTTCTTCAAATATTTCATATCTGCTTTGTCCATGATCTCCTCAAGTGGTTAAACTTATGTATTGAGGACCAGAGCTCTGATACTAATTGTTAGGAATGGGAACACTGAGAGGGGGGGTGAATCAATGTTCACTGTATTTTAAATTCACTTTAATCTTAATACTAAATTATAAATGCTTAAGTACTAAATTAAACATTCACATAAACATGAAACATGAAATCAACACATGACACCAATATGGTTACGGGGAAACCCAAATAGGTAAAAACCCCGGTGGGACTTGATACCCACTAATAATCTGCACTAGTGTTTTGTGATCCTTGTTAGAAGATCCTTTACCATGTTAGGAGTAGCTTTACAATTCTTTTAGTACAGTAGACCTTGTTAAGGGTCAGACCCTGTTAGAAGTCTTTTACAATGATCCTTGTTAGGGGAGTGGACTCACTATCCTAGAGCTCACTGTTCAAATGATGAAGGCTACAACCTTTTGAATCAGATACACACTATATCTACAGGTGAACTGTTACTGTGACATTGCTTGTCAGATCAGTTCCTTTGGTGCACTGATGCTTTGACCTCTTGCAAAGCTCTAATACATCATATGCTCTCTTTGCATACCTCTTCTCTGCTTGTCACAATTCTATTTCCACTTCCATACCAAATACAATGGGCGCACCTTATATTTATGTGCTCATACCAATTATACAATTAGGTCGGCCCTATAACTAATTACAAATAATGCTTCCAAATGAATTGGCTTAAGCGTGCTTACAATTATACATATACATATGTCGGCAACCTAAATACAATGGGTACATAGCCTCTACAATATTAATTTACAATCACAAACCAAAATAGTCATAGTCGGCTCTATGCTATGTTCTCTGCTGGCACACACTGGCTGTGCAACTTCAACTGACTGTAACTTTCACATCTTTGCATATCTACTTATGTGCTCTTAGACTAAGCATAAGTATAGTCTAACAACCTTAACTTCCAGGGTGCATACCTTAATTCATCCGTACACACGTGCGCTGATGCTCTAAGTCTCTGGTGCTTTGTATGCTGTCCAGTCTTCAACACTTAACTGATTTCTGATCTTTACACTTGGTGCGCTGACTCCAAACTGCTATATGACTTTGTTGCCATAATGACAACACTATATCTAGTCATATACTTCAATATAGACAACTTGCCAACACATGCATGCTATTGCTTCACCTATCCATAAGTGTCTTAAGTTCATTCATGATGAAGAAGTGAAGATGATTAATCATAGTTTATATCAACCTTCTAGGCCTAGAGATTGTGTTGCTCTGCATTTCTTTTGGCCTTCATTACCCAATTCATATCCTCCTCGACCTGATAATCTTTTCTGTTCATATCAAGCTTATAAACATCATAAGATTCTTGAATTAAGCATACCTCCTATGGATCTTAATCGCGGTCTTTTGCCTACACCTTCTATACCTCCTTTAACTATGGCTTCTAGTTCTGTTAATCAAGTTCCTTCTATTGCTCTTCCTAAAGAACTTATCAAAGATCCTGTGATTGTTCCTCCTATTGTTGATGATCCTATTGATCTTCCTAAAGAACCTATGAAGGATCCTATGATTGTTCCTCCTAGTTCTCAACCTATTTCAAATAAATCAAAATGTAATCAAGCTACTAATGAACGTTGTAAAAAGCATCGTGATCATGCTAAAGCTCATAATTCTATTCTTCAAATATCCCTATATTCTTCGGATAAATCTATGCATGATGTGTTAGAAGAAGTTGTTACTAATAATGATGTTAATATGCATGATTATGATGATTCTATTCTTATCTTAGATCTTATTTTGATTAATTTGGATGAGGAAGATACTCTTGATGATACTGATGATGTTAATGATGAATTTGAGACTATTGACATTGGCATTGATTTACCTAATATGCTTTCATCACAATTAACTCTTACACCTAGTGTCGAACATTGTGATTCTCAAGAAGATCCTTGTTTGGAACTGGCTATCATTCCTACTGTGTTGGATATAGTCCCTCTTGTGAGTTACCCACCTTCCCTAAATGATATACAACGAGATGGGGAGAGTAGTGGCATGCTTGATCGGCTTGTCCTTCATGGTAGCTTTGTTGTGTGTTTTCCTGCTCTCCTGTGCTTCTCCCGTAATTTGTTTGCTAAATGTTGTTAGATTCTTTTATATGATCCTTGTTACTTAGTTGGTACAAGGTGATGAAGGAATCGAAAATGTTGTTCAAATTCTTCTATATGTATCTCTATTCTTTTATGCATTGTTCAATGTTATGTTGTAATTGTGCTATTGTTCGTAAATGTTCCTTGTGTAATCTGCTTGGATTCGAGATATGGTAGCACTAAATTCTTTTTGGTCTCCATGTCATGGTTTGAAAAGATTCTCCTTCGTATATCTTATGTGATATTTCCTCCTTTGTGATCATAGTTCTACTTTCTTTGGGGAATGATGTCAATTCATTTGCAATAATATCATATATATATTATCTTATGATCATACTGACCCCACGGTAGGTAGATCCCTTATGTGTTCTCTGTATGTTTCTGTGATATTTCCCTTGATTTGTCTTTGTCTAGGGGCATCTCGACGTGGAAACATAATCAATGGAGTTGTTTGTGTTTCCGTTAAAGCCATTGCTCATGTTAAAGTGTCAGCAATGACTTTAACGTAGGGGCATATGCTCTGCTCACCTGTTGCACACACACACGTTTATTTTGATACGCACATATTTTTCAAAATACCTTTTTCTCCCTTTTTGGATTAGTAACTAATCCTTAAAGCATGAATTTATATTTTAGCATCTCTTGATCTCTCCAGTTTCAAATATACATATATTTTGATCCCTTAAGGTCGGAGGTGTCCTTAAGACTGGATCTCTTTTGTTGTTGGTTTTATTCTTATGGAATAGAATATTCCTAAGGGTGAATCCTTGATGGGTTGACTAGTGAGTAGCCACATTCACTAGGAGGTTCAATTCCATCTTTCCAATTGTGTTGTTTCCTTGTGTGGTTCACAATGGAACATAGGTTCTCATTGGGCGAGGTAATCACACCCTTTCTTTCTCTCTCTAGAGATGTCTCTCTTATTGTGATATGGGAGTCGACGAAGACTTGAGTCCGTGGGGGCTTAAGGTTTCTCTTTGTCCCTTGGATTACGATAAGATTATCTTTTCATTTTGATATCCTTTACCAAGAGTTTGCATCAGGTCCATACTCTTGCTAAAGTGGGGGCTTAATGTATCATCTTAAAATGGAAGCACTTCCATAATAAGAGCGTTTAGCCCTACGAGTAAGTGGTCTGGGGTCATGTTAAGCGCCTTGATCAGGTGGATCAACCTCTATCCTGACTTGGTCAGATACAACCTTGTACTTGACCCCCTATCTAGATTTCAAGTTTCCTTGATTTTCGGGTGTTAGGTTTCGGGGATATTTGTTTTCCTGCCTCCGGGTCAGCCATTTCTGGTTTCAGAATGGTAAATCCTTAAAGTGCATTTAACCTAGGTATATTTTCTAAAGGTTAGGACCTAATTGGGATTTAATTCTCCAAGGTGGCCCCTCTAGAGGATTGTGCCCTAGTTCACTATAAAAAGAGGCCTTCCTCTCTCATTTTCATCATCAAGTTTTGTGAGAACATCTCATCTTCAAGCAATTTCATGAGCGAGCTCTCAAGTGCAAGAAAGTGAATTCAAGCAAGCCTTCAAGAATTCAAGTGTTCAAGCATTCATCCATCAAGGATATCCATTGTTAGTCATTGAAGGATTCAATCTCTTTGGAGCCCCCTTGAAGATCCATCCTTCTATATTCATCCAAGCCTCCTCATATGCAAAGATCAATTCAAGATTGGTGTTGAAGATCAAATGCCATGAATTTGAGACATCCTACATTCATTCTACATCCATTGAAGCATTCCTATTTGTGGATTTGAGGATTCAAATCCTCTACAAGGACTTCAACATAAGCAAGGTGAATTGTTTCAATTACTTTGTTTATGAACACTACATTTCAATTCAATTTCAAGGTTAAATCCTAAATTGGGGTTTGACCAAGGCAAACCCCTCATACAAACAAAAAACCCTTTTTTCTTGTAGGTACAGGTGCAAAATTTTAGATCTGAGATTGGATTTGGATACCCTTTTCAGCGAACTTTCGAGATCTGTGAACAAAGTTAGAATCGACCTTCAAATAAAAAATGTAGCCTTTGACCTTTTATGAGGGTCAAAGACTACCTGTTGTCGGAAAGACAAAAGATTTCTAGATTTTCTTTGTCTCGACATTTCTAGTCCAAAATAGGTTGCAGAATTGCTCGAAAGTACACACAGACATCAGAAATTGGCATTTTCTAAATTTGCCCTAATTTGAGGTTAGTACTTGTATTTCAATTATTTCAGATTTCAAGCATAATTCTTCATAGGGAAATATAGGGTTTTTCTCTCTCTTTCATATTCTCCATAGATGGATTCGATTGTGCATTAACTTTTTGGTTGATCAAATTGGATCTCTCCTTTGGGCATTTGGATTTAGGAGTGGATCTCATATTTCCCCTACATCATATACATTTGAATAGGTGTGATTCCATTCTACCCTTATTCAATATATATATATATATATATATATATATATATATATATATATATATATATATATATATATATATATATATATATATATATATATATATATATATATATATATTGGATAGAATTAAATTGGAATAGGTGTGTGATGTGAATAGATAGGATGTGAAGTATATGTAATGGAAAATGTTGTGGACATACAAACTAAATGAAACATAAATACTTATCTATAAAGAAGGCTGATGAAGAAATCACTATTTTTTGATGTCTATGCACAGTTTCGGAAAATTCTACAACCTACTCTGGACTGGAAATGCCGAGATAGAGAAACCTCAGAAAACTTTTGTCTTTCTGGAAGTAGGTCGTCCTTGACCCAGATAATGGGGCAAGGTCTTACATCAGGGCATGATCCTACCCCTCATTGAAGGTCGTCTCTGACGGAAATTCTATTTGCAGATCTCGGAAGTTCGTTGAAAAGGGTATCCAGATTTGCACTTCAATTCGTTGTTCTGTACCTATACCTGCAATAAAAATGGTTTTTTTGTTTGGATGAGGGGTTTGCCTCGGTCAAACCCAGGTTTGGAATCAACCTTAATAATGAAATTGAAATAGAGAATGCTAGCAAGTAGTAGAAGTAGATCTAACAACGAAGCTATGATATTCGATAGATATGCAATTGTATTTGAAATGTAAACAATTATATTAATATGAAAGCTTGGACTCAACAATGTAAATCAAAATCATAAATGTAAATCCAAAACCTCCATGATTGTATGCTTGGAATCCACCTTGAGAGAGGAATAAATGGATCTTGAAGATGGACAAAGGATCTTGAAGGAAGATCACATGACCATGATGGCTAGATCTAGGGTTTTGAATGATGAATCTTGAATACTTGAACCAAATCCCTTCAAAGGCTTGAATTCTTGAATCTTTGATCTTCAAAGGAGAACTTGAATGAAGATGAGGGCTTGAATGCTTCCTTGAAAATACTTGATGAAATGCTTGCTTGATCTTTCTTTTGATTAATGTATTGCAAAACTTGATGTCTTGATCATGAAAGTGGATTGATAAAATGAGAGAGGAAGGCCTCCTTTTATAGTGATCTAGGGCACATAATTCTAGAGAGGCCGACATTGGAGAATTAAATCCCAATTAACCTTAACCCCTAGAAATAGACCTAGATTAAATGCAATTTAAGAGTTTACCATTCTGAAACCCGAAACAGCTGACCCGAAAGTGGGAAAATAAAACTTGTTGAGACCCGACATCCTGAAACTTCTGGAATTTGAAAAGTGGACCTCGGGTCAGGGACGAGGTAGTCTCTACCCTAGGTCAAGGATGAGGACCTAGGTCAGGGACTAGGTCGTCTTTGACCCATTAGGTCATCTTTGACCTAGAAAGTCAAGATCTTCAGATTCTTAGAGAAAGTTTGTAGAAATGAGGTTGGAAACAGGGAGAGAGAAGAAGAACAGGGGGAAACAACTAGATCCATGCAAAGACCCAATCAAGGTGCTTGAAATGACCCCAGACCACTTACTTAGAGAGCTAAACGCTCTTAACATGGAAGTGCTTCCATTTTAAGATGATATATTAAGCCCCCACTTTAGCAAGAGTATGGACTTGATGCAAAATCTTGGTAAAGGAGATGAAAGAAAAGATATGAGTGGATTCGCAACAAAATAAAATAACACTTAGCTAAGGACACAAGCCCCCAGGCTAAGGATTCTAACTCAACATACACACACGAGGGTGCGAAAACAAAAAGAAACTAAAACAACACAAAAGAGGGGTTAGTACTAAACAAACCCAAATCAACTAGCATAAGAAACCTTGCTAAGAAATGCTTCCTACACCAATATCATATTTGGAAAGCTATCATAAAAGCATAAATGATTACATAAAAAAGACAAGAGCAACACTATAAATAACATAGCTTTATGATCCAGTCCTACTAGCATGAAAGAGAAAAGAGAGAAAAGAGAAAGTGATTACCTCGCCTAGTAAGATGCCCACCTTACCATGAATCACCAAGGGAGAGAGAGCCAAACAGGTGGCCAAACTTGATAGTTCACCCATAAACTATGATTTCAATTGTAATGCGTCTTCTGACGACTTCTAGAATACCCATAGATCCACCTTCTTGTATCACTACGAATATGAAATGTGTGTCTCCTCAAGATTTAGCAACTTATGTGTGTTACCTTCGGAAGATTTAGCTTATTGAAAATGTGTGTCTTTTCAGAATTTAGCAACTTATGTGCATTACCTTCTAAGATTTAGCATATAAAATAAAACTATAGTACAAGGGAGACCCTATATATGCCCCCCTCCTTATCGTGGCTGTCTACTAGACATGATAAGGAAGAGGAAGAGGATACCTACTTCAAAATGCAAGGAGATATCCTATTTAGCAACAATGTATACCATATTCTTAACGAGGGATATTGACCCTTACATCCAAGAGTATAGATAATTGTGAAAAGGATATGTCACTCATGGAAAAAGGATCCTCAATGAAAGAGATCTTATCAACAAGACCCCCACCATAGAGGAGTGATTTTAGATGAAATATCATCTTTCAAAGGTGGGAACAAAGATTCAATCATCAAGCGTCCTACAAAGAAGAGGAAAAGGAATCTTTGGAATGAGGGAAACAACTCTAACACCAAAGCAAGGGTAGCATTTTATAAAGAACATAATTTTCAACATAGAGAAGAGGTGATGACCTAGGACAACAACCTCTCATATAAAAAGGTTATCCATGGTCAAAACATCTGTTAATATGATGAAATAATATTGCAATATAAACAAATACCACTAAGCTAAGGAAAGTAAATCCCTAGACAAAGAGAAAGAAGGAAGAACCTTGCCCCCCAGGGATAGAGACAAGGGATACCTTTACAAAAAAAATGTCTTAGAAAAGATATCTTGAATAGAATCTATGAATGATTATAAACATACTACAAAACCATATAGAGATAGGATAGAAAGAATACCAATTAAGCTCAATAAAAAGCCCAATGGATCCTAGGAGACTAGATGGAAATAAACCTCTTGCCCCCCAGTCCAGAGACAAGAGGAGAAGAAATCTATATTATATCATAACGAGGGGAATCCCCTATATCAAAATTACGAAGGAATTGTAAAACTGCACGAGAATGAGATATAATTCCTAAAGCAGCTCTTTCTCTAACATATAACTTGAAATGTTTACAATCAGCAAGTAAATGTGTATTACTATAATGAAAAGGACATTTGTACTTGGATAAAGCATTTTTCGGTATAGGTTTAAAGATTTCTTTTTTGGAATTCATTAATTGAACATACACCTTCTTAGCTACATCTTGACAAGTATCAGTGTTATCTACAGTGGGTGTAGGGAGAAGAATATGAAGAGGAGGATGATGATCAACATCACCTACCTTGACTTGAAAATGCAAACAACCAACACCATGCAAATCATGTTTAGGGGGTATATGAACCGGATATTTGATACCATGTTCATTAAATCCAAGCCCTAAACCTCTATAACCTTGTTTGGTTATCATATTATATCCAGTAGTGTATATATCATGTAAAGCTTCTACAAGAGGTGATTGTTTATCATGCTCATGAGTAAAGGTTGTAGAAGGTGGAATAATAGGTTTTGAAGAAGTTTCTTTACCCTTTCCTTTAATATCATCATGAATTGGAGGAGAAGGTAAATTAAAGAAATCTTGCACATTTGCATCCTGTACTATAGGTCGAATCCCATCACAAGTATGGGAAGAATTAGGGAGAGCAGATGGAGAATTAGTCATCGGATTAGGAATAAGATTAGGAATGATAGGATTAGGAAGATGAGGAGATGGTGTATCATCTACCAAATTCTTCACATAATCCAAGAGAGTAATAAGGCTACCACATAAATCTTTAATGAAAGTCTTGAAATTACGAAGACTAGTATCAGTCAATTTCACAAAAGCATAAGCAAGTGAAAAATGAAGGATCGTCAACATAATGAAGTGAATGATACTCTCATAAACATCATAGGTATGATAAAGAGATGCTAAAAGAAGGGTAATAAGGATCATGACCACACACCAAAGCATCTTAAGAATATTCATAGTAAATGAAATGCAAGAAATGTTTTTGTATTTTTGAAGAAATTTTGCAATGTTTTTTTTGTATTTTTGAAATATAAATGCAAGAGCATAAAAAAAATCTACTTTTATAAGTATGCAAATCTAACACCAAAAAGCAAGAGTTGTCGTAACACGGGTTCACCAAAATGAATAGATTTAAATTGGAATAGGTGTGTGATGTGAACAGATAGAATGTGAAGTATATGTAATGGAAAATGTTGTGGACATACAAACTAAATGAAACAAAAATACTTATCTCTAAAGAAGGCTGATGAAGAAATCACTATTTTCTTATGTTTGTGCATAGTTTCGGGAAATTCTGCAACCTGCTCCGGACTGGAAATGCCGAGACAGAGAAAGCTCAGAAAACTTTTGTCTTTCTGGAAGCAGGTCATCCTTGACCCAGATAACGGGTCAAGGTCTTACCCCGGGGCAAGATCCTACCCCTCACTGAAGGTTGTTTCCGATGGAAATTGTATTTGCAGATCTTAGAAGTTTGTCGAAAAGGGTATCCAGATCTGCACTTCAATTTTCTATCTTGTACTTGTACCTACAAAAAAAATGGTTTTGTTGTTTGGATGATGGGTTTGCCTTGGTTAAACCCCAATTTGGAATCAACCTTAATAATGAAATTGAAATAGAGAATGCTAGCAAGTAGTAGAAGTAGATCTAACATTGAAGCTATGATATTCGATAGATATGCAATTGTATTTGAAATGTAAACAAGTATATTGATATGAAAGCTTGGACTCAACAATGTAAATCAAAACCATAAATGTAAATCCAAAACCTCCATGATTGTATCCTTGGAATCCACCTTGAGAGAGGAATGAATGGATCTTGAAGATGAACAAAGGATCTTGAAGGAAGATCACACCACCATGATGGCTAGATCTAGGGTTTTGAATGATGAATCTTGAATACTTGAACCAAATCCCTTCAAAGGCTTGAATTCTTGAATCCTTGATCTTCAAAGGAGAACTTGAATGAAGATGAGGGTGATGCAGGTCAAGGATGGTGGATCCAATTAAGGACAGTCCAACCTTGTAGATTCAGAACAACACAACGGAATAACACAACAAGAGATGTTTCAAAACATATTTTCCATTAACATGCCCGATTGTAAGGCCTTCTGGGTTAGGGCCAATTACAATAAAAAACAATTCTGCAAGATCAACAAGATCCAATAGAACTCTAGTTAGTTCAGTTCTGAAAAATATTAGCAACTAATGGAAACCCTAAGGTAGATCTAAACTTGTGCTCGCAAGCCACCAAGCAATCTCCTTGTCTCCAAGTATGCAAACCACTAGCTCTGCTATTACAAACTATCAGATAATAATATGATCTACAAGATCTCTCAGGATCTATTCCACAACTTCACTTATCTGCTACCCCAGATCTGCTCTCAAAACTCCCAATCTCCATCTGAATACCTAAACAACTACCCAAACATCCTATAAATACTAATCATCAGCCACAAGTCGGCTAGATGAAACCATTAACTCCTCCTAACAAATATTAAATACAATACAAGTCAGCTCTCAAATAGCCTTACAATTATTTAATTCAACATGTCGGCCTCCATATCTACATAGGAGAATCCAACAAAAGCTACCAAAAATAAATGCACCAAGTCGGCCAAGAAAACCTCCAAGAACTCCAGTCGGTAAACTTGAACTACTAAGCACCAGAGAAACAACTGAGCACCAGTGAAACAACCGACCAAGCCAAGCAACACCGAGCAACACATGCATTACCGAGCACCAATTCCACCGAGCACAAGAAGTCTCACTGAGTTCCTTTAGTGACCGAGATTCCTTCAATAACTGAGACCATCGGTTAAGGCTGCAACTGAGTAACACTAGCCAAGAAACACACCACCATGCATATTCACTGAGGACTCAAGAATGCCCCTGCATCAAACACCCCAGGTTCGAAAAGATGTTCATATGTGGGAAGAACATCTTTTGGGATTCAACACATAAACCTTGAATCGGTTCTTCACATACAAGTCCTCCACCTTTTCACTTTGCATACTCTTCCACTTCAGCTTCCTCTGTCTGTTCAAGTCCTTCCTTGATATCACACATGTCTGTTCTCCAAACTGATCATTCATTCTCAGGATCTACCAAATCAACTCGGCTACCAATACTCAAACTTCTCCTACCAAGTGTTGTATCCATCAAAGACATCAGGGAAAACTTCTTGTCATCCTTCTCAATAGTAAACACATTCCCGACACAATCATACATATCTCTGCAATCATATTGCCAAGGTCTACCAAGCAATATATGACAACTATTCATCTCCACAATGTCACATAACATAAGATCCTTATACTAGCCAATCTAAAAATCAATAAAGCATTGTTATCTTACTTCTAGAGCATGATCATCTTGCAACCATCCAATCCTATAAGGATGTGGATGTCTCATTCTACTCAAACCAAGTTTCTGAACCATGTCCTCAGCAACAAGGTTATCAGTACTACCACTATCAACAATAACATCACAAATTTTACCTCTAGACTTGCACCGAGTCCTGAACAAGTTACTCCTCTGATAAGGTTCCTCCTTTGTATTGAGCAATGTTCGTCGATTCAACAATTTCTCAGATTCAAGTTCATTTTGAACATTTTTATTTACCACAACAACTCGTTAGTTACCAAGCTTCTTCTGTGTACACTAAAAAGAACGGTGTCCTTCTTCACCACAATTATAACAAGTACCTTTAAAGATAACTCTACTCGTCTTCTTCGGTTCTACAAGTTTATGTTCATCTTCTGCAGTCGTCGGTTTATCCTTCACTGAGTGATCAATCTTTTCCTTCCCTCAGGGATTACTGTATTGTTTCCTCTTCAACTTACCTTATGCCGTCAGAGCATACTAATAAGCATCTTCAACAAAATCAATCTTCAACATACCAAGCTCATCTTGAATATTGAATCTCAAACCATTCACATATCGAGCTACATTTTCCTTACCAAGTTCTCTATGTCCAAACCGAATAGTAAGTTTGTAGAACTCTTCGGTATAATCTTCAACGGTTAAATCCTTTTGTTTCAGATTCTGCAACTTCTTAAACAAGTCAATCTCATAGTAAATAGGTATGAACTTAGCTTTCAACTTAGTCACCATCAACCTCCACCGATTGATCTTCATTTCACCTTCATCTTCTCTATCTCTTTGTAATTATTTCCACCAAAGAGCAACATGTCCTTTTAATTTTGTTTGTGCTAACCTCACCCGAAGAGGATCTTCAATTTATTCTAGCTCAAAGAAATCTTCAAGTTCACCAATCCAATCAATCAAATTATTGGGCTTCAAAGTACCAGAGAAAGTAGAAACTTCCATTCGGTAACTATTACTTAACCGAGCTCCAAATCTATGCAACCGAGCAGTTTTGTCTTCACCAGATCTATTCCTCTGGTCATCACCACTAGATCCAGTAGCTTCAAAGTCTTCAATAGATTCCTCATAACCATCTTCAGTACCAACATTCTGAGGTACACCAGCAACAACTCTCATGATCTCAGCGACCATGTCATTCTTCATCAACTCCATCTCAGATGTGAAATCAGATTTCACCTTCTCTGTAATCCTAGATTCCATAGTATCGCAGAGATCCACAATCACTCTAGGGTCCAGTCTTCTCGAAGGAATCCTTAAAGATAAGAGAAACCCTCTGCAACAAACCCTACACCGATCACCTTGTGACAACCTCCAAGTTGTATGTAATTTAGATCGCAACTTGCCACCTTGCACAAACAACTAGGGCAAGATTCCACAAGTTCAGTGCTACAGATCTGTAACTCAGATCATACGATCTCTTCTCCCACAAGATCAACTTTGCAAGATCAGCCTTGCTAGGTCAACCTTCGCTCCACAAGATCAACTCAACTTTGATACCACCTAACGCAAGTCAAGGATGATGGATCCAATTAAGGACAGTCGAACCTTGTAGCTTTAGAACAACATAGCGGCATAACACAACAAGAGATGTTTCAAAACACATTTTCCATTAACATGCCCGACTGTAAGGCCTTCCGGGTTAGGGCCAATTATAATCATAAATAATTCTGCAAGATCAACAAGATCCAATACAAATCCAGCTAGTTCAGTTCGGAAAACTATCAACAACTGATGGAAACCCTAAGGAAGATCTGAACTTGTGCTCGCAAGCCACCAAGAAATCTCCTTGTCTCCAAGTATGCAAACCACTAGCTCTGCTATTACAAACTATAAGATAATAATATGATCTGCAAGATCTCGCAGGATCTTTTCCACAAATTCACTTATCTGCTACCCCAGATCTGCTCTCAGAACTCCTGATCTCCATCTGAATACCTAAACAACTACCCAAACATCCTATAAATACTAATCATCAGCCACAAGTCAGCTAGATGAAACCATTAACTCCTAAAAAATATTAAATGCAATACAAGTCGGCTCTCAAATAGCCTTACAATTATTTAATTCAACATGTCAGCCTCCAGATCCACATAAGAGAATCCAACAAAAGCTACCAACAATAAATGCACCAAGTCGGCCAAGCAAACCTCCAAGAACTCCAGTCGGTAAACCTGAATTACCGAGCGCCAGAGAAACAACCAAGCACCAATGGAACAACTGACCAAGCCAAGAAACACTGAGCAATAGAGGCATTACCAAGCACAAGAATTCTCACCGAGTTCCTCCAGCGACCGAGCTTCCTTCAATAACTAAGACCATTGGTTAAGGCTGCAACCGAGTAACACCGGCCAAGAAACACACCACCATGCAGATTCACCGAGGACCCAAGAATGCCCCTGCATCAGAGGGATTGAATGCTTCCTTGAAAATACTTGATGAAATGCTTTCTTAATCTTGCTTTTGATGAATGGATTGCAAAACTTGATGCCTTGATCATGAAAGTGGATTGATAAAATGAGAGAGGAAGGCCTCCTTTTATAGTGATCTAGGGCACAAACTTCTAGAGAGACTGAAATTGGAGAATTAAATCCCAATTAACCTTAACCCCTAGAAATGGACCTAGATTAAATGCAATTTAAGAGTTTACCATTCTGAAACCCGAAACAGCCGACCCAGAAACAAGAAAATAAAACTTTCCAAAACTCCACATCCTGAAACTTCTGGAGTTTGAAAATTGGACCTGGGTTCAGGGACGAGGTAGTCTCTGCCCTAGGTTAGGGATGAGGTCATCCTTGACCTAGGTTAGGGACTAGGTCATCCCTGACCCATCAGGTCATCTTTGACCCAGAAAGTCAAGATCTTTAGATTCTCAGAGAAAGTTTGCAAAAATGAGGTTGGAAACATGGAGAGAGAAGCATAACAGGGGAGAAACAACCAGATCCATGCAAAGACCCAATCAAGGCGCTTGACATGACCCCGGACCACTTACTCGGAGGGCTAAACGCTCTTAACATGGAAGTGCTTCCATTTTAAGATGATACATATATATATAGAGAGAGAGAGAGGGAGAGAGTTAGTTAGTTAGTTAGTTGAATGTCAAGGAATCAAAACAAACCACGAGGATGTGAAACAACTAGTGAGGGTATAGAAAATTGTAAGTGGAATGAACATGAAGGAAACAATACAAAAAACATTAGGTAAGTTTTTAAATGTGTAATGTTGTGAAATAGAAATGAACATGAATGAAACAGTAGAAATGATAGGTACATGGAAATGAATTCAACAGTGTCATGAAAGAGAGTTCAACAAGCATGGATAGAAATGAATGTTATATGGCTCGATCTGTGTGGATTCAAGCATATTGAATGGATTTGTAATGTTAATAGGTGTCCCCTAAGCCAAATGTAAGGTGAGTTGACACGTAGTAATTGCAGTTGCATGTTGCAGTGTAAGGTGACCACAAGAAGTAATGACGGTGAGGGTGGTGGAAGTAATGGCCATGCGAGAAAATGAGTTGGTTTGGAAATCTACTTGTATGTTAGAAGGTTTGTGTTGGTGTGGTGTCTTTAATTTGTGCACTCTTGTCAATTTGAATTTTGCATGTGAAGCTTTACTTGCAAGAATTCATCTGATTGGTAACAAAGACATGTCAAGTGGTTTAGGGTGGTCAGTTGTACATAGGCACTAGTGTTGTTAGAATTTGCATGGCAATGACAATTGTCAACTTGTTTTGGTTGCAAGGTCCATTTTGTCAGGTGCGGATGAGAAATGACCAACTTCACAAACAAGTTTAGTAAGAGTAGCATTGAAAACAACATAATTTTCAAAGAGAAAGGAATATGACCATTGTTACCAAATTGGTTTGTGACATTAGACTCATCACAACTGCATTCAGGCAAAATAGAACATGCATCCATGGGGTGATTCCTTTTGTGGCCATTGATAAATTGAAATGAATTATGAAATACTTAAGTGGAGCAGTCACATTGAAATTCATAAAACACTAAATTTGGAACCCGTAAACCCCAACATTGGAAATGTAATGGAAAACCCTTAAAACTATAATGGAAACACTTAAACTGATAAATTGAAATGGAAACCCTTAATGAAAAATATTTAAAAAATGGGCTCACCATTTGATTTGGGGTTGCCAACTTGGCTAGTTAGGCTGGCGGAAAAAAAATTGGGGGTTAAATCCATAAACGGTCAAATTGAAACCATTAAACAAATTAATTTACAATTTATTTTGACAACCAATCTTAGATACCAGCTTTTTTCCATAATGACCATCCATTCAATATTAACTTTTAAAGTAACTATTCTTTTATTAAAAAATATAAATAGTATTGTATCATAACTTCAATGATATGTCCAAAATTTATCATAGTTAACAAGTATTCGATTATAACCATACATTTTCTTTCCAAGATGATAATGAAAAAATTGAAAACATACTGCTCAAGGCTAAAGAAATCATCTTCAAATCAATACCAGAAAACATATATGTAGAACCCAACCCATTACCCTAGAGAAAAGGAGTTTGGAAGCTAGTGAATTGGTTGGACAAACAAGCACATCAAGTACAAAAGAGATGCTATAAAATACATATAAAAGAAGAGGAGGTATGTTAAAAAATAAATATTGAGATAGGAGAAGGCAAGCAATCAAACTTGCAAAAGACTCTAGACTACATTATTATAGTCAACCAATTAAACATTGGGAGGAAAACATCTCCAAACCAAATACCCCAAAGATGGCTAAAATTGGGAACTGCTGGGATGAGGGTATTGTGGGAGACATCACCAAAATTTTAACAGAATACGAAGAACTATTTTGGCGGATCTTTACAGAGATGAAAGGAATCAAACCAAAAGTGGGGACCATGAAAATATAGCTAAAAGAAGGAGCCAAATTAGTCAGTAAAGAGACCATACCAACAAAACCCAAATACAAAGAAAAGGGTTAAGTCTACATTTAAAAAAATGTACAGAGCTAGAATATAACTTGGCAGTATAATTTTTTTGAATGGATATGCCCAATGGTGATACAAAATTAAAAAAGATTGGTGAAATCCACAAGTACTTCAAGAAATGCTAGAAAAATTTAAAAGCATGCAAGTCTCCTTGAACCTACAAAAGTTCATTTTTTCAGTTCTATTTGGTATACTACTTGGGCACATAATTTGCACTGAAAGAATGATGATAGAGAATGAAAATTACACTTATAATGAATCTACCACTCATCAAGATAGAAAATGAAGTTAAAACATTTGTAGGATACACCAAATACCATAGAAAGTTCATTAAAGCCCATGCCACAATATTGATCCCATTGGAAGAGCTAATAAAAAAATGAAAACCCTTAACACAATAAATGAAAACCTCTAAAACACAAATTGAAAAGAATTTGGAAACCAATAACATATTATATTCAAACCATTTAACATATAACAAAGTAAACTGTTAGTACGTAATTTTGAAACCATTAAGCATAAAGTGGATAACTTATTAAACCCTAAAGAAGATAACATATTTAACAGTTGTAATTAAACCATAAAGCAAATAGCTTATTAAACCCTTAAATCCTAACATTAGTGCAATCCATTAATAGTCACAGTTAAACTATAAAGAAGATAGCTTATTAAACCCTGAAACCCCAACATTTGAAATGAAAACCAATAATACATGTTATATGTGATAAGTAGAACACTTATATGCAAAGTAAGAGGCAGAATGCGAGCAAGGATGCTAGACAACCTAAACAAATCAAATTTCCTTCACTATGAACATACCAGTGACCCTAAAACACAAGAGTATGATTGCCTTGAGGATAAAAGTGTTAATGAACAGAAGAAATCTTGTTCAGAAACGCAAAGCAACACAAAAGACACAAGCAGCACCAAAGACATCCAAAAAAATAAACATTAGAGGTTAATGTTAGTGAAACAACCCAAAAAATCTAAACACGACAGATTTCATTGGCCCCAATGGTGAAAGGTGGCCTTAGTGAGGAGCAATATCCTCACCTCCGTCGAACACTGCACAATAAACCAACGCCCATATCTCCTACCAGCAGTCAACATCCTCCTCTGTCTCCACTTCCTCAAAATCTCGAGCATCTTGCACACAAACAAACTCATGTCCTGCTAAAAACATGCAAACGAAATGAGTGTATGGCGAAAAAAAACAATGCAAAGAAACGAAATTGAAAACCAGCTACAAAAACTTGCAAAGTTGAAGTGGAAGGTGGTCCTAATTGAAACAGGTAATGGCGACATTTTCTAGTTGCAGGGTTCTCCGTCGAGCATGTTTCCGCTCCAAAGTGATCGAACACTCTAGAATGGGTAAGATAGAAATGAATGTTAGGTGTCTCAATCCACAAAGAGTCAAGTGCATTGAATGGAGTTGTAATGTTAAAAGGCATCTCCTTAGTTGAATGTAAGGTGACTTGATGTGTAGTAAATATAGTTGCATATTGCAACGTAAGGTGGCTGCGGGAAGGTAGCTAGGGTGGTGGATTGGGTGACGTTATGGCGATATGCCATGCAACCACCCTAGTTTGTGTTCAAGCTCATCAACTTACTTATGCCTTGGGGGGCACACAGTCCCAGTTGACGCATCGAAATGACAACTTTCATACACCTTCGACTAATCAGGTTGGTACAAATGGCAAATCAATTCCAAAAGGGCTCAACTTTTGATTTGGGTATGACAACTCGACCAGCTAGCACGAAGAAAAAAAAAGGTGTGGGGTCTACGTGGTGACCCACGTAGACCCCCGAAGTTAGGGTGCACATGTTCTTGCTCCTCTTCCCTATAAAATGAAAGTCCGTGATAATTTGAAATTTTCACATTTCTAATAAATTTTAAAATAAAATAAAATAGAACTTAAAAAATGTAAAATCGTATACAATTAATTAATTGAAAGGATATCTGCCCCGTTTACATTCCTCAGTCCTCTCTCTTTATAGCAAAGTACACAACGACTCTTACGATTGCAGAATTTGGATATGCGTAGTTGAAAATGATTTAGAAACCTTCAACGAGATTCAGATGATTTAGCTGCAACTGCCCTGCTAGACATGTATGCGAAATGTGTACGCTTAGAATGCACGTGAACTGTTTGACAGAATGCCTACGAGAACTATTTGACAGAATGCCATGATTGAAGGAAATGCAAAATGAGGAGGGCATATATAAGGCACGTGAACTGTTTAACAGAATGCTTAATAGAAATATGCTTTTCATGGATATTAACAAAATGGATTCGTTGAAAAGGCTTTAGGTAGAAATTTCCAACCAAATACAATTGACAGGGTGTAAAGCAGACTCTACAGCCTGTGAAGTGTCCTCCCAGCCTGTGCCAAATGGGAGCTTTGGAACAGGGTATGCACATCCATCAAAGCATTAAGGATATAGGAATTTTCTCAAAGGTAGAAAGCAGAGTGGGAACTCTCAATTATTTGTTAGTGAAATGAATGCAAGGCTATAAAAGCCAAGATCATTTTGGTGGGTAGAAATTTATGAATTGTTTTGTGAATGTTTGCATGCATCTTTTTAATTTCTTTTGTATGGATGTATGTTTTGTGGGTTTAAAGTTGCGGTACAGGGGATGTGGTTTTGTTTCTTGTGTCAATGGTATGTTAGCCAGGTTAGATTATTAAGATTTACATTTTTAGATTTTTTTAATTCCGTGATAGTATTATCAATATAGAGCTAAAAATATCATTGGACTATCTTGTCATGATTTAACTCATTACGACTTGAGAGAAATTTTATATATCTCTTTGATATAGTTTTTGCACTCATCTTTCTTTTCTACAGGTTCTATATTTTCTTGGGATGCTCGAATTGATAGCAACTTAATAGAAATTTAGGCTTTATCTTGTTCACCATTCTATTCCACTAGTTATTTTCTCTGCTAATTCTTGATTTGACCTACATCTATTTCCACAAAATTGCAGCATGCTCTTTGAATCAAGTTTGTGCAACCTTCACTCTCATTTTACCATGTAAAATCAAGAGCTCCTCTCTTAAAAATGGTAGCCCACCTCATATTTCAAATAGAATAGAATAAAATAGAACAATTTTAACATCCACAAAACCAAAACATAACTTAAGAAATTACAGTCCTCCCTTTTTAAAAAATCCTTCTTTGTTCTTCTTCCTTAACCATGTCATCCTTAACTAATCTTCTTCAAAGTCTGTGGGACGATTTGCCATGCAGGCCTCTTGGTTAAATTAAGATATAGGCATTGGCCATTTCTATGCACCCTATTAGAATGAATTTTTGTTGTGATTTTGATTATGAAGTTTGCACTTTTGTCCAGCCTTGCCTTCTCAAACAAAGTGCTCAAATTATTAATTTTCAAGGTGTCTTTAAAACTGGCACAGATGTAGAGCACTCCATGATAAAGAGTCACTCTTGGTCTACCACTCCCTTGTTGTAAAATTGACATATTTTTTTCCCTTTCCTTTATAAAATGAAATTGCTGGCAAAGGTGATGGTTGCCAGCAATTTTTGACTCAATGTCCCTGCTTCATTGGGCATTGGAAGCAAACTATGCAAGAATCAGTACATCATTTGATTTTTAAGATGTAGTGATCAATGAGTCTGCTAAATGCACATTCGATATGTATCTCATATTAGTTCTCTCAATTTTACTGTTACTTGGATTATTGCATTATTGATTTATTAGATTATTTTTTATTTTTTGAATTCAAAAGTATTTTTTAATGAGTTTTAAAGTCGAATAGAACTGGATGATTCCATCAAGGATCAATTTTTGCTTAGTACATGACTCTGCCAGAAATAATGAGGGTAGAATTTCAACTAATGATGATGATAGATCACAAAGTCTGATTCAAAATGTTGATAATAAACAAATCTTACACAATTAAATCGTAAAACTACTTCCAACTATTATTATAGACTGAAAATTTAATATCTTTAAATAATTCTTTTTTGAAAAACATAAAAAATATAATTATATTGGACAATTCAATCTAAACTAATAAATAAACAAACATATTTTTTAAAAATATGATAACATTTCTAAATCTCATTGTTGAAATCTTGTATTATCAATATTTCAATTATACTCTGTTAATTTTGTATTATCAATATTTCAATTATACTCTGTTAACTATTATTAGAATGAGTTAGAGCCAAAGAATAGAATAAAGGATCTAGAATATGATCTGAATTTTGATAATAAAATATCTTGTAGAATCAATTCGAAAAATATTATCATATTGATATCATAAATTAAAATTTTCACATTTTTAATATATTTTAAAATATAGAATTAATCAGACTTCTATGAGTGGCTTCTAAAAGATGATATGATGGAGATTGAACTGGACAATGGTGCCTTTACTTGGTCTAATAGAAGAATGGGTTTCGACAATATCTCAGAAAAATTGGATAGGTTTCTTTACAAAGGAGACATCACATCCTTTCCCTTTGGGTTGAAAGCATCCATTTATCCTTCCTCAGGATCGGATCATTTTCCTATCTGTCTTGACATGGTAGAAGAGGACAAGCCTTTCAAATGTTCCTTCAAATTTGAAAATATGTGGCTGAAAGAGGAAAAGTTTTCAGAATTGATTGAAAAATGGTGGTCTGAAGTTAAGGTGAAAGGCTCAAAAATGTTTTGCTTTGTTACAAAACTCAAATTCATCAAGCAGAATTTGCTCATTTGGAATAGGACTCACTTTAAGAATATCTTTTCCTCAAAGGTGGAAATTGAATCAAAACTGGCAGAGTTAACTAATGAAATTATGCAGCAAGGAATGAACCAAGAATTATATTTTAAGGAGGAGTTGCTTAAGGACTTGGAGGATGTGCTCAGCAAGGAGGAAATATTTTGGAAACAAAAGTCAAGGGAATCTTGGTTAGAAGCTGGGGATAAAAATACCAAATTTTTTCATTTTAGCACTAAATGCCGTAGGAACACTAATAGAATTCTTCAAATTGCTAATCAGGATGGATCCAATCTAACTGATCAGAAAGAGATTCAGCAGGAAATTGTATCTTTTTTCTCCAAGTTGCTGAACAATTCAGATAGTTCTCCTCTTACATGTCAACAAGATCTTCTTTGTAATGTGCCCAAGATTCTCTCATATTTGGATAATCATAACTTAATGAGGCCCTTCTCAACAGAGAAGATTTATCAAACATTATCTATAATGGCTCCAGATAAAGCTCCTGGTCCAGATGGGTTTCCCCCTAGTTTTTTTCTTCATTGTTGGCTGGTGATTGGTAATGAACTCACAGAGGCATTGGAAACAGCGAGATCATCAGGTAGATTTCTAACCAAAATCAACAATACTTTTATTGTCCTCATTCCTAAATCAGAAAATGCAAACTCTATGGATGAATTCAGACCTATTGCTTTGTGTAATACTATATATAAGATCCTATCTAAGGCACTGGCAAATAGATTAAAGGTAATTCTAGAAAAGATTATTGGAGAGGAACAAACAAGTTTTGTTCCAGGCAAATCCATTTTTGATGGCATAATTATTGCACAAGAGGCAATTCATTCCATCCAACACTCAAAAAAACCCAGCATGATCATTAAACTAGATATCAAGAAGGCATATGATAAAGTGAACTAGAGGTTTTTGTCCAAGTGCATGCAAAGTTTTGGCTTCTCCAAATCTTGGATTAATCTGATATTTTATTGCATATCAACTCCAAAATACTCCATTCTAATCAATGGATCTCCTCAAGGTTTCTTTGGCGGTTCCAATGGTATAAGGCAAGGAGATCCCCTCTCTCCCTTCTTGTACATTATTATGGCAAAAGCTTTAGGACGCAGCATCATTAGTCTCCAAAATCAAGGGAGCATCAGAGGAATCTCAGTCACATTTTCAATTCCTCCTATCACACACCAACAATTTGCAGATGACAATCTTCTTTTTGGTTACGGATTAGTCAGGGAAGCATCTCTCTTGAGAAATACTTTAAATAAATATGCTCTAGCCTCAGGACAAATAGTGAATAAAGATAAATTAGTTATTTTTTTCTTTCATACAAAAAAGAGAGTTCAAATGAAGATAGAAACCCTCTTAGCTTTCAAAGTAGCTTCCCTTCCTTGTAACTATTTGGGAATCCCCATTGACAAAAGTCTCTGAACCACAGGAGTTTGGAAATCAATAAATGAAAGATTGGACTGAAAATTGGCAAGTTGGAAAGCCAAATGGTTATCATGGGCAGGAAGGATAGTGATGATTAAAGCCACACTCTCAACTATTCCCATATACCTTCTCTCCTGTCTATCTCTGTCATCAACTGGATACATGGACATAGTGAAAAAGTTGAGGAATTTCTTTTGGCATGGAAATGATCAGAACAGAAAATTCAAACTGATCTCATGGGAGAATATCTGTAAACCAATTTTAGCAGGGGGTACAGGGATCAAGAATCAATTATGGCAGAATATAGCATTGGGGGCAAAATTATATTGGAAGTGGATTAAGAACAAGGATTGCAAATGGGTCAGGATCCTCAGGGGTAACTACCTGGGTCCAGAGGGGAGTCATGAAGCTTTTAGGATAAAAAACCATCCAAGAGGCTCTAGAATTTGGAATTTCATTTTGAAATCCAGACATGTGGTTGATTCCAATCTCTTTTGGAATGTTAGAAGTGGAAATCTAGCTAGATTTTGGGAAGACTCGTGGGGAGGTTTTCAAAGTCTCCATTGAGTTCTAGGTCTTCAACGGGTCATGCAGCTGAGTCAGTTGGCGTGGGGATCAACACTTAAAGATTATATCATTCCTTCTCAATCTTCACAGGAGGATGTGTCTTGGAAATAGAGGGACTTTACAAGTATTGGGGCCAATATCCAAGAATTAAATATGCTAAAATCCATTATCCAAAACAGAGTTTTCCTTTTAAAAAGTGGCAATGACGAGATAATTTGGATAGGATCAAAGGATGGTAGTTATAAGGTGAAGGAAGGTTATAAATTATTATCGCAGCACTCGCAAGTATCTTCTTCAATTCCAGTTCACCTTTGCTGGAACAAAATGTGCCTACCCAAAGCTGGAGTATTTCTGTGGGCAGCATCCCAAGGCCGCATCCTGACTGCAGAAAAATTTATAAAAATGGGGTTCTTTGGGCCATCAAGATGCTCCTTATGCCATAATCATGAAGAGACTCTCAATCATCTGTTACTCTCCTGTCCTTTTGCCTTACAATGTTGGGATTGGTTATATTCGAAATTGAATTGGCAATCGGCTTCTCTACAAGACCTTCAATCGCACCTTATTGCTTGGCCCTCTCTCTTCAAAGAGAGTTTATGTGGTAACCTATAGACCATCTCTCCTTCAATTCTCTTATGGGAAATCTGGAAGGAAAGGAACAAGAGATTGTTCCAAGACAAATCAATGGATTTGGGGAAATTACTGAATAGAATTGAGGCAGCTATAGTGGAGATAATGAATTCCAGGAATCAAACATATTCAGCCATCCATAAATTCTATACCAGTTGGGATGATAAGATGTTAAAAAATTGGCATAGATTGAAAACTCCTAGTTCCATAGGACGAGGCTGCAAAAGTAACTCTCTTCACAGGTTGGAGTGTGTTTGGAAATCTCCTTCTCCGAGTTGGGTAAAATTAAATTTTGATGGGGCATCAAAAGGTAACCCGGGTCCATCTAGTGTTGGGTGCATAATCCATTCCTCAGAGGGTCAAATCATTGCTCAACTAGCTTTGCCATTAGAACCGGATACTAATAATGCAGTGGAGATCAAAGCTCTTTATCACGGTTTGGTATTAGCCAGAGAATTAAATCTTAACAAAGTTGAGATAGAAGGAGATTCAATGATAGTCATAAATGCAATTAGGATAGGGTTCATAACTAACTGGAAACTTCAATCCTTCTTAGAAAACATGCTAAGTTTAATTTCAAAATTTGAATCCTCAACGACCAACCACATTTACCGTGAAGGCAATGGTAAAGCTGATGAGTTTGCAAATTAGGCAGCAAACGACATCCACATCAGATCAATTTCCAACGATTGGAAGCCTCGACAAATCCATCAAATTTAACTTGCAGAGTACAATCTTACAAAATCGGTCACATCGACTGTGTAATCTTTTCAAGTTAGACAAGTTGCTTGATCAACAATCTCACCTCACCTTCAGAAACGTCTCGTCATCTTGAATGAAGCAAGTATGTCAGGAAGGGCTGGCTTTTTTAGACAAAAATCTGGCAGCGGTCTTCTTCCATCCTTTCAGTCAGCTCTAAATCTAGCAGTCGGATTAGTTCAATGGGATAGAGAGTTGTCAAAGGTTTAACAAGACAAGTAGCCATTTTCCAACTAATATTCTGGGATGTGATCACTCCACAACATGGCAACGTACACGCATATATTCATCTGGATTGTGAAAATCGTGGATTCATATTTGAGGGTACTTTTTGGCTATTTTCCTCAAGGCATTCTAACTGCGGTACGGGGTATGCAGATAAAGCTTGGATAGGTTCACATTTATGGCAACCTTTATACCTTTTGGGGGAATCGGCTATCCTTTTTCTATATAGGGATTTCACTTGGCTTTTATGCTATTATTTCAAACAGCCAATGCCATCACAGAGGAGGTTAGTTTAGTGTTTCTGATGGATACCCCCATTAAGTTGATTGCAGGATTTGACCAGAACGGATGAAGACAACTCTCAGAGCTCAGAGAAAGATACAATATCACCTTCCATATAGGTTTGGGGTGATGAATCCCAGGTTCCGGTTGAATTCTGCATTTTGCATTTTGTATCCGATGACTGGTTAAAATGGACTTTTAGATTTTGCTAATTTTCAAGAAGAAGAGCTCTGTTGCTCTAGACATATTTATTCTCCATACATGAACATTGGACTGGTTTTAGAAGTAGACAGAATATGTATATTTACATGGTTAATTTTTCTGCATATTTCAATAGAAAACTTCGGCTTCGGCCTTTATCGACCAAAAAAAAAAGAAAAGTTGTAAAATCTTCTATAATTAAATAATTGAAAGGATATCTGCTGCGTTTACATTCATCATTACTCTCTCTTTATTGCTAAATACACAATGACACTTCAATTCTATAATTGCAGAATTTGGATCTGCGTTGTTGAAAATGATTTTGAAACCTTCAACGAGATTCAGTGGGAGCTTTGTAACAGGGTTGGACATTCATGACAGGATAAAGGATAGAGGAATTTTGTCAGATGGTGTAGCTGCAACTGCCCTGCTAGACATGTATCTGAAATCTGTATGCATAGAATGCACATGAACTGTTTGACAGAATGCTTTGCTTAAATGATATGCAAAATGGGGAGGCGTAGACAAGGCAGGTGTAAAGCTTTCGAAGTTTCCAGCCAAATGCAATTGGCAGGTGTAAAGCCAGACTCTACAGCCTGTGCCAGTGTTCTCCCAGCCTGTACCGAATGGGAACTTTGGAACAGGGTATACACATCTATCAAAGCATCAAGGAATTAGGAATTTTCTGAAAGGTAGTTGCAACTGTTCTGGAAGACATGTATGCGACACATTCATTTCCTGAGTAATTTTGAACAATTCACTGTACAAATTAGTCAAAAATATTTGAGTTTAAGGGAGTTGGGGAAAGTTTGGATGAGGTATTTATTTAAGTTAAAATTAATGAAATAATTATTTTGTGGGTGTACATTATGTATGTCTGAATTGTGATGTTATTAATTTGGGATGATATATGTCTACTCTAAAAGTTCTCAATTTAAAGTTGGATAGTGTTTATTTATATCGATACATGTACATCACTATTTCTTGTGCCATTCCTCCTTGCTATCTTATGATAACTCTACATTTATAGTCTACTTTTTTCTTCCATCACTATTTCATTCTCTCTTAACTCTCACTCTATTTAGACATTCTCCATTCTAGCGATGCTTCTCATACCACTACTATCTATAATTCTAAACCTTCAATACAGTAGTGAAGTAAAAATACTTACACAATCGAATCTAGAAAACTTACTTTGCAGTAGTGAAGTAGTTTGATCAACTTAAGAAGAAAACATATATTATGCTTGATTCTACCACATACAAGCCTCCACATTACACACCTTTTTCATTTGTGGTTGTTACACACACATTTTCCATTAACTTTATTGTAGCTATATTTGAGCTATATTGTGGTAAAAGGTAGTCACAGTGTTCACCTACAAGCTTTCACTGATACATGTCTAGATATTGCATATGAATATAAAGTCATGCTTAAATTATTTCCACGAACCCTAACGATTATGCCCTTGAACATGTCAATCCTTAGCTCTTGTTTTTATCCACTTTTTTGACAAGCTAGCCACCACTGTCTTACAAGACTTATGTGTCAACACGGGCTTCAAAACAACTAACTAATTTAACTAAATATTATTAAAGACATAATGAATCTATTAATGACTATGAAGTTAGCTTCCAATATTTATGTGGTACAATTTGTGTGTGTATGTAAAAAATCTTGAACGTCAACTATTTGATTCTAATGGTTGAAGTTATGGATCTCCCCCACATATTCCAATCATTCAAAATGTCAAAAGAACAATATATTTAAAAAAAGAAACAACAATAAATAATGTAAATCTAGCTTGAGCCAAATGTCCACTACTCCTGATTTTGTATCATTTAAATAGTAAGTGCCTAGGGAGTTTATAAAGCTTAGCGAACCGTTGGATAATGTTCTTCATGTTGAACACCTAATATACTAAGAGGGGAGGGGTGAATCAATATATCCTTGAAGAATTTGTCACACTTAATTATTTTACCGTTTAACATATTTCAACTTTACAGGAAAGTAAAGTAGAAAAATAAAAACTACAACACATAACACCAAATATTTTTCCATGGAAACCTAAGGTGGCAAAAACCAAATATTTCAACTTTATAGGAAAGTAAAGTAGAAAAATAAAAACTACAACACATAACACCAAATATTTTTCCATGGAAACCCAAGGTGGCAAAAACCACGTTGACAGGGCTAGCTCTCAAGTATTATGTAACTGGTATACAATACAATAGGTGGCTCACTGTCCAAGTGTCTCACTGTCAGGGTGGCTCACTACTCAAGATACAAAAGTTAGCACCGGTGGCTAGTTATACAAAAGTTGAACTAAAGAGTATGCATCAACATATGCATAGATTACAGTTCATAGTGAAGTACAATTATCTTGCCGATACAATATCACATACACAGTTCACTTTACAATAGATCACATATACAAAACATAATAGTACATAGATTGAACCACAATAGATATGTACACCACATATGAATATATACCATTCATAAATGTAAATTCTCATTTTATTGGCTAGGCACCAAAACAAAAAATAATTTTTTATCTTTTCTCTCGATCTACTATCAATTGAACACAAAATGGATCCAAGTATGTCGTGTGACAAACCGATCCTCCAAAACTACCAATAATCCTGCATAGTATAATTGACAGTGATAGTCATCGATGAGCATCGTCAGTGAATGATGCAACCATAAAACTGATACCGATGGGACCATATCGATGCTGATAGTGACATCAATGACAACCAAAACTTGGGAAGGCTGACACTTCAAACATTGCCAATAAGTTGGTTATCCTTAATTCTATCAAGCTATTAGATTCCCCTAGAGAATAAGCTAAGATTTATAATGAATAACTCTTCTACAATTTTCAAAGAGTTAATTAGCACAATACACATACATGTATAGCATTCAAGCATAGTATTGTAAAATCTTGATTATAGTGTGATTCATGTTGAAGGTGAGAATGATAGGGCAAATTGTTTGGTTGCTTCACAAAAAAAAAACTACAAAAATTATGCTAAATTTGTTTCATTCAATACAAAATCTGACAATATTGAATACTAATAGGCATTCAAGTGTCCTACTAATTCTATGATGTATATATATGAATGGAGACTATATAAATACGAAACATGTTTGTTCCTCTTCCCACACATTTACAAATACATTAATGGTTATTACTTATTAAAAATCACCTCATTATGTACCTTTAATTATTTCATTTTATGAAGATATCTCATACCACTATTATTATTGTCCACTTTATGATCATGATTTTCTTCATGGTTAGCAATGTCTAGGTATTCACATTGATCTAAGCTATTGGTATAACATATGCATAGAAGAGTTTGATATAATTAAAAATTTAGCCTTAGATAGTTATACACATTTATGTGTTTATAACTAATGTCATTCTTGGTGGACACTTTTAGGAGTATCATCATTCCTCTTGACATGGGGCTTAAGAAGGTGGATGAAATTTTTGATATATTATTCCTTCATTATCTAGATTTTGTATTTTACTTGCAAGACCTTAGTTATAATATTTAAATGTGAAACTCTCTATGATATACCAATGCCTCAAATATGTTTGTGAAGAGAAAAATAGAAAAGTAGTGAGAGATACATATGTACCTATTTTCAAGTCAACTACTTCAAACTTGAAAATTATGTTGTCACTCCCAAGAACATTTTTTATGACTATAAAGGTAAGGAACATCAAGTAGTAGCTCCTTTTGAAACCATAAATATAATTCATTAACAATCTATTTAGATGATAATCTATCTAATATTATTGGTTGAGATTTGGAGCTTCTATACTATACATACATGCTCTATGTTAGAGTAATAAAGTGTTTACTTATTAATTAAATCATATTGATTTAATTATTAAGTCACTTATTATCTCTTTTTACTTAAGCTAAACTTTAGGCATATAATAATTAATTCTTTTATTAATTATTATCATGCAACCTAGATTTGTTCACCCTTTTAGGGTTTTGTTCTCCTTTTGTAAGGATTGATCTCTCTTGTAATCTTATGATTGAGAAACATTCATTTTATTGAATTGCAACTTTTATTTTTGCACATCAAGAATGTCTCATCTTTCATGGATCCATGCATTCAGGCCTCTCTAGCTTCTTGCTTCTCTCTTTCTATGACATGTGTTTGCGTGCAAGTGTTCTTGGGAGCTGTGGGTTGTTTACTCATCAACTTCAATATGGTATTAGATCTTCAGATCTGTTTTCCCCTGTCCTCTTCTTGAGAGATTTGGCCATATTTGTCAGATCTACGTTTTCATAAGGTTTTCTGTTGAATCTGGGGGGACCTCTCTTTCTAGTCATCTTGGCTTCAAACGGACCTCACGGTTATGTTCAGAGCATCTAAGAAACCCTAGATCTATATAAAGTTTGTCTATTTTAGAAAAAGTTGGAATCTGTGGCAAAAATAAATTTGCAACCAGCCCTGACACGGATCCCGAGACAATCACTGGTATTTTGAAATATTTTTTGCTCAAACGAACCTCACCGTTGAGCTCACAGTGGCCAAGAACCCTAAGATCCATATAAGGCACGCCTAATTTGGACGATGTTGCATTCTAAGGTAATTTCTTTTTGCATACCAGGGTCATACAACCTTGGCACGCATCCCAAGGTACACATGCAATTTTTTAAAAAACAATTGTGTGCGGCGACGACCATTTGGCCATCAAATTTAATCCATTAGCAGATGTAGCCTTAGCCCCTGGTCATATGGCGACCAGGGCCCCAGTTTTTTAGCCCCCAAGCGGATTTTGGTGATGATGGCCATATGACCGTCAATTTTAGGCCACTCATTTACTGACGTCATCACTGCATCAACCCTCTTCTACATTTTTTGGGCCCTCCCATGCCGTTGTTGGTATTTTGCTCATAACTTGAGCATAGGGTGTCGAAATTGGGTAAACAAGATATCGTCAGAAAGCTGCTTCCAAGCTCTATCCAGATCTGGAGGTTTGAATTTCTTATTTTTCTTTTTTGATAGTGTATTTTACTTTCAAAACCATATGTTTATTTTTGCACTCCAGGAGCTCTATCTTGCACATCCAGACTCTGTTTTGGGCAAACAATATATCGTTGGAAAGCTTGTTTTGAGAAATTTTCAATGAGTCATTTTCCCAGATTCTACTTCAGGCAGGGATAACTTTAAGAAACCCCCTTTTAGGAAAAAGTGTAAAATCCTAGCGAATCATACATTATTTTAGGGGGGAATTTGTTTTAATGCAGGTGAATTTTTTTAAAATCCATGATTTTTCATAGTTTGTATTGGCGATTTTTTCCCTACCGAATGAAAATTTCATAAATTGCTAGTGAACTATTCAGTCATGTGGGGGAAAATATATATTATATGAGGCGAATAATTTTTTTTTGAAGTAAAAAATTATAATGTATGAGGCAAATGATATTCTTTTGAAGGAAAATAATAATAATTGTATTGGCGAATTTTATGTACTGTTTGAAAATTTATTTATTTTATTGGCTAATCGTTCGTTAATTATGGAAAAAAAAATATTTTATTGGCGATTTTCAAAAGATTGGACATAACACGGACATGTAACCTAACCTAACATACCTAACACACATACATTATTTTATAATGTTAAATGTATTATTTGAGACCGTCTGATGATCCAAGATCAATGGTTGAAGTTTAATTTCGGCCCCAATTTCTTGAAGGAAACAAAGTTATCCAAGAAATCACCGGAATGTTGACATGTATCAAATTAGCATTGTCAACTTGTCTGCAGACTACAATGTACACATGTTGGTATTGATAATTACGGTTCTATAGTGCAACTTGTAACCTCTTAACTCAATAAGAAATAAATGCCTTGTCAATGATAGGCAACATTCGTTAACTGTCACGCAAACACACACCACTTCCAAATTCATACAGACGATATTCATATAACTGATTTTTGACATTTTTGCATTTATGGGAAAGATTTACTGCCAGATATGAAAGATTAAGGACAAAATTTTAATTTCTCACATGCATGCATTTAGGGGAAAGATTTACATGAAAGATTTAGAGGCATATTAAGGACAATAGATTTAATACCATTAAAGAAAGAATAATTTATTGCTAAGTAACGATCAAGGATTCAAGGGCTATTTATAGATGATCTAGCTTCTTTATTCCTCAATTCGTCTTTTCTAGATAAATTGTTTGTTTAGGTCATTAGTCTACACTTTGCAAATAATTTATTTTTAAGGTTTCTGAAGTTTTAGATGGACACTCCAATTAGGCTTAGATGCACATCTGAGGAAGCCCGGAAGGGCTTTTTGGGTCCCTTTTTAGATGAAACCTTGCAATCAAATTGTAAGGAGGGTGGGCCTTTCATAATAGAGGCTGTTAAAATGGTGTTGGGCAGAGAGTTTTTGCACAATGAAGATAGGCACCAGGTCAACATGGACATTACGTCTCATTTTTTGGCATCTCTTCTTGACCTCAGAGGAGAGAAGGTGGACATGTTAATGCTGCTGAGGAGGGCTTTTAAAGAAGAATACCTGGGGGACAACGTTAATGTTGTCGTGTTCACAGAAATAGGGGTGGGGATCCCTTGGGCAAGTGAAATACCCAAGCTTCTCCTCCCAGGCCAAAATGTGGCCATGCAACCTTTTCTGTTGGGCCTAAATGCTGGGCAGTTGAAGCGCCATACAAAATGGGCGCTAATTGCCAAAGATTTTCTTCGTAAGTGGTTTATGCTTGATGAAGAGGAGGCTCAAGCAGGAAAATATGGGTGGCTTGATGAATTCTTGTAGTTAATCCTCTCTACAGAATTCTACTTAGATGGAGCCGGAGGGCAAAATCACTAGTGGACTACTGGTGGTTTTTTTTTATAAAAACATACCACATTTTTGGGTTTTTTGTTTATAGTAGGTTTCTCTTTGTACTGGAAGTGGACAATGTAATTATAATTTTATGGAAAAAAATAATGAAAATTTCGCAAGCTCATTTCAATTTGTGTTTTATGGGTACAAAAAATGGCTCTTAGACTTCTCTGTCACTGTGATTGTAATATTATAATTAGTTTCTTTATCTGTGTATTAGACATGTATGATGTAACTTGTAAGTATGTTTCAATAGAAATAAGGAAACGTTCAAATGATGCCGATGGTATTTCCATTTTTAAATCTGAATATTTAAAATGTATCACAGTTGTACAATGTAGACAGTTAAAGTTAATAAAAGAAATGTCTTATCAGTGACATTAAGTTTGGGTAATGTTACCTGTCATGACAATTTTTCTAATTTCACACACTCATACATTTAATATGAAAGATTTACAGAATTTTGAAGGACAAATGAATTAATAAGGTTAGAGAAAGAATTTATGGTTTTTTAATTATAAGGTATGAGAATTATATGTGATTATAATTATCAACGTTAAAGTTATAATCAATAAAAAATATCATTTTAACTTTAAGTATTCTATATAATCAATAAAAAATATTACTTGTTAAAATGTTTGGGAGACCTAGCGAGTCAATGACCACAAAATTCTCATAATCTCTAAACACTAACCTAAGTAACCTTAACTCCAGCCTCTAAAATTTATTAGAATGTAATATTATTAATAAAATAGTGCATTTTGAATTTGATTGGCTATATTTGTTACTATTCAATTAAATAACTTTAAATGTTATTATCTATTATTAATTAATATCTATAAAGGAAAAAATAATAGTATAATATTTAATAATGTCTGTTGCAAATAACTATCGTTGGATGAGCATAGATCGACAATGTACGATGGACTTCGAGATGAAAGGGAAAATCAACCCCATCTTTTCAAACCCATTCCAAAATCATGACATGTGTCACTAAACACGTTCCACTCGTAGTCTCGCACGGTCTACTAACAATGTCATTTGATGATGACATGACATGTCTGACTCGTGAGGTGAGTCAACCATCAGGTGACTAGGTGAGTTAATGGGACCCACAGGGCCACCACAGTAGATAGTGGCTAACAATGACATTATGACCATTGGATGACCATTGATTGTAGATCAATGACCGAAGTTGTATTTCGGGCCAAAAGGGAAAAGAAACCCCATCTTTTCAAACCCATTCTGGAATCATGACACATGTCACTAAACACGTTCCACTCGCAGTCTCACGCGGTCTACCAACAATTTCATTTGATGATGACTTGACACGTCTAACTCATGAGGTGAGTCAGCCATCAGGTGACTAAGTGAGTTAATGGGACCCACGGAGCCACCACAATAGATAGTGGCTAATAATGATATTATGACTGTTGGATGATTCTAGATCAATGATCGAAGTTGCATTTTGGGCCGAAAGGGACTTAGAAAACCCATTTTTGCAAACCCATTCTGGATTCATGATGCGTGTCCACTCACATGGTCAGTGACAAGATTAACAACTGTAGATTGTACAATTTTTGCGCTTTAAGTTTCCAATCTAATTTTTCATTTATAAGTATAATTAGTTTGCAAATTTAGAAAGGGGTTACGGATTCTAAATTTATAGGTTGAGGATTGAGGTCCGAGGAAAGAAACAAAGTCTCTGAGCCCTCTTCCTAGTCATAGTCTACAAAAATTGAAACTAAGGGTAACATGTAACTACTAAAATCCTGAACACCTACGTCCCACATTTTAAATTTTTCAAATCTCTTGATTTACACTTTACTATTTATATTATATAAAAAACATTAGCCTGTTAGGGTTTAATTTTGAATCACCCCTGTAAATTGTAGGCTTGTAGTTGTGTATAAATATTTGAATTTTCCTACGAGTAAATAGTGATACCAATTACCAACTTACCACAGTAGCCAAAAAAAATCAAGAATAAGACTATGAGTAAAAGGCCAAGTCAAATAATAGAATTCCACAATTTGCTTAAAACGCCAGGTTTCACTGATTTATTCCATGATATTTATGATCTTATTATTCATGGAAATAAGGGAATAATGGAAATTAGATTTGCACTTGAAAACAAGTGGAACGATCCAAATAAGGGTTCAAAATGTTATTCATTTAACCCTATGATAAATGCAATGACAAATAAAATTGCAGTGTGGGTTGTTGGGTCGACACACATGGCATTACCTCAAGTATTCCCTTGCCCAGAAATTGTCATGGTCTACAACGAAAATTATGATGAAAATAGAAAAGCAATTGTGAATAAAAATACTCAGGATGAAATTTTGTCCATAACTGAGAGTGACTTTGCTAGTCTGTTGAACCTAGGGTTTGAACAACAAAACTCAAACGTGCACATTGACCTGGGAAAGTTGGCAGAGGATTATGAAAAATTAGATGCAACACAGAGAGATTCTTATATCAGAGGAATAAAAAATGGTTCTAGTCTGAGTCCAGATCATAAGCCTCCATATGATTATGATATTTTTGTGCCATGGGCACATGACAATATTTCCTTGCTAGCATTTTGTTTGGGATTGGATAGTAACAAACAAGTGGATGCTAGCATTCTTAAAATTCTTTTTCATATTCATTTTGAAAAAGAACTAGTAAAATATTGTTTTATTGAGCACATTGTTCGTTTCATGCAAGAACAATTACTAATGATTAAAAGAGGTTCAGAGAAGACATTTAGATTCACGACCTACTTGTGCTATCTTCTCTTAGCAAAGCATCGTGTAATATTTCAGACAAACAAGCTTTGCAATTAGGGCCAAAATCCAATAGATGAGTGGACACCTCAGATAAGGATGATTGATAATAGAAGGAACTACAACAATTTTGTAGACTTCTTTTTGGCACCAATGTACCATAAAATTACAGGCACTCCAATGCCTAGATTTACTGTTACTTGTAGAGATTGTATTCAACTTGGAAGTCAAATACAATTGGTTGACTGGTACTTAATGTAAGAGTACATTGTGTTAAGGTTTTACAGTTTAGTGGTAGAACCCTAGAAAATTCCATTACATGTAATAGAGAGGGTATTTGCATTGGAATATGTATGGCAGATGGAGAGCACAGATGTACTCTTTAATGGTCAGCAAAAGAAAATGATATTTCCTTCCTTGCCTTTCTCATTTGGAGGGTTCACATTTGAGATAAGAGGATTCAAAGTGGCACAAGCCTTTTTTTTCAATTTTTTGCTTTGATGTTGACAGTCACTGGCAGTATGATCCACTCAATAATAATTGGAACAAAGCTTAGAGAGAATGAGAACTTTGCAAGCAAATGTCAACATGAAAGTATGCCATTGATAGAAAAATTTCAAAACATGGAGTTTTGGGACGAGGTCAAAAAAGAGATGGAGAAATATGCTGTTGAAAATAATATTTCAATACAACAATTGTCATAAAAAATTATGGTATTGCACAAACAAAAAGGAAAAGTGCAGGCAATGACATCGTACAATTTCTACCATAAATCTGCTCAACCATCTACAAAATCTATTCCAAAAGACCTAATGGATGACTGTATGGATGATAATTGGAATCGAACCAAAATTCATGATTTTTGGGAAATGAGGAAGAATCTCGGCGAGCCAAAGACCTCTGCAGATCTTTATGAGGTGGAAGAGGATAAAATGTTTAGAGAATTGTGGAATAAGAAGCATCCAACTGAAGCATATCACGACGATGATGATAGTCCAGATAATGAGTATGAGCAGGATTCTATGAATTCCACATCCACTAAAGTATATTCAATTAGTAGAGGAGTTGATGTGTCCACAAAAGATCAATATACCAAAGGGGTAGATATTATAGAAAAAATGGGCTGCCTAGGTTTTGGTGGTCTGGGTCCCAGTGGACAAGGGCCTTGGTCTGCACCTAATCCACCAGCTCCACCAAAAAGTGGTGAGAAACCAAGCCTTGGTCTTGGAGTTCAATCATCATATTCATCAACAAAAAATACTACTCAGTCAATTTCATTTGTTCCACCTTCAAATCCAGTTGAATCTATTCCAAGCACTCAGATTCAATCTGGATCAAGAACTCAGATTCAATCTGAATCAATTGCCACTCCCACAGCTATGGATATCATGGGTACAACTACAACTAGTGGTCTGAAAAGGACATTATAGGTGGACATGAAAATAATGGTTCCCATAGATCAAGGCAGTGCAAATAAGCAAAAGGTTATGACAATTAGTAGTACAATAATGGCAATGGTGACTGTGAGTCCAACAATTGCCCAACCTTCAGGACAAAACCCTCAGAATAGTCCAAGAACTCCACTTGTAATGGGTTAGGGTGTTGGTAATCCTCATGGTCGAATTAGGAGAACCACATGCAACATAGGTGGAAGCTCCTACATCAGTGCAAGTTCTATTTCACCATTCAAACATTCAATTGTGTTGGAAAAACTTGATTTTCATTACAATGTTTTTGTAACTAACTATGAACAATCAAAAAATAGGAATAGACAAAATAGTAAGACATTGAAGATGGAAGCAGTTGATGTAGCTCGTGATGCAGAACCTGCATCCAACAGGTTATTTTCCACATATGACCCAAAGAAAGATATGATGGAATTCATGGTTGTTATGCCCCCACCTAGAGATAACAATCCACCAGAGAGTTAGTTAGATCCATCTCAATTTCAAGTTAGCACCCTCCAAATGGATTTATCCAAAATTAAAAATGCGGACAAGATAAATGTGTCGAAAATGACCAACCAAGTAGTCTACAATTCAGTGCTGAAGTTGGAGAGAAAGAAAGGAAAGCTTCACAGAACAATAGATAAGTTAAAGGTAGATCTAGAAAATGAAAAGACAGAGGAGAAAGTAGCAGAAAATAGGTGCAAAGAATTAGAGAGAAGGATAAAAAATTCATCATCTAAATAACAAATTTGACATCAAGAACATATGGACGCAGAACTGAAAACTCTAAGGGAAAAATTGGAGCAGAGTGAAAAAAAACTTGAGGATGAAAAAGTCTCTTCATTAAGTATATAAAAAAGCATGGAGGATGCGGGACATGCAAACAATAACTTAAAGAAAGAATTGGAGAATGAGAGGGTAAAAACAAAATAGTGGGAAGAGAAAGTAGAGGAAATAAAACAACATAGTGAACACCAGCTCTCAGAAATGAGAGAAGACCTAAAGAAGGCAAATAATACAATTAAAAATTATGAAAACAACTTGAATGACCATGTGAATAATACAATCAAGCAAATAAAAAAATTCTTTTGGGGGAAAATAAAGGTGTCTGCTAATAGGTTGTGTGATTGGTTTGAACTGAATGAAAGTCTTACATATGTTTTTGGGAAGCTGAAAGAGCACATTGAGAAGATTTTTTTTTTTGTCAGAGACAGAAAACTACAAAGCAGATTTTGCAAGAAATCAATACAACCAGTGACATGCATTTGGAAATTAAGGGAATTAAGGACCACGTTGGTGCAACAATAAAGGTGAACTTTGTCTTTCAAAAATGTCAAAAACTAACAGAAGAAGACGAAACTCTTGCCTTATTCAGGCCAAAGCTTGCCAAGATGAATAGTAAAATAACCAAATTGATAAATCTTGATTTGCCGAGTTCTGGTCCTAATTACTCATCAAGGATTGGAAGAGAAGCTTACAAAAAAAAGTTGGAGGACACAATGACGTTTGATTTAGGCAAGCTTCCTCATAATAGAGCTCATGAAGGCATTGCAAACTGCATCAAAACATTAACAAATTTGAATGCAGTATTGGAAGGAACATTGCTTTCAACTCACTCTTCCAAGTATGGATGGATGATGAGGTTGCAAGTCATTTACTATAACATAAAATTTTTTTCCCTTCCAACCGACGAAGAATGGAACATACTAAAGAAACTGACAGAATCATCTTGATCTCATCAATCATAGTATGTGAAAGTACTTTTAGTTTCAATCATCTCTATATCTTTAGTATATATCTTTGATATTATCCTAAATACTAGAATTGAGTTTAAAGTAACAAGTTTGAACTTTATTTTTTGACCAGGATGAATGTTGTAGATGCTATTGCCAATGCTAATTTACTAAACCGACTTGTCAAATGCAAAAATGTACAGTTGTAGAGATGTTGTAGACTTGTAGTTGTCTTACTGATTTAGATTTTGAGACTTCACATTAGGCAAATCGATCTGAAGTTGTTGTTGCTCCGTTGTTTCTATAAAAGGGAATTCAGGTCATTGGCTTAGGGTAATGAAATTAAAATTGGGCAATGTGCCAAATTGCCAATGGGTATTGAGTCATTGACTTTTGTAAACAGAATCACAGAGTTAAGTTCTTACTAATATTAATGAATGAGTTATTACATTGTATCATATTTGTAATTAAATTAATGAGAATTGGTATTTCTAAGAATTGTAACATGTGAATTACAATTTGCTAAGTTGTCAAAAAAAAAATTGAAAAATCTACAAGAATTATACCATATGAGCTTAATAGTGCAAATGAAAACCATTATTAATTGTGGAATTGAATCTTGATGACATTATCAACCACATTCATGTTTTTGACATTGGAATTTGTTATTATGCATGATTGATGATGATAAACAGAAACTAACAGTAGACTACAGGAAAAAGTTTAATAAATACCTGGGACCTGCTACTTCTACAACGGTTCAAGCTGCCACATCATATCATTATTGGGATCCTCAAATTCATCATCATCAACTTCATAGCTTCCTTGGTTCTTCGAGATATTTTCTTCACTCTGGATACCTCTGCTTAACTGATGTTCACCACTAGTAGTACTAGTACCAGTACATGAGTCAATGACATCATTGTCTCTGGCACTCCCACTTTGGTTTGAAATGTTGCCCAACCCTCTTCTCTGACATTTCTTCCTCCACAATTTTAGTTTCCTTTCATAAGGAAAAGTATTGACTTCATACCTAGATGTATAGAGCCTCAAATTTTTTTCTAAATTCTTGTCTAGTTTGTTTTGTTAGGAATGGGAACACTGAGAGGGGGGGTGAATCAGTGTTCACTGAATTAAAACTTTTTGCTTACCTCTTTAAACTTAACTTGAATGCTTAAGTGCTAAAATGAACATCAACATAAATAAGAAACATGAACACAACACATAACACCAATGTGGCTACGGGGAAACCCAAATAGGTAAAAACCCTGGTGGGAATTGACACCCACTAATAATCTGTACTAGTGTTTTATGATCCTTGTTAGAAGATCCTTAACCCTGTTAGGAGTTTCTTTACAATATGTTTAGTACAGTGACTTGGTCAAGGGTCAGACCCTATTAGGAGTCTTTTACAATAACCCTTTTAGGGGTGGGGACACACTTTCCTAGAGCTCACTACTCAAGTGGTGAAGGCTACAACCTTCTGATCTCAGATACACACTATATCTACTGGATGAACTGTTGCTATGATACTGCTTGTCTGATCAGTTCCTTTGATGCGTTGATGCTTTGACCTCTTGAAAAGCTCTAATACATCTTAAAAACTCTTTGCATACTTCTGCTATGCTTCTTTCAACTCTATATCAACTCTCATATTTCAACAACGCATCTAATATTTATATGCGCATACAAAACAATTAACTAGGTCGGCCCTTTAACTGATTACATACAACGCTTCCAATTGAATTGGCTCAAGCATTTTCAAAAACAAAGTTAATTACATGTCTAAAACCTAATTACAATATATGCATAGCCTTTACAACATAATAATATAACCGCTAACCAAAATACCAACAGTCGACTGCTTGCACTGTTCTTCTCTGGCATTCACTGTCTGTGCAACTTGAACTCTTTGTATCTTTCTCATATTGAATCTTTTGATCATGCACTCTTAGATGTAGCATGAATATGATCTTACCAACTTAAATTCTAGGGCACATACCATAATTCTATCATATGCACGTGCGTTGATGCTCTGACCTTCAGGTACTCTGTATATTGTCCAGTCTTCAACACTTAGCCAATTTCTGATCTTCTTATCATAAGCGCTGACTCCAAAATATCATATGACTTTGTTGCCATAATGACAACACTATATTAAGTCATATACACCAGTATAGTCAACTTGCCAACAATCTCCCCCTTTTTCATTGATGGCAACAAAGGAATATGGAAGAGTGACTAACTGTCCCTTAATACAAAAAATACTTAATCATACTCTATCTTGTATCTCCCTTATATCTTATTACTATACATTTTCTTTACATAGCTATAGCTCCATATTCTATACATACTCCCCCTTTGACATTAATGACAAAGGTGTTACAAAATTGAATATGTACAAGTACTTACATTGAAAGTACATCCAGGTATGCAATCTATAAATTTTGGATCTCTTGCTTCCAAAATGCAATCAATGCATTGATTATTTGGAGATGGGCGCATAAGGCATATTGTAGTTTCTCCATCTTCTCCAAATCAGTGCTAGGACCTTGATCATATGTCACCATGGTGGCATCGATCTCCTTGATATTCTGATTTAGCACATCTAGGGAGGGCGCAAGAGCATTTCTAAGTTGAGTCTACCTAGCCCTTATCTTTAACATCTCCTTTTATGGCTTCTCAATTTTGTCAATCTGTCCCTGATATACATTGTTACACATGTTTATATCAATAGAGGGATCTTCTATTGACCGCCTCACCTTTTCAATCATGGCCTCTACTTCTTGAATCCTCTTGTAGTGATCAACTGTCAACTTATCTTGATCCATACAGTCAGCAATAATTTTTCTTCCTTTTGCTACAAACTCTTTCAAAGTTGCTTGTCCAACTTTGAGTGAACTAAGTTCTAGTGAGAAGATACTGACCAACTCATTTAATCTTTTCTACATATACTTCTCCTCTGCAACTAATGATGCTGATTTTTCCAAGCTAGAGAAATTACTCTTGAACTGTGAAAGAATTGCACTTACATCATCAACAAAGTGTACCTTGGAGAATTTCTTATCTGCTGGTAATAGGTTGTTCAGGATATTTACTTATTCTAGAAAGAGGGGATTCCTCATTACCTATTTCTCCTTGGCTTTCTCCATAGCTAAGACACTGATCTTGATCAGGTCTTCTTCTCCCCATGAATCCAAACTAGTTGTGTCAGGTGTCAAACTTGACAACAATGTTGCTGAAGGTAGTGGAGTGATAGGTGTACTATCCATTACTTCTTGTTTTACTTTGATTATCATTTCAACAAATGGCTTATTTGTTGGCTCACTTTATTTTACCTCTTCTTCTCATTTTTCTTCTTCTATCTTTTCTTTCTCTTTCTTTGTTATATCCTCAATCAATACTTCTTGTTGATTGGGAGGAGTGTTACCACAAAGAGTTTCAACCTCTTGTGTTCTTACAAAGGCTTCTTCAAACTTGTCCAAATCCATGTCTGTGGCCACCATAGTAACTTTTACATTATCAATAAAGATTGAGTCATCCTTGAGTGTCTTTGTTATGGGTGTAGACTTATCTGCCTCTGTATGTGTTTCAATTACAAGCGTTGAGTCCTGGGGACCTGCCATAGGTATATTAGTGGGCTCTGCCACATTGACTTCCTTTGTGGGCACTTGAGCTGTAGGCACAGTAGATGGGTACATGTGCCTGTTCATGAAAACCTTCTCAAATGATTTCTTTGTTTCCTTAGCAACCAATTCATAATTCTTGTCCATTAGATGTAAAGTCCTTGACTTGGTTCTAAGATGTGGCTTCACCAGATCTAACAACAACTTTTTCTCCTCTAGAGAACATACTGGTAAGCTGTCATCTAGAGTCTTTTCTCTAATCCTTTAATCCTCTTCAATGGCTTATCTTTTTAGGAATTCCAAGATGTTCCACACTTTATCTAGAATCATAGTCTTCAGTTCTAGGACTGTCTTTTTAAATTTCAGCATATGTTTGACAGTCATTCCATGAATTTCTAATTTGTCAATTTCACTATACTTCTCATAGAACTTCCCTACTTGATCTATCCTGCCTTCATCAATAATCCTTGTACTCAACACAATAAGAATGGGTTTGAAACTTACTTCTGGGGGTGCTTGAGTATTCTTCTTGTTTCTTGTTACTCGCGAAGATGGATGACCAGTGCTAATCTCTTTCTTACTCTTAGGCATTTCACTATACTCAAGAGGAGTGATAAGGTCAATAGTTACCTTGGGTGCAGAAGGGGTATCACCTGTTTTACCCTTCGGATCATCAAATATCTCAATTTTCACCTTCTTCATCTTTGGATCATGAGATTCTATCTTTGCTGTAGTTGCACTCTCTATTTCCAAAGCAATCTTCTCTTGCCTTGCTTTGTCTAAGTCTTCTTGAGATACTCCATGAATTTTCAAAATCTCTGAAGTAACATTGGCAACTTTTCTTTTTGTTGCTGCGCTGTTCAATAAAACATCTACTTCTCTTGTTTTCTCTTCATAAGCTCCCCATCTAGGTTCATTGGGGTCCTTAGGTGCTGACAATAGAACTTGAGCATAGGCCTCTAGAATAGGCTCTTCAACTTCATATCCCAGTGGATGAATCCACTTTGTTCTTGGTTCAACATCCTCCATGCATGGTGTATCAGTCTCTACCATGAAACAAATGCTATCCTTATATTTTTCAACTATCTTTTTTGGAATTTTGTATCTCATCTGCATTTTGACTCTAAATGTCTTTAATTCCATTGTCATGTAATCCTTCAATGTACTTTCAGTAAATGCCTTGAGAGATATCTGTGGCATAGTGGGAATGGATTTGTCTAGATACAAATCAGACACCTTTCCAAGAATATGGAAGTACATATAGATTATTAAGGACCCAAACCTAAATATATATCTTAGTCTTGTCATGTTTGGTGGCTCTTATGTTGTCTATTAGCTGTGCACGCAAGATTTCACATAGATTAAACTCTCCATTCTCTCTTACCAACCTTATTGCTGCTAGAATGGTGGCCGCTGACACATTGTTTACTCTGCTGGTGTGTTGGAACCTGTATCCCAGTATCATGGACATCAATTTGATGTATTTCTCCTCTATAGGCTCTATTGTCATTTCACGCCTATCACTTCTTGATTTACAAGCATGTTCTACAAGTTTTATGGTGTCCTTGCCCACTGGAAGAATGACTCCTGTCTTTGAGAGTCCTGTCATCTCATGAATTAGATCTCCTAAACGGTACTTCACCTATCAAAAATAGGTCATCATGGATCTTGCTGAGTAGAATCTTGATCCATTCTGACTCATAGAACTCATATGCCGTAGCATATTCCACTATAAGATGATTATCCAACTGCGCATACTCATCCATGAAGGTTTTGTCAGGTTTCATCATTGTTTCCATGTGCGCTCTTATTCTATCCAAACCTACTGGTTCCTTCTTGCAATATATGTATGCCCTAATATCTTCCACATGCATAACACCCTTGGGAGTGCGGGAGAATGCACCTTCTAGGTCATCTAATGTGGATTTGAACGGATGCCTCTTAAACACATATCTCTTCTTTTCTGCCACATCAAATATAATGTGAGTAGCCATTACTTGTATATCACTTTCGAAATGATCTCAAAGACTTCTGAATAGACACGATGGATTAGGGCTTTCGCAACCGATCAAATGCACTGCTAATCACTAGTGAATCAATCTGCAATCCTTTTCTATCAAATGATGGGGCTCCTCTACTCTCCAATCACTTTGAACTTGAATGCAATAAGAGATCTAAAAGCTTTTGTGTACTTTAAAGTAAGAATTTCACCATTAATGCTTCCCACGTAAACCAGGCTGTCACTTGATAATTTCCAACTTTCATTCTATAAATAATCAGCTAGTGCGCTCTTGCACATAGGTTCTGCTAGTCTCCAAAAGGTTAAGTCCAAAGGCACATACTCAGAGGGTGAGTATACCGGTCACGCAGGGGTTCAGAGCTAAATTAGCTCCCCCTATGACCCTGAGGGCCATTCATTCAAATGTAGAGGGTGCGTCCGCTATGGATGCATCCAATACATTCTCATCAACCTTATCATTCTTTGCATCTAACCAAATCAATCTCGCATCTTCTGAAGCTTTCAAAAACTTGACTTCTCCTTCGGTATTCAGTATTGATTCTTCTAGCTTTTTAGGACTTTCCTGACTTTGCGTCCTTGGTCTACAAAACTTAGAGATGTGTCTAGCCTTGTTACAAGAGTGACAAATGACTGGAGGCCTTATATTCCTTGGCACATTAACATGGTTTACCATTTTACACTAACTAGCTGAGTGACCATTATAGTTACATATCTGACATGTAACATTATGAGAACTTCTTACATTTGACTGATTCTGATTTCTCTGATTATGTTGAGTCTTATTTTTCTAACTTGTCTTACAATTCATAGCTCTATGACCAAATTTATTGCATGAATAATAGTAACCATTGAAAGGTCTTACCTTTGTATAGTTCCTTTCTATATGTACATGCTTGTTACATTAAAAACAAGTTTGATCTACTAGCTTGTGATCATTCTTGGATGGTTCAACATGATCTTTAGCTTGAATTCCAGCCTCCTTAGAATATGTGGTATCTTTCAGTGCTTTCATTCTTACTCACATGTTATCAATCTGATTTTGTGCTTCATTGAATCCAATGCCACTAGTATCTCCTTTAAGTTTATGAGCGTACAATTGAGATTCAATTAGGTCCTTACTTGTGTGCAATTTATCAATGTGATTCTTAGCCTCTTTCAATTCAGTTTCCAAGCTTTCTTTGTTGTTTCTTAGCTCCAAGATTTCCATGTTTGCTTTCCTCAATTATTCATTCAGTTGAAGGTTCTCTTTGATCTGTTCATCATAGACTTCCTGATTGTTAGTCAGCTTATCATCCAATTCTTCAATTTGTTCTTTTAGGGATGAATTTTCTTCATTGAGTTTTTTGATCATTATCCCTAAATCACTAGTAGAGCATTCTTTCAAATCTTTTCTTAGCCTTTTAATGACTATTTGAGGATCACTGAATTTTTCTTTTAGTTCCTCAATTTCTTTTTCAAATCTGTCGAGGTCTTCAAGAGCAGCTTCAAGATTTCTTTTCAGATGTTTCATTTCTGCTTTGTCCATGATCTCCTCAAGTCGTTAAACTTCTTTGCTGAGGACCAAAACTCTGATACCAATTGTTAGGAATGGGAACACTGAGAGGGGGGGGGGGTGAATCAGTGTTCATTGAATTAAAACTTTTTTCTTAGCTCTTTAAACTTAACTTGAATGCTTAAATGCTGAAATGAACATCAACATAAATAAGAAACATGAACACAACACATAACACCAATGTGGTTACGGGGAAACCCAAATAGGTAAAAACCCCGGTGGGAATTGACACCCACTAATAATATGTACTAGTGTTTTATGATCCTTGTTAGAAGATCCTTAACCCTGTTAGGAGTTGCTTTACAATATGTTTAGTACAGTGACCTAGTCAAGGGTCAAACCCTGTCAAGAGTCTTTTACAATAACCCTGTTAGGGGTGGGGACACACTTTCCTAGAGCTCACTACTCAAGTGGTGAAGGCTACAACCTTCTGATCTTAGATACACACTATATTTGTTGGATGAACTGTTACTGTGACACTACTTGTCTGATCAGTTCCTTTGATGCATTGATGCTTTGACCTCTTGCAAAGGTCTAATACATATTAAAAACTCTTTGCATACTTCTATTCTACTTCTTTCAACTCTATATCAACTCTCATATTTAATTACAATGGTGCATCTAATATTTATATGCGCATACAAAATAATTAACTAGGTCGACCCTTTAACCGATTACATACAACACTTCCAATTGAATTGGCTCAAGCGTGTTTACAAACAAATTTAATTACATGTCTACAACCTAATTACAATAGGTACATAGCCTTTACAACATAATAATATAACCGCTAACCAAAATACCAACAGTCGGCTACTTGCACTGTTCTTCTCTGGCATTCACTGTCTGTACAACTTGAACTCTTTGTATCTTTCTCATACTAAATCTTCTGATTATGTGCTCGTAGATGTAGCATGAATATGATCTTACCAACTTAACTTCTAGGGCACATACCATAATTCTATCATATGCATGTGCGTTGATGCTCTGACCTTTAGGTACTCTGTATATTGTCCAGTCTTCAACACTTAACCAATTTCTAATCTTCTTATCATAATCACTGACTCCAAAACATCATATGACTTTTTTGCCATAATGACAACACTATATTAAGTCATATACACCAGTATAGTCAACTTGCCAACATGTTTCTTAGCTTTGACTTTAGGAATCCCAAAGAACTGAAAACTCTCTCATCCAATGTAGTCAAGACTCAATAGTTTGAACTTTCCCTATCGATCAATTGAATCAAACCAAATCATGTACAATAACACTAATCTATGAATGTATTTATACTAATCCTTTTTTGGTAAATTTTGCGGGAGGTATTAGGTCTAAAAACATTTGGCGAAGCCCACGTAATTATAACACGTCTTGTGTTATTTCTGAGGTGATTATGGGTCGTCCAATACCTTGGTATGATTAATAAAGTTGGTGAAAATGCTTTAGTTTGAGACATGTGCCCATAAAATGTCAGGCAAATTTGGGGCCGCCTATATATATATATATATATAACTATTGGAAAATATAGGCCGTCCATTTGGGGCCACTTTGAAATGATAGGTGAATGTTTAAAATATATCGCGCCCAAAAATTATATGCCATTGGCGATAATGTGAAAGAAATGGACAAAATTAAATAAACCGATTGGCGATGATCCCGTGCATTGGACCCAATTTTAATAAATGTGGGGTGATAGGGTCGATCCCGTATGGGAAATATATTCACCAAATCACTGGTTGCCAATAAGAGACATTCCTCAAATGGTGAATAATCACCACTAAAGTTTTCCTTGACTTGAGGTATATTTTATTCAATTTCTTGCATTTTTGTGATCTGGTGGATATCTTGGATGTTACATGTATGGGATCTTTTCCTTTTGTGGAATGGCTCTTCCTAGGTTGTTCTTTTTTTTCAGCAGCCTTCGCTCTTCTTTTAGAAGTTTATACTTCACTTTTGTAGCATTCTTTTATGCACACACACTGAGATAAAGTGCCATTCTATTGCATGTATGGGATCTTGCACATGTTCATGCTCTATTTACTTGCACTCCATTACAAAGTGCCAGGGGGGTTTGATGTTTACCTTTTTTTTCCATGTACTTTTGTCATGTGAGCATTCCTCCAACGACATTAGCCTTGGGTATCTCTATTTGTGTTTGTACTATCTCTGCACCTTCGATGTTCCTGGTATCATGCAGTTCATATTGGACAATATTTTCAGTGTATTTGTCATTACTCCCTTATCAGCATTATAGGGGGGTTTCTACTGTTATTTCTACTACTTCCTTGGTTCGATAGTGTGAGCTATATATTTAGTATTTCATTCTATGTACTAGGTGGATGCAGTGACTGGGTACCTATGCATTCCGACGAGATGGATCATTTAACATATGGACACTCTTTCTTTCCTATTTTTTGGAAGCACTCTTCCAACTTTGATTAATAAGCTCTTCAAACCTTGGCTTTTTTATGCCATTTTTATCTTCGAGTTCAGGTGTTTGCCTTTGTTTGCCTCCTGATTCAAGTAGTGTCATTTGAGGGCACTTATGCATATTACAATATTTTGTATCTTCGACTTCAGTTCTTTTCCTTTATTTTCCTTGATTCGAGTAGTGCCATTTGAGGGCACTCATGTAGATTACAGTCTTCTCTACCTGGTCATATTTCAATGGAGGATCTTCATATCATCAGTTACTTCTTGATAGAGTTTGCAACTTCTTGCTTCAGTGATGTTGTACATGTTCATCCTTGTTCCTCTTTTCTGGAACATTCCTAGTTTTGGAGGCTTCTTCAGTCCTTCAGACTAGTCTTCATCTCTTTTTGGAGTAGAGTTTTTCCCATGTGGTTTTCTTTATTTCTCCACTTTATAGAGACTCTATTTTGTACTTGGGTACCTAATCAAGGTTTTTGTTGCCGGGACCCATTTTCTTTCAGTAGTTTTTTCTAGGTTTTTAACTTCTCCCAAAATTTATCTTAAGGGGGGTGTTAGAGTAATAAAATGTTTATTATTAATTAAATCATATTGATTTAATTATTAAGTCACTTATTATCTATTTCTACTTAAGCTAAACTTTAGGCAATAATAATTAATTCTTTTATTAATTATTATCGTGTAGCTTAGATTTGTTCACCCTTTTAGGGTTTTGTTCTCCTTTTATAAGGATTGATCTCTCTTGTAATCTTATTATTGAGAAACATTCATTTTATTGAATTGCAACTTTTGTTTTTGCACATCAAGAATGTCTCCTCTTTCATGGATCCATGCGTTCAGGCCTCTCTAGCTTCTTGCTTCTCTCTTTTTCTATGACATGTGTTCTTGGGAGCTGTGGGTTATTTACTCATCAACTCCAATACTCTATATATATTTCATAGTATTTTGATGGTGTTCAGGCCACTTGGGAGGTGTATATTTTGGCATTTTTCACTATCTTACTATATTGATAAATAAATTCAATACTTTCCTTTATGATTGTAATTAAAATGATTACATTTAGCATTTGTGCTAACATGTTATTAGCATAATCTTTCTCATGATTATTGCAATATTTTTAATGTATCAGGCATTAGTCAAATGATTATGACTTCATTTTAGAGTCAAGTTATTTCATACAAGAAGATTATGATAATAATGAATGGAATTTGTTACATTGTAAGAGTAATGAGCATTAGATAACTGTGTCTTATGAACATGAAGATATAATTTATTAATTATAACACATGAATCTAGGACAAAGAACTAATAAAAAATTAATAAAAGGAAAAAGGAGTAGATAAATCCCTCTTCATTATCTCCTACTACTCCTATGAAAAATCCAACTTATAAGTCATGTTCTCTATCAATAAATAAAAAGAAAGATAATTTCATTCTTCCATATATATGAAAATAAGCAATATTTCATCTTTATGCTACAAAGAAGAATGAGATGGAAAATTTGAACAATCACAATGCCACCTTATTTGAAGACATAACTTGAAGACTACAAAAGGTCTATTTACTATTATACATACATCGAGCACACTCCATGGCATACTATATCATGATGAAATTGAAAACATTGAAAGTGGATGTAAACGATTGAGATGAGAACAATCTATTAGATTCAATGATCTGTGATCTAGCATTATTATGAGGTGTGGAGCTTGTATACTCCATTTTGGGTAGTTCAAGTTAGGGATAAAGGACTTCTCATTATATTAATAGTATGATAGATTTTACACAAAAACATTAATACATGGATTATATGCATGGTTGAGACATTACATTTTTTAATAACCAAAATGGATGTAAGACAAGCTAGAGAGAAAATCCAAGACAATGAGATAAAACAAAGATAAAATTATTGAGAAGGAAATCAATATAAGTAGGCAATAATTATTAGAAAATATAATAGTAAAATATATAGTTGATAGAGATACAACAAGGAGCTTATATGATCTATAAGGGTCTATCTATATACAAAATATTATTATATATTTTTCAAAATGATAAACATTGAACTCTAGGTTGCATCCTCCTATTCCACCCACCCTATCCTTTATTGCATAAAATTAATGGCCTAAACCACCTTTTCTATGTCAAATAATTTCTTAATTGCGGATATCTCCTAAGGTTTGTGGAGTTCAAAAACATCCAATGATGGGTTGTAAACACACCAAACCTTTAAAAACCTTAACTATTCACAATTTATTTATTCAACACCACGAATCTAGTTTCAATTACATGAATAATACCAATCATAGAAAACCCTTGACATCAAAGTACTTTTAGAGGAAGAGTACTCAAAACTACAAGAGTAATATTTTCAACAATTGTTTTCTTGCCTATGATGATCTTATTTTGAATGTAATATGTGTCATGTTCTTGGTAAGTTCCTTGTCACTAATGAGGGTAAATCTATATTAGATGCAATCATGAACATATGTGTAAAATAAATTCTTTGATAAGATCCATATCAATCACTTCTAAAATGATAGACAAGATATCACCATCTTGGAAGAAAGAAACTTTTATCAAGTTAGCTACATTGATCTCCACAAGGATGGCCTCCTTTATGATTTTTTTAGTTACATGAGAGAGAGAGAGAGAGAGAGAGAGAGAGAGAGAGAGAGAGAGAGAGAGAGCCTTAACTATCATTGTGTTAGTGTTGCATGATTTAAACAATAAGAAACCAAGAAAAAGGGATTCAACTTATATTTCATTCTTTGTGCCTAGCTAATATATTAGAGGCAACTATGATCATGTTAGCCTGAGCATACCTAATTACATCGACAACACCTAAAAACATTAGATATTTTGATATGACTCTATAATTATTTAATTTGAGTTTTCCAATAAGCAATGCAAATTACTTTTATATTTTTTATGTTCACATTTTTCTAACATAATCTCTCTCATGATGATTGCAAGATATTTGATAAATTATACAACTTTTCACTAATTATGATTACTTTTTCTTCACACATGTAATTATCCTAGCCAAAAATATGACAAATAAATTTTAAATAAAACATTATAACCCTAAATTGTCCATAGTTTTTACATTAACAATGATACCTAGTGTAGGGTAGGAAAAATTAGAAATCATTGCATGTTAGAGGAACCACTAATGCTACAAGCATACAAAAATCAATCCTAACCTAACCATTAAAGTAATAAATAAAGTTCTCAAAACATGAAAAACATAGAATCAAAAGCACTCCCTCAATTGGACTTCAACGTCCTTTCTTTCTTCTCAAAATGTTGATGTATTGCTCCCATTATGACAAAATGCACCTATAGCATGAAAGAAAGAAATTGAAAATAATGACAAGAAGATTTGAAAGATGGTGGCTAGACAAATTGAGAGAAATGAGTCCAATTTATAGAAAAATTGGAATAGATTGGATGGCCAAGATTGAGTTGGTTTCTTGGAAATCAACGGACAAGATTAAATGAGAGGACACCTTAAGTGATGATAAATTGGAAATTGCCGACTATTAAATAGGGATTGCATCCCATCTCAAAAAATAGGGGAATTTAAATTTTAAAAAATTCATTTATTCCCACAAAAAATAAATTAGGATTTAAGAATTAATGTAACCCCATAAATCAAAAAGGTTATCCAATTAATTAATTGTGGAGACTTAGGAAAGGTGATAAATAAAGTGTATTTTTTTAATCAGTTATAAGTATTTTATTAATTTAGAAAAAGTTGATTACAAAGCCACTAGATTTGGTAGGGTATACTTTCCCACCCTCCAAAACCCACTGAATTCAAACAACCATTTTAAAATACACCCCAAATTCAAGCCAGAAGGGCATACAGTGCTATAGAAAAGCAACACAAAAAGAAGACAAAAACACAACCCGAGAACCATTAAACCCATACTAACAAAAATGGGCACGTTGAGGAACATGAACCAAACGTCAAACATCAAAGAAACTATCCTGTCACCTCCTCCCTTGAAAATTTTGGAAATTCTGAAATAGACAAGCCACCAAAAGCTTCCTAGATTTCACCAGTACCGCCACTCACACTACCACCCACCCTGACACCACCACGAACCAACTGTTTGGAAGGAATCTGTCATCAAGAGATAGGGTTTCCATCATTCCCCAGAGGGGTCCTCGACTTCATCAGGGTTTTTTTAATCTTTCTTCTCCTCTCGGTATCCAAAACTAGCATCTCATTTTCCATTATTTGCAAGAAAGCTAAAATAGCCTGCCACCCCTTCCAAACATCCACCATTTGCACTGCCATTGGATGGGAGGAAGTCAAAATGACCAAGGGTTGTAATTCCCCGTCACCACCACCAATGAGTCGCCAAGGGCCATGGGTTTTAATTCCTTGTCACCACCTTCTCCCTTCCTAAAATCTCCATGATCCCACTGGCCCATTTGGTTTCCAAGCACACACGGGTCACCCACCATACCTCTTCTCTCGATGAGCTAGACATCAAAGCCAAAGCTAGGAACAACGAGGAGATTGTTACAAGTAGTGGTTGTCGTTGCACCAAAAGATTGACCTGTTAATGCCCGATACAACCACTAGACTTATAGAAGACACATGAGGCGGTTAAACCATGTCACAAATCTCGAGGGGAGCGCTGACCATTTTTCCAACAATCTCCCCCTCAGCGTTACTCGAGGGTATTCAAATCTATGACCAAGCTCTAATACCACTTGTTACAAGTAGTGGTTGTTGTTGCACCAAAAGATCGACCTGTTAATGCCCGATACAACCACTAGACTTATAGAAGACATAGGAGGCGATTAAACCATGTCACTAATCCCGAGGGGAGCGCTGACCATTTTGCCAACAGATATATCCAAGTTGGTCCTTGGCCGCTAATCAGAGTTGAGAAACTCATTTCCCATCATCAAACACATAGCCTCCCAGAACTCCACATGACCGAATTTGAACACATTCCTCAACCGCTACACAGAATCGTGCCTCTAAAACCCAAAAATTGACCAATCAATTCGAATGACAAATTTGACTCTATGAATAATGAAACTCTAATGCTGGTGAAGCCTCACGATCACTCCCCATCACCATTCATGATGTCAAGACATCACATCATCTAGTGCCTTACTAAATGTAAATCATAGAAATTCTTACCTCATACATATCCCACGCTACCACCTCATCTTCATATGTCCTCAATACTTGCAAAGACCAGTTTAAAAATTACTACCTTCGCCTCCAAATTCAAATACCACCCAACGTCATAACCCTATGATGTCTGAATAATGATTTTAAAAATCGTGTCCTATTGCAAAATCTATGGACCCCAAAAACCTAAGGTCCTCAAAAAGTTCAATTTTTCCCCCAATGACCCATTCACCCCGACGTTAGATAGTTTTTATACAATTGTGTTGACCTCTTGAAGAACATGGGACATCCAAAAGTCAACAAATTCCTCTAGAAGATCTCGAATCCTCTGAATATTCTTATTGAGATACCATGTATCCATCTCCCCTTTCACAATACTATTCACAACAAGTTGTGAATCTCCTTCTAGATGAAGCCTCTAAACTCCCAATTGTTTTTCCATCAAGATAGCCCCAACCATCACCAAACACTTTGCTTTGTTATTTGTACCATCTGCCAACCTTTTGGCACCTAGAGAAAAGATACTCCCATTCTCATCACAAGCCAAAAAACCAAACCTCAAAGGTCCAGGTTTACCCTTAGAGGCACCATCAAAAGGAATCTTAATCCACCCCTTCTCAAGTAGATGCCACCTTAATCTATCCACTCCTATCTGCAGACGTTTAGCCCTTTGAGGCCCATTAACAGACCAATAAAGTGTATTTATTTATCAAAACTTAGGACGTAGGGATAAATTAATGGTGTTTGTTTACCCCTTAAGAGAAAAGTAGTTTAATTTGAGCAAATTGATGACATTGATGCAAAATTGAACCAATTTTGATGATTTGACAATGATTTTGAAAGGGAACTATTGCCCAAAATTTCCATTTTGCAAATTTGGCCAAGTTTCCAAGTCTCTGTTTTATCCTACCTTGCTGCAACTTGTTTTCATTTGTGAAGTAGATCCACAAGGTTTCACGGCTTGCAATCTGAACCCCATGTTCTTCAATGTTTCACCATGCCCCAGTCTAGATCGCATAGCCTAATTCGCAAAGCTCAGGAAGATATTCAATTTTAAAGGTTTCAGGAAATACTGGTGTCGCAGACTTCCAGAAAATTGTTCAAAGTGTCGAAAACCCTCTGTGTTTTCTACCTTTTGGTCTGAAAGCTCAGTGTGTTTTCGACCTTCGCTCTGAAAGCTCAGTGTGTTTTTGACTCCTGCGCTTCGCACTTCTTCCTCTGGCAGCATTCATTTCATAAGTGCGCAACTCTGACAAGTGGGGCCCAATTGGTTTTCGGCAAGTTGTTATGCGGGTTGTCGCATGATCGCTTAAGTCCTTTTCCCCTTATGCGACCATGCGACTAACCATTGATGGTCCTGTTGAAGAATGCTAGCGGTTTGTCACATGATCACATAGCCCCTTTTTAGGCTATGCGAACATGCGACTAGCTGTTAACCGCGCCGATGGGGGCCTGCAGTTTGGTGACGTGCCCGTGTTTCATTGGTCGGTTCGTGACAAGGTTTTATAGTGGGCCCAGGATGCAAGTGCGGTAAAGATCCAATGGTGGTTGCATGTTCACGTGGGATCTTCCGACCCCATGCGATCATGCAACAACCGTCCAATGAGGATCTCAATGGCTCGTGGGTCTGATGGAGTCTCAGTCTGCGATGACCGTGCGGTGAAGATCAACGACGATCGCATGATCTCATGGGATCTTCTGACCCCATGAGATCTTGCACCCACCGTTAGATTAGAATCTCAGTCAAGGTAGGCCCGAGGTTGGTAAAGCGGATGCACGGTTGCATAGTTAAGAGATTTTGCGTGGTCGCTGGATGTAATCGAGGTTAAGAAAAAGTTAAGCGACTTGGCGACTAAGAAGGAAAATAAACCCAGGGTGAAGCCTGGGGTTAGATTTGCAGTCAGATCCCGGGAGTGGTTTTTTTGCCAACAGTTTGAAATTTTGATAGGCCTGAGGCGTCTTGTATGGCAAGATGATAGGTTCTTAGAGGCTTGTCGCATGATCGCATGAGGCTTTTTGAGCTCATGCGATCATGCGACCAATGTTCAAATTCAACCAGTGTTGAATCTGATTTGCAGGCTGTGAAGCGACTGGCAGATTCTAGGGGCTTGTCGCATGATTGCATGAGGCTTTGTGAGCTCATGCGATCATGCTACCGACATTGTTTCAAGGTGGTGCAACCATTTTTCGTGGGCTTTCTTCTGCAGAGGACGTGTGCGAAGCGGCGGGGTAGCTCGAAATTGATTTCTAAGGACATTTTCTGGTTGCAAGCATGATGATGGATGATCTGGTCGATGATGCCATGGATTTTGCAGGGTACAGTGCGGTGTTCTTATGCCGATGAAACATTAAAGAGCTAGCGCCATTCATATTTTAAATTCCAATTTCTTGTTAGGGTCAAACCTGGTGCCTTAATGGCTCAGTGGAGTTGTAGGTGACTTGGTTGATCAAGGATGGTGTGTCTGCAGGTGGTCCTGGTATAGAAAGATATGCAATCATGAGATTTTGGACCTGTTTGTCGACTTTTCTTAGAGTTTTGAGGGTTTGTGCCTCTAGGGTCTGGTAAAGAATTGAATAACTATGTACCCCTAGTTAGGCTAGAATTTTGGACTACTGCTTGCGTGTAGTGGAGGATGTATATAATTCTTTTTTGGAGCCTTGGTGCTTAGAATCCAGCAATTGTAAAAAGAAATTTTTCTTTCTCAGAGAGCAATTTGTGGCATTTTTGCCCTTTGGCTTTCTACAATTGTAATTCTCATTGATTATTCAGATATTACAAAGCATCTTGTGACATTCTCCTGTCCTTATGCTTTCTTATGTGGATTATCTCTTATTGAATTCAGTGTATGCATGTTCAATAACTCTTAGGTTTTTCTTGATTCCTCTTTCTTTTTGGAATTCATGTGTATGCTTGTGAATGATTTGATTCGAATGTTTTTGTGGGTATACTTCCACCCCTGGCAATCTATCTCATTCCTATACCCAATTGCAGAGATGAATGTTTGTTTGCAGGTTATAGTCCGTGTCTGACTTTTTAGGAGTACTACTACCTTGAGAAATTCCTTTTCCCTACATAGTATTCCTTTACTGCAGACCCATCTATAAAATATTTATGCAAGCCTATTCATTGAGTTGTAATCTCCTAGACCTAGGATCGTCTACTGGTTTCATCCTTTATACTGCAATTCATACCATCTTTTCAGTGCATCACCTAGTAGGATAGATTTTCTTTTAGTCATTTCCCTTTCATGCACTCCTTCTATCCCTTTCTCTCCAAAGTTTAATTTCATGTTAAGAAGCAAATCAGGGTGATAATCCAAGAGGAACTAGCCTAGAACCTAGAGGTTTCATCTCAGTTAGCATAGGTCCCACAACCTTGAGATGATTCCCATGTTATACTGAGTTATCAAGACCATGAGAGCTTGAGACAAGGCACAAAACTCAGTGTATAACATTTCTGGCACGCCCGGTGGGACCAAGAGGTCATAGTTTTCATAGTTCTTGCTGGTTTTGATATGCATCCAGCAGGTTGTAGACCTTTGAGAGGTCATTATTTTTCATATCTGGTGACTCCAAGTTCACATCCACTAAAATCAAGTAGATTCAGTACCTAAGATGGATTACCATCCTTCTTTTCATGAGGACAACCCTTCATTTCATGAAGGTCAGCTTTATCAGAATAGTGGTACTCCTGATTTCATGCAGGACTACCCAGTTGCAGCAATGAACCAACATACACCTCATGCTTGCCCCCCACCCACCCAACTTCCAGTATCATGGCAGCACCAATACACATACCAGCAGCCTCAAGAGGAGATGCCTTGCATGGAAGAGTATGCTTATCATGCCCAAATCCAACAACAACAAGCATTGGCTCAGCAGGAGAAGGTTTATCAAAAGGAGTTGGAAGAACATAGGAGATATTATGAGGTGTTGGAAACACAAAAAAGGCATATGCAAACACAGGCAAAGGAGCAGTTCGATGCTATGATAGAACTGAAGCAAGGTCAGGAAACCCTTACAAGCATGCTCACAGCACTAAAGGAGGTTTACGAGGAAAAGTTAGTGGCGGTCAGTGCTGCTGCAGCTGCAAAAGAAGAAGATTTTCAAGGAACATTAGCGGCTCAGAGGGATGCTTATGAAGAATTGGAGGTTCATAAGAATAACTGTGAAAGGGTGGTTCAAGACTAGAAAATTTTAATGGAAGCCATGTTTGATAAGGGCATTGAATTTCAAATGGAGAAAGAAAAAGAGTTGGCAGCCCATAAGGAGTTTCATGATAAAGAAATACAAGAGCACAAAGCAATAATAGGGCTGTTGATTCTAAAGGGTGCAAATGATAAAGAAACTCATTAGATACAACTTGAGGAAGCTCTTTGTAAAGAAAAGAAGGAGGCAATATCAGGGTTATCTAATGAATCTTATAATGTTGCCAAGTAGACCATCAAATTGGAAGCTGATTTATTTGAAGAGCTGCCTTGTTTTGTTGAAGATGACAATGCTTCTAGTATGCCACTCATCTCAGCTGTTGAAGGACAGAGAAATGAGTGTTCTCCTGAAAAGAAGCCTGCTACTAAGAGTGTTGACAAGAAAAATGATGTGGAAGAAGAAGCTCCTCTGCATGAATTGGTAGTTGAAGATCCTGAGAACAATGAAAAGAGCCCCAAGTTCATTCTTTCCAGGGGTTGCCCTTTAAGGTACTTAGCAAGAACAGAGGCCGGCCACGAAGATCCAGTCATGTTTGTGTCCAAACATGAATATTCAAATGAAGTTGAAGCTGAGGGTGAACTTGCAGTTCAGCAAAGGCAAGCTCAACTCACTTATCTACCCCTAGATAATGGAGATAAAAATATGTTGATGGAGGTGAGTCAATTTGCTTATGTCCTTCAGGAGGTAGTGCATCGATTCTTCACACAACTGTGTGTATTGCCTTCCTTGTTAGCTATCCTCTTGCATGAAAAGTATTGTACCCTAAGGAGGAAGGGTAGCTACTTTTCACAACCAATAAATGGTTTTGTTTAACCAAGTTTCTGCACTGGTTAGTTTAGGTTAGTTTTTCCTACTTTCTTCCAGCTTTCTAGTTTAGTCTTTCCCTATTTTCCAAGAAGTGCTCAAGCACAGTCTGGTTTGGTTTTGTCCCTATGTCAAAGCTTTGTGTTCTTGAGATGACCCCATGCCTAATGGATATGTCAAGGTCACCGGTCCATGTCTAGTAGGCTGACATCCCATAGAAGTCACCAAAATGTTGCCCAAAATTTCCATTTTGCAAATTTGGCCAAGTTTCCATGTCTCTGTTTTATCCTGCCCTGCTGCAACTTGTTTTCATTTGCGAAGTAGTTCCACAAGGTTTCACAGCTTGCGATATGAACCCCATGTTCTTCAATGTTTCACCATGCCCCAGTCCAGATCGCATAGCCTAATTCGCAAAGCTCAGGAAGATATTCAATTTTAAAGGTTTCAGGAAATACTGGTGTCACAGAGTTCCATAAAATTGTTCAAAGTGTCAAAAACCCTCTATGTTTTCTGCCTTTTGGTCCGACAGCTCAGTGTATTTTTGACCTTCACTCTGAAAGCTCAGTGTGTTTTCAACTCCTGCACTTCACACTTCTTCCTCTGGCGGCATTCATTTCATAAGTGCGCAACTCCGACAAGTGGGGCCCAATTGGTTTTCGGCAAGCTGTTATGCGGGTTGTCGCATGATCACATAACTCCTTTTCCCCTTATGTGACCATGCGACTAACCATTGATGGTCCTGTTGAAGAATGCTAGCGATTTGTTGCATGATTGCATAGCCCCTTTTTAGGCTATGCGAACATGCGACTAGCTGTTAACCACGCCGATGGGGGCCTGCAGTTTGGTGACGTGCCCGCGTTTCATTGGTCAACTAGTGATGAGGTTTTACAGTGGGCCCAGGATGCAAGTGTGGTAAAGATCCAACGGTGGTCACATGTTCGCGTGGGATCTTCCAACCCCATGCGATCATGCGAAAACCATCCGATGAGGATCTCAATGGCTCGTGGGTCCGATGGAGTCTTAGTCTACAATGAGCGTGCGGTGAAGATCAACAGCGGTCGCATGATCTCATGGGATCTTCCGACCCCATGAGATCTTGCACCCACCGTTAGATTAGAATCTCAGTCAAGGTGGGCCCGAGGTTGGTAAAGCGGATGCGCGGTTAAGAGATTTCGCGTGGTCGCTGGATGTAACCGAGTTTAAGAAAAAGTTAAGCGACTTGGCAACTAAGAAGGAAAATAAACCCAGGGTGAAGCCTGGGGTTAGATTTGCAGTCAGATCCTGGGTGCCATTTTTTTGCCAGTAGTTTGAAATTTTGGCAGGCCTGAGGCATCTTGCATGGCAAGATGACAGGTTCTTAGAGGCTTGTCACATGATCGCATGAGGCTTTTTGAGCTCATGCGATCATGCGACCAATGTTCAAATTCAACCAGTGTTGAATTCGGTTTGCGGGCTACGAAGCAACTGGTAGATTCTAGGGGCTTGTTGCATGATCGCATGAGGCTTTTTGAGCTCATGCGATCATGTGACCGGCATTGTTTCAAGGCAGTGCAACCATTTTTCTTGGGCTTTCTTCTGCAAAGGATGTGTGCGAAGCGGCGGGGTAGCTCAGAATTGATTTCTGAGGACATTTTCTGGTTGCGAGCATGATGATGGATGATCTAGTCGATGGTGCCATGGATTTTGTAGGGTATAGTGCGGTGTTCTTATGCCGATGAAACATTAAAGAGCTGGCGCCATCCGTATTTTAAATTCCAATTTCTTGTGAGGGTCAAACCTGGAGCCTTAATGGCTTAGTGGAGTTGCAGGTGAGTTGGTTGATCAGGGATGGTGTGTCTGTAGGTGGTCCTAGTACAGAAAGATATGCAATCATGAGATTTTGGACCTATTTGTCGACTTTTCTCAAATTTTTGAGGGTTTGTACCTCTAGGGTCTGGTAAAGAATTGAATAACTATGTACCCCTAGTTAGGTTAGAATTTTGGACTACTGCCTGCGTGCAGTGGAGGATGTATATAATTCTTTTTTGGAGCCTTAGTGCTCAGAATCCAACAATTGTAAAAAGAAATTTTTCTTTCTCAGAGAGCAATTTGTGGCATTTTTGCCCCTTTGGCTTTCTACAGTTGTAATTCCCATTGATTATTCAGATATTACAAAGCATCTTGTGACATTCTCCTGTCCTTATGCTTTCTTATGTGGATTATCTCTTATTGAATTTAGTATATGCATGTTCAGTAACTCTTAGGTTTTTCTTGATTCCTCTTTCTTTCTGGAATTCATGTGTATGCTCTTGAATGATCTGATTCGAATTTTTTTGTGGGTATACTTCCACCCCTGGCAATTTGTCTCATTCCTATACCCAATTGCAGAGATGAATGTTTGTCTGCAGGTTATAGTCTGTGTCTGACTCTTTAGAGTACTATTGCCTTGAGAAATTCTTTTCCCTGCATAGTATTCCTTTATTGCAAACCCCTCTATAAAATATTTATGCAGGCCTATTCATTGAGTTGTAATCTCCTAGACCTAGGATCGTCTACTGGTTTCATCCTTTATACTGCAATTCATACCATCTTTTCAGTGCATCACCTAGTAGGATAGATTTGCTTTCAGTCATTTCCCTTTCATGCACTCCTTCTATCCCTTTCCCTCCAAAGTTCAATTTCATATTAAGAAGCAAATCAGGGTGATAATCCAAGAGGAACTAGCCTAGAACCTGGAGGATTCATCTCAGTTAGCATAGGTCCCACAACCTTGAGATGATTCCCATTTTATACTGAGTTATCAAGACCATGAGAGCTTGAGACAAGGCGCAAAACTCAGTGTATAACAGGAACAATTAGGTCGAATTATGATGTCAATCAGGGACCAAAATTAGAAATAAGAGACATGTTAAAAAAGTGGGCACATAGGCATGGACCATTTTTAAGTGTCCACATTTTTCACCTCTTTGAGATATGTGATTATGAGTGTTGTTTCAAATAAAAAGATTAAAAGATCATTCTCCAGTGGGTTGATAGAATATATGTAGGATGCCCCCTCAAAAAATTGGGCGAAAATTGACATGAGAATAATTTTACAAAAATAAAATGATTGCTAGGATTGACAAGAGGAATGTTAGTAGAAAGAAAAAATTAGGCAAAGAAGATTTAGCAATGATGAAACTTTCTTTCATTAGTGCACTTTTGTCATGAGAGCTTTATTTAATGTGGAAAAATAGATGCATCACACCATGGCACAAAAAGCCAGAGCGATAATGCAATCCATTTGCATAAAAAATAAACATATTGTAGACAAGGGATGATCTTATCCATCCTGAAGCATATAGATTACATGCCCTAGAACTTTATGAAAAACACCCCGCAAGAAGAAGACAAAATGAAAAAATAAAGGATCATGAACCATTCTGACCACCCTCATCACTCGGTGATATCCTAGAGTAGCATAAGAACATGACCAAATGATATATATATCAATAAAAGATGAGACTCACTAAACCAAGCAGGCCAACAAAATTTTTGATCTAGTTGTCAAAGTTGACATTTTGTTTGATTGATAATGATAATGATAGTGTCCAGTTTTAGGAATGAAGTACCCTGTCTAAGACTAATTATAGCATCTAGTTTCGAGTATACCACTCCATGTATAAGAAAAATTACAGGTTTGATAAAGGACCGATTGATGTTGATTGATTGATAGGAAAAGTTTTATTTGATTGATTATTGACTTGATTGGATAGTTTGTCTATTGATGCGTGATTTCATTAAGTGCAATGTTTGATAAGTCTTCCCATTGTGTCTGCTCAAATGTTTGTCTTTTTGCAAGGGATAATTTATTGATGAAATGAAAAATGATTATTACAAATTTATTGTAGATTTTTAAAGGATTTGATTTTTTTATTTTTAGGATTTTGAAATATTTGATTTTTGTGCTTTTTAGGACATTGTGCAAGTTTCAAGATTTTTTCATGACATTTTATGATTTTCTTTTAACTTTTCAGGACTTTACATGCTTTTAAAGATTTTTTTAGCATCATATGCAATTTTTTTGTGATTTTTTTAGGATCATTATATGATTTTTTAAAATTGTTTAGAACTTTTTCAGGTCTTCATATGATTTTTTAAATTTTTTTCAGGTCATTATTATTTACAAGAAATATATTTTAAATTTCCCCTAGTGTTTAGCAAGGCAGGGACATTATGAATAAATGAATGGTTAGGTAGATGGAGGAAGGAAAATGGTCACTTAGTATGTCTTTGAAGTTGTTTGGATGGAAAGGAGTATCCACAGAATGAGAAAACATATTTTTTTCCAAGCTTAGAGATTAGATATGACAATATAGAGTAATGAAATAGTGATTTGGATGACAAGTGATACATATGACTAGACATGTCAAGAGATTTTTGAAACATGTTTTGTATTTCACGTCCTTATTTTACATCAATACCCAAAAAAGGGATTTGGATAGGATTATGATAGGATATGGATAGGACAATGACAAGATATGGATAGGATAAGCAAGATCAAGAATGGAAAAGAGTAATGGATATATATTGAAGGCTTCAATAAGATAGGAAATATGAACTAAATGTTTTGGGGGTCAGAGAGGACATGTGATGCTTCTAGGGAGATCCCTAGCCTTTGTCAAGATCAAAGTTGGGAAAAAGGGAATGTGGATGTTAATAGGATAAGGGATATGAATGGTGTATGAAAATGAAGGAAATGACAGGGTATAATGGAGGATAACATGGGTAGGAAAATATGAATGAAATCTTCCCCAAGTATAGATTGCAAAAAGTTCATGAATTATGCATGATGCATGTTTGCCAGGTTTTCATCATGGTACTTGTTGAAAGCGCCTGTTTGTCAAGTTTTTACTTTTGGATGAAATTATTTCTCCTTAATTTTTTGTGTTACCAAGACGCATGTTTTCCAGGTTTTCATCAAGGCAACTATTTTTTTACTTTTTATTTTATTTTTTGCTTTTTTGACTTTTTAAAAACAAAATTATTATTTTTTGAAAAGATAATGGACACATCACATGACATGGATGATGGACTGAAGAATATTTTTCTTTGGATGGTGCTATTGAAAGATATGCAATAATGGACCATGGCTATGATAGTATGCTCAAATAAATTGGTAGGATAATGACAAAGGGATAACATAGATAATTGGATGAAGTGGGATAAGGGTTTAGGAAAATGATTGGATAGGCTAAATGAAAGGTTGGAAAATAGGTTTTCGATAATGGAGGGGGTTGTTGGCAAAATGGTCAATGCTTCCCTCAGGATTCACAACATGGCTTAACTGCCTCCTGTGTCTTCTATAAGTCTAGTGGTTGTATCGGGCATTAATAGGTCGATCTTTTGCTACAACGACAACCACTACTTGTAACAAGTGGTATCAGAGCTTGGTCAGAGGTTTGAATCCCCTCAGGTAGCTCTGAGGGGGACATTGTTGGCAAAATGGTCAATGCTCCCCTCGCGATTCATGACATTGCTTAACCGCTTCTTGTGTCTTCTATAAGTATAGTGGTTGTATCGGGCATTAACACGTCGATCTTTTGGTGCAACGACAACCACTACTTGTAATAGGAGTGTAAGAAGGCTTTCTTTTGAATGGATGGAAAAGGAGGCAAGAACAACATTGGCACAAATCTTGAGGGGTGATGGAGTGATGAAGGAAAAGGAGATTTTGGATTTGATGGAGGAATGCATATAAATTTTGGGACATAAGGACCCAAAATAGATTTGGAAGGTGAAAGAAATTTAGATGGATGGATAGAAATTTTGGATACCAAATTTAATTTTTCTTTGAGACTTTGTGCTTCAAGAAGCTTCTTGGAAATCCACATGCATTTTGATTTTTCACTTTTTTGTGGGTCCTTGGAATGCATTACTTCTACAAGAGACTTAGGAACCCAAATTGCTTTGGACTTTTCTTTTTTCGTAATGGGCTTTTGTGGTCTTTTGGACATTTCTTTTTTTTTGGATCATATTTTGTTTTGTTTCTATATGTCAATTAGACTGGACATGTTGATCCTTGACTGCATGTGGATTGCTTGATATATGGACTTTATGCTTGACATCCAAATTTATTGGAAAGGACATGTGATCTGTGGGTGGATAGGAATGATATGGAGGCCTTTTGGATGGGTGAATGGTTCTCCAATATGTGTGCCTTTATTGACTTTCATTTGGGAAAAGGTAAGTGGATTGTGAACTAGTGGATGGAGTAATATATGGAACTAAGATGGAGGAAAGGGGTAATAGGAAAGGTAAATGTTTGAATTTGGATTTGGAAGGGATACCAACACCTTGAGAATGAGCTTTGTAACTGAGGTCATGAACATAATAACTTTTTTTATATGAAAGGGTTCTAGTATACCCTTTTCATTGATTTTTAACACTTTGACTCGATAATGCTTGCTTTGACCAATTGGATACTTGCTACTAGACACGAGTCCATTTTGAGGTATGCATGGTATGTAAGAATTGATAGGATCATGAAGTGGATTGGACTATGTGTAAGTAGATGAAACCATTTGACATGTATGGGATTCATGAACATCTTGCACAAATGTGTTCAAATCATGGGGGGGCGATTAGGAGGAATAATGGGATCCTACGATGGAATAGTGGTGATAGGATCATTTGGTAAGATAGGATATTATAGGAGATCTGGATGATTAGGACAAGGAGATGAGAGCTAGAGGGATCTTGAAAAGGATCTAGAGGGATGATGGGATCTTGTGGTGGACATGAAGGTGAAGGGATACTTTGATCTTGACTTGGAAGGGGGTCATTATATTCCATTGTAAAGGTGTTTTGTTCTTGAATTTAGATGGAATCATTGGAAAGAATGGAAGGGAGGTTATGATATTTCTTAGAAAGTGGAATTTGGATAGAATTGTATGCACCCTAAAATGGTCATCTAGACTTTGGGCCCCCATTCAGCAATTTATCAAATCCCTGAATCAATATTTTCAAAAATCAACATTTTTCAATTATATCAATTTCCTTGATCAAATCTTAATTCTATCATTTATTCGATTATTTTCCATGGGCTAACCATTTTATCCTAAGTATTTATTTATTTAAAAAGAATTTCCTCCCCTTTTATTAAATAAAAAGCCCCCACTTTCCTCTTATCCTAAGTTGCACAATTAAAGTATTATTCTTATTTTATAAAAAGAAGAAAAGGCCTTTTTGTCTCATATGGACACAAAAGTCAACTCTTATTTTCTCATTGGAGGATATTTGTGCACATGGATTGCTCCTCTTTCAAGCTCCACCCTTGATTAAATCTTTTGCCTCTTAATCTCCATGGTCCATTCCTTTTCAATTCCTTTAAAAGGAGAGCTCTCTTCTCATTCTTAGATCCATCTTTTGAATACTAACCTTATGTTGCAGGATTGCTTGGAGACTTTGGAGCTTTTTGAAGACATTCATGCATTCTAGTTTCTTTATTGCATCATAGCTTTCATGGCATATAGCTTAGTTTCCTTTATGCTCTAGATTAGCTCACATAGATTAATTAGCAAGGGTTTGTAATACTTTCCTTTCATAGCTTAGCTTGCATCTTCATTCTTAATATAGTTGCATTGCATTGCATTTCCATTGTTGATTCTTGAGGATATTGGCATTCTTGCCCTTGTCTCTTTGAATCTCCCATTGTGTGGTTTACTAGCAAGGTTGCATGCTTCAATAGCTCTAGCTGAGAGAACCATCAACATCCTTATGACTCCATACCTAGGGAGCTCTAGGTCGCTTTTTCAATGTTTCCCATTCATGGATTCCCTTGGAAGTAATGACTTAGAGAAGTGCACTATTTAGTGTGTACATGAATCATTGGAAATAATGGAAGGAAGGTTATGATCTTTCTTAGAATATGGAATTTCAATCAGACTTATAAGGACACTTTGTTCTTGAAATGGAAAAGGATCATCTTGAATAGGAGAGTTAGGGATAATGGGATCATTGTGAGGCTTAAGGAAAATGGGATCTTGGTCAATATTTGGATTGAATTGGTCAGTATTAGGATCTTGATCTTGATTTGTTTTAGGACATGTTTCTTCATTCTTTGAATCATTCTCTTGACATGGGACATGAATTGGAATGTGCATGGGAGATTCTAGAAAGGGATCAAAGTTTTGACATGAAGGAGATGGACTTTGCATAGGACCCTCAAGAGTAGGATTTATTTCAAATGGAGGACATTGTGGCATTGGTTTTAGAATTTTTGAAGCATGAAATGGAATTATATCAGAAAATGGATTATATTAGATATCTTATATGGATATGTTGGAAAAATGGTCAGCACTCTCCTTGAGATTTGTGACATGGCTTAACCACCTCATGTGTCTTCTATAAGTCTAGTGGTTGTATCAGATATTAATAGGTTGATCTTTTGGTGCAATGACAACCACTTCTTGTAACAAGTGGTGTCAAAGCTTGGTCACAGGTTTGAATCCCCTCAGGTAACGCTGAGGAGGAGATTGTTGGTGAAATGGTCAATGCTCCCCTTGGGATTCGTGACATGGCTTAATTGCCTCATGTGTCTTTTATATGTCTAGTGGTTGTATCAGGCATTAACAAGTTGATCTTTTGGTGCAACGACAACCACTACTTGTAATAGGATAACCCTTGGAAGGTTTCATTATTGGATACATCATTTGATGGAGATGGAGGATATCGCTCTTGTGAAGCTTTAGGGGATGAAGGAATGGTGGGAGACATGGATGATTCTTGAAGGTCAATGTCTTGATAGGGTATGAGTGTGTTATGCATGTGATTATTTTGGAATGAGCCATTGCTAGAAATGGATGAATTATTTGTTTCATCCTCTTCATATAATGCTTGAAGTCACCACATGATCCAGGTGGATTTTACCACTTAAAATTCTATAGTTCCCAATACTTCCAAAAATAGCATCAAATCAAAGATCTCGCCAACACGAGTCCAATGCAACTTGAACAGAGAAAAATGGAGCTTGTATGATGAAGTTATTGTCAGTCAAAGTTGGAGGTTGACCAAGTCAAGGATGATGACATCAGTAAGTGACATGACACACCAAATCCACCAAAAATTTAGGAAAAAAAAGGTACATAAAAATATGGACAAGGTGGGATTTGACCTTACAACTACCCAGTTACCACTTTAACCACTTGGCATTTAAGCAAGCCCGCCAACATATCCCCTTGGAGGCAATTTGTTTAAAACTTTGAATTTGCTGCCAATTACAATTTGAAAATTGAAAAAAAATGGTAGGAAGGGGAGTTGAACACGTGACCTCCCCTCCCACCAAAGGCTTACCACCTTCCCAATGGTAGTGGCTATCCAGCCACAAAAATCTTTGTCTTTATATAGCTTTTTGCAACTTTTTAAAAAAAAACTAAGTGTTTCCCCTTCGTATGATTAACAATTTTCATGGCTGCATAGCCCCTGCCCCTTCCCAATAACCAACATGCCGCCAATAACACTTAGTACATAAAGTGCGCAATATTATATTTTAAAAAAAAGAATGGAGGGTTTGATAACAGGAAATGGTGGGCCGGTGGTTGGAACCGCTGACCTAGCATCCCAAAAGTTTCGCACTTACCAAGTGGTCTGCGAATTTTGTGAGATAGGTGAGGTTAAAATTATATTTAATTATTTTAAATCCGATGACCATGAAGTCTACAAATTAACCAAAATAATGAAGGGGTAATTTTTAAAGAGATTTTCAAGAGGTAGTTTTATTTTTGGTGGATTTATTGTTAAGGGAAGATTATAAATCATTTGGTTAAACATCAAAATGAGTAAATTTCATGTATAAAAAGGGCGTATGGGCTTGTGAAAAATTAGTGGATTTTAGAGTTGGATTTTGGAGAGAAATTTCTCTAAGTGTTCTTCTAGGCTATTGAAGATTATGATCTTGCTTAGGAGAGGACTTGAAGCTCAGTGTAACCAGATGTTGTCAGGTTGACACTAGAGTATTGTAATCTTTTGGGAACTGAACAAAGGATCGATCACTCTACTTCGAGGACCCGGAGACGTAGTCCATTCAGATGAAATTCGTAATCAATCTCTGTGTTATGTTTGCATTTTCTTCTCTCCTCTTCTCTTAATTTGATTTTGTATGTTTAAAACTTAATTTCCATTTATGTATTTCAAAAATTAAGTTTGTAAAGTTTGTTTTAAATTTATTTAGTAAACAAACTTTAAATTTTATTTAGCATTCAATTGCAAAATGTCATAGATCCATCTTAATCAGATCAAGTTTGGTATCAGAGCTTTGTATGACCAGTTTTTGTAGATTTGAATGCTAACAAGATCTAGGATTCAGCAAGGCAAAGGAAACCTTGAAGAATACAATCCTGATATTGGAAAATAGAGAACAAATCCACCATCACAGATGGATGAAAGAGGTGGTGGACAAGGTTCCGAAGACAAGAGTATTCAGAAGACTCTTCAGAATTTGGAAACCATTGTAGAAGTTTTAGTACAAGAGAGAGAAGAAAGGATACGAAGATGTGCAGCTCGTGAGGTTAAAGGGAAAAGATCAGGAGGTGATCATGAGCCTCCGACAATACCCCCAACTCCCTCTTCTCCTTCTTCTCTCTCTTCTCCCTCTTCTCCTTCTTCTACTCATTTTGAGTCTTCTAATCCTTTTAAGGGTGGACATAAGCCTAGAATTAAATTGGATGTAAAATTTGATCTACCAAAGTATTGTGGGGAATTAAGTGCTAAGAAATTAGATGATTGGATTCAACAAGTTGAAGTCTATTGTAGAGTACAAAATCTCTTAGATGATGCTGACAGGATCCAGTTAGCTACTCTTCAGTTAGGAGGTAAAACTCTAACTTGGTGGGAGAGTAGAACTTGGGCTGAAAATTCTCACCATGGTAGAGTCAAATTAACTTGGTCAAAATTTGTTAGTTCTCTTAAGAAATAATTCTATCCCCTAGGCCATATGCAACAGTTAATGATAAGATGGCAACATTTTAGGCAAGGGAAAGGTGATTCTGTCCAAGAGTACACCCATGAATTTCAAAAAAAGGCTATTGCATTAAATGTACCATTATACACCCAAGATACATTTCTCAAGTACATAGGTGGTCTTCACTCTTATTTGAGACATTCTATTTTGGTCTTTAATCCTAGCAACCTAGATGAAGTATGTGTTCAAGCAACACATTTAGAGTTAAGAGGCAAGGGTTCTTTCATTGATAAGTTTGATAAGAAGCCATCTAAGTCAGAAAATAAATCTAAGGGGAAATAAAAGAAGGGGAAAAAGACTACTATAGTAAAAAAGGAAGATAATAAACCTACATGTTCTGATTGGAAGAAAGAGGGACATGATGTCTCTAAATGCTGGAAATTAAATCCAGACTTAAGGCCAAAGCAGTATGGAGGAAGTAAAGGTAAACAAAAGACTATTGTTGTAGTACAACAAGATCTTGGATCTGATTCTGGGGATGAGACAAAGATAGTTGCAACTGGGATGCAAGGTAAAGTGGAAGGTAAAACTCTCTCATCAGATGCTATGATTTATAATGCAAGTTCAAGCAAGTCAAATTCTCTTCCTAATGTGGATAAGAAAAGAAATGAACTTTTTCACATTCGTGTGGTAACCAAACACACTAAGGTTGATACTCTTTTTGACACTGGTTCACAAGTTAATTTGATATCTGAAGAAGTGGTAAACAAATTAAATCTAGCTACCACACCTCATCCTAAGCCCTATCCACTTGGATGGGTATGTAATGATGCTCAACTGTAGGTGACAAAATAATGCAAACTTCATTTTGCCATAACTACTAACTTTATTGATGAGGTGGAAGTAGATGTTGTACCTTTGGATATTTGTGGGCTTGTGTTAGGAAGTCCCTATCTTTTTGATCGATAAGCAATCTTTTACAGGGGGAGAATAAGTATCATTTATTTAAAGATGGTAAAGAGTACATAGTTAGATCGCATAAAGTTAAAACTAATCTTGTTGGACATTGCTAATTCATGGGTGGTGATTGAGACATGTAATATTTTTAATCACTACGTTACTAAATGGGCACTCATACTGTTGTCATTTGTGTTTTGTCATTGATGTCAATATATGCTTTTATGAAGGAACCAGACTGGTAATCATAGTGTACGGTTAGTGTATGGATGTTTCAGATGCTGCGAAGTGAGATCTTTGATCGCATAATTAAGTATTGCATATTAAGAGAGTTACAACTGTTTTGGTAAAGATTGGTCACTGGACTGTGACAGTGAGGATTGATAGAGTTAGTCTCTGAGTTTTTGATATATCTTTCAGTGGGATTCGATTCAAGGTATGCAAACTTGAAGGATGATGGAAGGAGTACTGATGGATGTTCATTGGTTAGCGCAAGGTATGGAGCGATTGGTGACATCATTTGTGGTATGTGCTCTGGCGATGGCTTATTCTGAAGCTGACTCAGGGAATGAAGCGTGTGTTTTGTTTGGCAAGCATAAATCAAGGATGTTGGTCCTTAATTGTTGTAATGTAATCATTGTAAACTTGTATTAGATATCTTGTGTATCTTAGCAAGGGTTTATGTAATTTTTTGTAATTAGGAAAGCCTTATGGGCTAACCTGATCTTGGTAAAATGTAATAAGGTATAAATGAAAGGTCTTTTCTTTGGAAAAGATATGGATGGGATATGTGTGATATAAGGAGGTTGTGAAGGTTGTGAACTTGTGTCTGTTGTATGTAGAGTAGAGGATTATAGGTGGACTTCATTGGAAATGATCAAGCAAAGACAAGTTGTTGACAAATAGTTCAAAAGATTGTGTATTTATTCATATACACCTGTTGTGAACTAGTGAGTTCTGAAGGTGGATTTAACCTTCTTTGGCCAGTGAGCCCTCTATTGTTCTTGAATCCTAATAGGGTCTATCCTCTAATAAGGACTATGTACTGTAATATTTCAATAAGCTCCTAATAGGGCTATATCTTCTAACAAGGATTATTATACTCTCAGTACATCATTAGTGGGTGCTAATTCCCACCAGGGTTTTTACCTTTAACAGGGTTTCCTCGTAACCAAAATATTGTGTTATTGTGTTGACATTCATTGTGTTCATTGGATATGATATTAATGAGCTTAAAGTTTAAGTTTAATATTCTATCATACAATTGATTCGCCCCCCGTCTTAGTTGTATTGTGGACTATTGTTCCTAACAATTGGTATCAGAGCTTGTGGTCCTTAGAGAGAAAGCTTAACAGCTTGAGGTGATCTTGGAAATGGAATTCTATAGGAAGGAAAGTCCTAAGTTTGATTACGAAAACTTTGACAGTTGGAAAAACAAGATGTGAACACATTTGCTATGTATGGGCATAGACTACTGCATGATTGTGAAGAAGAAGGAATCTCTGAAAGCTGAGAATGACTTGGAAACAACCGATGATGATGAAAAGGTTATTTTCATGAAACATGGTCACAAGAGAAGCATTGATCAGTGCACTATCTGAGGGTGAGTTTACTGAAATTAAAGATCTAGATTCAGCACATGAAATTTGGAATAGACTAGAGGCACTCTATGAAGGAGACAAGTATACCAAACAAGCGAAATTGCAAAACTAGAAGACAAAGATGGAGAAGCTACAAATGAATGAAGATGAAAGCATTAGAGCCTATGTTCAAAGGGTTATAGAAGCTATAGTTGGAATAAAAAATTATGGAGGTACTTATGATGAAGATGAAGTCATTGCAAAGATTCTCAGATCTCTAACTCCTTACAAATTCAAGGCAATGTCAATTCAAGAAACTATACCCCTGACTCCAAACTTTAGTAGAGAGATTTTGATTGAAAATTTAAATACCTTTGAAGCTATGGAATTAGGAGAAGCTGTACCAAAAGTTGAATCTATATTTAGGGCATTCGCACACAAGAAAATATCTACACTTCCGAGCACAAGAAAAGAAGACCTGAAATAAGAGCTTGGTGAGTATGTTGAGGAATGGGAGAAGATAATGGAAGAAGAAAAAAAGATGGAAGAACTTGTTGCACTGATTGTTAGAAGAGAGAAAAGAGGTAAGGGCAAATTTGAAGGAAAATTACCTTTGAAATGTTTTTCATGCAATAAGATAGGTCATTTTGCATCTAGATGTCCTACAAGAGTTCCTAAGTACAAACCTGACTATGCAAAGATTAGAAGAGACAAAGAATGTTATTATGCTAGTGAAGGAATCTCTGATGATGATGATTTAGACAATGAAGAGATTGGATTTGTTGCTATTAAAGATGAACCTGTTCATGAAGAAAAATCCTTAGTATCTCATGCTGACAAGAAAACTGAATGGATAATTGACAGTGGATGTTCTCATCACATGACTGGTGATAAGAACAAGTTTGTTAAGTTAGTAAATTATGATGGAGGTGTTGTAAGGTTTGGGGACAATCTCCCAAAATCCATCATAGGAGTAGGATCCATCCCTTTGGATGGAAAGACTAATATAGACAATGTACTACTTGTTGAAGGACTAAAACACAATTTGTTGAGTATCAGACAGTTAATGGATAAAGACTTTCAATTAAGTTTTGTTAATGGTAAATGCTTTATCAGAAGCAAGGAAGGGAAACTGATTGCTATCGGTTCAAAATCTAGAGGTAATGTATTTGAACTAAACACATCTGGAGCCTCTTGTTTTGTTGCAAAGGTAGATGATAGTTGGTTATGGCATAGAAGATTTTGTCATGTTAACTTTGATAACATTGTGAAGGCAAGTATGGCTAATGCAGTAAGAGATCTACTGAAGATTGTGAAACCTTCTAACACTGTATGCAGAGAATGTGTTATGGGAAAACAAACTAAAAGTAGTCATAAAAGAAAATCATTTACATCAAAAGGGAAGTTGGATCTGGCTCATACAGATCTATGCAGGCCTACAAGAACAAAGTCATACTATGGTGAAAGGTATTTTACACTCTTTGTTGATGACTTTTGTAGAATGATGTGGGTTACTTATTTGAGAGAAAAATCAGAAGCATTTGATAAATTCAAGTTGTTTAAAGAAAAAGTGGAGAATGAATCAGGACTGAAAATAAAGTGTTTAAGATCAGACAGAGGTGGAGAGTTTACATTAGATTTATTCAATTCATACTGTGAAAAGCATGGGATAAAAAGACAAACATCTGCTCCTAGGACTCCACAACAAAATGGGATAGCACAACGAAGAAATAGGACTATACTTGACGCTGCCAAGACAATGCTGATTGAGGGAAATGTATCTCATGTACATTGGAGAGAGGCTATTGGAACAGTAGTGTACACATTAAACATAATTGAAATCAGAGATGGCACAAGTAAGACTCCCAATGAACTATGGTTTGATCATACTCCTATTGTAAAATATTTCAAAATTTTTGGTAGAAAATGTTATATCAAGAGGGATGATGAGATAGGGAAATTTGATGCTAGAAGTGATGAAGGTATCTTCCTTGGTTACTCTGTCAAAAGCAAGGCATACAAATGTTTCGATCTAAGATTAAGGTAGATGAGTGAAAGTAACAATGTAAGAATAGATGAGAAATTTCAGATACAAGAAAGAATGTATGACAATAGTCAGATATCAGAAGTGAAAGAAACCACTATTGTTGTCGAAGAAGAAGAACTTGTTGAGGAAGAAAGTGAAAAAGAGGTTTGTGATGTTGACACAAGAAAGACTACTGAAACTCCTAAAACTCCAAGGTATGTAAAAAATAACCATCCTGAAAATCAAATTATTGGCAATACTAGTCAGGGAGTGCTAACTAGATCTAAAGCTAGAGAAGAAAATTGTTTGATTTCTCAAGTTGAGCCAAAAACTACAGATGAAGCCTTTAAAGATGAATTTTGGATAAATGTCATGAAAGAAGAATGATCAGATAAAGAAAAATAATACTTGGGAGTTGGTTCCAAGACCTAAAAATAAAAATGTTATAGGAACAAAATGGGTCTTTAGAAACAAAATGGATGAAGAAGGAACATTTGTAAGGAACAAAGCAAGACTAGTGTGTAAGGGATACTCATAGCAAGAAGGCATAGACTTTGAAGAAACATTTGCTCATGTTGCTTCTAAATAGAGGTAGTAAGACTATTCCTATCTTATGCTGCACACAAAAACTTCAAAGTGTATCAGATGGATGTTAAATATGCATTTCTGAATGGAGATCTTGAAAAAGAAGTATACATCGAACAACTAGATGGATTTCCTCTATGTGAAGACAAAGACATGGTGTACAAATTGAAGAAAGCCCTGTATGGGTTAAAGTAAGCTCCTAGGGCTTGGTATGCAAGATTGGACAAGTATCTACTTGGACTTGGATTCATAAAAGGTAATGCAGACAGTAATTTGTATTTAAGAACTACTGAAGATAGAATCCTGATAATAGAAGTATTTTTGGATGACATTATCTTTGGAGGTAATGATGATCTATGTAAGAAGTTTGCTAAAGAAATGGAAAGTGAATTTGAGATGTCCATGATAGGTGAAATGAAATTCTTTCTTGGACTGCAAATAACTCAGAATGAGAATGGTATTTTCATTTCTCAGACCAAGTATCTCAAAGAATTGTTTAAGAAATTTGGTATGGAAGATTGTAAACTAGTAGGAACACCTATGGTGATTGGAAACAAGCTAACAATTGATGATGAATCAAAATGTGTTTTTCAAACTTTGTATAGATCAATGGTTGGAGGGCTACAATATCTTACTCATACCAGACCAGATATTGCTAATGCTATTGGAATTGTGGCTAGATATCAGGCAGAACCTAAAGAGACACATCTAGTTGTTGTGAAAAGGATATTGAGGTATCTCAGAGGAACCATAGACTATGGTTTATGGTATGACATGAATGATAGCATTGAACTTCATGCCTATACTAATGCTGATTGGGCAAGAAACATTGATGACAAAAAAAGGACCAGTGGTGGTGCATTTTTCCTTGGGAAAAAGTTGGTTTCTTGGCTAAGTAAGAAACAAGATTGTATAGCACAATCTACTACTGAATTAGAGTATGTTGATGCTATTATAAACTGTACTCAGATTATTTGGATGAAAAAAATGTTGATAGACATTGAAATAAATTTTGAAGAGCTTGTGGATATTCATTGTGACAACACCAGTACAGTAAACATGTCAAAGAATCTGGTGATGCATTCCAAAACTAAACATATTTCTATCAAGTATCACTTCTTGAGAGACAAGGTAGCACAAAAAGAAATCAAATTAGAATATATCAGTACAAAAGAGCAAATTGCAGACATCTTCACAAAGCCACTAACGAAAGATACCTTTGAATATCTCAGAGGTATGCTGGGGGGTTCAGGCCCCTCCTAGTCAAAATTAATTGATGCAAAAATGCATCAATCCAGAAGTATTCAGAGCCTTATCATTTTCTGGACTGGATGTAGGGATCTACTCCTCAGGGGGAGTGATCATGGAAGAAAGTTTATATGTGAAGGTAGTTGAAGGCTCATGGCACCCTTTTCCATTGCTATCAAAGGGGGAGTGTTGCTATGAGAAAATCTCTACTATTTGGGGCGATTGTTCAGTTGAAGGACTTTGGATTGATATAACTTTGGGATAATATTTTCCCATATGTTGACATCAATTCCAAAGGGGGAGATTGTTGGATATTGCTAATGCATGGGTGGTGATTGAGATGTAATATGTTTAATCACTACGTTACTGAATGGGCACTCATACTATTGTCATTTGTGTTTTGTCACTGATGTCAACATATGCTTTTATGAAGGAACCAGACTGGTAATCACAATGTACGGTTAGTGTACGGATGTTTCAGATGCTGTGAAGTGAGATGAGAGTTCAGGTGGATGTTGTGATCTTATATATGTGATTGTATCATTAAGTATTGCATATTAAGAGAGTTACAACTATTTTGGTAAAGATTGGTCACTGGACTGTGACAGTGAGAATTGACAGAGTTAGTCTCTGAGTTTTTGATATATCTTTCAGTGGGATTGGATTCAAGGTATGCAAACTTGAAGGATGATGGAAGGAGTATTGATGGATGTTCATTGGTTAGTGCAAGGTATGGAGTGATTGGTGATGTCATTTGTGGCATGTGCTCTGGCGATGGCTTATTCTGAAGCTGACTCAGGGAATGAAGCATGTGTTTTGTTTGGCAAGCATAAATCAAGGATGTCAGTCCTTAATTGTTGTAATGTAATCATTTTAAACTTGTTTTATATACCGTGTGTATCTTATCAAGGGTTTATGTAATTGTTTGTAATTAGGAAAGCCTTATGGGTTGACCTGATCCTAGTAAAACGTAATAAGGTATAAATGAAAGGTCTTTTCTTGGGAAAAGATATGGATGGGATATGTGTGATATAAGGAGGTTGTGAAGGTTGCAAAATTGTGTCTGTTGTATGTAGATTAGAGGATTATTGGTGGACTTCATTGGAACTGATCAAGCAAAGACAAGTTGCTGACAAACAGTTCAAAAGATTGTGTATTTATTCATATACACCTATTGTGAACTAGTGAGTTCTAAAGGTGGATTTAACGTTCTTTGGGCAGTGAGCCCTCTATTGTTCTTGAATCCCAACAGGGTCTGTCCTCTACCAAGGACTATGTACTGTAATGTTTCAATAAGCTCATAATAGGGCTATATCTTCTAACAAGGATTATTATACTCTCAGTACATCATTAGTGGGTGCTAATTCCCACCGGGGTTTTTACCTTTAACAGGGTTTCCCCGTAACCAAAATATTATGTTATTGTGTTGGCATTCATTATGTTTATTGGATCTTATATTAATGAGCTTAAAGTTTAAATTTTAATATTCTATCATACAACTGATTCACCCCCCCTCCCAATTGTATTGTGGATTGTTATTCCTAACAATCTTGCATTAGTAAATGCTGGTCAAATGAAAAGATTAGTTAATGCGAGTAAAAATTTTGTACTCATGCTTGTAAAAGCTAAGGATGATGATAAATCCAAGTAATTCAAAAGTTGTGATCCAAAACATAAATTTGAATTAGTCAAAGTTGTTTCCGCCTATGATGACTTATTTCAAGAGCCAAAAGGATTGCCACCTAAGAGGGAGATACAACATGAAATCCATTTACAGGAGGATGCACTACTTCCAAACATTGGCATGTACCGATTATCAGTCTTGCAGAATGAAGAGATCAAGAAATAGGTTCAAGAGTTGGTGGAGAAAGGAGTGATTCGTCCAAGTATTTCACCTTGTGGTTCTCCGATTGTGTTAGTTCCAAAGAAGGATATGGCATGGAGAATGTGTATTGACTACAGAGCCTTGAATAAGATAATGGTAAAGAACAGGTATCCTCTTCCCCATATAGATGATTTACTTGATCAACTTAAGCATGCAGTATATTTCATAAATTTGGATTTTTGAAGTGGTTATCATCAGATTAGGATTGCAGAAGATGATATTTGGAAAACTACATTCAAAACTAAACAGGGACTATACGAATGGTTGGTTATGCCTTTTGGATTGTGCAATGCACCAGCCACTTTCATGTGTGTAATGAATGATGTATTTCATCCCTACATTGATGAATTTGTAATAATCTATCTAGATGATATCCTGATATTTAGTAAATCCTGGAGTGATCATGTAAGTCATGTACATAAAGTTTTTGATTTGTTAAGAAAAGAAAAACTCTATGTAAAGATGTCAAAATGCGAGTTTGCAAAGACATCTTTAGTGTACTTAGGCTATGTTGTAGGTAATGGTCGATTGGAAGTCAACCCTACATAGGTTGATGTAATTGTAAAATGGCCTAAGCCAAGTACAATCACTGAAGTTAGAAGTTTCCTAGGTGTTGTTCAGTACTGGAGAAAGTTTATTGCTAACTTCTCCTATATCGCTTCACCATTGCATGCATTGACAAGTACTAAGAAAACTTTCCAGTGGGGAGGACCTCAACAAAAGGCTTTCGATACTTTGAAGGGAAAGTTGAGCACCGCACCAGTTCTGACTCTACCAGATCTACAAAAGCCATTCGAGATCGAAACAGATGCAAGTGGATTTTCCATGGGAGCAGTCTTAATGCAGGGAGGTAAGCCAGTATGTTATCACTCTGAAACTTTTACTAGTGCAGTTATTAATTATCCAACTTATTATAAGGAATTATATGCACTAGTACAGAGTGTTAAAAAATGGAAACACTACCTAATGGGAAAGGAAACAATTGTCCACACAAACCATCAACCACTGCAATATTTACATTCACAGTCTAAGTTGCAACAAAGTAGGCACTTTAGGTGGATGGGATTTCTTCAACAATTTCACTTACTGATAAAGTATAAGAAAGGAGTCCATAATAACGTAGCTGATATGCTTTCTAGACCTCCAGTTATAAATGCTTTGTCTATATTACAAGGAAGTTCCATGGTCCATGAAAGTTTTCAGGAACAATATGCCATGGATGATAACTTCAAGGATATATATTCAGCTCTCATTGCAGGTAAACAAGTAGAAGAAAATAATTACTATGTAAAGGACAAGTTGTTGTATCACCTAGGCAAATTATGTATTCCTAAAGGTGAACAAGCACATGTGCTTAGAGAAGCTCATACATCTTTGATTGCTGGACATTTTGGTGTCAGCAAGACTATGACTCAATTACAACAATTTTGCTAGTGGCCTCACATGTAGGAACCTGTAACAAGATACATTACAGGATGTATAATGTGTGCAACAAGTAAGCCAAGTAGAAGGAAGTTGGGGTTGTACACACCTCTTCCTGTTCCATCTCGACCTTGGGAAAGTGTCTCTATGGATTTTGTTGGAGGACTTCCCATGTCTAAAAGAGGACATGATTATATGTTTGTAGTAGTTGATAGGTTCAAAAAAATGTTTATTCTTATGCCTTGTAAAAAACAAATCATAGCTGAACTGACAGCTCAATTGTATTTTAAGTTTGTATGGGTCCATTTTGGGCTCCCCACTTCTATTGTATCAGATCGAGACTCTCAATTCCTTGGAGAGTTTTGGTCTGCATTATGGGACCTCATGGACACCAAATTGAAGAAGAGTACAGCTTTCCATCCTCAAACGGATGGACAAATAGAAGTGGTAAATAGGACCATTGTGCACTTGCTCCGAGGCTACTGCAGCAAGCATCCCAAATAGTGGGATGAAAGTCTACACTATGTGCAACATGCCTATAACCATGCAACACATTCTTCTACAAAGAGGTCTCCTTTTGAGACTTGTTTCGGTTAGCTACCGCAAACACCAATGAACTTTGCCTTTGGGAAAGATGATGTCGAAGACAAGTGACATGATGTAGAGAAGGCTTTGAAGTTCATACAAAAGGTTCAAGCTATTCATCAAGTGGTAGAAGCTCAATTGGAAAGAGTCAAGCTAAATACAAGGCTCGACATGATAAACATCGAGTGCATCACCATTTCCAAGTTGGTGATCGAGAATTGTTACACATTAGTAAGGAATGAATGCAGGGAGAAGGAAAAAAGCTCAAGCCTATCCATTATGGTCCCTTTGAGATCTTGGAAAAGATTGGAACCAATGCATTTTGCCTTAATCTTCCTTCCTACATGCACATTTACTCAGTGGCCAATGTTGAAAATTTGAAGTTGTATGAGCTTTTGATGATTCTTGATGAAGAGGCCAATGTTCAGGTACCTTCAGTAGATGATCTTTCACTTGAGTATATGTCAAAGCTGTCAGAGGATGTCATTCTCGACAGAAATGTCAGGACTTCATGACGAGGAGCCATCGAGTATCTCGGAGTAGGGTTGAAAGGGATGAATCCAAGCAAGGCTAGATGGATGGAGATTAGAAAAGTGAAGGAACTTTACCCTCACTTTCTGAGTAACCAAGCTTTTGGAGGTCCAAAAGCTCCCAAGTGGGGAGGACTGATCCAGGTGGATTTTACCACTTAAAATTCTAAAGTTCCCAATACTTCCAAAAATAGCATCAAATCAAAGATCTCGCCAACATGAGTCCAATACAACTTGAACGGAGAAAAATGGAGCTCATATGACGAAGTTATTGCCGATCAAAGTTAGAGGTTGACCAGGTCAAGGATGATGACATCAACAAGAGACATGACACACCAAATCCACCAAAAATTCAAGAAAAAAGGTACATAAAAATATGGACAAATCCATTTGCCGCCAATTACAATTTGAAAATTGAAAAAAAATAGTAAGAAAGGGAGTTGAACACGTGACCCTTCCCTCCCACCAAAGGCTTATCACCTTCCCAATAACCAACATGCCGCCAATATCACTTAATTATATTTAAAAACAAAGAATGGTGGGTTTGATAAGAAGAAATGGTGGGCCGGTGGTTGGAACCGCTGACCTAGCATCCCAAAAGTTTCGCACTTACCAAGTGGTCTACGGATTAGGTGAGGCTAAAATTATATTTAATTAGTTTAAATCCAATGACCATGAAGTCTAAAAATTAACCAAAATAATGAAGGGGTCATTTTTAAAGAGATTTTCAAGATGTAGTTTTATTTTTGGTGGATTTATTGTTAAAAAGGGAAGATTATAAATCATTTGGTTAAACACCAAAATGAGTAAATTTCATGTATAAAAAGGGGGTATGGGCTTGTGAAAAATTAGTGGATTTTAGAGTTGGATTTTGGAGAGAAATTTTTCTGAGTGTTCTTCTAGGCTATTGAAGATTGTGATCTTGCTTAGGAGAGGACTTGAAGCTCAGTGTAACTAGATGCTATCAAGTTGACACCAGATTATTGTAATATTTTGGGAATTGAACAAAGGATCGGTCGCTCTACTTGGAGGACTCGGAGACGTAGTCCATTCGGACGAACTCCGTAATCAACCTTTATGTTATGTTTGCATTTTCTTCTCTCCTCTTCTCTTAATTTGATTTTGTATGTTTAAAACTTAATTTCCATTTATGTATTTCAAAAATTAAGTTTGTAAAGTTTGTTTTAAATTTATTTAGTAAACAAACTTTAAATTGTATTTAGCATTCAACTACAAAACGTCATAGATCCATCTTAATCAAATCACCACTTTAAAGATTTAGATGTGATTTTTCATTGCTTGGGTGATCGTATTGGTGATACCACATCAATATTTACATATTGCAAAGCACTTGTTGATTCAACATGTCCCACAAAAGGTTGCTCATTGATCATGCTTGGTTGATGTCCAAAAGATGACATGTTTGAACTTGTGTTTGTTTGAGAAAAAACTTGTTGGATTTGAGGACATGAGAGGGTGTTCATTAACATGCAATGTTCTTGAAGGAAAAATTCTTTGTGACCTTGGTATTGATTGAATTGTTTGCATGGTTGACACAAGAGATTGTGCAATTGTTTGAGGGTCACTTGAGCATTGGAATAAATATTGGTTCATAATTAGGTGGTGGCCCAAGTTGAGCTATGCCACGCTCTGGTTGAAAGTTTTGATTTGGAACTTGTTTGAATGACTGGTTTGGGAATTGGTTGCATGGAACTTGATTTGGAATTTTCTTGAATTGAGCATGATTTGGAACTTGGTTGGAAAAAGTTTTCTCTTAAATGTGATTGAATTGGTCTTGGCTGAAATTTTCATTTTCCTCATTTAGTTGTGAAATAAGCTTTGGTATATTTTATTTTCCAATGAGATATTATTTTTTTATTTTCACCAAAATGTTCAATATTTGGACGTTTAATGAGTTTTGCCATCTCGGTTATATTCTTTATCATGTTTTCCACCCTTTCTTCCAAGATCTTCTTTCCTTTAGCCAATTTTTCTTGCAATTTTTGCATCAAGTATGTGTGGGATTTTTGTGATTAATTTTTTTATTTGTGTTAATGTCATTTGTCTTGGTTCAAAAATTATTTGGGTTTCCTCTCCCAAAGGGTACATCACGTTTGGGTCAAAACCTTTTGTTTGTAAAGGTATACCTTATCTAGGATCAAAAGAGATTTGTGAGTTTTCACTTGAAATGTACATGAGTTGATATGAAACTTGTTGTCTTTGAAATGCTTGAGACCTTGTTACAATTGGCATGATGTACAAATGCACCTAAGTATGAGGGGATATATGTAAAATGGAACTTTTTTTTTGGATTTTTTAAATGAAATGCTACTTAGGAAATGCAAAGGTATATGACAAATGGACTTTTTAAAAAGTTTTTGGAAGGTATATGAAATGAAACTTAGGGAATGAACTTAGGATATATAATGATTATGAAATGAACATGCAAAATGCAAACTAGGCTTTTAAAAACTTAAAAGGGATTTGAAAATGATTATGCCACTAAGGGTAAAATGCAATATGCAATCTGGATTTTGGAATTTTGACTTTGAAAATGCAAGGTTAAGGTACGATTATGAAAGTATCCAAAATAAGGGGTTTATGAAATGCAAATATTTTATAAGATTTTTGGGATTAAGTATGATAATGCAAGATAGGGAAATAAAAATGCACCTATATTTTTGGGATTTTTCAACTTTTGGAAAATCTTTTGAAATACAAACCTAAGAGTAGGACCTTAGGAAATTGAAATAGGATCTTGACTTTGAAAGAAACCAAAAGGACCAAAATCAAAAGTAGATAAAAAGGACTAAGTCAAGTCCATCATGACAAAGAGTGGATATTGACTAAATGATAAAAATGACCAACAAAAAGAAATTGAAAACAACATCAAGATCCTTTCCTCGAGTTCATAAGGTAAAACTCTAAGACTTGGATTTGTTTGGATTTTGTAAAGGTTTTTAAAAGGGTCTAAATGAAAAATGAGGGTATGCAGGGACGTTATACAATTAAGGGTTGAAAATGCAAACTTTTTGATGGTACTAAGTGCAAAATAAAGGTAATGTGCAATTGCTATATGAAAAGGATAATGCTAGGAATGAGGATGCAATTATGACTAGATGTATATGAAGACTAAGTGAAATCTTAAGATGTAAGGACTACCTTAAAATTGTAACAAGGCTCCAAGGAATTTTTTTTGAAATTTCATGTTTTTTGCAAGGTTAGCGACAATGTTTAGGAACAATTTTGAATGGCTCAAAATGCTTTGGGAAAGATTTTGAATGTCTTGAAGTGTTTTTGAAATTCTTTTAAGGTGGATTTTTATTAATGCGATTTTTATTCAACACCCACACAAGACACTTCAAACAAAGATGGTCTTTCTAATTTATATGCACAAACACATCACAACCTAGGCTTGAAGGACAATATCCACTAAATTCCCACTTGGATAAGTCTAGCTATGCCTACTCACAGTAGATAGCCTATAAGCTTGGAGGCACGTGATCCCCCTTATAGTGCACTCACTTCTCAAGCAAATCAAGCTATGAATTCCAAGGGTCATCACCTCCCAAGGAACCACTATCTCTACTATGAGCTGTGAAAGTGTGGAATATCTTCACGAGCATGGGCTCAACCCATTGCATTAGTGAATAGAAGGTTTTTGACCACTACAACAAGGTTTTTAGTCTAGGACATCCAGCTCAGTGGGTGGTGTGATAAAATCTCGCAAGAGGTCTCCAAGCCTTGAGAACCAATGTTTGACGCACCTCAAGGGTATTGGAGGAGAGATATCACCCAACCACACCGTCGATTGGACTTTTGGTCACAATCACACATTTATATAGTGGTTTAGGTGGAGACCTAACTTTGGCCTATTACTTCTTGGGTCATTCCCTCTCACCGACTCTATTAAAGAAAGTCTTAGGAGGTAGGCCCTCTAAACAAACTGAATGAATTTCTCTTCACCCAAGATCTACGAAGGTGAGGGGAGAGGATATGTTCATTCAATCTTTTGGGATTTACAATTTAAATAACACTCCAAACATGGAAGCAAAGTTCATTTTCCAATTAGAAAGGAAATATGATAAATAAAAATACAAGTTATGGTTCTTTTCCTTCCTAATTAAAATTATGTGAAAAATGTTGTTCATTAACCCATTAAGAAAGGAAATGTGATTAAAATAGGACAAGTTGTTGTTTTTTTCCCTCCTAATTAAAACTAGGTGAGAAACTGTAGGGTTCTTTGATCCACCTAATTAGGCTACGTGCAATTAGTTGTTCATTTTCCCACTAATTAGGCTATGTGAAATTTGATGTTCATGTATCCTTCTAATTAGGCTATGTAAAATTTGTTGTTCATTTGTCCTCCTAATTAGGCTATGTGAAATTTTTTGTTCATTTATCCTCCTAATTAGGCTATGTGAAATTTGTTGTTCATTTATCCTCCTAATTAGGCTATGTGAAATTTGTTGTTCATTTTAAAGACCAATTTAAAAAAAATAATTTGTTGCGTGTATAAAATAAGAAAGCCTACATGTATCACAAGTTAGGCTCCCAAGTGCATAGATCTTGTTCTTGTACCTACAAAACACATAAAAGAAAAGAAAAATATATATTAGCATTGCATGTTCATGTCGGGTTCACCAAATGTAGGAGAGGAGAAAGAGGAGAAAACATGCATACTAATGCAACGATCAAGTCGCAAAAGTATGCACAAACAATCATATCCTAAACATAAGAGAACTTGAGAAAAGAGTTAAACAACATATGCAAAACATAAACAAACTCCCCTAGTTTGACTCCCATGTGCATAGATCTTGTTCTTGTACTTGCAAAACATATAAAAAAAAAAGAAAAATGCATTACAATTGCATGTTCACATCAGGTTCACCAAAAGTAGGGTAGGAAAATCTGAAATCATTGCATGCTAGAGGAACCACTAACTCTAAAAGCATACAAGAATCAATCCTAACCTAACCATTAAAGAAATTGAAATAAAGTGCTCAAAACATGAAAAATATAGAATCAAAACTCTAAAACCTTTTTTTTAATTAAATGTTTGTCTAGAATACATCAAAATATGTTGGAGGAATAACATATTCAACATCATAAACTCACAACAATAAACTAAAAATCTTAGGCTTAAACCATGGAGAGCAAACAACTATAGAAAACATAAAATTGAATACTTGAAATCTAAAAACGTTGAAAGCTCATTCATAACCTTTTAGTGAGACTATACTATAGGGACATAGGACATTTTCCTTGTAATCTTTGAAACCAAAGGTTTTTCATCCTCTAATATCTACAAAACTTAAGAAATTATGTCCTCAAATTTGATTGCTCAAACACAAGTGCCAAAAGAATATTTAGCCAGAGTTTTTGGTGTAGGATGAAAGTTGTCCTTAGATGAATGCATCCATTGCTTTAAAATAATAAAATTTGCATATGGTTATGGTACCCATCCAAGTGAATGGTGCAAAAATGCATGCACTAACTACATTAATCGACTCTTATTTTCTTGCTTAATTTTACATTTTGAATTTTCCTTTACCATGCAACTTGAAGGTTTTGGCTTTTTTTCCAACTATTGACACTTTTGTAGAGTTTGTGAACTTGTGAGCTTTGCAAATTTAGAAATTTATCACCTCTTATTTTTTCCTTTTCACTTTCTTTGTTACCTTTCTTCATCTTGCCACACTTCTCATTTTGTGAACTTTACCACCTTTTTGTATATCTTGCAAACTAGGTTTCCTACATATTCAAGAACTATATTTTGTTCTCAAATATGTTGGATTCCTCCTTTATTAAATATATAGGGGATTTAAATGTTGATGGTGTTATGTTTTGTTGCTAAGCTAAAAGAAAATATGACTTTGTCATAACAAATTGATATTGATTTTCTCTTTACATATCTAATTATAGTTGTTATATAAATAGATGGTATGTAATTATAATTGTTATATAAATAAATAGTATGAAATTTATTTTTATTGTAATTTTTTTAAAAAATAAATAATTCTCTAAATTATTATATATAGAATTACGACCAAATTTCTATTTATTATTAATTTTAGTGTAAAAGATTCATTAAAATTACATTGAATTTTGTAGTAAATGATTCCTTAAAATGACATTTATAATGATTACGGGCTCAGAAACACAGTTTCAGCTTTTGTTAAGTAAGAACCGTGGACTAACTTCCAATCTCCATTTGCGTTTGAATTCTTCACTGCCCATTTCGCTTTTGGTTGTTGTGTTTTGATAATATGTAATACTTTATTTAGTAACAAACAAACGATGTGGGATTAACATTACGCTATCTGTCATTATTAGATAGACCAAAATCGATTGAAATTGTTTCTCGGTAGAAACAGAATATTACTCGTGTTGCAGATGCGTAGCTTATTATCTCCTAGTTTTAAAATTAATATCTTTGTTGCTGGAGTTAAAGAACTTGAGCTCGTTTTAATTGCATTTTGGGAATATCTTTTCCTTTTAAATTTCTAGCGTGTTCCATGAGCTAGTTAGTTCTTGAGTGTGTAAATTGTGGGTTTCCAAACTCATCATCAAAAAGCCAAACCTAGTAACTTTCAGTTGTTTTCGGAAGTGGTCTAAGAACAAGTACTATTGAACTTTTCAACTTTGCCTTGTCCTACATCTAGTGAGCTCTACGAGAATAGTGAACAATATATATATATATATATTTATCAATATTCAGTTTTAAAAATCTCTATTTTATCCACTTTTTATTGAGTAGGTCAAAATCAATGAGTCCACTAATCACCCATTTTTACATCCATAAACATTGATCAATATTATGAGAAACGGTTGTCGATACAAATCACAAAGGTCAAAATGTTTCCCATACCTCTAAGTTACCACAAGGCACCATTACGATCCTATCCATTGCCTCGTTCCAAGGATATCCTCAACCATTGATCTCCCTTGAATCTTGGACCATGCACATAAAGACACTTGACACCTCATCATCATTCCAATCCTCTTAATCAATATAAGCCCTTAATCCATCAAATCAATCCTAGCTATCCAATCCCTTATTTGAAAATATATAAACTTGCTTCAACCCAAGCTATTATAAATCTTTATAAAATATGTTAGGAATTTTTTTATAGTATTCATATATGGACTATAATAAATATTTGCATTATTTTAAAATAAAAGTGAGTTATATTAACAACTCGTGTAACTTAATTAGGTATGAGAAGAATTGGTTGGTAATGTATTTAGAACAACTTAATAATATATTATCTTGGCATGTTTAAATCTTGCACCTAGTAATTCATTCTCCTAGGTTCTAAACACACACGTTGCTTAAGTTTGCTTAGGGACCACATAGGAATATTCTCACATCAAGTTGTATTATCACATTATCTCTTTTTCATCTTAAGTGAGACTTCCACCTTTGTTAGACTTATGACTTCATCACTTTTCCACCTTTAGTGGATGTGTTCCACAATCACCTTTCCACCTTGAAAGGTGATCAACTTTAGTGGGCATGTGACACTTTCACTTTTCCACATTAGGTGGGTGATAATTTGTTTCTTTATGTACCATGTCATAAGATTAAGACACTTGTCATAATCTTATGCCTTCCTATGTCTCACCTTGGCATATTTAACCAAGGGGTCTGTTGGGACTAAAAACACAGCATGGGTTTTTGAGTACCATGTTAAAATTTTGTAGTTCGAGGCCCTATAAATGCTTTTTATGCATATGTACCCGGCTATCATTTTGAAGCCTATGAGGTGTTCCAGGTGCTTAACACACTGCTTTCAATATGTGCAAACATTCTACGTTGTTATTTTATCTTTCCGAATCATTCGGTGAAGTCCCATTTTAAGGTGTCAAGTTGCACAATTCTGCCTAAGTGTCAAACAGAGTACAGTAGCCCAGTTTGCCTTTGAATATCTTGCATCCAGAAATGTTTCATGACCGGCCACTTTGAGGATGTTTAGTATGCATATCAAAGAACCTGTGTTCCAATTTTTAAGTCATTTTGAATCCGTTTGATTAGGTTTCGAACCTCTCAAAGTTGGTTGTTTGTTGTTGTCATGCACTTGTGTAACTGTTCAGAATTCTAGAAGGGCCTGTTTGACCAATCATATTTTTGATCCAGTTGACCCTATTGAGAAATTTCTTTTTGCATCATATTCCAGGGGTCAAATACTTTCTAGGTTTCAATTTTGAGGTCATGACGAATCCATTTGCTCAGTTTGCAAATGCGATTCCAAACACAACTTCTATTGTTTTCCAAGTTGTGAAATGTGCAGATTGATTTGTACTCCTGTTCGTGATGTTGTAACTTTTGATTCGTGATTGATGAGCTTGAATGGGTTGTACCACTATGTTCTACTCTGAAAATACTACAAGTATGCAAAGTTGGAAGTCTTGATGAATCTTTTAGCATACTTTCCCAGGGTCATTCCATATGCACAAATTACTGATTTGCTATGTTTCCTAGTTTGTAGTTTTGAGAGCTTATCTTTACCTGATTGCCAAATGCACACTGTTATTTGTCATGAGCCTTAATTGTGGATTCATACTCCCTGTGTGAGGGTTAATCAGTGCCTGTGATTCTGGTTCCTGAAAGTTTGAGTAGGTCAGTTTTCAAAGCCAGTTCCAGAAGCAACTTTAGTGATTCTAGCAGTGCGGACAGACAACGTTTCTAAGTGGACAACTTTGATTAGTCTTATCTTTTGGCTCGGGTCTCTTCTAGATTTCTTCTTTGGTGGGCATGATTGTTTGTTGGGGGTCAGTGTGTGTTCCCGATGGTGTGATCCTATGATGGCGTTTTGTCAGTTTTTAAGGCCGCTCCTGGATGTCAGCTAATGTTATTTGACAATCTTTGCAAAGGGTAAAAGTGAAATAAATGGCCCAGAAAAGATAATGCCATGATGTGTGAGAGCAAAGAAGTGTCTCGCCAGCATGAGTTATCACTAAGATTGGGCACAGGATATTTGTGTACGTAGAAATGGCAAGTGTTACTGGTGCTCCTTTATCATTGTTGTTTTCTAGAGGGCAATGCATCAAGGTCTTGTCTCAGATTTTGAGAAAATCAAAGAAAAGTAATGTTGTGATGCCAAATATCATAGACAAATGCAAAGCATGTGGAGAAGAAGAAGATAAAAAAGGTTGAATGCAAGAGCCAGTCCAATGCAAAATGTGTGAATGCACAGCCAGTCATGTTTTTTATCATAACTCAAAAAATACAAACTGGGTCAAGCTAAATTTTACATATGTTTGAAAAGACTATGTGCGCATTCTACATAATTGTTTTTAGAAAAACCCAGTTTGAAAATCAAAAGTTATGATTCTCTGAGTACTGCAGCAATAAAAAAATCAGCATTGCTTCCAAAAGTTTAGTCCCACATTGCTCAAGAAATGACCATTTTAAGTGTTTAAAAGATATACCACTCACATAATGAAATGAATAAAGAGAAGAAGGCTTTCAAGAGTGTGCACAACTAGTGCATTGGGATGCATCCCAGTGACCATAAAGCACTAAATTTTGCAAAAAAATGCTGGCGAAAAATGCTAATGGTTAAGTCATAAACATTCAGAGAATTGGAGAATGCTTAGTCTCTAGTTCTCCAAATGGTTGGCAGTTAGTGAAAATGATTCAAAAAATTGGAGAATACACTTGGTCGCGAGTTCTCCCAATCCCTGGCAGTTAGTCTCCAAGTCTCCAAATGCAAATGGTTAAGTCATAAACATTCAAAGAATTGGAGAATTCTTAGTCGCTAGTTCTCCAAATGGTTGGCAGTTAGTGAAAATGATTCGGAGAATTGGAGAATGTCTTGGCCGCTAGTTCTCCAAATACAAATGGTTAAGGAGATAACATTCAGAGAACTAGAGAATGCTTAGTCGCTAGTTCTCCAAATACAAATGGTTAAGGAGATAACATTCAGAGAACTAGAGAATGTCTTGGTCGCTAGTTCTCCAAATGGCTGGCAGTTATAGATAAACCTTCAGAGAATTGGAGAATGCTTAGTCTCTAGTTCTCCAAATCCTTGGCGGTTAGTCCATAACATTTAGAGAATTGGAGAATGGCTTAGTCACCCATTCTCCAAATGATAACCATGGTCAAAGAAAGATTTAGAGACTTGGATATACATGCCATTCGCCAGTTCTCCCAATCAGTGGGTTAACTTGAGGTTTGTCCGAGCATGCAATGAGATGGTGACAAGTGGCACTTTTTGATGCATTCTGTGGGTATATGCAGAAAATGATATAAAATTGCAAATTAAAGCTAAATTTATGAAATGATATAGTTCAGACTATAGGAAATAATTCAAAAATTTAAATGGTCAAGCCTGGTCACGGAAAAGTGTCTTAGAAATTCATTTTTTGGTCAAACATATAAGTATTATATGTCGCCGAAAAGGTCTCGAAACGAGGATTCTAATGGTGGTGAGTATTTTCAATTTCAGTCAAGTATGAAAGAGTAGTTTGAGTTCAAAATCTGAGGATCAAATTCAGATATCAGATAAGTTTGAAGAAATGATTGCACATATCAAATAACTTTGGGAATCAATTGCAGGGAGATGAGAGGAATGTTGAAGATATTTTATGCAAAATGAACAGCTGTCAGTTCTATAACTGATTTTGATTTCGCTATATCTTTGTTTTCTTCTCAATTGTATAGGGATGTTGAATTTTATGCTGCAGGGCAGCTTCCAGGCTTTTGAGTCTTATTTTTCTGTGTTTCTCTGTTTTGCAAATGTATAGTCACAGATAAATTTTAATGAAAACAACGGAATCCCAATTCAGTTTGTGTTTGATGTCTTTGTATTCATGATCTTAATTCTTGTGTATTAACCTGTAAGACATGTCGGTATACTAGTTACAAGGTATCTGTGGGTTTGAGTTTGAGTTTTCCTCAAGGAGGGAGTAAGTCTTGATTTTGAATTCTGAGAATTCTAGATTTGTATATGAATTTGATGTCTAGGAACTGGACTGAAAGAAGTGATCTGCAAGGCATTTCACTTGGTTTCTTTGAGTTTGAGGTTAAGATTTTCTAGGAGCATACGTTTGTATGACTCTGTTGCCCAATGAATAAGGCACTGGTCCTGGTTTTCTTTGTAGTTTTCATCATCAACCATTAAAATAAAATTCATCTTTACTTTCATGTTATTATGAATATCAATGTCTAATTGTATTCAGGGAGTACAATTCATTTTAGTGATTCCTTGAAGAGAGAATCAATGGGTTAGCCTACCTGAGCTCAAAGCTCGAAGAGAAGGAGTTTATCCTTATTATCACCTTGGCCATTTTTCTAGTTCTTAGCAGATCATACAGGTGGGATCTTGTATAAGACTGGTTGAGTTGAACTCCCATGTTTTATAAGTCTGAGAACTATCCACTGATTTTCATGTTTGCATAAAAGGTTCTAGTGAGTAAGTGTTTATGTATGTAGATCTTATCATGTTCTAGGTGTACCCACCTGAGTGTGTGGAACTCGAAGTAGAAGGAGGATCAAATCCTCATTGATTAGTCTTTCCTTGCCCCTCAGTTTGCACGAGCAAGTGGATTTGTGTTGCTAGACAAAGATCCCTATGTCTGGTTTTCATATTTCTCTTTTAGAGTTAAGGGATACAAGAAAAATGGCTAACAGGGTCTCCTTTATAATAATAGTTATTTCAATTTATTACAATTCTTTCTTGGTGAGAATACACTTTATTCTTTTCATATTATTTCTCTCTTGTTATTATGCTTTCTATTAGGCCTCTAGATCTTGGGTGGCTACCTTCATAGAAAAATCTTACATGGTATTGAGCTCGTCCTTTCTTACACGAGTCCTAGTTCTCAAGCCTTGCATTCTATCTCCTCTTATTTAGATCACATCTACTATTACTCCCAATGATGTTTATGTTACTATAGTTTTGGGTTCTTACGATTTAGCACAACATTATATATTTTATCTTCCAGACACAATCTCTTGGGATGACTAGTTAACATACATTGCAAGTTTGTTTGTGGAGTCCTATCTTGCCTATTTAGAGACACCATTGATGATATTCATATTTTCTTTAATGGAGATTATCCCTCTTTAGTTGTTGTGAGGGAATAAATTGACCCTCTTCTTCATTCTCTACACGATCATCCTTCAAAAGTTGACATGAGTGTGAATACTTTGGACTAGAATTTGGAGAAATCCTCTTCATCTTCAACATATGTACTTGAGTGTTTGGATATTGTTCTACATTCATCTTCACTATATCCTAGATTTTATTTTTCAAGTGTGACCTATTACACTTGATTTGGAGGGGGGGAATCTCAGTGTCAACATGGGGACACTTGAGCATTTTTTAGAGACTCCATGCATCTTGAGATTTATTCCTACATATATTCTTTTCAAGATTGGGGATACTTCATTCATACACATTTGGTTTGTTTCTTCCTAAGAAGGAATGTTGTTTGACAATCATGGAGCATCTTCTACATCCAGTTTGGAGCATCTACCAAATTGGTGCATATTTTACATTGAGGGGGTGAGGAGGGGAGGAGAGTTGTGGAAGGGGGGAAGAGGGGCGGGGGGGGGGGCTACTTGGTCTCTTTTCTCTCTTATGGGGGGAATTTTTCCTCACATGGGACTTTGTCCTTCTCATTATTCTTTGAGAGTTCTTTTGTATTGTCATCTCTCTTTTGGGGAGGCATTTTTTCCCACCAAGTTTTCTCCTTTCTCCTTTTGCAAGAAATTACAATGCATTTGTACATGGGTACTATTGATCATTCTGCTCACCATTAGATTCCTAGATCGTTCTTTCCTCACATGGTCTAGTTAGGTAGATATGTAGAGTAAATCAACTAGAATTCTTTAGAATAAGCATTTCGGTGTAACATTTTGCATGCTACACCGATATGATCTTGCAATACTTCAATAGGAAGAAGGGTTAAATATTGACATAATTGATCTAGGGTCTCACTGAAATCCCAAGAAGATTGTTCATTAGCCTAAACACATCGATTTCGGCATAGATGGTCTCTTATCTCATCAATGAGGTCTATTGGTATAGCTTGTACTATCGAAAGAGACCAAATCCAATGGTTTGACAGTGTACATGTTATATCGACGAGTCCCATTAGGGAGGCTCGCCCATGGTCTCTCCAAGATCTTTGTTGGGGGAATTTATCTGGGCTTCATTGATGTTCGATGGTCTTTTTCAAATAGGTTGTTTCACTCATCATAGGTAGTTGGTTATTGGTAGGACTCCTACTGATGATTAACGAGGGCACTTTGGTGCCAAAAAATTAGGGATCTCGTCAAGGAGCTGTGTCGATAAGGAATAACACGGATCGGTCGTATTCACTCTTTCATCTACTTTCAGCAACTTGTCTTCCCTTGTCAATAGATTCAGGTGGCACCATTACTCCAATATGTCCTCATTCAGATTCACCCAATCATTCCAAGACCATTATGGTTGCAGTTTCCTTGAGACAGGGTTCCACACCATTAGAGGATAATCATGACGTTCTTACAAAGAGATGGTCATTCCTTTTGTTACAGGGTTATTTATTATTTGTTACTTTCTATTACATCTGTATGTTCAAGTTGCAGATCAGATTTCCTACTTGTCTAATCTTTTTGTAGCTCAACCCAATTTAGGGTTTGATCTTCAATTGTAAATCTGGGTTATGCTTGAACCCTATAAAGGGAAAGTTTGTAAATAATTAGATGGGTTCTTCTCTGATACATTGGCAGTGGCTTTTTCCTTGCAGTTGTATTTCCTATGCCTTCCATTAATGAAATTCTCTATTTTTTCCCTTTTCTCACCATTCTGGTATATGTGCACATCATTTGCCTTGTGTTGAATGTTTCCTTCTTATTTTCTTAAGTTTGTATTTTGTATCTACTTGCTTATGAATGTTAGATAGTGAATGCATATTCTTGTAGCATCTCATTAGTTTTGATATGCATATGAGTCTTTTGAAAATAGAGTAGAGTTGAGATCAGTGTAGTTAATGCCTTTTGTTAATGTTTAGTGCAGTCATAGACAAAGAGAGTAACCAAAATATAAATCTGGTGCATCACCTTTTCCCTTTCAGTTATCCATCTTCCCCTTTTACCCTTCAAGTCATTAGTTTGTTAGATACATCTTGATTGTAAAGGAAACTGGTCTTCTCTGGGTATTCAATCTCAATATTCAAGTCTGACACTTGGTGATTGTTTCCATGTTTCAGACGGTTTCTTAGATTGCTAACCACCATCTAAGCTCAGGTGTAGAATTTTGTGATAATAGGTACCTAACATGGCCTAGTAACTAGGAGCCATCTTACATTTTGTGTATACATTATCCCTAAGTTGCACTTATGGGGGGGGAGGGGGGTTGGTGTGTTTGATTATTGCACCTAATAATTCATTCTCCTAGGTTCTAAACACACATGTTGCTTAAGTTTACTCAAGGACTGTATAAGAATATTCATACTTTTAGTGGTGCTATTGTATTTCACTTATCCACCTTAAATGGGACTTCCAGCTTTGGTGGTTTTATCAATTTACCACTTTTTGACCTTTAGTGGAAGTGTTTCACAATCATCTTTCTACCTTGAAAGGTGTTCCACCATTAGTGGACATGAGCCACAAACAAATTTCCATTTTTTAAGGTGATCCACCTTTAATGGACATTTAATAGTTTCACTTTTCCACCTTAGCTAGGTGATAAGTTGTCTCTGTTGGTAGTTTTCTTTGTTTGTCATTGATGTAAAACTTGTTGACATTGATGACCAGGTTAAAGCAATCACTTGTGTTTGTCATTGGTCTTTCCATCAATGATAAAGGGGGAGATTTTTGGCAATATATTTTTATATTAGTCTTTGATTTTAATTTTCTTATATTGGTGTCAACCTAATGAGGTGATGTACTATAAAAAAATAAAAAATAAAAAATAAAAAAATGTTGGCATTGCCAAGGGCAAATGACAACATGTGGGATGGTTAGATACAATTCTTCATGGCTCTTTTTCTCAATAAAAGCTTCTCCTCCCCTCCATTCTATATGGATGACTTGGAAACATAATTGGTATCTTTTAAAATAGAGTGAGAAATCACTTCAATGTGGATTTAGTTTCTCCATTTCTTCTATTTGGTTGAATAAGAACATTCTTTATCAAGACTAACTCCTTTCTTTAAGCTTTCCAAAATAGTCTTATGAACTCTTCAAAAAGAAGTTTGTAATGTTGGAAATCCTTGGGATTTTCACACTATGAGTTGGTTTTCATGGCATTTTGTTAAAGATCTATTCAATCTAAGCAATAAAATACACATCATTTTTTTTTATCTTTCTTCAACCTTTGGTGCCATTGGAATTGACTATGAAATTATGTGCCCCTATCCATGACAACTTCTACAAAGATCGGTTATGGATGTCATCACATCCTTTACTTTTTTGTTTTCCTTTAAGGAAGGTTTACTTGTAGTTGCTTACAAAATTTTCCTTCCAATATCGATTGAGTTCCAATTCAAATTGCAAGCTCAATGATTTTTTTGGTCAAAACTATCTACTCAAATATGGAAATAAAAAGTCAATTCAGATTCACACTTAACTGCTTGGAAGATTTTACATTGCAAATTGTCCTTTGTAGATAGGTTGAAATGCATGATGGTCCAACTAGTTAATTAGAAAGAAGCTCTTAATGGAGTGAGGGTTACATGCTAATATTATTTCTAATGGAGTGAGACATGTTATTTTGTCTCCTATATGGAGATACATTTGTAAAGCTATTTTTAATAATCTAAATGATGCTCACTAGGAAGTTGCATCTTTAGGGCTTTACTCAAACATTTTTAATTGACTAACTTCACTTTTTTATCAATTGTAAGTTGAGGATGACAAGAATTTAAAGATTGATCTCCACATTTAAAATATCAAACTTCAAGTTAAGTTATTGGTCAACAAAAGGAAGGTGGTCATGACATAGGGTCTAAGGTCTTCTTTTTAAAATTGATCGTTGCTCCTAATTGATGTCATTGCTAGTGGAACTGAAGATTGATATTGCTATATCAATACTTTTCTTCAATTGTGTTGTTGCTAACTATGTTTATCTACAACTAGTTATACTCCACTATAATATAGATTAGTATTGTTGCTATTCTATTGTCTTTGTATTTTGATTCCCTTATATCTATCTTCAACAAAGTTGCAAGTTTATTTGTTGTATTATCTTTTGTATGTTCTCAATTAAAAAAATAATAGAGAAAATCTAATAATTAATAATTACTTACTCTTGTTGTATTCCCAAATTAATTATATTTTTTAATACTGTAAGAATTTGCCTAAGACAAATAATAAAATACCAAGATCTAGAAGCTCAAGAGATAGCACAAGAGAGACAAGATGATCAAATGAATAGATTCAATAATGATCAAATATAATGCATAATAGAATGCTTACATACAATGTAGGAGTGCCTGAATATATAGGAAATGCAATAAGACTACATGATAAGGAAATGATAAGCTACCAACCTAACTAGGCGGAATCACATGTCCACCAAAGGTGGATCATCCTCCATTGTACATCAAAGTATGTGCAATATGTGCAACAATGAAAGGATAATGTGATAAGAGCACTAAAGGTGGATCTCACACACAAAGAGGTATGAGATGACAACTATCACTATGTAAAGTGGAATTTCTCCTAACCATGTGCTAAAATAAAATGCAAACTCCTAGGTGTCTCAGTGACAACTAATATGCAAATGCATTATCCTAAGTAAACTTAAGTAAAGTGTAATTAGTAATATTTAATTACACCAACAAATACAATAATCATAAATTATCTATGTAGTCTTTAGTAGGGACTAGAATTGTATTGCATTTCTTCAAGAAGTAATGAACATCTATATCTCTCAATTTGGTTTTTAAATGAGAGAGCTCGTGGTGGTTATTCATTTTGTTTTATCTCCAGTCATCTATACTATTTCTTTGGTTTTTTTTACACTTTTATTTTTTTGTCTTTCCTCTCATGTAAGTAAATAGTCAATCATCAAATGAGAATTTTCTACAATGTTGAATGTGAAAGTGATGTTCTTAATAGATCTCAATTGGTGCACGCGTGCACACGTGTATTTTTTTTTTTTGCTAAATATATTTTTATACATCTAAAACTCTTGGGACGTAATGCTCATATTTAGGCTCCATATGACCTTTTACGCTTGATGTTCTATTTAACAGAAAACCAAGTAGGTGGGAGACTTAAAAATTTGCAATGATGTATGTGTGAACCATTGATATTAAAAGAAAGATAAGTATGCATAAAAGAAAAAATATCTTAAGGAAGAATGGAAAGGAAACTACATTGAAAGAAAGAATGCTTCAAATTAAAAAAGACTTTTATATTAATGTGCGTCTATCCCACCCTAGATGCACAGTATAGATTTGTCCCTACCCCTTTTCAAACATAAACATGTAAGTATTTTATGAAAAAGTGTAATGATATTTTTGCACTCATATAACTATTATCTCTACTACATGAATAATTCATATCATAAATATTAAATCAAGATACACAAAATAAATAAGATATTATTATAAATGAATTATAAACTATTAAAAATATCTAAGATATTATTAAATGCTTTAATAAAAATATGTATAAATAATCTTATCAACTAAACACTACATCAACGACGTTGACAAAAAACACTACATCAATGACGTTGACAAAAAATTATAATATACAATATACAATATTTCATCAACAAGATTATTTATATATATCTATTAATTATTTAATAACATTTTAAAATACTTTTAGTAATTAATATATAAAATTTATTCAACAAAGAGCAATAAAGTGTCAAATCCAACCTAACTTTGAGCATTAAAAAACAATGAATCCACACATAGATGAGAATAGGGATTTTGACTAGGTAAGACTAAACTCATACATAAGTGAGAACAAGGACTTTAAGTAGGCGAGAATATGACACACTATAAATTAATTTATTCAACTTCTTCCTTGGTAGGAAACACATGGTAAAGATAGAAATGTTCTTTTAAGGGATGGAAGATGGCAAGTCAAAAAGGTTACTACCTTAGTTTATAATAAGTGAATGAATCATAAAGTTAAAATCAAGGAAGGAAATAAAAAACGTTTGATGATGTAACACAAAGAGGAAGTAAAATAATGAAAATAATCATATAAAGGAGGATTAGGGAATACAATGCAAATTTAAAATGTTTTGGAGGTGTGAAAAGGTTGTGGATAACAACAATGCAATGGAACGAATGGACACTCACATATTAAATCTAAAATTATTAGTCTACGTGGTTCTTTTAGATTTCATATGTATATTATTTGATTTCTATTTTTTTTAATTGGTGAGTAAGTCTTAGAAATATTTTGTATTCTCAATTTAAAATGGGGTGGGGTTATTTATATAAAGCGTTTGGATGAAATCAATTGAAAATGCCAAGTTAATTCCAAATGAAATATACAAACTATTTGTAGAATTATAATTAAGAAAGAAAAATACCATTCACAATTAAAATAAAACAAAAATCATACCTATTTATTATATAAATCAACCAAATAAAAACTTAAACCTGCCTATTTTTAATTTATTTATTTTAAAATGTTTAAACAATATCTTTAATAGAAAATGAAGAAAACTTGATGACGATTATCACACGAACACGTGAGCACATGATCCGCGTGAGCTGTAAAAGGAGTACGGCACATGAGGGGGGTTGTATTTTCTTCCCACTCCACGTGTCATCGTAGAAGAGCTCAAGACAAATATGTTTACATGGTATTAAATATGACATGGGACGTTGAAAAGTGACAGTAGCACAAAACAAAAATGACGCGAGTCAAAGGGAGAAAAGTTGTTAGAGGCTAGGGATCACCCCACCTTATTTCATTTTCTCCTTGTTGGGGTATTTTTGTCCTTTTGGCTTGTCTGGCATTACATGAAAACGGCACAACACCAAAGCATGGGACAAGGACAATTGTGTGTAGCAGTGTAAACACTTTGAAAGCTTCCTTAGCATGTCCAGTGTCAATCGAGAGAGAGAATGGTCTTCCCAAAGATGAATCCTAGGAGTAATGTGCGGGACACCAATGTCAAACATGAAATTTTTTATTTTTTTAAAAAATCATTTTATTCCTAGAGGATTTGAATGTTATCAAACTTTTCAAAGAATGGTCAATTAGGGGTTGGCATTTGTAGTTGGTGTCTTACTTTTGCATGTTCTTAGTCTTGTGGTTAGGGGATGCTTAGTTAGCCAAAGTTTTTCACCTTGTTTTGATCATTTCATCTATTTGTGTCAAGATAGAAAATGAGGAGGGAATGATCACTAATCGGGAGCCTAGTCCTAATGACATGGACCTTGCTATTGTATAGAGTAAACCAGATAACCATGACCCTCCCTATAGTGTATAGCTTTCACTACTTAAGTTTTGTTTTGTATTTTTACAATTGAGATTCTGCCTCAAGTCTTATGTGGATTTGGAAGTGCAATTTCTTCTACCGCTTTCTTTTGTGTGAATATATATAATATTATCTTTTTTCTTTTTTTCAACAAAAAAAATATAGGTATTTATTTATAGAAAGTATTGTAATAGTGCAGTTTGTGTATTTGCACCAATTTTCATTTAATTTTGTATTCATTTTGGTAGAACATTTTTAAAATTAATAATATATTGTAAGTGGCATACTTACATATTAGGTTTGGTTCATAGATCAATCTATACTAGTATATATTCTACCATTATCTATATTTGTTCCTATACATATGTTGTTTATTTTGTCAATTACCATTATCACTTGCACTTACTTCGTATGTTTAGTCCATGCCTTCTAACTTGGTTCAATTTGAGACATGTAGGAATGAACTTGAATTTCAAACTCTTAAATTCAAAATTTGAATGTCTTCTCCCTTCCTACTAGTTGTTATCAACAAACTTGGCACACATTTGTCAACATGTTTGTATCATTTTATTTAAGGATATTTAACATGTCATAGATTAATAAAGTTGGATTTGAGAGTAAAAATAACATCTGTAGAGAAAAATTCAATTATCTAAAGGAAAAAAGAACTGCATGTACATGTTGACCATCTACATATTGATGAATGATACATTCAATATTCCTCATCACTATTAAATCAGTCCACCAAGAAGGTTGACCTAGGAGAACATAATCAATTATTGAGTTGGCAATCTCTCAATGGTATTCACCTATTCTTATATATAAATAGCAATATTTTATAAGACTACATAGCTGAGATGGTCACTTAATTGATGACATTGATATTTAGACAGTAACAAATAGATTTAACATGATATTAACAATATTTATCCATCGTCAATTCTATAACTAAGTATCCCTAACCATTGCATTAAATTTCTAGTTAATCTAACTTAAGTGTGTGCTTGCTAATTATATTTATTCAATTAACCTAAAAAAATTTATGTATTGCAATTATTTGTATTATATAAATTGGTAAACTCAACATTGTCTTATATATGTAGAGCTAAAAATTGCATATGCTTTTCCATTTCACATACACTTTTTTATACACATTATTGTTTATTCTCCTAAAATTTTAGTAGATCATTTCAACCCTTGCATCAACCATTTCCCTCTTAGGATGTTCAAGATACATATCCACCAACTACCAGTTTGTATTAGTTTTGTGTCAATCGTATGCTTCTTTCATCTCTAGTCATTTTTTAGTGTCTTGTGATATTTTAATGTTAAAATGTTATTTTTAATTATTTCATCACAATCACCTATCCACATCAGTGGAAATGACTTCAAATCTCTCTCTCTCTCTCTCTCTCTCTCTCTCTCTCTCTCTCTCTCTCTCTCTCTCTCTCTCTCTCTCTCTCTCTCTCTCTCTCTCTCTACAACAATATTCTTAGCTCTCTTGACTTCCTTAAGCCTTGATAGTAATCTCTCTCTTATGTCTTTCAGAAATGTGGGATTTATCACATCCCTTGTCTATTAAATCATTGATCTTCCTATTTTTCTTTTTGTCTAGCTATCTTGCTAGTTATTTTGGAGGCGAAAACCCCCAAAAAGTGGCTTGACTAAGGAAAGTCTCAAAACTATATTTTTCCTCCTCATTGTGTGTGCAATTTTCTTGAAGGAATTCAACTATGTAGGAGGTATGGTTATTTTTATTTATTTAATTTTTGTGATATTGCTATTAGGATTCAAATGTGTAGTTTTTGAGTCAAACTCATTGACTCATTTTGGTGATATTGCTTATTTTTATTAATTCGATTTTCATTCATCTCTATTATTTAGTGTTTTTGTTGTGTTTTTTATTTCTAGGTTTTACAAGTTGTAACATAAGAAATTTTGTGGGGGCATGAAAGGGGGAGATCCTATCTTTATGTCACATTCAGAATGAAGATGACCCACTAGGCTTCAGAAGGCTCAAGGGATGAATGGGTGTAATGATCCTTAACTAAATGGAAAGTAGAAAATGAGGTAATAGATAGAGGGATGTAAGATCTAAGCTTAAATAAAGGAAAGGATTGACTTTTTGTGCAAATGGACTAGAAGAAACCTAACAGATCAATTCTAACAAAGAAAAAACTCTTAGATAATAACTAACCTGTAGATCCAATTTGAAGTTGTTTTGGAGGGGTTAGGTTGACTTGCTCAACCTATTCTTAGGACTAGGTCAAGTAGTTTGGCATGTTCCCTTTACTTTCGCCTATTTTTAGTTGCAAACTATAGTCGAGCTTCTGAACTTCCTAGATCCAATCTCAAAATTGGCATCACTTGCTACTGCACATAGAAAAAAAAATTGTGTAGAGAGGGGTTTTCCTTAGTCTTACCTTGCTTTGGAATCAACCTTGAAATTAAAATAAAGGAAAGTGTGCTAACATAGAGTAGAGGCTAGATATGAAACATGAAGTGTCTTATACCTTGGCAACATAAATGCTTCTTTGAATGTGATCACAAATGTTGATGAAATAGCTTGATTCCACACAAAAAACTAAAAGGAAATTATGAAAGATATGTATTGCATAATGATGTTGTATTTTTCCACAATGCTTAATATGGAGAAGGAGGATTGATTGAATGCTTGAATACTTGAATGCTTTAATACTTGAATTCTTGAATACTTGAATGCTTGAATGGGTGAATATGATATGCTTCCTTGATTGTGATCTCCTCTACTTGGCCTTCGTGTGAGAGAAACTTTCTATAATAGAGAATATTTCATTGTAAATGCCTCAGATGCTTGAAACATACCTTGAAATACTTGAATGCTTGAGTGTTCAAGCTTAGAATTCTTACCTCTTTCTTGGATCCCAAAATGAGGAGAGATAGGTTTCTTATATACACCTCATGAGCATTTCAAAGCTTAAAACTTGAAGAGAGATTACAAGGGATTGAATTTACCTCTCAACCATTAAGACAAACCTCTGGTTCAAATTATGGGGAAAAACTCAAGGAATAGACCAACTAGGTTGGCCTAGTCCCATTAATATGCTTAGAAATTTGGTCCATGGGTACTAATGGAGGAGGGGATGCTAGAATAAAATAAAGAACTAGGGAAATAATACTAGAAATCAATGTGGGAGATCATACATGCTAAAATAGGGCCAGACTAAATGAGGAATTACATAGTGATGCAATTCTAGGATGGTACATTTAACCCCCACTTTAGCAAGAGTTTAGTCATCCTCATGCTCATAGAGAGGGATAGAGAGAGAGAGAGTAAAAGACAAAATTGTGAAGAGATAAGACATCACTAAGTTTAAGGATACAATAACCCAAACAAAGGATGTCAACTCGTACAAACACGTACAAAAGTGCACAAAAAAACAAAAAAAGGCAAAAGATAAATGACAAAAACAAAAGAAAAGTCTGGGTTAGTTCTATAAAAAAAACTCCAAATCCACTAGTTGAAGAGACCTCAATCAAAAAAGCATCTCAACTGCTAGTATCATGTTTGGAAATGTATTGCAAAAGAATAAATGGTCACATTGAAAAGGAAAGAGCATACACCAAATACAAGACATGACTCCATGGTCTAACCCACTAGCAAAGCTATGAGAGCATAGTGAAAAGAAAGACCACAAATCCAATGAGCTAGCGAGTTGTGTTATGCTAGGTGATCCATGGAAGAAAAGAGGAGGAAAGAGTATAAATGCTAGCAAGTTGTGTTATATTAGTTCCACTTATCCCAAAAATAGAGCTTGGTGCAAAGGTGGAATCAATGGTCCAACAACTCATGTTATGCTAGTCAACTGTACCTTGAAAATTCTACAGAATAGGCCAAATAGTTTAGCAAATTATGTTATTCTAGTTCAACAAATCTTAAAAGATAAAGATAACCAAGGAAACATCATCTCTAAGGAAATATGTAAAAATAATAATGTGTAGGGGCATGGAAAGTAAATAATGCTTAGGAGAAAAAAGGATTATCCGAAGAAACACATTGTCTCCCTAGGAAATTCACTAAATAATACATAGGGATGCAAAAATATTATCCAAGGAAAGCATTGTATCCTTAGGAAAACCACTAAATAATGTAAAAGGGTGCAAAAGGAATGCATAGGCATGCAAAAGGATTAAGGAATCTACTACATAATACACAAGGAGGCCACATATATTCTCCCCTCCTTAAGATGGAAACATAAGGCTATGGTGACAAATTAAGTAAAAAGAGAACAAGGATACCTACTTCCAACAACAAGGAGATATTCTCAAAACAATAATGTATGGACAACCCTTAGAAAAGAGGAAAAACTCTTGTTGGACAAGGAAAAGATAATTGTGAAAGGATATCATGTAATAAGTGGAAAGAGACTCTTGGAAGTAAGAGATATTAGTTACAATACATCTACCTCCAAGAGGACTTCTTGAACAAAAATAACATCTTCAAGATAAAGGGGGGGAAGGAAAACAAAAATTCACCTTTTTAACCCCATATTGCTAGGTGAAAAATGGATTCTCGATGAAGGATGATACACTTTAAGTCCCAAAGTAAGGAAATTTGTTTTGGGTGAACATGCTTTTGTAGATAAGGAAGAGGTTATGATCAAGGATACACACCTCTTGTATAAGAGAGAATCCTGAATTAAGAAAAGCAATTCCATATAATAAGAGGACACCACATGTAAACAAACACCACTCCACAAAGGAAAGTGGATCCTTAGAAAAGGAGAAAAAAGAAGCAAAAAAAACACCTTGCCCCCCAATCATGGTGGTGTTGATGGGACTTTGTAACGACCTCGCCAACATGGAGAGATTTTTCACCGAGTACTGAGGTACCAACCAAATCTTCCTAAAAAGGTTTACCAGAGAGCGAACTCTCCTCGCCTGCAAGCACCTAGTAGTTAGGTCACAACGATGTAGGGATGTTCACTTGGGAAAGCGACTATATTTATGTAAGGAGTTTGTTGGTTTTATGCTCATCGGATATTGGAGATTTAGAATAGGTGGGGCTTCCTACAAGTAATTGTTTTCTTAAACAAAGAAAAAGTAACAGATGGACTAGAGTTAGAGAAAATATACCTATAGTCATACTATAAACTTCTAAATATCAACAACGTTCAAACAAAGAACCAATAATCAAACTAAACATATGTACTATCATCAGCCAAAACATACAGTAGCAATGAAAGCAAAAAAAATTCAGTTATCTATCAAGGAACTTTGAGTAGGGGACATAGAGAATCATACAACATGAAAGAGATTTGCTAAATATAAAATGAAGAACAACAAGAAGTAGGGCACCAAAAGAAGTCTTTATTCCAAGTCACCAGTTTAAGAGGGCCAACATCACTGGTTGATACATTCATGGCTACAGGGGAGCATTAATCTACTGAAAACACTAGCAGCTAGACTGAAAGCAATAGTGCAACAATGCTATGGATAAAAAAAATCATCAATTTTTCCAACCTTTGGAATGATGTTAGACTTCATATTTATAGAAAAAGCTATCTACATTAGGATTTTCAACCTATACAACCTACTTATTTACAATATTCATAGCTGGTACTACCTGCACTATCAGAACCACCTCATTACATTACATTGACCAAAAGGGACAAAAGAAGAAAGGGATGGAAGGAAGAATGATAAATTCGGGGGAAAAATCATCAAGGAGATGCCACCAATGCGTGTAGATGTGACTTGTGTAGTCCAGGTGCCTAGAGAAGTACACTCCATGAATGCATCGATAACTCCATGTCACCAAATACTCCTCATGTATGCTAGGTATTAAATGTTGGATCAATGCCTAGGGAGTTGGGATAACATCTGCAGTCCTCAATCCTTCTCCTATCAGTTTTAGGTTGGACTGTGTCTGCTCAATCTCTGACAATGCCTCTAACAAAAATCTAAAAATAGGTAAACAACTAAAATGTTTAAGATAATATAGAGGTGATAAAGATGCTGATGAACAGTCTATTGAGCCTGTTTTAGCGAAATATGTGAGAAGACACCACTCACCAAGAAAAATAATTGGAGATAGGAATGCATGAGTCATGAAAATAAGTAAGTTGAAAGATAATACAAGTTTGATTTCTAAATTTGAGCCAAGACTAGTCAAGGATGCACTTGGAAATGAAGATTGGGTTAATGCAATGAAAGAATAGATTGATCAGATTGAAAAGAACAACACTTGATCACTAGTACCGAGACCTAACAACAAGAATGTAATTGGAACAAAGTGGATTTTCAGGAATAAACTCAATGAGAATGGAGATGTAATAAAAAATAAAGCAAGATTGGTTTGCAAAGGGTATGCACAAGAAGAAGGTATTGACTATGGTGAGACGTTTTCCCCTGTTGCTAGATTAGAAGGTGTAAGAATATTACTTGCATATGTTGCCTATAAAGGATTCAAATTTTATCAAATGGATGTTAAGTCCTCATTTTTAAATGGAATTCTTGAAGAAGAAGAAGAAGTCTACACTGAACAACCTGAAGGATTTGTTGAGAATTCTAATAAGGACATGGTATGCAAACTACACAAGGCTTTGTATGGCTTGAAGCAAGCACCCCAAGCATGGTATGAAAGACTCCACTCATATTTAATCAAGATTAGATTTCATAGGACAAGTGACAATAACAATTTGTATCTGAAATGTGATAGTACTAATAAGATTTTGATTGCTAAAATTTTTGTTGATGACATTATATTTGGAGGAAATGAGTCAATGTCTAAATCATTTTCTGAAGAGATGAGAAAGGAATTTGAGATGTCCATGATAATAGAGATTAAATTCTTTATTAGACTACAAATTAAACAAGTTAAAGATGGGATCTACATAACACAGTCAAAGTATATCATGGAGATCCTAAAGACATTCAATATGGAATAGTCAAAACTGGTTGGAACATCGATGGCTATTGGTTTTAAATTATCAAAGGAAGATGAGAAAAAGGAAGTAAATGAAACACTCTACTGATCCATGATTGGTTAACTACAGTATGTTGTACATAGTAGGTCTGATATTGCTCATATTGTTGGTATTGTTGCAAGATTGTTTGCCAACCCAAAGGAGACACACATGTCTGCAGTGAAGAGAATATTTAGATATATGAAAGGGACTGAAGATTTCAGTCTGCTATACAAAAATGGAGAATATTTTGATCTTAAGGTGTATACTGATGCTGATTGGGATGGAAACATTGATGATAGAAAAATCACAAGTGGGAGAGCTTTCTTTTTAGGAGAAAGATTAGTGACATGGTTAAGCAAGAAACAAATTTGTATTTCATTGTCTACTGCCGAAGCTGAGTATTTTTTTGCATCTATGAATTGTTCAAATATAGTGTGGATCAAAAAATTACTTGAAGGTATAAAAGAAGACATTACTGATCAAGTTACTATGTATTGTGATAATACTAGTGCTATAAACATATCAAAGAATCTGGTGATGCATTCAAAGACAATGCACATTTGTATCAAGTATCATTACTGGAGAGAACAATTTCAAGATAAGCATGTGATATTGGTGTACATGACTTCAAAGGAGTAGATAGCTGATATATTTACCAATCTACTACTGAAGGATTATTTTGAGTATCTCTGAGGTAAGTTAGGGGTTCTTCCCCTATCCAATATTCACTAAGGAAAGATGCATAGTGCATCAATTCAAGTTTTCATTAGAATATCTATTTTGTGAGTTGATGCTAGTGTTCACTCTTTGGATGAAGCCTGAAGTTGTGAAAGACATTTATGTTTGCAATGAGAAATCAATACATTTGAGGTATGATTTACTGCCTGAGAAAAGTTTTCAAGAGTATGTGTCTTTGGCATTATTGTCAAATAGGGAGAATAAAGAAATTGATTATTGAGGGAGAATATGCTAAGAGAAGATCTATTGAGGAAGAAGATTGCAAAGAGGGAGAATGTGTACATATTAATAGGAGAAGAGATAAATCTCAAAGGGAGTAAAGGACAAAGACAAGTCAGTGAAGTGTTTCCATCATCAATTGACAGTGAGTGTTTCTATTAATGCCAAAGAGGGAGATTGTTACTATACCTAATGGTGATGATGATGAAGACCGATTATGATTAGAAGTATATAGGTTTGTAGAATGATTAGATCAGTTATTATCTTGTCATTGATGTCAAGTAATTGATATCTTATTTATACTATGTTGCCATATCATTCAAAGTATGATATAAGTTGAATGTGTTAACAAGAAGAAGAAGAAGAAGTGAAATGTTACGAAGTTGAAGGACTTAATTGGGAAACTGATATAGATAAAAACATGCTAAGATTATGTTGATATAATTATTTTCTACCAAACATTTGAAGAAATCAAGTCGGTAAGCAAAATAGTTTTGGCTACTGAGCAGAAAAAGTCATTCTGCAAGAGAAGAAAAAGTCAATCGATAAAGAGAAAAGTAAGTTTCAATAAAGGAAAAGGAACTCAAGACATCGAAAAAAAGATTTCAGTCACTGAGCCAAGTTAACCGAAATACATTTGAAAGAAAAGAGTTATCCACCGAGAAAGGAACATAAATTAAATACAAGGATCAGAATGACATTTAATATTAAGCTATGACGAGATGGAAGTTTATGATGATGAGGAAGAGTTAGTTGGAGAGATCCATGATCAAGAAAATTTAAGGTAATGATCTATGGTATAGATCTAAGCAAAAAAAAGAGAAGGAACAAGTTTCAAGAAAGTTCAAGTTCCAAGGTGATGATAAAACGTTTAATCGAGATCCAGATTCAATTAATAAGTTTGTGAAATGAATTGGACGGCTGAGATTAATCAAAAGAAAACGTGATAAAGAAGATTAAGAGGGAAAAAAAGTCTATATAAAGGATGAATTTGTATGAACAAAAGGTTGGCAAGGTGAAGGGTTGATGAGTCATCGATTGATGCAGTGAAGAAGGAAAAGGTTGAATTATGAGTCAGTAAGCAGAATTTGATGAAGTGTTGAAGCTAGTGGAAAGTGAAGAATTGAAGTGAAGACAAAAAATGCACAAAGGATTTGATTATGCAAAGATAGTTGTTGATTTACAAGTCAATTTGTTCACTGTTTATTTTTAACATTTATAACAGAAAAATCTCTTAACTAAGTGGACTTAATAGTCTTATTGTAAAATCCTTGCAAAAGGTAACATTCTAAAAAGTGTTTGAAGACCTTTAACCCGACCACTCCTAACAAGGTGAAGATCCTAATAGATTTGAGGAAAATCCATTGGCCAGGTCACATTTAGCAATGTGTATTGTAATCTTTAACCATATTAGCTTTTAACCGAGCATACTTCAGAAAATAATTTCTTTAGTGGGTGAAAATTCCCATAGTGGTTTTTACCAAAGCTAGGTTTCCATGTTAAATGCTAGTGTTATATGTGTTGAATGATTATTGTGATTGTTATTGGTGATTGTTAAAGTTAATTTACTATTGTCGATAAATGTTGAAGTGTGTCTGACAGAGTTGACACCAATTTAATCAGAGAAAGTTTTTAAGGTATAGAGAATCAAGGATTACTTACTCACCCCCCTCTCCGTAATCCAACACTCCTGCCTTCTAGTGAGTCTCTTCCTTCTAATCCTTCTCCCTCTACCACCACCCCCAAAACTCAAACTACCACTAATTCTTCCTCTCAAATACATACATCCTCTACTCAACCACACTCTTCCACCCCCCTCACACTACCACCCCTTCTTATCCTCAATCCCCTCTTACACATGGTCCCTCTTCTTCTAAAGATGCTTCCATTGGAGATAGTTCTAGATATTTTAAGAGGTGAAAAGATCTCTCAGCTCACACCCCCTATCTTTTATGATCACAGTCATACTTCTCAAGAATCTCCACCGTCCCATGCACACTCTAGATCTCATTCTCCCTCTTGTGAAAGGTCTAATCTGCCACATTTGTTAGGTATACAATCATGCAAATCTAAAAATAAGTTTTCCACACTCTTGGTGGATGAGGAAAATCTCCTTGATTCTTCCCAATTAATTGCAACATCCAATCTTGGAATGGATGGGGGTTAACAATCCCCTCTCTAAAATATATAGTTAGACAATCTATTCAGATCAATCACTCTGATATTATCATGTTATAAGAAGTAAAAGTTAGTGGTTTGTGTCTTAAAGCCACTCTTGCTTCCATTTGGAAAGAAGTTGTCTTCTTCCACACCAATCACTCTGATGGTTGTGGAGGAGCTTGTTGGAGTATTTCATTAATAAGTTAAGTTTCTAGGTTTAGATAAAATAAAATAAATCAGTTTAGATTAATAAATAAATTAGTTGTTGGGAAGTTATTCCCATAAGGTAGTTTGTAACATTAATGAAATGCTTTATAAGCCTCGTGAGTGTAATGTAATGATCATCGAATGAAAATCCAATTTAATTCAATCTATTTCCTACTAGTACATTTTTATTGATATATTTTCTGTTAGCGCTCCATCATTTGGTATTAGAGAAAAAATGATTGGGAACAATGATTCAAGTGGTGGGCCTATAAGTTTATTTTCAATCTTCACCAAAGATGAAAATTGTATGAGTTGTGAAAAAGTATAAAGGAGGAATTTCATGTGAAATTAAGGCATAGATTTCTATCTCCTTGGGGTAGCATTTGATTAGGGCTTTCAAGATAGGCAACACCTACAAACATGTCTCATTGAAGAAGTTTAGAGTAAGTTGACCATACACAATGCTTCATACACAAGCCATGGCTACATTGGATGTCAAATAAATACATTGTTCTGTGTAAGTTGATAAACTACAATTTTTATTTTCCAAAGAAGATGTTTGTTTTGTAGTTGAAATTTATTCAAAGGAGTCATTGCTGAGCAGAACAAAGCGAGTAGATAGTTATGATAGTTATGGATAACTAATTGAGTCTAAAGACATTGGCATTCAAATCACGGGTATGAAAAAGAAAGAATGAACACACTACCATCTATTAACTTCTATAATACATAGAGTTTATTAGTTGATAGGCTATTTGTGGGAGCTTTGCTCCCTGAAAAATAAAATTTATGCTGGAAAATTGTCAGCCTCTTTGTCTTAATTTCTTTTCGGCTATAAAGATATTTTTATTAAAAAGTACTATTAAATTATTAATATTTTAGAAAGTATGAACATTACCAATTTGAACTCCTGAATTTATGGTCTTTTGATTTGCATGGTTATTTGAGAAGTTTAAGGTTGGGAAATATTTTCTACAAACAAAATGTTTCAGCGGTATTGTGAAATCTGCATGGTTCTTTCTTTTCGATTGTTTATTTGTTGGTGATTTAACTAATTGTTTTAGATTCTTATATATTTCTAAAATCCAGGGCCCTCTGATCATTTATTACAGTATTTTTATCTTTTAACAGTCCCATTCCAAAGGGATTAACTCAAATTCTAGACAGATTTTCTGTACTTTTTGATAAAGTTTCCAATTTCAAAATTTTTAAATAAATTTTAGAAATAAATTGTCTAGTCTTTAACTATTTATCATGCAAATATGCTCTGTGTGTAACTATTTATCATGCAAAGTGTCAAAAAAAAATATTTTGAGATGATTATTATTATTAATATCAGGGAAATCAAAATTCTCATGTTTTCAACCCTTCAGGATCAGGTATGCTTACATGCATTATTCAAAGTTTGTAATACAGATCTTGTAATTGTTTCTATTAATTTATTTTCTTTAACTTTGAAAATGTTTCCATTGGATCAGATCTATTCATAAATTCAATTTCCATGGTAAGCATTTTCTACTTGTCCACTCAGTACAAAGTCAAATTGCTAGAAAGCACAAGAAACCAAGAATAGAACCTTTAAAAATATGGGTTTTTCCTCAACCGGTTCCCTTCATTTTTGTTCCCCTCATTTCCTATTGTGCTTTTAATTTGCTTTATAGAATTGAATAATGAGCCATTGATTTGTGTGGCTATGTTTTCCAAACCATTTGAGGCTTTAGCAAATGGGTAACTTGGTTTCTGAGCAAAACCATCATTAAGTTCAACTTCTACATCCAATTTAGTTTTTGTATTTTATTTAAATTCAATTTAATTTCTTTATGTAAGAAATTTGTTTTAGAGTAATTGCTCCTCTCCATAAATCTATACTTGAGCATCTGGCCTCCTCCTGCTCTCTTTCTAGATTTCAAAGCTTTCTTTCTTTTCTCTTTTTTTTTCATACATATATGCCCAAGGGGCTTCGAAGGTGAAAAGCACAGATAAGATTGTTTTAGAGATTTTAGAAGTTCGTTCTTTTTTTCTTTTTCTTGTTAGAATAGGAATAAGGTGCATGAAAGGAGGGGTAGTCAAGTAAGGCTAAGAAAAGTTTAGTATAAAATTATGTTCAACTTAAAATAAATTCTTTAATTTTCTTTGTTTGAAAGATTATTTTAATTCTTTGAAGATTTTTTAATTATTCTCTTTCTTAAATAAAATGAGAATTTTGACAGTTGTGTATGGTTATATTGTATTATACATAATTTATTTTAAGTTTATAGCTTCTATAAAATAAATATATCTATGAATTGTAGTAAACAATATTGCAATGAACTTTGAAAACAATACAATAATATTCAAGTATGTGGATTCTGCTAATTAGGATTGTTCATTTATAAAAGCAAAATAATCATGAAATCTCATGCAAAACAAAGTTAGCTCCTATTGCACAAGTAATTACAAATATTTATGTTCATTGTATCCCTCTTTCTTGGACACAAAATTTCCAAAGAATAGAGTTATTAAATTTTCTAATTTCCTTATATTGTAAACCATCTCACTTTGAAAATTTTTGATTTCCTATCAGCTCACTGTTGCATGCACAAAAGCATGTGACTACTAGTATATAGGTGTTTGCAGTAATTGGTGTGAAGAAATAATGTTGGATGCCATATGAAATTTGACACATAGTTTTTTTATTATGCCCTTGCAGGTCAACCTGTGGTTTCTTGACCTCCAATTTCTCTTTCACGCTTTGAATCATACCTTCCATTATGTTACACGACTATGCTTTGCCACAAACATTTTCTTCATCATATTAATGTCATACAAAATATTCGACATCGTGCTGCAAGAGATGTCATCTCAAGGAATGTGATGATTGTGATCTGCAGTCTGCATTAGGGATTTTTATTGGCAACATTACTTAGTTTTGAATTTAGTTAATGGCGTGTTTGAGAGCACATGTATTATACATAAGGTACAATTATGTTTCAAAGTTATTATATTGTATGCACTATAGTGGTAAGGAAATAAGGATATTTTTATTTATTTTCTAAGATATAAGGTTGCATAGTGGGTTCATCATTGGTTCAAACTGATATCCTCATAGTTACATTTCTATCAATATTGTTTATATATTTTGAGGTATCATTGTATTTAAACATCATGAATCTTTGATCAAGTTTTTGGAGGAATTTCAATTGGTTATCATGTCATATTTTATTAGGGCCTTCAAAGACAAACATGTTGGTATTATTGGAGAATCCAATGTATAAAATGTTATCATATTCTACAGGAGGCTAGAGGCAATAGAGGCAGGAGGTTTTCCATCATCCCAAGCTATCTTCTTGCTTAGGGATGATTCATTACATGATAAGAAATCTATTTGTGTCCCTAAAAATATGGGTCTTGGTAGATTCATCTGTGAAGAGAAGAGGGGGCTTGACTTATTTGTGTCCCTAAAGAGAAGAGGGGGTTTGGAGGCATGATTGTCCCTTCAAGGAGTGAAGGGGGGGGGGGGGGGGTGTTGCAGGATTTGGTTGGTGATTTTTGAGCACTTGAGGAGGTATTAGACACTCTTGAAGGAGATGTGGACTTTTAGAGTAAAGGCATTTCATGTGTAGGTATATAGATGATGATTGTTTCCACAACACTTGAGGAGGCGTTAGACACACTCGAAGGAGATGTGGAATTTCAAAGGAAAGGAATCTCATGTGAAGCACTAGAGGAGGTATAAGAAACACTCAGAGGAGATGAGAAAGTTTAGAGGAAATGTGTCTCATTGTGCAAGGGAGGTGGGAACACTAATGTTGTGTAGACGACTTCAAGTTTTATAGTCAGGAGATCCACTAATGTGGACAGTTTGATATTTTTTGAGCAGTGTAGTCAGGAGATCCACTGTTGCGGTTAGTTCAATATTTCTTGAGCAAGCGAGGAAGATTGGTGAAGGTGCTTTATCAAAGTCTCCAGAGGGTTGGTTTTAAAACCCTTGCCACTTCCACTCTTGTTTGAGTTAATGAAATAAGGGGGGCAATGTTGGAGTATTCCATTAATAAGTTAAGTTTCTAGGTTTATATAAAATAAAATAAATTAGTTGTTGGGGAGTTATTCCCATAAGGAAGTTTGTAACATGAATGAAAGGCTTTATAAGCCTCATGAGTGTAATGCAATGATCATTGAATGAAAAGCCAATTGAATTCAATCTATTTCTTGCTACTGTATTTTTATTGATATTTTTTTGTTAGCGCTCTATCATAGTTTTCTTGGCCTTGCCCCTTTGTTAGTAAAACATGTCATGGATTTTGGAAGTGATCCAAATAATTGTTGCATTTGGGCTACTATTATCCTTCATGATACCCTCTATGGATTTTATTTTGTTTATGCTCCAAACGCTCCTTCAGAAAGGACTTTATTGTGGGAATGGATGTGTCTCTACCTCTCTAATGTAGATTAGGTACTAGGGGTGATTTGAACATGGTGGAACACTCCATTGACCATAGTTGGGATAACCTTAGTCACCTATCTCAATTGGAACTTGATGCTTGGGATCTTTCTTGTAATGCTTTGGGTGTGCATGATTCGTTGCTGGGAAAAAAAGATCTACACATGCCTCATTGGTTTACTTGGTCTAATTTTCAGGAAGGCTTTTCGAGGAAGAGAAGTCACCTTGATAGATTTTATATTTCTCCAAATTGTTTTATTGTGCCTTCTTCATTAGGAATCTTAATCCATCTTGAACTTGATCCCACCCTTTCTGACCACTTCCCCATATTGATCACCCTTTCATTCTCTAACTCCTCGTCGCTTCCTTATGATCTTCCGACATTCAAGATTAATGTGATTCATTTGCAAAAACTAGACTCCATTGTTGGTCTTCTATCCACCTGGAATGCTAAACCAAAACCCCAACAAGATATATAGATTAGTTGGTGGGAGAGAACTACCTCACATTGCACCTCTTTCCTATGTGATTATGGTCGAAGAGCTATTGCTAAATGAAGGAGACTTGAGAAGTATTTAAATGGTCAACTTGTGTGTGGTCGCTCTCTTCTTGCAACCAATCCCCATGACCTTTCTCTTCAATAATCTATTTCTCATACTGAGAATCTTCTTAGAAAATTGGTTGTTTATAAAGATAAAGGTGCCCAAATTCATGCTTGTCTCCAATGGATCAAGGATGAAGACCAAGGCTCCAAATTATTTTTTCAATACTTAAAACACAAACACAAAAAAGAATAAAGTTTTGTTATCAAATCTGCTAATGGAACCCCACTCACTAGCCAATCAAACATCATGCAAATTTTTTTAAATTATTATAAATAACTTTTTAGAGATGAAAACATAGATGATCCTTTAATTACCATTGTTGAGGAAAGTGTGGTAGGCTATATTCCTTGCAAAATTGATGAAGAATATAGTTTCTATGAAAGATATTGATGAAGTCCTTTATAGTATGGCCATTGAAAAGAGCCCATAAATAGATGGACTTCCTGTAGAATTCGATCGTGCTTTGTCACCCTACATTCGTGAATACTTTTACTATGTATATCTTGAAGGAGTTGAAACCACTACTTTAGGACCAATCATTAATCAAGGCCTAATTAAAATCATTTCCAAAGGAAAAGAAGAAGATTCACTGGCTGGTTGGAGACCCATTACCTTTCTTAATACCTCTTACAAAATTATAACCAAAGCTTTAGCTCAAATAATTAAACCCATTACCCAAATGATAGTTTGACTCGAGCAAACAAGATTCCTAGGTGGAAGATTTATCCTTGAAAATCTTGCACGTTGACTTGAGAATATATTGAGTGAGCCCAACAAATGACTCAAGATGCTCTTATTGTTAAGATGGACTTTGATAAAGCTTATGATCACATTCGATGGTATTTCATCCTCAACATAATGCAATGGTTGGGATTTGGTCCTAAAATCCTTGCTCACATCAAAATGATTCTCATTAATGCTAATGCTAGATTAGCTTTCAATGGTTCCCTTTCACCTTAGTTCCCTCTTCACAGATCTATCCACCAAGGCTTCCCTCTCGCCCTAGTCCTATATATCCTAGTTGCAGATGCCCTTGGTTATTAGCTCCACCATGCTAAGGATAATCAACTTATCCATGACATCTCTTTGCCTAATAATGCCGCTGCCCTCAACTCCCACTTCACTGATGATAGTATGATTTTAATTCAAAATTCAATTGAAGAGGTGGCTAATACTTTGGATACCTTGGATATATTCTGTATCATTTCTGGATCCAAATTAGCTTTGTATAAAACATAATTTATTATGTCTCGTCCTAACTCTCGTCCAACTTGGATTCCTATGGAGTGGAAATAAATTAAACATGGCACAATCACTAGATATCCTGGGATCCCCTTTGGAGTTGGAGTTTCTCTCAAAGATATGTGAAATTGGTTTATTAATAAAATCAAGGGAAAACTTCCAAATTGGACAAACATATTCCTATCTATGGTTGGTCGCATCCAAGTGGCAAATAAATTTTTTCTTTCTAGTCATGTGATATATCTTCTTGTAGGCATCCTTTTAAAAGCTGCTACCACCAGCTTACCCAACTCATTTAAGAAATTTCTTATGGGCTTAAATGAGGAAACCAAAAGGGAATTCTTGCCTCTTCTTGGCAGCATCGTGTTCAACCTAATGATAAATGAGGGTTGGAAATCATTGATCCATACACACAAGGTGTTTGTTTAACCTCTAAGTGGATAATCAAAGCTTTGGAGAGTGATGCTCCTTGGAAGGAGTTAATTAGATTTCATATTCAAACAACATGTGTTGGTAGTTCTTTGGGGAATGTTAGTTGGAAAGACAAGATTCTCTTAGCTCCATTTTTTAAAACTCAAGGATCTGAACCCTTCAACTCCATGTTGAAAGCTTGGCAGATAACTTCTACGAAATTAATTTGGCTTGAACAATTTCTCATCCATGGGCTAAGTTTCCCTTATTCTTCTATATGGTGGAACAAGTTGGTTCAAGAATATGGTAAACCATTAGACACTATTCGAAGGTTCAAAGGAAAATAATTTTTTTAAAAAAAAGTATTCAAGTTTTTTGATATTTATGGGACCCTTCCACCTTTAATTGGAGATCATGGCCTCTCAAATCTCGCTTCCACCTCTCAACATCTGATAAACAACCAATTCTTGATATCCATCAGCTTGTGACTCTTGAACTTCTTAGCTTGCTATCTTTAGATTGTCATGCAAACTTTTTGAATGACTAGAGATGGCCTAATGCTCATGGCATTGCTTCTTCCCCCTTTGCACCATTTACAAATAGCTCATTCCCCCTATCACCATCTCATCCCGTCTCAATTGCAAGTTTAAGTGCACCTTTCTATGGTCCAAATGGAATAAACTCAACCTCTAGATATGGAAGTCTAAAGCTAATGCACAATCTCAACTCCAAGCATGGAAAGTCCTTCATGTTAAAATGCCTATTGGAAACACCACCTTAAATTTGTTTATCCTCTACGCACTTCTCCCTTTTGTGCTAAATTAGAAACCATAAAGCATATTTTTTGGTTATGTAGTCATGCTCACAACTTATGACACTCTTTGTTCGCTGCCTTGCCTGCACTATTCCCTTAACCTTGGACTTGGAAATCAACTCTCCTTGGTGCCGCTTCATCCTTTGACCATGTATCCCACACTTGCAAACATGTTATTATCAAATGCTTTTGGAAATTTCATTGCAATGTTGTCTTTGGTAAAACCATTCTTCCACTGCAGATAGAAATTCAAATGATATGTGAAAGTTCATCTCTCCAATTGGAGAATCTGCATACAAATTGGCATAACATTTCACAAGATGGCAAGATTCACATTCTTCTTTAGCAGTTGCGCATAACCATTGAAAGTAATGGAGATCCAAGCAAATAATATTCGTTCTTTCGGAGAATGCCAAGCATGGAGCCTACTGTTCTCATTGGTCTTGAGGAGCTGCCTGATGGTTTCTTGTAATTGCTATGCTAGTTTCCAATTATCTTATTTCAATGGTCTTACGTGTTGTATCTACAGGTAGTTGCATCCTTTATATGCTATTAGCTGCATACGCCTTAGTTATTGTAGTATTTTGTTGCTATTTTTTTAAGGTGTTGTATCCATAGGCAACTGCAACCTTTCTATACAATCAGCTACATATAAATTAGTTATTGTAGCATTTTCGCTATTGAATTTTCTGAGCTTTATGTAAATTTGTGTGATATTGCTTCTCTCAATTTAAAAAAAAACTTAAATCTTTATTTATGGATAAGTAGGAGATATTTTCAACAGCAAGTCAAATTGTGATATTGCTATCAGGATTCAATTGTGTAGTTTTTTGAGTCAATCATTGACCCATGTTTCATGAGTAGTGGTTCACACGAACCCATCTTTATTTATGTATAAATAGATTAACCTAAATCTTTATTCTCCTTTACAAATTGATATATTGCTTACAAAATCCAAAAAAAACTACCACCACTAACTTTAACATATTTCAAAAAAAAAAAGAAAAATAGAAAAGAAAAAGCTAATAAAAAGCTATTGATCAATAATTTGTTCCCTTAGGCATGTACAATTTCCAAGGCTAATGCTGTGTAAACGTTCCCTAAGGGACCTACTTATTACCCCACATTCCACTTCGACATAAATCATTCATAATTGAGGTTTCCGACATCCCAAATAATCTTCCTTCCTATTTATTTGACCAATGAGAAAGCGCCTTAAAATTAGCCTTCAAAATCGAACGGTCCATATAAAAGCGAGTCATTACCGGCTCTTCCGGTCATCCGCATATTCGCGTGGGCACGCTTACCCATGCAACCTAAATCAACCAGTCATGTGAAAACGACCGTTGCCAAGTAAAAGCCTGAAATATAATTTACAGCGTTTAATATCTGCTAACTTACAGTTGTAATAAATAGATTATTTATTTGTTTTTAATGCTGTATTTAAGATTGTATTTACATCGGTTAATTATTTTTAATGGTGTATTTAAGATTGTATTTACAGCAGTGATTATTTTAGAAAATCTGGATTTATTTATTTATTGAATGCCAAAATAGTTTGGCCAGAAATCACAGGCGGTAAAGAATTTGACCCATTCATTCAATGTTGTAGACTAAAAAACATCCAATTTTGTCATCACAAGGAGGTCATGGGTTTTGGGCAATTAGGGATATACACAGTGTTTATATATATTTCTCCATTAACAGTACTGTAGTTAAGCCGGCATGGCATTCACGGACCATTTATTACTAGAATCAACTCATCATCTCCATGCACATCGTCGTGCTCAACTCAAAATAGAGTCTGGAAGAAAGTAAGTAGAGGACGGGTCAATTCACATTTTCCATCTCTAACCCAGTCTGGAATTCAAAAAAAGGACAGAAGTTTGATAAGGATTTCGAAACCAAATTTTTTGTCTTCAAACCCAAATTTTTGTTGGGTGTGGATAGGCGTGTTTTGTGAGATGTGAAAATCGACAAGCATTTAAGATGCTTATAGTTTGAATGGGCTGTGCGGGAGGAATGTGGAGAAATGGTAGTGATTGGAATTGTGTTGCAGGCCTGAGAGAGATCTGTTGCCGCTGGGGAGAGAGATTTGGGACTCGAAGTGTTCGATTAAATTGGCTGCCTCGAGGAGCTTGTTGGTGTTGGTAGAAGTCTTGCAATCAAATCGTGACATGTAATTTTTTTCTTTGGCGTCTCAGATTTCGAAAATTTGTTTAATATTCATTTACTGGATGTTGAAGCAGTCAGTCATAATCATCTTAAGAGGTGTGAGATAAGCTTTCTCGGACAATTGATTTAGTGGGTATTGAAACGGTCAATCTCAGTTCAACTTTTTATTTAATATTTTAGAAGAGGCAAATAGTTTCTTGTGAATCGACTATGTCGGTGATGAAGCAATCTTACTGATGTGAAATGGAGGTCTCACTTGTTAGGTTTGAGTCTTTTAAGCAGATTAAGTGGTTGTGTTAGAAACTGGCAATCCTAATTTGAGCTGGGCTATGAGGCTTTGGAATATCTAAGTTTTTTCTGTCTTGGATTCATTTGGCAGGTATCTGGAGCAGATAATCTTAATGCTGGCTTGGTGTGCAAGATCTTGGAAGGCCTAAATTCTCTGGTTTGATATTATCCTTGTCCATAGGAAGCCGTCAAAGCCAATCTGCTAGAGCTGGATATCGCTCTTTTGGAAAGCTCGAGAAACTTTTCACGATTCAGTGAGCAAGTAATTGAAACAGGGGAATTTAATTTTGGTTGATGTCTGAGATGTAGGAAGTCCAAAACAATCTGGTCTGGATTTGATTCATCGGGTTCTAAAGCACCGTATCCTCAAATTGATCTCTGTGACTTTGGTAGATATTTGGAGATGAAATAACAATTTGTTTTGGGTTTATAATAAGGCGGGCTTGGAGGCACTGCCTGACTGGAATATGTGATGCTTTGGATTCCTTGAAGAAATGCAGTCATTGTCATTGCAAGTTCCAATTTTGACTTTTCAGGTTTTCACAGTAAAATTGGGTTGGTTCAATTATGAGCTGATATAGGAACCAGTCCCAATCTCTGACTTTTTCATTGATTAAACTGGAGTCAATCCGTGGACGAGTTTTATTCTCTTTGGAAATAACAGAACGCTCGAAACTTGAAAGTTTCTGCTTAGGTTTTAAGGCCTGCAGAAATCAATGCAATCGCTTTGACTATTTCACGATATTCTTCATGAAGGATTTTCTCTGAGAGGAGTGCCCCTTTTGTGTCCCCCTTTTGTTCAAATGAAGGGAGCTATTTTACTTATATCCAGGTGGAGAATGCATGTTCTCGTTGTTTAATTCTCAGTGCATTGATGATTCAGAGGCTGGATGCCTCGAGGGAATATTATTTGAGCTGACCCATAAGTTTATTGGCATAACTAGATTAGGGCAGTGGAGGTAACACATTGGAATTCTTTATGGCAGAACCCAGATATTTTCTGGGTTGCGGAAGAACATTACAGGATAGGAAATGGGATCAATTTATATGGAGCTATACCCTGATGGGCCTGGGCAGGAGTTCTGATGGACTACTCTGGGCCAAATTTGTTTTTCTTTGTACAATTTTCATGATATCCTTTGTGGGCTCATATGGTACAACCAGTCCTTTTGAATCCGCGTTAGCAGTCGCTGTGAATGATACAAATTCTCGTAGATCGGTGGATGATATAATTCAGGACTATGCTTTCAGAGCATTTAATTTCACGCACCCTAGAACAGGTATTATCTACGAGGGCACTGTACCTGCAAACCTATCTGGCGTTACAGTTGATGGAGTTCGTCTTAGAAGTGGCAGCTTGAGGAGGCATGGTTTTCTCTACAATGAATTTACTCTGCCCACAGGCATTGTGGTGAGTCCATATGTAAAAAGACTAGTTCTTGTTTATCAAAACTTCCAGAATATGTCTCCTGTGTATTATAGTACACCTGGATTTCAGTTAGTAGCACCAATTTTGGGTCTCTTAGCATATGATGCTTCCAATCTAAATGCTACTAATCCTCAAGAACTCAGCTTTATTGCAACCGAAAGTCCCATTTCAATTAGGTTCAGTAATGTGTCCTCCACAAAAGGATTGACCCCCAGGTGCATCTTCTATAATTTGAACGGGACAGTGAGCCTTAGTAATGTGAATTCTACAAATGTTTGTTTTACTAATTCCCAAGGTCATTTCTCTTTGGTGATAGAATCCCTTGCCCCTGCCCCTTCCCCTTCCCCCATTCCACAGCCTACGCCACCATCTCCATCTGGTGGTGTTCCTCCCACGATGCCTACGACCCCAAGTTCTGGTCTAGTGCCCCCACCTGGAAAAACATCACAAACATGGAAAGTTGCTGTTGGATCTTCAATTGGTGGGGTAGCTGCTGTTGTTCTGGTAGGCATCTTCTGTTTTGGGCTTCTCAAGTACAGGGAGAAGTCACAAATTGAGCATATGGAACTTCAGGCTGAACAAGCAGAGGCACTACAAACTTCAGTGGTTGGAGGAACCAGGACTCTAATAGCAGGTGGCACTAGAACACAGCCCATGCTGGAGAATGAATACACTGCTTAGAATGTAGCTATTGGTTTCAGGATGAAAACCACAGGGATGGTTAAGGGTTTTGATGCAGCCAGAGTTTTGCGGACAGATTGAATGGCTTGTTATCTGGCCATCGTTGTGATGACTTGTCCTGCTTAATCCTCCTCTTTGTGTTATTTTTGCGGTGCATCATGGAATTTCATCTCTGGTGTTCATATCTTTAACATCCATTGATCATCTTTATTAAGGATGATTTCAAGGCAAAAGTGCATCAAGTCATTTCTTGAATTCTGTTGCAGCTTTCAGGTGATACTTATTGGAAATGATGCCTACCGGGGAAGTGAGTACTAGTTTTCCTTTAATGGTTTTTTGTCATGCTCTCAGGGATCCCTACGTTTGTATTGTATAAGAAGTGTTTGGCATTCTAATTCTTTTGTTCCAATTTGTATAGAAGGGCGTCCTAAATTCCATAGAAATTCATTTATATTCTTTCCTTGTATCCTTTTTGGAAAGGCGTTTCCAACACCATTTGTGACTTACAGAGAATATTTGATCTCTCTTGTTGTGTACCTTCTTGTCTTTGATGCTGGGCACAGATGTCAAATCAGCTGACTTATTGAAGCAAATTCCAAGCCATTTTACATGTGTGCTCTAGCATGCAAACTGCTTCAATGTGATTGTATTTTCAATTATTTTAAAATAAATATCAAAGCCAAAACCATTGGAGCTTTTGAGCTTTTTGCTTCTCTTCCAATACATTGACGCATAATAAGCCAGCATCTGAATATTTTTAACTTGACAAACAGATAATTCATGTTTGTATGGACATTTTGAGCTTTAAACCCTGTGGCCTCCCCTTCTTTTATGTTGGATGATACAATTTGTGATGTTTTCAATTTTACAATTACAGAACCAGTAGCACAAATACACAAAGACAAAGTTTTAGTCCACATTATATATAATGAGTCATGACATAGATTGATTTTCTTGGTTTAACTAGTTTGGTGCAATGCTTGGATTTTTTTTTCAAATCTGATCAAAGGTTCTAAATTCTAATTGTTTGCCTTAGGCCAGCCAGCATAATGCGCGAGGCTCAAGCTAATAGAAAGCTGGAGTCAATTTATCAAAAGTTGTCTCAAGTTTTGTTGAGGCCAGAGAACCTAATTAAAAAATAGAGTGCATTAAACTCGAATAACATTAGGTTCTAAAACATGTTACAAATCTCGAATAATTATTGGGTGGTTTAGGCATTAGTATTGTTATGCATTGCTCGGGTCCATTACAAAATACAATCTTTTGAACAGTATACTTATAGATTGGGAACTGATAAATTTTTTTTTTAATTTGAGTGCTGCTGTAGAAGTTGACTGTCTTATGTGGCTTGTTTTCTGAAATACATGTTGAGTTCACTTTACTAATGATGTATGAACTTGCATTAATAATTGGAGGCAGTGGTAAGAAAACAGGCATATATCAGTGTTTGTGCCAATTTGTTCACAAACAAATGTTTTGTGTGTAATCCCATGTTTCCATTGATTATTAATTTGAGAAGCCTGCAGTCAAATTAAAACATGTTTGGATTCAACAAGTACAAAAGGGTACCTTCCAGACCAAAAAGCACACAAACCCATAATTTATAATTCATACTAGATAATTTCAGTGCAGCTTTACATAGGTCAAGAATGTAGCATCCTACATGGTTTCAGTTCATTTCTGAACTTGGTCATAAAACCAAGACCTGGAAGTACACAATTACATTTAACGGAGATGCAAAAAATATCCTCCTCTTGTGGTCTTCCGTACATGGGTTTCATACACCAAACTGGTGTTTAGCTTGGGCTCGACCTTAAAATAAAACCTAATGATTAAATCCAACCTCAATCAATCCCATTTTGTCATGGCCAGAATGTTTTCTCTCAACAAAGCAATGTATATGCTTGTGCTAATGCATGTAGACAGAGAGGAACTAGAAGAAGCCATAATTCACAGTAGCCAATTATAACAGGGCTTGGAATCCCAGATACAAATGGATTGCTACATGATTTTGTTAGCCTCATTCCAGTTTTGATATTTGAGTCCTATTCTAGGGTTCAGGTACACCAACTTTAGCTGCCTGATACTTCCACGAAAATTTCTTTGCTGTCTTTAACAAATACTTCGGAAACCTGCTTAGTTCCAAGTTCTCGTTTCTTGTTGGTATGCTTACAGTGCTTAAGTAAATTTTGTCTGTTACTCTTGCAAGTCTGTTTAAATGTCTTAGGTTGGATAATGCTTAATAGTCTGTGCAGAATAATAAAGATTGCATGGCGCTTTGTTAAAAAGCATGCTAGAACATGAAGATAGATTACTGGACAGGTAAGGTCTTACAGGGAAAAAAAGAAAAGCTCATACAATATGATAAAAATTTAGCAAGTTAATTTTTTCAGGTACGAAAATCACAAATGTCACAAATAACGTCTGTCTACATAATATTTGTTCTGTTAAAAAACTGTCTGTTGGGAAATTCAAATAGCTTTAAACAAACAAGGAAGTTGCGAAGAAATAGATGCAGCAACACAAGTGTTTCTCAACAACTGATACAGATTATTCTGTGACTCTGTTTTGCAGTGAAAACTTTTGACTACCATTAGAGACCCAGGAGCAACACAAAATAATACCAACAGAAAATAAATGGGTTTCCAACAAACAAACAAACAAAAGAAACTTTCAATCTTTGGGCTGAATTATGGCAAATATTCTGCATACTTTCTCTTACAGCGTCTTTACCCAGTCCAGACTTCCTCTGCAACCCGCCACTACTATAAACAAAAACCCCCCATCTAAATGGGGAAACACAACTAATTTCCTATGACAGTTACATTCCCACAAAATGGAAGACGGTTACATTAATTTCCTTTGAAACACTCCTGATGGGAATGTGGGAAAATATTCAGCTTTAATTTGTCCGCTATACATTATCTTCCCTATGTTTTAAACTTTTTTAACCTCTTGGTTTGAGGAACATGATATTGTAAACTTCACGAATGTATCTTCAGTGAGCTGGGTGTTGTTACCTTGCCATTTGCCCAAATACATTTTATAATTCTCAGGCATTCTAACAGCAACCTCTGTCTACTAGTTTATCAATCTGCTTCCTTTTTCCCTTGGCAAATGTCTGGCCCATTCTCCCAGCATGTTTTCATCTTGAATTTCTTCACTCTCTGCATGACATGTATAGAGATCTACGACATTGAATATAGGAGTGATGTTGAATTCTTCAAGTTCAGGTAAGTCTACTAAGTAGGCATTCTCATTAAACTTTTTTCTCCAGCTTGTCTTAAGGAAATATTTCTTTATGCAAGTAAACCATGACTTTTCGTCCCCTTGATACACTTTTCCTCTTATGCAAATCTGCATTTGTTTTATACTGCTCATTGATTATTTACAACTTTTGCCTAACCTGTGTGTTGCACATCAAGTATATGCTTCACAAAGTTCACTGCATCTTGGCTGATCCGTCTTTATTGTTTCCAAAAACATTCTGATACAAAAACTGATGCAGATTATTTCATCAAGCAGTGAAAACTTTTCCCACAATAGACTGAGCAATAAAATCTAAAAACAGAAGAAATTAAAGAAAGTTCTACCCAAAAAAATAAAACAATTTTTCCATTTCTGGGCTAAATTATGGCATATGTTCTGCAAACTTTGTCTTACAATGTATTTCCCCTATCCGGACTTCTCGTCAAGCAACCCAATGTTGGTAATAAACAAAAAGTCCCTGGCTAAAATGGGCGACTCCTATTAATTACCCACAAAAATTACATTTGCCTAAATAGAAAACAACAAAAATGCAAAATCCTATTTTTAAAACTGACAGGAAAGTTGGAAATATTCCCTACTGGAAATACTCACGAAGGATGGAATATACCACATTGCCTAGTCCATTATACATTAATAACTCTTACACAAAATTCTGCCATGATGGGGGAACCCAAATCATATATTCTGGCAACACAAGCTTTTCTGAGGAAGTACAATTGAAGAAAGAACATGCATTCATCTAACTGCAAAGAACAACCCCATATTTTCAAATTTTCTTGCAATGAGGAGTGTTCACTTCTTGAACCAGCCTAAAACTTTATGGACATTGTCTGCTGTACAGTAGCCTATATGATTAAGACACTGGTCATTGCAGATAATGCTTGTAATATGAGATAACAACAACACTACATTAATTGTCAATGCAGATGCTAATATACAGTATTGCTATCTTAAATGAAGCGTTCTTGGATCCTGGGTAGTAGTTAATTTGTAATTTACTAAAACAAAACATTTAACTCTAGTACATATGGATCTAAGCATTTGTAAATAAAGCTTAGTTACCAGATTTGCACCCCCCAGGCCCCTATATCCTGTTGCGAAAGCGTTTGGGTGCGGATGCATGGGGGATGCATCCGGATGCCCTGTGGATGAGCACCCGGACAGCATCCAGGACCAACTTTTGAAGGAGATCAGCCTCCTTTGCCTGGTATATGCAATGTACCAATGTACCAAGTTCAGGAATGTGGTAATAATCGTAAATATATTCTAGAAGACATTGATACTCAATAAGTGGGGCATATAGCAAAAAATTATGTTATGCATCATGACAATCAGTCATTTTAGATGCTGTCTACATGAATTTATTTTGCTGTTAGGCAACATTGTTAGACTGTGTCAATTAATCATAGTTTTCATTGTCAATTTGAAGATAGTAATCCTCGTTTAGGCCCACATGCTTCCCTCCTATTTACCTAACCACTTGAATTTCTGTCTAATTTGTATACCTGAGATCAGACCGTTAAGTGTTCTGTAAAAAACTTTTTTTTTGTGTGGATTGTAAGTTTGGATGTTATACTAATCATAAGTCCAATGGTTTATGTCATTTGTTCAATCCTGCACTTGTTTAGTAAATGGATTGTAGGCGTCCATACGACTGAACCTTAGAAGAGCCAAGCTCTTGGCAGATGGTAGTCTGTGTATATACAAGCAATAAATTGTGGATGTCTGCATGATGCAAAGTTGAGACAGCAAAGAAAGATGAGATCATGAGCAGGTGAGTAATTTCATGTACATGTAATTTTGTACTATGTGTCATCTCCACTTTCTAAAGATTTTGATAAAGCCAGGCCCCATGTATAAAGGTTTGTGTTGGTAAGGCATTGTTGTATGTGCCACTGTCATCTCCTCTTTTCTTATATTTTTGATTAATTTTGTATATTTCTTTATTTTTTTTTATATGCACACGTACCCGAATGCATCCAAAACTCCATTTGAAGGTTTAATGTGTTTTCGATGACAAAGATATGAATTGTAGGATGTTAAATTTGTCATTTAACTGAGTATTTACAGGTGATTTCTCACTATAGCAAGAGTATGCAGACTCGAAAACGTGATAAAGGTCTCTCTTCAATTTTCAGTAGGAATGAAAATGCCAATTCATTTTTTTATGCTATGAAGTAGGTAAAGAAGTGGGGTTGGAGAACAGGATTGTTATGTTGTGTTATGCCTTTAAAATCTGAAATTGAGGATGATTTCATAGTGCTGAATGGCAACAGAGGAATTCAAAATGATAATTATCTAAATGATTTGTGCAAGTAAGTTTATTTCAATTTTAACTTGTATGAAGGTTTAGTACATTCATGGTAAAACAGCTCAAAATGTGAAATAATAGCCAAGCTATAAGAGTGGCAGAGTAGAACCTTGTTTGTCTTCTATAAATTTCCTTCTCTACGTAGATTTTAGAGGTTCATTTGGGTTTTTTTAAATGGTCTGTGCAATAGAGTTGAAGTCTGCATTCCTTTGGAAAATTCTTAATCATTTACAATTAGTCGATTCCTTGTCTTTGAAAGTACCATATGCTTAAATAATGATTGTTATTTGCACAGCAGAGTCTACTATGTATATTTCACTATGCATTCATTTTGTGGCTGATAACAAAATTATTTTCAGCCATATAGGTGGTTTTAGGGAAAAAGTTAACAATTCAAAAATATCACCATAATTACTAAGATTCTTCAAGTACCACTTAACGGCTAAGCTATCATTGTAAGGGTTTATTTGTTCACATAATTGTTAACCTTGTTAAGGTGGATTTAATAGTTACTATTCATTATTGGCAAGTTAAAGTAGAAACTAACTCCTTAGAGTCCTTACTATCTATAATTCATTGAGAATTTCGAACCAATCCTAATTTGAACAAGCTTTACAATTCAATTAGAAATTTGAACAAGTCTTAATGTGAACAAGCTCTACAATTCATGAAGAAATTTGAACAAACCCTATAACTCGAGTCCTAATGTGAACAAGCTCTACAATTCATGGAGAAATTTGAACGAACCCTATAACTCATTGAGAAATTTGAACAAGTCCTAATGTGAACAAGCTCTACAATTGATTGAGAAATTTGAACAAACCCCATCACTCATTGAGAAATTTGAACAATCCTATAACTCATTCAGAAATTTGAAGAAACCCTAATTTGAACAAACCCTTTCCCTCCAAAACTTGGAACTTATTCGACTTGCACTCTCGTTTGGTTGATCTTTTGATATTGGCGTTCTGCTTAGCTTTTCTGGCTCCATTTTCATGGTATTAGAGCCAGCCGAGCTTGATGCTAGTTCGAATTTGCAAATTTTATTGCTATCTCTCCGAGTCTAGTGGTAGAAATGTTGGTCTGTGGCTTTGTGGAGGCTTTTCACGGCATCACGGAAGTGGTCGGGTTTTTTCTTGCCCATTGAGAAGGTCGTTCTATGCCTTGTGAAGCCTGTGAGAAGTCCATCAAGGCTTGTTAGGAGGTGAGCTAGTAAAATTCGCATTGCAGCCCGCTTTGCTCTGACCTACAAATGTTTCTGTTTTAAGTTACAAGGCAGTTTTCTTTGCAGATTGTGAGGCGTCTTTAATCTCTTTGAGATTCTTTGTGGCATTGAAATTGTCGCCATATGTGGAAATCTTTGTGGTAATCCCTAGGGAGATACTCTTTTAGACCATCGTCTATGCAGCACCCAAAATGTTTCACCTTTTTAATTATTAATTATCAATTGCACCCAAATGAGGTGCAATGGTTACTCCGATAGGAAGATATACTTGGACAATATATTGAATAGCAGGGATTGGGGGAGGGGATTTTTTGAGAGTACATTTGTCAATGGTTGCGGCCAACATTTTTGGGATACAATGTATTTGCCTTAAAGACATAAAGAACAAAAGGAAAAATGATGTCTTCATATTATCCACTTGAGTGCAAGTGACATTGTTGTTCAATATGAATGTTGGATACTTGAAATTGGCTCGTTGTAGTTGTTTTTGCCAAAACAAAAACCAATATGAATGTTTATGAATTGTGTCGCAATTTCATGCAAATGTTGTGGTATTGCAATATGATTCCATTTGTTGCTGCTATCAACCTCCCGCATTCCAAGTATATCAAGTTCATCCAGGCTAACATTGTTTAAGGGTCCCATTTGCGAAAACAATTGCCATTTGTTCATCTGTATTGCCTCCGTCATGTTCATGTCATTGTCACTCTCGTCCTCTTCTATGCTTATTTCCTATCGGGCAGTGTGAATAACATGTCATATGTCATATTTGGTTGCATTCATTTGCTTCCAATTTGCGATTATTGATTCCTTTGCAAGGCATATGTCATTTCTATATGGGAAAAATATTTGTATAAGAGAATCTTTATCCAACAAAAGATTTCAAATTGTTTTGAGTGTTCCTTTGGGATATTGTAGACCTTTTGGAATACATTGGCTTTTACTTCTCTATTTCCATTTGCATTGTCTATGACATATAGAGTGGGAGAAAGATCTTGTAGATTCTAGTAGTATTTCTTTTAAGATTTTTAGGTTTATATACAAGTAGTTTTTTTTTTTTCAAATCAAAGTATTTTTAAAAGATTTTACATTTTTTAATTTAAATCAAATATAAAAAGGTAACTCTTAGAAATTATTACTTGCATTTGTAAACAAATGTAAATTGTCTTAAAACCAAACATTTACAACCAATTAATATATAATATATTTCTTCAAAAAATTGTTCAAGATTTATTATATTTAATATATATACTGAAATATAATTTCTAAAAACAATTGATTAAAAATTTGAAAGAGAATATGTTTTATATAATTATAATATTTTTTAATGAGATAATAAGTTTATATATCATAATTAATAATATTGTTTATCAAACATCTTAAAATATATTTACTGTTATTTAAACTCGAATGTATTACTAAAAGAATAAATAAATTTAGTTTTCCTTCTATTTTATATAAAAATTTGTTACTTATAAATTCTTAAAAAGGAAAATACCTAAGCAAAATAATGAAGAATACTATCTTACGGATAAGTGTCTACATCGTATTGACATGGTACTCTTTAATATTAAAGTTTAAACTAAATAATTTTTTAAAATATTAATTAACTTAAAATAGTGCATGCCAAACTTCCATACATCTGATATAGGGTTTCTAGGCTATCAGGGAGGATTCGACTCCTATTGTCTTTAGTCAAGGGTAATGGCATTGGCTCCTATTAACAAAAGGAGGGGTCTTCTTTGCCACTTTCCCCAAATCACATTATTAATTTTATTAATTATATTTATTACTCTAAATATTTATGTATGTAGTGCCTTATTTCCCTACAAATATCCAATATCCATGTTAATTGACACCATTAAAGAAATATCTTTTGACAAGTGTTGTTCATATAAAGTTTTGAGCTTACACTTTGTAGGGAGAGTTTATATTTCATGTGTGTAGTCATATCATAATGAAACTATATTACAATTGAATAAGATGCCAGTATTGGTAGTAACTTAGCGGGGGAAAGCTCAACTAGCTAAGCATCTAGCCCTCCCATTTTTAATGATCTTTTATTCTCACTCATCACACTTGACCCAACCCCTTATTAGATACGTGTATGTATGTGTATTTAAACAATGTTTATTCAAAGATTGAATGTTTGCATTTAACAGTTACTAGTAAATATTATCGTAAATTAAGTTATCCTTGGTTGAAGTTAAACAATATTAATTCAAATGTCAAATGTTTATATTTAACCTTTTTTTATATTATATCAAAATTAAGTTATTCTTCTAATTGATAGTTTCTTCAATATGAATAGTCTTCCTATTTATTCAAATATTGTTATTATTTAAATTCATAAGTTCTTGTCGAAACATAATCAACTCTATAATCTATAATCTAACCATTAATTATTAGGATTCCAAACAATCTATAATCAACTCTTAATAAACTATAACACCATCTAAATTGATATAAGAATTATCTAATTTTATATGCTCATAAAACTAATTTGAATAAACTTTACAAATTTTCTTTCCTAGAAACTAATCCCAATAATCTTTCATTTATTTAAATCTTGAATTACATTTTAACTACTTCTTATACCATATTTTAACATAAAGAACTAAATTAATCTCTAAATACAAAAAGACTTTAACTGAATTGACAAATAACATAAATAACTTAACTATACATTAATAATATCCAATAAAGAAAACATAGATTAATTTAAAAATATTCATAAACAATATAAGCTAAATCTGCAACTTATTTTAGAATCTATTAAAAAATAAAAATAAAAAAATCTTGTGAACCTCTACAATAAAACAAGTAAAGATTGCTCATTTTGTTTGAATACCAAATAATATATGCAAATTTAAACAACCAAAAATAGATCAATATAAATAGCTAACGTAAGATGGAAAAGAAAGTGTACTTTGCAGTTTTATAAACTTTAGAAACTACACGCAATATCATATTTAATCGAGGAAACTCCACTCATGGTGATTGAGAAGATAATAGGAAACGGGAAAAGGAAATTCCAGCAATGAATGAGAAAAATGCCCGACAGGTGCACACGGAAACCACCATCTCTTTTCAGCAAAACTGCTCGTAAAACCAATTACGGGTGTGAGACACCGTGAGATTTTTCCGGTAGAGCCGTACATAAGCTTCCCCGCAGGGGAAGCCTATCGGCTAATTAATTTAAAAAGTTATATTCATTGTATTTCAATTTTTAATTATTTTTTTAATTTTAACTTTTAATTAATTAATAATTACAATAATGGTACATTTTGGGTTTAGGTTCTTGAGTTATTTCTTTTAAGCCCCTTGAGTTGCAAGGTGTGAAACCTTTCGTTTGAAAGAAGGAAGATTTGGAGAGACCCTCACAACCAACCAAAGGGGACTAGGATTTTGCTTTTTTAAGCCATTTCTTAGAAATTGTGTGTTGGGCAGAATAAGCAATTTGAATTGAGGGTTGTTTTTAAAAAGGGATTGATTTTGTATGCTTTTGATTGATTTTGTATGTCTGATATGTTTTGGAAATGATTTCACCCTTAAAATATGAATTGTCACATTTTGCTCCAATTGGACTCATCTATGCACAAAAATGAAATAGCGCTGAATTATTTTATTGGGGGGTAGGGCAGTGAAGTGGGGTGCGACCACTACTAAGTCAATGAAGGCTTGTGTTGGGTGCATTTTCTTCCATTATTTCTTTTCAATACCTATATTGGTTGCAACAAATCAACTTAAACACATTTTCAAATCTACTTATTACTCCGTTAATGCCTTTTCAACTATCATCAATGGAAAACTAGGGTTCAACTTATACAAAAGAACAAAGGGTTGTATAGAGTGACAATGAGGATTTAAAAAGTACCTTCTCATGAGTGTTAAAGTTAAGTAGTTCAAGAGTGTGATCAAGCCTTTGGGTTTTCGTGTCTTATTATATCTTCTTAACTTCTCTTTTATATTGAAGCTTTAATATGCATACTGAAGTTTAGATAGCTTTAACAAAACTCTTTGGGAAACAAGATGAAATAAGAAGTCGCGAGTTGGAAAATGAACTCATTAGTTTGAGCCCCGGTTCCTTTGACACCTTAAAATGCTTCATCAATTTCAAATCACTAAGGTTGCAACTTAAAAAATGTGGAATAGAGCAAAAAAAAAAAGATTAGTTGGTACTTTCTACCCTCTTCAAGCTAGTCCTAATTTCTCAATATATACTCCGCCAAGAATGCTATGAGTGGCACTTGGGAAATACCCCCTTTTGAATCACTTCTATGCCAACTTTACCAAAGGAGCAAGATAAGTCGATTCAAATGGACACATTGAAGTCTACAAAAGTTCAAGACCTTATTGTTAGGAATGCAAAACAAGAAGCTTCAAACCATAGGAAGAAACAATTAAAACAAAAGAACAACAAAACTAAGAAAGAAAAATAAAATTGAGCCCTACAAGCCCAACACTGAAATCCTGTCAAATCAAGGAAACCTATGAAAGAAAGAGTTAAGTATGCAAATTGTAAGAAGATTGAACATGATGAGAACTAGTGTACGAAGAAATAGATTGATCACCTTTCTCACTTGCTTAAGAAAAACAATATGGGGATCACTGTGTCCATCAAAACAAAATAGGGGATCAACTAAGTCAAAGAATAAAGAGAAATCTAAGGGTGAGGTTCTAGGGGCTACAACTTTCATATCATCTCCATCTTGGAACATTGACTTTGGTTCTTCACACCACATGGGTTCATCACAAGCTAGGTTTTCTTCCTTAGAGCCTTCTGGCATGTTTACTATGACCTTAGGTGATGATGCCCAGACTTCCATTATAGGGAGAGGGCCTCTTGAGGTTGAAGGAGGAATATTACAATGCTCTAAGTGTCTATTCACTTCTAATTAGTATCTTATCAATGTATTTGATTACTATCATAGGGAAGGGCACAAGAGTCAACTTTTACTCTAGACACAATTGAGATAAAAAAGTTGCATATAAATGATTTAGTAACTTTGGGAAGGATAGATCACCATTCTAGATTATACACCTCACATTTTACACTTGATGTTTCTTCCACAACTTTGCCAACTCATTCAGATGGAGTTAGAAAATTATGAAATAAATAGTTTGGGCACTTTAACTGTAATCACCTTGAACAATTAAGTCAAAAAGATGTATGGTCCTAGGATTGCCAAGAGACATCCTACAAGGGTCTTTGAGAAGATTATACCCATTTTCACATGAAATTGCACCATGTTGGAAACTAGCCCAACATTTCAATGACACAATGAGAATGATCTCAAGGTGTGAGACTTGTAATTGATATCAAACCTCTAGAGAAGGTTAACTTCCTTTCTAAATATAGATGTGAACCAACCCAACACATTTCAAACCTCATACCTAATCACATTCTATTGGTTTACCAAAGAAAAGGAGAAGAAATAATACATGATAGGAAAGGGCGATGATGCACTTATATATAAATTAGTTCCCTCCCTCCCATGATAGATTTCAACATATTTGTGGAATTAATGTAGACAATATTTTTTTCTCGCTTTGCTGAAATTTTGAACTTTTGTGATTCATAGTTGTCGATGGCGATGGGGGATAGCCCCCACTTGGGGAATTCCCCACAACTGCAAAATCTCTTCTCAATGGAGCAGGGGGGCCCACTATGTCAAAGAATAGACACTCTATTGTAAGTGCCTCAACCCAAAAGCTTTTGTGGAATTAATTTAGACAATATTTTTTTCTCTCTACTAAAATTTTGAACTTTTGCGATTCATGGTTGCTAATGGCAATGGGGGATAGCCCCCACTTGGGAAGCTCCCCACAAGTACAAATTATCTTGTCAATGGAGAAGGGGGCCAACTGCGTCGAAGAATACACACTCTATTGTAAGTGCCTCAGAATGAAAGCTTGAAGGTTAGAAGGATGGGGCTACTAATCCTAAAACTGGAATCAAATTTCTAGATGTGGTTTATGACAAAGTGGAATAGGAAAAATAACAAAGTAGTGGTTTATCTGATGAGTGGAAACATGTCCTTGTGGGTGGCATGCATAAGGAGGTAGAGAAACTTTTTGTTCCGTTGTGTACAAACGGAGGAGGGAACAACTATCAATGTTCCTAAGTTGTTGATCGTATTGTTTTCTCGATGAGCAATACCTTAGTTGGGTGATTTTGTTTTGTTTAGACCAACCATTGATATGGTCAAGAAGTGGTTATCATTGTGGTGCAGGAACATCCTTGGGTCATTGGCAATCTTGCATCACCCAAAAATATTTCCTTTCAGTTTTGTTCCTATTTTCCAATTTTTTAATTTTTAGTGGCGTTCCTTAGTTTTGGATCATTTGCTACCTGGGTTCGCACCTTGATTGGATTCTTCGCATTGAAGTTATCTTGGATTCAAATTTGGGCTAGTGTGTTCTTCATGTTCTAATAATTAGTTTGAGTTTTTCGATCTTGCGAAGTAATTTTCCGATCGACGAAGCTTGGTGATTCATATCCTGACGTTCCTGGATCTTTGGTTGACGTCTCTCTTGGATCACACATCATTTCTTCATCTTGGCAATAGGATCTTATGATTTGGTTCCTGACCTATATTTATGTATTACGTTTTCTTGTTCTTGGAAAATGTGATGGTTCTTGGCTGACATATGTGTTACAAAGCTTTATATATTGAGGCTTATGATCTTTGTTTAGGGATTTCTTAGGGGAGTTGATAGGAAGATAACCTTTGGAGGTTAGCACTAGGGTTTAGGTATGGAATTCTATTGTAATCAGGCATGTATGTCGAAAGTTTGTAATTTGTATGTTGTAGGCCAATGTGATGTAAATACTTGATTTTGTGATAATGCAAAGATCTGTTATAGCATCTTGATTGTCTATTCTTGTTTCTGAGTTAGTTGTTTCCACTATGTTGAATCTAGCTGCATGGTTGGACTATCTCCATTGGGGAAACTTTGACCACACTAATACATTTGGGGTGAAATTGCGACGGCAGGCAAATGTCATTAGGTTTTGGCTTTTTTTTTTCAAATATAGCCCGACACTGTCACAATTGCGACGGCAATACATTTGGAAGTGTCGCAATTGCGATGTTGTCGGGATATAAGCGCAAAAAGAACAAGAGCCTTGTCATCATTTGTGTTGTCAACAGCGCCGTAACCCTCCGCGAAATCACATCGGGATATAAGGGCACGTTGTCATTTGTGTTTTCAACAGCGCCGTAACCCTACGCAAAATCACATTCGGATATAAGGACAAAAAAAATAAGAACATTGTCATTTGTGTTTTCAACAGCGCCATAACCCTCTGCATGCGAAATCACAGCTACAATTTGTGAGTACGTTGGGTTTATTTTTGTTTTATCATTATTATGTAATCTGGTATTCAGCTGTTAGAGAGCTAAAATACCCAGAAATGAGGACATATCTGTGTTGAATTTATTGTTAGCGGCTTTGGTTATTTAGAAGTTTAATTTTATTTCTTCATCTTTCAAGCACAAACGTTTTGTGGACCGTAACGTCTTCATTGTTTCGAGTATGCAGTGAAACAACCCTAACTTGCAATGTTGTCATTTGTGTTTTCAACAGCGCCATAACCCTCTGCGAAATCACATCGGGATATAAGGGCAAAAAAAACAAGAAGGTTGTCATTTGTGTTTTCAACAGCACCGAGAGAGATTCCCTCCGCGAAATCACAGCTACAATTTCTGAGTACGTTGGGTTTATTTTTCTTTTGTCATTATTATGTAATCTGGTATTCAACTGTTAGAGAGCTAAAATACCCAGAAATGAGGACATATCTGTGTTGAATTTATTGTTAGCGGCTTTGGTTATTTAGAAGTTTAATTTTATTTGTTCCTCTTTCAAGCACAAACATTTTGTGGACCATAACGTCTTCATTGTTTCGAGTATGCAATGAAACAGCCCTAACTTGCAACGTTGTCATTTGTGTTTTCATTTTATTTGTAGCTGTGATTTCGCGGAGGGTTACGGCTTTGGTTATTTAGAAGTTTAATTTTATTTGTTCGTAACCCTCCGCGAAATCACATCGGGATATAAGGACAAAAAAAACAAGAACGTTGTCATTTGTGTTTTCAACAGCGCCGTAACCCTCCGCGAAATCACAGCTACAATTTGTGAGTACGTTGGGTTTATTTTTGTTTTATCATTATTATGTAATCTGGTATTCAGCTGTTAGAGAGCTAAAATACCCAGAAATGAGGAAATATCTGTGTTGAATTTATTGTTAGCGGCTTTGGTTATTTAGAAGTTTAATTTTATTTGTTCGTCTTTCAAGCACAAACATTTTGTGGACCATAACGTCTTCATTGTTTCAGGTATGCAATGAAATAGCCCTAACTTGCGATTACCTTCACGGTACTTGTGTACAATATCATAATGGGACCTTTGACAACCGGCCCTCAAATCTATTTGTAGATTATCTATGAATATAATCTTTCCTACCTTAGGTACGAGCAATCTTCTGGAGCAAGATAAACACCAACACCATATGCCAGACCACCATTCATTAATCTGTTATTGCTAAAACCATGTAGTATAATTGATGATATGCTTGTATCGGATGCTCCATGCCATGCATATTTAACATTTGCATTACCACGAGAATTTCTTGTTATCTCAACCTGTTTGTTGAAAACCTGCAGCCGAGCCTGTCCCAACCTATCTGTTTGTGAATTTCGATAAATACCAGTAACATTGGTTGCAAGTCCAATTTTATTTAGGCCAGTAAGGAAATAATTTTTCACAACTACATACTCTGTATCGCAATCCACTAATTTGATCAATTTGTCCCCCAGCTGTTCAAATTCACGAGCCACAAAACTAGAACATTGTTGGGATTCAGAAAGCAAATTGTGATTAATGACACCATCCCTAACCTCATCACGCAATATCTGACCATTCTCCAACTGAGTTGCATCTGTACCTGTTCGAACCTTAGCTGATGTTTTATGAAGCAACTGCTTTGCTTGGAAAGTCTTTATAGGTAACTTGGTTACAGGCTGTGGCTTTGTATCCTTAAACAAGTTTGAATCTCTTAAATCTCTATACAATTCATTTGCGCCAGTGGGGCCCTCGGTTGAATATTTCTTGATCAATTCATCTAATTTAGGAACATTCATGGATACCACATCAGCCACAGGCTTCAAATTACTAGGAATACAAACTTGCTCAGTTTTGGAAACCTCCATACTAGCAGCAACTCTATCACAATTCTCAGCATTTGAGGCCTCGGTTGGACTTATTCGAATTTCAATCTCGACCTCAACTTTAGAGGCAACTTCTTCATCGGCATTACCCTCAATGATAACTTTGGGGAAAAAGCATGAACCATTCTCATCAATCCAAGCAATGGACCTTTGACAGCCCGGCCTCAAATCTATTTGTAGCATTCACAAAAAATCAACAAGATATGGAGAGCCATCTATTGCCAACTCTACAGTGGGCATGCCAGCCAAAAACTCATCTCTAAGTGAATCCAAAACTTGGACAGAAAAATCATTCCATGAGCCATTCCAAAAATACATCACCCTCGTGGGAACTGAACTCTTACGAAAATTCTCATAGTTATGCAATGTTGCCTTGCCCGAACAACACTTATACAGACAACTACATTTCATGCTTCTGTCTTTCTTGCCACAGTTAATCCTATTCTTCCGTACCCACTTAGATAATCTCCTTCCTGAGGATAGGAAACCATATTTATTTCCTTGTTTTCGTTTCATTTGAGCTCTCTCCAAAAAATTTATGCCAAGCTGACACAAATGCTTGTCTTCACCCTTCATTGCAAACAAAACCAATTTACAGCCCAAACCGTTTCAACTAGGGTGTAATTATTTACAATGTCACTACAACACCATAATCTACAACCACCCCTAACAAGATGCTACAATATACACCAAAATCCGATGCCACATTTTACATCGATACGAAGAGAAACAACATATAGAACAGAGAGTTGATCCTAGCATTCAGTCTCATTATTCAAACTCCGATCGAGCCATAAAACAATACTCAAATTGTCAAGAAGTTAAATTAGGCCAAGCAAACCCCAGTTCCACCATGAAACCTCCAAATCTCAGTTTCTGACTCCACTCCAACAGTCCACTTCCTTTGTTAGGTCCACAGGCCTAATGCATGTGGTTTAGGATTGGGTTTCCAAACAAAGTATGAGGAATGGGTACCTGGGATCAAACACTGAGTTTTAGGTTGTTCTCCTCACCCTAGGTGTATATGCCTATCACTAATGCAAATATAACAGATTGATTTAATTGGAACCAACTTGAATTAGAATGAATAGTCATTACATAGGATACCCCTTAGTTATATAGCCAAGGTTAGTACAAAGGAGTGAATGAGACAATGACAATAGATAATCAATAGATAACTTATCACCCAACTAAGATGGAATCACATGTCCACCAAAGGTTAATGATCCTCCAATGTGTAATAAAGTATGTGCGACAAAGGTGGAGTCAAGACATAAAGTGGAATGTGATAACATGATAACACCACATAAAGTGAAAAATTTTGAACTACTCCTATGTGATCCCTAAGTAAGCTTGAGTGTAATTAGTACCCACGTGACAATTTACCAAGTTAAAATAAATTTTGGTGGTAGGATTTTTTATTAGTTTTCTTTCTATCTTTTTTTACTAAAAACAAACTTGAAATGTATTTTATCTTTGTTTATTAATATAAAATCATATATTACCAATGGAAAAAATCTTCTATGTATTTTTTCACCATGTTCTATAGCTGAATTGAACTGTTTGATGTATAATTTATTTACCTAATCTTTTGTGCTTGCATGACAATTTTGAATTTTTCAATCACATAATTTTTAATTTATTTATAGTTGTTATGCCATTCTTGTAATTTGATGCCCCACCCATTCTTACATTTTTCATTACGCTTCATCTAGATTTTCTTCCTATGGTTTATAGAATACTTAAAAACCAAATTGAGCCAATGATTGTCATTAATGGTTTCAACCTTTTTTAATAGCTTACATTTGGGTTATCACTAATGTTTGTAAAGGAAAAGTGTCTACTGTAGCTAAAAGAATTTCATGAGAAACTATAAATTTGATTATAAGATTTCTTTTTACTATATTTTTTTTTATTCTTTCTTGTTATCTCCAATTGTTCAATTTCTCATATTTTTTCCCAACACTTGACAACCATAAAGGACAACCAACATGGGTAGTAGACCAATATGGTTTTTCTCATTTTTTAATCCCAAAGTTTGGCTCTCCTACACCCATTTTGAAGAAGGTGTGAGGTCGTTTAACCTTAATGCATTCCCTTTATTGTCTTTCTCTTCTAACTGAGCTTACAATGAAAATAATCCTAATACATACACCCATTTTGAAGAAGGTGTGAGGTCATTTAACCTTAATGCATTCCCTTTATTGTCTTTCTCTTCTAACTGAGCTTACAATGAAAATAATCCTAATACATTTGTATTCTTTCATTATTTCTAGCAAGCTACCTTAAAAAAGAATGGTAATATTTTTATCTTTTCTATTTAATAATACAACCATTATTTTAGTCTTGGTTATATGGACTTGCATTCTAACCTTCTGACAAAAAGTGTTCCAAGGCCTTCACGTGCTCTCTCAATGCATGATCTTTTAAAAAAAAAATAATATAAGATCAACAACATATAAAAGAACCTTCACCCCATAGTTTTCCAATTGAATAACTTCCCCATCTATCTTCATTAATCATGCCTCTAACTTATAAATGTATATGATATAGGGGGAATAACTATTTGAATCTAATGTCACCACCAAAATACTTAGACATATTCTTTCTTGTTATCATTTTAGATCTAACCTTATCATAAAATACATGCACAACTTCTCTATATAAATCTTAGATGATTGATTATTTTATTCTATTCCATAGTTTATCTCTGGGTACCACGTTGAATGCTTTCTTTAAGTCCACAAAACAATAAGCATCTTATGCACCTTGACTGTCCAAGATTTTTTCAATCAAGTCCCTACAAAATAATGTGATGATCAATGGTAGAGTATCTGGGCCTAAAACCTAGTTGTTATTTTTCCCCCTTTCCCTCATTTTCTACCCACACAAAAACCAAGTTTTAAGGTCCTTCACACACCGCAACCTTCTGATTTTTCACTATATATCATTTTCCTAGTCAAAAACATAGAAGCTTTTGACCTAGGGCTTGCTCCCAAATGGTGTAACCTCAACCTCCTGGTTCAAAGCTTTTGGAATATGAAAAAGGACCTCCCTAACTTGCATTGTACCGAGGAAGAAGAATTTCCAACGGTCAAAATTCAAGTTAGGGCCATTTGAATGGCTAAACCCTGAAAACAAGGGTTTCTTAGACCAGCGGACAAGAAAATTGAATAACTCTGATATAAAATGACTCAAAGTTATCAAACCAATTCTAAAAGCATAAAATGGAGATGATCCAACTTTCAGAAAGGTTTTGATCACCCCTTCACATCCGTACACCGTACTGTCACCGTGATTTGCACAGAAAATTGCTCTGAAACAGGTAGTTTTATTGATTTGAAAGCAATTTCAATACAATGAGGATCTCTTCGATTTCCTTAGTCATTTGGAAGCCTAAATAGGCTCTCCCCACCGTTGGCTTAACCATTTTTATGGTTGTAGCCATTTAACCAATTCAAACTCAAAATTGCTTAGCAACTTTAAAAGTTGCATTACAACTTTAAAACAACTTTTGCCGGGTAAGACAAAAAGTCTATTTTGGAAGACTAAAAGACCTTATTTGATGTTTTAGACTTTCAAACACTCTTAAAACACCTAAAGACACCTAGATAACAAAATTTCATCCAAGGGACCAATCGATACCCAAGGTTTATTAGAGTGACTGTCCTCATTTGTTGAAGGAAAAAAGCATTAATGTGGTTCAATAGCAATGCATTCAAGTGGCAATTACACAAGGGACAGTCACTGTGAGATGTCCTCATTTGTGACAAGGACAGTCACACATGAGGACATCTCACAGTGATTCTCCCTTGTGTAATTGCCACTTGATCACTCTAAAGACAACATGATAATGTACACTCACTGTAAGGACAGTCACAAATGGGGACATCTCACAGTGAGTGTCCCTTGTGTAATTGCCGCTTGAGTTACACAAGGGACATTGATTGTGAGATGTCCCCATTTGTGACAAGGACAGTCACACATGAGGACATCTCACAGTGATTGTCCCTTGTGTAATTGCCACTTGAATGTATTGCTATTGAACCACATTAATGCTTTTCTTCTTCAACAAATGAGGACAGTCACTCTGAAGACAACATGATAATGTACACTCACTGTAAGGACAGTCACAAATGAGGACATCTCACAGTGACTGTCCCTTGTGTAATTGCTGCTTGAATTACACAAGGGACAGTCATTGTGAGATGTCCTCATTTGTGACAAGGACAGTCACACATGAGGACATCTCACAGTGATTGTCCCTTGTGTAATTGCCACTTGAATGTATTGCTATTGAACCACATTAATGCTTTTCTTCTTCAACAAATGAGGACAGTCACTCTGAAGACAACATGATAATATACACTCACTGTAAGGACAGTCACAAATGAGGACATCTCACAGTGACTTTCCCTTGTGTAATTGCCGCTTGAATTACACAAGGGACAGTCATTGTGAGATGTCCTCATTTGTGACAAGGACAGTCACACATGAGGACATCTCACAGTGATTGTCCCTTGTGTAATTGCCACTTCTCAGACTTACTCTATCAGATACTTACAATTAAACTAAGTAATGGAGGTTACTTAAGATATCAACCACTATTTCAGATTCAATCACAATATGTGTGCAAGACCCCTTAGTGCTTTATAAACTAAGGGCATCATTTGGTCCTAGGATGAAATCTACATGTTAGGTATTTGTTTGGTGTCTTAGGTGTGTGTTTAGGAGTCTAAAGGTTCATAAAGGTCTTTAAAACATTCAACACAATCTTCTAGTCTTTCTCGGCAAGAGGATTGTTTACAAAAATGTAATGCAACTTTTAAGTTGCTTAGCAATTTCAGTTTTAAGACTGGTAAATGGCTATAACCAACTAAATGGTTAAGCCAATGCAATTGTAGAGCCTATTTAGGCTTATTGATATCAGAGGAAATCCGAGAGATCCTATTGTAATCTTTGATTTCAAAAAATCAATAAAGAACACCTGTTTCTGTGCTATTTTCTGTGCTTTCAATGCAACAGTACGGCGTACGGATGGTTTGAAGGGAGTCAATTTGGTCCAGAAGTTGCAGGAGACCTTGTTGCATGTTTTGAACTTTATTTGGTCCTTTCAAGTCTTTGCATTGAGGAGTTGGTTAATACTATTTGTCTCTGCTCTGCAAAACCCTTAGTTTCAGGGTATGTGTACATTATCATGTTGTCTTTATAGTGACTGTCCTCATTCAAGTGGCAATTACACAAGGGACAGTCACTGTGAGATGTCCTCATTTGTGACAAGGATAGTCACACATGAGGACATCTCACAGTGACTGTCCCTTGTGTAATTTCCACTTGAATGTATTGTTATTCAACCACATTTATGGGCCCGTTTGGACCACGACACACAGTAGCATCTACAGAGAAGAAGTTTGGTATGCAATGGTCTTGAAACCTCCTGAGAAATTCTTGGTATGCATTTGTGTGGTGCAAAAGCTTCGTTGAAAGAGAAAAAGAAGAAAAGAATAGAAATGATTTGATGCAGGAGCATCTTGGGTGTAAGAGCAATCTTGCATCACCCAAAAATATTTCTATTTTTGTATTCAATAAGGGTTATCTTGTGCAGAGCTGCTATTTATGGAAAGTTACCATTTTTGGTAATTTTTGTATGTGCTCAGAATGATCTGATTTCTTTCTTGGAGGTTCATTTTGGTCATATAAGTCTGCCAGTAAAGTTTCATTTCCAGATCAAGTGCATGTTGGAAGATATTGAAGATTTTCAGTATTGGCAGCAGGGTACAGAAACTTTGAACTCAGTTTTGAAGGCTTTAGAGGCCCCGGATGAGGTCGAAAATTTGGGTGACGGGCGCTTGCGCGGGTCAAGCCTGTAGAGCGCTTTGTGGCATTTTTGAAATGGGGTTATAATAGCCGATCGAGTCAACTGGTGTTGACTTATGGTCTTCGGAAGTTGGGCCACCCGAAATGGCGAAAAATAATTTTCTTCAAAATTTCTGTTCGGGTTTCAAAGGTTATCTTGAGCCGACTATGATGTAATAAAATGTAAAATAAATAATTCTAAGTTTGGTCGGCCTTATTGGCTAAAATTCTGGAACCTTCCCAGGCGGTGGAAAATTGCCTATATAAGGAAGGCTGTATTATTATCTTAGGCAGTTCAAAATAGTTCTGGGTAGTAGATCTGGGTATTGATTCGAGGCTTTGTCCTACAGAATATTGTAAGGGAATGCCCATGTGGCTTTGCATATTGTAATTCTGAAAGTTTGTAATTCCACATTTGTGGAGATAATAAGAAGCCAATTTTCTGTTCTTGCATATTGTTGTTGTTGTTTCTCTATTTCTCTCATGTGGTTGTGGTATTAAGGGGAGCACCCTTCATCAAGTGGTATCAGAGCAGGAGTTCTTGAGCGTGTAAACAGATCGCCGACTGTGAGGTAGTTTGCGCCAGGACCGTGGTTAGGGTTTCAGCGCGCATCGCGAAAATGCCTCCACGAAGAGAACGTGGCGGAAGACCTGGTGCTGTGACACCTGAGGTTAGAGAGCTGCAGAGACAAGTGCGAGCATTGCAAGAAGAGATTCACAGAGGAATGAATCTTAATGTCAGAGACGAAAGCGAGGATGAAGCCGAAGAAGAATATCAAGAAGGAGAAATTGAAATTGTGAACCAGGAGGAAGAAAGACTTTTTCGGGCGATTTCCAAGATTGGGAAAAGACCTAAGATTGAGGTTCCTACATTTTTGGAAATCTTAACCCAGAGGAATTGATCGACTGGATCAATGAATGTGAAGAATATTTTGAGTATGAAGATGTTGAGGATCCTGATAGGGTCAAATTTGCGAAGGCCAGACTGAAAGGTCATGTGAAGATATGGTGGCAAGAGATTCAGTTGGAGCGAAATAGAAGGGGAAAGGAGAAAATCACGAGATGGGATCGGATGGTGGATAAATTGAAGCGACAGTTCATTCCTGTTGATTATGAGCTTGATCTACTAAAGAAAATGCAAAGTTTGAAGCAAGCAGGAAGATCTGTTCAGGAGTATACAGAGGAGTTCTATCGACTCCTCATCAGAACAGGCCATGCAAAAGCTGATAAGGAGAAAGTTGCCCGGTACCTTAATGGGTTAAGGCCAAGCATTCAGGAGGAGTTGAATCTGGTTCGAATGAGCAGTATTGAGGAGGCATACCAATTTGCCCTAAAAGTAGAGGAAAAGCTGAACAAGAAGTTTGACAACAGACAAAATGGAAGAGGTCGCGGCGGACGATCTGGTGGACGGTCATATGGTGGCCGAAATGAGGATCCGAAAAAGAAGGATGAGGCCAGTAGTAGTCAGAATCAGCGAGGAAATAATTCCAATTGCTTCCAGGATCAGAATAATAGAGATCAGAGAGGAAGAGGAAGAGGACAAGGATCTGGAAGAGGTGGCTTCCGTGGAACATGTTTTCACTGTGGAGAAGAAGGTCATAGGGCATTTGAATGTCCTCAGCGCCAAGGAAGAACAGACAGGAGAAATGAAGGCCAGGCCAGAGTTGCACATGTAGATGAAGATGCCAGATCATCAAATTCTGAAGATGCTGAAAGGGGAGAAACGTTGATTAACAGAAGAGTCCTGTTGAGTGGTGAGAATGAACCTGAGCAAAGAAGGAGCCTGTTTCGCACCAGGTGCAAGTGCGAAGGTAAATGTTGTGATGTGATCATTGATAGTGGAAGCACTGACAATTTGGTGTCAGAAGAGATGGTGACAAAGTTGAAGCTCAAGAGACAGAAACACCCACATCCATATCGGATTTCCTGGGTACAGGATGACCACAAGGTCATGGTCAATGAACAATGCCTAGTGAAGTTCAAGATTGGTGGATACCAAGATGAGGTATTGTGTGATATCATATCTATGGATGCATGTCATATGTTGTTGGGTAGACCATGGCAGTTTGACAGATGTGTTGTACATGATGGTCGTGCGAATACCTATTCTCTGACAAAGGATGGAGTGCGACATAAGCTAAAACCATTGAAGGAGACCGAAGAAAAGGTATGTGGTAATGCAAGGATAACTTTTGTTGATGGAAGAAATTTCCTAGATGGTATGAGGCATGAGCATGTATGTTTTGCTTTAATTCCAAAAGCTAGTAAAGAGGAAGTAGAAGATGTTCCTGTAAAAGTTGCAGATTTGTTGAATGAGTTTCAGGATATTGTATCCGATAATGTGCCTGATGGATTACCACCAGTCAGGAAGATCAGTCATCAGATGGACTTGATCCCAGGAGTGAGTTTGCCGAATAAGGCAGCACACAGAATGACACCTGCAGAAAGTGAGGAGTTGAACAGACAAGTACATGAACTGTTACAGAAAGGATTGATCCGTGAGAGTCTGAGTCCCTGTGCTGTACCAGCAGTATTAGCACCAAAGAAGAATGGAGAATGGAGGATGTGTACAGATTCTAGGGCAATAAACAAGATCACAATCAAGTACAGGTTTCCATTGCCACGAATGGATGATATTATGGACTGTTTGAGTGGAGCTGTGTATTTCTCAAAGATAGATCTGAAGAGTGGATATCATCAGATTCAGATCAGAGAAGGAGATGAATGGAAGACTACCTTCAAGAAAAAGGAAGGACTGTATGAGTGGTTAGTCATGCCTTTTGGGCTAACCAATGCACCGAGCACTTTCATGCGGCTCATGAACGAGGTTCTGAAAGAATTTCTGGGTAAGTTTGTCATTGTTTACCTAGATGATATTTTGATCTTTAGTAAGACATTGGATGAGCATATGATGCATATTCGTATGGTATTTGAGAAGCTGAGAGAAGAGAAATTGTTGATTAATTTGAAGAAGTGCAATTTTGTGAAGAAAGAGTTAGTGTATTTGGGATTTGTAGTTTCAGCAGAAGGTCTAAAAATGGACCCAGAGAAGGTACAGGCTATCCTTGAATGGCCTACTCCAAGGAGTGCTATTGAGGTAAGATCTTTTCATGGTCTAGCTAGCTTTTACAGAAAGTTTATCAAAAATTTTAGCAGTATTTGTGGACCCTTGACTGAAACAATGAGAGGGGATAGAAAAGAGTTTAAGTGGACTAATCGGGCAGAAAAGAGTTTTCAATTGTTGAAACAAAAAGTTACAGAACAACTTGTTTTAGCACTTCCAGATTTCAATAAGGTGTTTCAAGTAGATTGTGATGCTAGTGGTACTGCAATAGGAGCTGTTATGAGCCAAGAAGGTAAACCTGTTGCTTATTTCAGTGAGAAGTTAAATGATGCCAAGAGGAAATACTCTGTTTATGATCAGGAATTTTATGCTATAGTTCAGGCATTAAAGAAGTGGAGACATTATCTGCTTCCTAAGGAGTTTGTTTTGTATACTGATCATCAAGCTTTGCAATATTTGAATAGTCAAGGAAAATTGAATCAAAGGCATCTGAAATGGGTTGAGTTTTTGCAGAGTTATACATTTATTTTGAAACACAGGAGTGGAAAGTCTAATAGGGTTGCAGATGCTCTTAGCAGAAGGCAACTATTGCTGACAGAAATGCAGATTGAAGTGGTTGGGTTCAAGGAACTCAAGAATTTATATCCAGAGGATCCTGATTTTGGTAAAGCTTGGAAAGCTTGTACAGAACCTGTTACTCTAGACAGGATGAAATGGTTGGATTTCATCATCCAGGATGATATGCTATTTAGAGGGAGTCAGTTGTGCATTCCACGAAGTTCTATGAGGGAGAATCTCATCAAGGAGAAGCATAGTGGAGGATTGGCTGGACATTTTGGTCGTGACAAAACCCTTGGTCTGGTTATTGAGAATTATTATTGGCCACAGTTGCAGCAAGATGTGAAGAAGTTTGTACAGAGTTGTAGAGTATGTCAGATGGCGAAAGGAGTGAAGCAGAATACAGGGTTGTATCAGCCATTACCTATACCAGAGAAGCCTTGGGAGGATATTAGCATGGACTTTGTTCTTGGTTTACCGAGGACTCAGCGGGGACATGATTCAATTTTTGTGGTGGTTGATAGATTTTCAAAGATGGCACATTTCATTCCCTGCAAGAAGACTACTGATGCTGTTCATGTAGCAGAATTGTTTTTCAGAGAGGTAGTGAGACTACATGGTTTGCCAACGACCATAGTTTCAGATCGGGTCGCGAAGTTTGTTGGATATTTCTGGCGTACATTGTGGAAGAAGCTGAAGATAGATTTGAAGTTCAGTTCATCACATCATCCACAGACTGATGGACAGACAGAGGTAGTGAATAGAAGTTTGGGAAATTTGCTGAGATGTTTGGTTGGAGATAAGCCAACAGGATGGGGTTTGATTTTACCACAGGCAGAATTTGCATACAATAATTCTGTCAACAGGAGCACTGGTAAATCACCATTCCAGATTGTATATGGAAGTAGTCCAAGAAATGCATCTGAATTGAGGAAGATAGATAAAGGAGAAATAAGTAGTGCTGAAGCTGAGGATTTTGCAGAACACTTGAAGAACATCCATGGGGAGGTGAGGAAGCATATTACCAAGATGAACGCATAGTATAAGGCTAAGGCAGATGAGAAAAGGAGGTATAAAGAATTTCAGGTTGGAGATGAAGTCATGGTTCATTTGCGGAAGGAGCGGTTTCCAGTTGGTACATATAACAAGCTGAAAATGAAGAAGTTTGGACCATGCAGGATATTGAAGAAACATGATTCAGGAAACGCATATGAGGTAGAATTGCCTACTGAGCTAAATATTTCACCAGTGTTTAACATTTCAGATTTGACAGAGTATCATGAAGGAGGTGTTGAAGATGAGATCACAGCAGCACAGTGGAGTATTCCAGCAACTAGTTCAGACACTAAGGAGATTGAAGATATACTGGATAGTCATGTTGGCAGAAGCACAAGGAACAGGACATATGAAGAATATCTGGTCAAGTGGAAAGGATGACTTGTTGAAGATTCATCATGGCTAACAAAGGAGGAGGTTAACCGTCTTGGTTTTCCTCTACACACCTGAGTCGTGACAGGGTCACTTCTCAAATTACCCCGGGTGTCTGATGCAGGAGCATCTTGGGTGTAAGAGAAATCTTGCATCACCCAAAAATATTTCTGTTTTTGTATTCAATAAGGGTTATCTTGTGCAGAGCTGCTATTTATGGAAAGTTACCATTTTTGGTAATTTTCGTATGTGCTCAGAATGATCTGATTTCTTTCTTGGAGGTTCATTTTGGTCATATAAGTCTGCCAGTAAAGTTTCATTTCCAGATCAAGTGCATGTTGGAAGATATTGAAGATTTTCGGTATTGGCAGCAGGGTACAGAAACTTTGAACTCAATTTTGAAGGCTTTAGAGGCCCTGGATGAGGTCAAAAATTTGGGTGACGGGCGCTTGCGTGGGTCAAGCCTGTAGAGCGCTTCGTGGCATTTCTGAAATGGGGTTATAATAGCCGATCGGGTCAACTGGTGATGACTTATGGTCTTCGGAAGTTGGGCCACCCGAAATGGCGAAAAATAATTTTCTTCAAAATTTCTGTTCGGGTTTCAAAGGTTATCTTGAGCCGACTATGATGTAATAAAATGTAAAATAAATAATTCTAAGTTTGGTCGGCCTTATTGGCTAAAATTCTGGAACCTTCCCAGGCGGTGGAAAATTGCCTATATAAGGAAGACTGTATTATTGTCTTAGGCAGTTCAGAATAGTTCTGGGTAGTAGATCTGGGTATTGATTCGAGGCTTTGTCCTACAGAATATTGTAAGGGAATGCCCATGTGGCTTTGCATATTGTAATTCTGAAAGTTTGTAATTCCACATTTGTGGAGATAATAAGAAGCCAATTTTCTGTTCTTGCATATTGTTGTTGTTGTTTCTCTATTTCTCTCATGTGGTTGTGGTATTAAGGGGAGCACCCTTCATCATGATTTTTTTTCTTTTTATGTCATATACTGTAACCAGCTACTTATAACTTGCAAAAATTATTATGACCATTTGAAATTGAAACTTGGTTTAATGTGAAACTGAGAACTGCTTTATTAGAGCTTTATGTGATTTAGATTCAGACATCAAGAACATTGTTTGCCTAATATTGTGATTAATGCTTATTTATTAATATCTCATACTAACAGACAATTGATAATTGTAGGGAAAATGTCATTGGGGGTCTTTGAGGATCCACCAGAAGCCAAGGAGAAAATGTATTCAAATGCTAAAGATGGTGTAACAGTCCTTACAGCTGTTGAACCTTGCTGTGTAGATCATCTCCGATTCTCCAAGTTCAACGGTACTGTGGTATTCCTTTGGATACTTCTAATGGCAAATTTCAGACATCAAGTTCTTTTTGTATGAAACTACTACATTTGTAATCTGTAGTTTTAAACTTTTAGTTTATAAATGTTCATCAGCTTTAGTTCGTATGCTGCCATTTCAAGTATGATTAATGAAGTTACCTTTATCACAGGATGAAAGTGAGCAGTCAGCATACTGGTACGGAGCTGGCAGCATTGATACGGTGACTAGGGCATCGTTTAATGGTGGTATTGTGTTTTCCCATGTTCAGGGCATCGACCTTTTGAAGCATTGCCTTCAGCTTTCTTAAGTCTGAGTTTTAAGTTTGTTTATTTCCATCCTAACTTGCTTTTCCCTCTTCGGTTTTGCAGTACTCTGAAGGTAGTCGCAAGTTAGGGCTGTTTCATTGCATACCCAAAACAATGAAGACGTTACGGTCCACAAAATGTTTGTGCTTGAAAGATGAACAAATAAAATTAAACTTCTAAATAACCAAAGCCGCTGTTGAAAATACAAATGACAACGTTCTTGTTTTTTTTGCCCTTATATCCCGATGTGATTTCGCGGAGGGTTACGACGCTGTTGAAAACACAAATCCCTTGTGTAATTTCCACTTGAAGGAGGATAGTCACTGTAAAGACAACATGATAATGTACACTTACAGTGAGTTTACATTATCATGTTGTCTTTAGAGTGACTATCCTCATTTGTTGAAGAAGAAAAGCATTAATGTGGTTCAATAGCAATACATTCAAGTGGCAATCACACAAGGGACAGTCACTGTGAGATGTCCTCATTTGTGACTGTCCTTACAGTGAGTGTACATTATCATGTTGTCTTTAGAGTGACTGTCCTCATTTGTTGAAGAAGAAAAGCATTAATGTGGTTCAATAGCAATACATTCAAGTGGCAATTACACAAGGGACAATCACTATGAGATGTCCTCATGTGTGACTGTCCTTGTCACAAATGAGGACATCTCACAATGACTGTCCCTTCTGTAATTGCCACTTGAATGAGGATAGTCACTGTAAAGACAACATGATAATGTACACATACAATGAGTGTACATTATCATGTTGTCTTTACAGTGGCTGCCCTCATGTTGTATATTCTTCTCTGTAGATGCTACTATGTGCTAGGGAACTTCTTAGAACTGTTGGTATATTCTTACAACTTGTTACACCTGGGATATTCTTCTCTGTAGATGCTACTGTGTGCCGTGGTCCAAACAGGCCCATAAATGTGGTTGAATAGCAATACATTCAAGTGGCAATTACACAAGGGACAGTCACTATGAGATGTCCTCATGTGTGACTGTCCTTGTCACAAATGAGGACATCTCACAGTGACTGTCCCTTGTGTAATTGCCACTTGAAGGAAAAAAGCATTAATGTGGTTCAATAGCAATGTATTCAAGCGGCAATTACACAAGGGATAATCACTCTGAGATTTCCTCATTTGTGACTATCCTTACAGTGAGTGTACATTATCATGTTTTCTTTACAGTGACTATCCTCATTTGTTGAAGGAAAAAAGCATTAATGTGGTTCAATAGTGATGCAGAGTAGTCAGCAAGAAACTTGGATCTATGTCCCAACCCACTTCAAGACACCAAAATGACTCAACCAATCAATTAGGCTCTGATTTCTATAGGTTAATGTTTAAACTCTACAAAGTAATGAATTTGAAGGTTTCAGGGATCACACAACAACTTATGGACTCAATCCCATTCAATAACAAATTTCCTTTTAGGGACAAGTTCCCTGATTTTCTATCAAAAGAGACTTTTAAGGTTCTAGATCTTACTTCCTGCAGAAAAACTTAGAAACCCCTTAGATATCATCTAAATAACAAGAATCATGCATTGGTTGTGATCTAAACAACCCAAGACATCAAAATAACAAACTGACCTAGTGACCCTGGTAGGTCTCCCAAACCTGCTCTGCAGCCATAACTCTGCAACTTGCCAAAGGACTCTAAGAAGTTATATGTTTTTTGAGTACCCTTTTGGGATTTCTAACAGACCACCAACTCCCAGACCCTGACTCCACTCCAGCATATCAATGTCTTCATTGAGTCCGCAGACCTAATGCATGCTTTTAGGTGTGGGTTCCAAAACAAAGCATTGAAAATGGGTGTATGAAACCAAGATCAGAGTTTTGGAGTGTTCTCCTAATCCAGATAAACAAGAATGCACAAGTTTTCAAGTCCTCAATACGATGCAAGCTCCTGATTTTAATCTGATTACCATCTTCCCAGCCAAAAACATGGTAGTTTTTGATCTAGGGCTCGCTCTCAACAAATGCAGATGCAACCCCCTGCCAGGCAAAGCAACAATCTGGGTATGATAAGGTGAAATTTTGTAGTCCTTTTAGGTATGATAACAATTCCAGTTTCCAATAAGATGGTTCATTTTTATAATCTAGCTTCAATTTCTCTTGTGAAAATCTTTTTTTCATTTTATGGGTGGTAAAATATAATTATTATGCTAGAGGTGTGTACTTATGGATGATAATGAAACAAAATGATAAGATTTAAGACTCTTGTTTTTTTTTTAAAATAGCAATTTAAGTTTCCTTCTATTATAAATTACTATTTTTCTATTTTTTAATGTATCTTTCCAGATCTTTTATATTAATTTTATTTATGAAATATAAATATATTAATAACATTTTAGTGTTTTTAGGATTAGTTTATATCAATTCTATATATCATCATTCGTCATTCAATTGTCAGTATTATTAATTTAGACTGTGCAATTGTAGAACTACTCGAATATGGGTTGGATGGATACTTAAGCAGGGGAACCCTCCTCAAATATCTCAAGCAGCGAACTTGGAAAAATGTGTCCTGAAGGAACCCTTTCCATCAGAGAGATAAAAGTACAAACAAGTAAAAGAAGCAGGCTCTGCAAATATGTTTTTGAGAAGAAAAATGATAGATTATTCGAGTATGGTTCATGAGGTATATCTAAAAAGACATTTTAATAAAAGAGGAAGTTGTGAATGTCAAAGTTGAGTGAAACAAAAATTATTTTCATCAACTTTTGTTAGGCTTGCTTTTGGGAATAGTTTCTTACAATATTGCTATTAAGATTTTTATTGTGTAGTTTTTAGATTAGGTTTATAAAATTATATTTCATGAGTAGTGATTCATATTAATCAATTAAGGATACTTTTGGAAGGTATTTTCAATGTGTCAAATTTTGATATTTTTACAAGAATTAGATTGTGTAATTTTTTTAATTAAAGTCATTGACTCATATTTCATAAATAATAGTTCTCATGAATCCATCTCTTATAAGATTGAATAGTCTATTTAGGAAGTATTTTTGATAGTATGTCAAATTATGATATTACTATTACCATTAGATTGCATGGCTTTGAAGTCAACCTCGTTGACCCATATTCTTCTCTGTAGATGCTACTATGTGCTAGGGAACTTCTTAGAACTATTGGTATATTCTTACAACCAGGTTACACCTGGGATATTCTTCTCTGTAGATGCTACTGTGTGCCGTGGTCCAAACGGGCCCATAAATGTGGTTGAATAGCAATACATTCAAGTGGCAATTACACAAGGGATAGTCTGATGCAGAGTGGTCAGCAAAGAAACATGGATCATTACCCAACCCACTTCAAGACACCAAAAATGAATCAATCCAAACAATTAGACTCTGATTCTTATAGGTGAATGTTTGAACTCTGCAAGGTAATGAATTTAAAGGTTTCAAAGATCACACAACAACTTATGTACTCAAACCCAATCAAGTTCAGTTTTCTCTTTAGGGACAAGTGCTCTGAATTTGATCAAATGGTGTTCTTAAGGTTCCAGACCTTACCCCCTTCAAAAAAACTTAGTAACCACTTAGATATCACTTAAATAACCAGAAACATGTATTAGTTTTGGTCCTAACAGCCCAAGGCATCAGAATAGCAAAATGACCTAGTGGCTCTAGTAGCTAGGTCTATGAAACCTGCTCTGCCCCATTAACTCTGCAGATTGCCAAAAGACTAAATGACATTATGTGATTTCTAGACACCCTTTTTGATGTTCTTTCAGACCTTCAAACCTTAGACCCCAACTCCACTCCTGCACTCCTCTTCTCTTGTCAAGTCCGCAGACCTAATGCATGCAATCAGGCTTGGGTCTCAAGACAAGTGTTGAAGAATGGGCTCCTGGAATTAGAATCAAAGTTTTAGATTGTTTTTCATACCTTAGACGTTCACAAAAACCAAGATCAGGGGTCCTTCACACACTTCTAGACTCTGATCCTTCATTTCTCATCAAATCCTAGTAAAAAACAATAGAGTCTTTGAACTAGGGCTCGCCTTCACCATGCACAGACTTAACATCCTGTTCTAAAGCCTTTGGAATATGAAAATATACATGTCTAACCTTCATCTTTCCGAGAATAAATAATTTTCAACAGTTAAAACTCAGGTTATGGCCATAAGAGTAGTCAATACCCTGAAAACAAGGGTTTGCAGACAAGGTTCAAAGAAAATACAATAACTTTGATTTAAAACAAGTTAAATCCTCCAAACCAACTCTCAGAGTATCTAATATCTCTAATACAATTTCCAAGCTAGTTTGATCATACAACCATCATCCGTACATCCGTACAGAGTTAGTTTTTGCATAGGAAATGCTCTAAAACAGGGTTATTTATTAAATTTTGAAAGCAAAATGGTTCTCCAAGTCTCCTCTGCCATTCCTTCGACCATTGGAAGCCTAAAAAGGCTCTGTGGATAGTTTCTTAACCATCTAGATGGTTATGTCTGTTCAATACAACAAATAACAACTTTTGAAGCAACTTTTAAAAGTTGCATTACATATTGTTAACAATTTTGCAAACATTCTTGCCGAGAAAGGCTAAAATGTGTTTTGAATAGTTTTAGACCTTTATTAATCTTCCAAAACTCCTAAAACACCTAACAGACACCTAGCAATCAAATTACATGCAAAGACTAATTGATACCCAAGGCTTATAACAATACCAAGGGGTCATAGTCCAAACATGTGGATGGGTTACAAGGAGATGTTAATCAATCCTGTAACCATTATTACAAACAAGAAAACTTAAATACTAAACCATTGAAAACATCTTAAAACATTTAGTCGATCAATCCTTCAACACAAGGCTCCATGGTGATATGATGTAACCTTAGGAAAGTAGGTGCTTGTTTCAATAGGATGGGATGACTTCTTGGCTTCATGGTGTCTTTCTTCAATCACATGGTTTTTGGTTTTCATGGTGTCTTACCAGTAAGTGTACATTATCATGTTGTCTTTACAGTGACTATCCTCATTTGTTGAAGAAGAAAAGCATTAATGTGGCTGAATAGCAATACATTCAAGTGGCAATCACACAAGGGACAGTCACTATGAGATGTCCTTATTTGTGACTGTCCTTACAGTGAGTGTGCATCATCATGTTGTCTTTACAGTGACTGTCCTCATTTGTTGAAAGAAATAAGCATTAATGTGGTTCATTAGCAATGTATACAATCATTTTTTAAAAAAAATTTACCCAGGGGCGTCGCAATTGCGACTCCCTGCTGTCGCAATGCGGTGGAGGCCCAGAATGGATAAGGGCCGTATGGGCGACAGCCACGCCCGTCGCAATTGCTTCGGAGGGCCGTCGCAATTGCGACGCCCTGGAGTCCCAATACGATGGAGGGCCAAAATGAGTGAAGGGGTGACTTGGCGACGGCTAGGTGTCGCAATTGCGACGGCTACCCATAGACGTGACAATTTGTGACTAAAAAACTACACGTCAATGGGTGTCACTATTGCGACACATAGCCGTCGCATTTGTGACACATAGCTGTCACAAATTGGCCTCAAATGTACTAGTGCCATGACTGCATCAGATGATATCAGAGCAAGGTTGATGTTCTTGTGTTGGCAGATCGATTTTCTTAGCTTGTGAAGTCCTAGTTGTGTTTGTTGTGGGGTGGCAGAGTGTGGATCTAGCCCGCAATTGTAGAGGACTCACATAAGGAATTGCAAAGGATTTGTTGTTGGTTGAGAACTTTGTTTGACTATTGAAGGCATACCGAGGGTGAATATAACATTAAGTTGGAGGATGGCTACAAGTGTGTCTGATAGATCACTGATTAGAGAGGCAATTAACACCTTGTAATCAAAACATGAAAGTTGAGGTAGTTGCACCTAAGAATTGGAAAGATGTCGCCTATAAGGAGGAACCCTAGAAGGTCAGAACAAATGATGGTGAAATTTCTAAATGAGATGAGGACTCAAATCAGAAATGTATTGAATGGATTGTGAAGGAATCCTGAGACTGAAGAGGAACAAGAGGAAGTTGTTGAAGATCTTGAGACTGTGGATGCTGAGATCCCTGTAGAAGAAGAAATATTGTTGAGATCTTTGTCCCAAAAAGTTAAGAGTCATAGAATGGAGGTTTCTAATTTCTCTAGTTCATTACATCCCAAGGATTTGATAGATTGGATTGGTGAACTAGAAGATTATTTTGAGCTTGAAGATATAAGAGATCCACATAGGGTTAGGTTAGCACAGACTAGGTTGAAGGGTCATGCTACCTGTAATCACCTAAAAGTGGACAGGATCATTCATGTGATTAATCAAGGCAAATCAAGGCAAAATTAAGGCAATTAAATCCAAACAAGTATTTAGCCAATCAAAATTAAAATCAAGCTTCAATTCAATTTAATTAAAAATCAAAGCCATAAAGATCAATTAAAACCTATCAAATCATGATAAATTAAATCAATGTGCAATTAATCCAATTAATTGTATAGTTTGAATTAAATCAAATCAACCCATTCAAGGGGTGCACATGGCTAAACAAATTAATTAAATTCAATTAATTAAGTCCTATTTTCTCTCAACACCACATGGGAGGAAAAATCCTCAACCAATAGGATTTAAGGAAAGAGCTCACATGGATCAAGCCAAAATGAATCTCAATCACTCAAATTGAAAGAACATCTTGTCTACTCATCTTGTCTTATTGTCCCAAGCTTTGAGGACACAATATTTAAATTGTCTTCAAAGGGTGGAACCAAAGACTTAACCCCAACTCAACCTTGATCAAATCCAACTACACCCCCTACCCTTGCCAAAATCTATAAAAGGGAGGCCTAATTCACTCATAAATCAATCCACAAATCTGAGAATTGCATCTAACCTCTTGAGATTTTGAGCTAGGAAGGCAAATTTAGAATTTAATTAAGCATTTCAATTTGGAATTGAACTATTTTGGCTTGCTTTATCATATATTCTCATTCTAGGACTACCATTAATGGAGGCTTGCTGAGAGCTTCACCATTAACATCCCGAGTTAGAGATCCATAGAGTGCTTAATTATCTTTATTTGTTAAAATAGCTCTTCCTTTGTGGTTAATTTAGTTATTTTATTCAATTATTGTCAATACTAACCCTATGAAGGTACAAATTCTAGTACACAAAATGGCGCCCACCATGGGGCATTAGGCTTCACTTTCTAAAAATCTATAAATCTCATTTTTGTTCAAATTTTTGCATGTTAAGCTCTCTATTTTGCAAGTGAAACATCGCTTCTGAGACTTTAAACAATGCATTTGAGCAGTTAAACAACGCTTCTGAGCACCGTAACAATACTTCCACGACAAATTTGTGTGCCTTTTCATAGAGAAACAACACTTTTGATTCTTTTTGGCTTCTGTCTAAATTTATATCAGCGCTTATTCCTTGACTAGCCAGTGCGTTTGACTCGATCTCCTGCGTGTTTGATCACTTTTTGACACCTTTACGCAGGATTTCAACACTTTTACTCTCTATTTTTGTGCCTTTAAATATTTTTGCAACGCTTTTAATCCAATCCACAACGCGTTTAAGCATTTAAATAGCACTTTCAATCATTTTAAGATTTCAATCATTTTAAATGATGCTTTTAAGCATTTAAATAGCACTTTCAAGCATTTAAATAGTGCTTTTGCTTAAATTGAAAATTTTCATAATTTGACTGTCAGAAAATATTTTCTCTGTCTTTGTAGGATGTCCGGACATAAAAGAGTAAAAAACAACCAGAGAGCAGATTCAATCAAGAAGGCAAAGCTTTGATAAGGAAGATAAAAAAGGAGAACATTGCTCACATTAAGCTAGTTCTTGCAAATTCTCAACATAAAGGAAAGGTACATGAACATTATCTCAAAGTTGTAGAAGCATATAAGGCAAAATTTGTTTCATTGAATTGGATTTATTCACCTTAATTAAGTTTTCTTAAATTTGACAAATAAGGCTTTAGATTCAAGTTTATCTTGTTTTCTTCACTTTGGTTGGTTGTATTGACTAACTTGTTGGAGGAAAAGCACATTGGAAAGGAACTATAGCCACCAGGTAAGCATTGTTAAGTTTTGATCAGATTTATCTATTTAAACTTAATTCTTGTTTTCAATTCAATGTAGATTGAATAACAACAATAATGATGTATATCAAAGTTGATATCTTCTGAAATGTATATATTATCAGATATTGATTATTTATGCATCAATACTAAACAGAGACAATATGAGTTGCCCTGACATTTATCTCTAAGAAGAACTGATCACTTAGTATGTTAATCACACCAGCTGTAAGAAAAGACTGCGCTAACTGTACCCTTAATACTGGTTCGCTTACTGTGATGTTTGTTCACCGCATCTCTTTGAAATGAGATGTCATTGAATATATTCGCCATGTGTCTGCTATTTTCTATTACTATCTTTTTTTCTCTAATGTTAAACAGAACAATGCAATTATATACGAATGTTTTGATGAGGCGTGACTCATGAATGAGTCACGACTCATCAACTACCCTTAAGACTGTTTTAACATTATTGCAAGACATTTGATTAATTAAGAACGTTATGTATAGAGCATTGTGTAATATTAATAATATCGCGCTGTGTATTATTAACGGATGCCGCGTTGTGCCATTAAGGATACCACGCTGTAACATTATTAAGGATACCGATAGTTATCGGTTAGTAAATAAACATTGTAATGACTGATACTCATTGCTAATCGGTATAATATTAAATATTGTTAAATCAATTATAATATACTATATATATAATAATGTCATTATTATATATATATATATATATATATATATATATATATATATATATATATATATATAGATATATATATAAATTATGCATATATATAATATAGAATAATATAACAATATTAATCAAATCAGATATTTATATAATGAATAATATGATGTCATTCGATCAAATCTATTTCAATAGTTAATTTTATTAATAATATGATAATAGATTAATTTTCTCAATTATGATATGTATGTGAGTATGTTAATATATATAATAATAATATCTATTATTATTATCATATATATTGATATGCATAAGTTAATCTATTCTCATAATATTAATATCTCATTCAATTTATCTGATTGAATCTACAAACATCAACAAGCATAAAATGCAAAAATCAATCAAAAATGCTCCTAGCCTTTGCTAGCTACAAGGAAAAGGTAAGCCTAAACTTAATCATTTTTTTACTTAAATTGTGGCTTTGTTGTTTCCAAAATTTAGTAATTAAAAACAACCTATTATTGTTTGAGAAGTTTAACATTAGGCCTATGCTCTTCACTTTTTGAAGTGTACACACTTAAAAATGGCTTCATTAATTAATTAAATATTTATTATTTAATTGATATTGACTTGATAAATTAATTAAATATTTATTATTTAATTAATAAGTATTTCCTCTATTTATTAAATAGATTATTCCATTTATTTAGTAAATTCATTATAGTCTATTCTTCTATCCTAAGTCTTCTAATTAGTCTTATTAAAGTGATTTAATTAAATATACAATCACCTAAATATGACTAAGTCCCCTAGTCCACCTCACTTACCTAGTCACTTGACACATCACTTTGGCTAAAATAAATAATTATTATTAATTATTTATTGGTAATTATCCTCACCCACACATGTCCTATTCTTAAGGGCTATGTGGCCTCATAGGACTTGGTCTCATGACCACATGTCCTCTCTTAAACCAAGTCAAGAGACATTCCTTATTCCTAAGGGGCATCTCAAGCCACCTCTAAGGGTCAAATGTGACTCATGGGACACTTGTGCCAAGAGTCCTCATGAGGAAAAAGTCCTTCCCTCTTCCTCTCTTTGGTCTTTGTGAGACACTTGACATGTGTCTTTACCTTCCACCTTGTTCTCCTCCATGCCAATGTGAGAGGAACATCATCCCTATTCTTCCTCTCACATTCCAACTACATCCCCCTTTTTCTTAACTCCTTCAACTAAGTCAATCCTAGCCCTAGGATCTTCCACCTTTTATTCTCCACCGTAGGATTGTGCCACCTAGGCCTAGATCCTCCAAAACTCTATAAAAGGAGCCTCATTCCCCTTTGTGAGCTAATAGTGAATAAGTATTCAGGCATTCAAGCATTCAAGCAATCAAGCATTTCAAGAGCATTCAAGCATAATCAAGCCATTTTCATAATCACTTGCATTTCATTCACCACATTTGCATAATTAAGCTTTAGTTTTGCATACATTCATCATCAATCTCCACACTTTGGTATCATCTTGGGCAAGAGGCTTCGTTTGGAAATCTGAGAGCTCAACATCCTCAAGAAATCAAGGCTAGGAGGGCAATGGAGACAAGCTACATGGTAGGTGAAGGTAAAACCTTGTTTTAGCTTCATTTTTGGTGTATTCTTCATTGTTGTTTGCTAATTAGTTTGATTTGTTAATCTTAGAGCAGTTAATTTATCATTTAGAATAGTATTCACCTAATTTTGCATACACAAAGTGAATCAAAATGCCAAAAGTGTTGAATTTCTTGATTAAAAGAAAGGCTAGGAAATCAAGCACATAATCAAATAAACCCCTTGTTTGTAGAAAAGAGTAGCAATACTCGATTCTCACTAGTTAGTGGGTTAGAAATTGAACATTGTTAATTGTGTTTGGGAATTGAGAAGTAGATAGGGATATTCTCTTCACCTTTTTGGTGAATCAAACTCCCACAACCTATTTATTCACTCCACTTTCTTTCTTTCAAATGAACATGCTAGATCAATAGTTGGGCTCACCTCCCGAGATTCACCTTAACGAGGCTGGTGAGAGGGAAAACCCTAAGTGGGATACAATTACCTTTTCCGCGATCATCCAACCCACTATAAACTGAAATGCATGCATCCTTAATGGGGTGTGTGACAAAAGGGTGTTCAATTTTTGAACTTCCTCAAGTCGTCCTTCGGGATTGCGTAAAAGTCTGACATACCGGTGGTGGGAAGCCTCTTAATATACTTGGAGGATGAAAGTTTAATATCCATTTTGAACGGAATCCATACTAAATCCTTGATAAATTAGCAAGCCTACCTCATTAGAGCCATTTTAAAAGCCAAATTTGACCTTAGGTAGATTGCTTGGAAGAATTTCTTGTGATAATTGATAAAATCATTGTGTTGTTCTTGAAGGTCTTTGATTACAAAAAGAAAACATCCATTAAGATCCAAAAATCAATTAACAATAAAGATTCAAAAGAATATTCTATTCACAAGAATTCAAGAAATGGAAACATTATCCAACCAATTCTCATTAACAACATTGTTTCCTTACCTCTATGATCAAGAAAAACATCATGAATGCCATATCTTTGATAATTCAAAATTTTATCTAAAAGAATATCCTAATGATAAACCAATATTTGATGAAGAACCTATTTCAAAATTTCAAGAGAATCTCATCTTTGATCAAGGAAATCAAAGGGAATTAGTCCCATCTCAATAATATTCATCATATGAAAACTCTTTGAGAAACACAAATACATCCAAATATCCTTGGGATAGATCATTTACTCCTTTGGGAATTTCATTTGAATCAGATTTGGAAAAACTCCTTGAAAATGATCTCATCACGTTGCCTAAAATCACTTCATGTGGTTTTATCTTTTTGAGTAACTATTGTGCATGTCATAGACATAATGAACATGAAACTTCTGATTGAATGGATTTGAAACATAAAATCCAAAATCTTATTGATGATGACTTAATTGAAATTGAAAATCCTAATGACTCATCTAATGAAGATACTACTCTCAAGCAAGATCCAATTTATGAACACATGTCTAGTAGTGGTCCTCTTATAGCTTTCACCTATTCCACCATTCCTCCATTTAATATAGAAGCAAAGCTATCCAATATTTCTCCATCAAAAAAAGATCCAAAAAGTTTTCATAATGACTATGTATACCCTCAAGGGTTACCTCTAAAAGAGATCCAAGATAACCTACATCTTGCTACAAACTTCTTTCATGCTTCAAAGATTATAGACTCCAAGCCTTCATGTGCTACAATTCCTATTGAACCTATTTCCACTGAACATCCATCATCCCTTCAAGAATCCTTCGTGCAAATCAAAAATCCTACATTGTCCTTAGAAGTGGCTCCATGTCATGAGACTAATCAAAATTGCAAAGAAACAAGTCTTATTAAGGATCAAGATCAAGATAATATCCCTTCTTATCCTATAGTTGACCAAATTCCCATATCCCAAAAGTCCCATGATGAATCCTTCATACCCTTCCATTTATTTCAAGAAGATATACTTCCATCTCAAGCACCCCATATTCCTTCATCTCCTATATCATACCCATCTCCTAAGCAATATCAAGGTATTCCTTCCATCTCTAATGAACTTATTGAAAATCAAAAGAAAAGTATTCTTCCTAGGCTATCAAAAGATCCTTGTCAAGATCAAAGTACCCCAACATCACTTTTCATAAGCCTCCATATCTATCTCAAGATTCAACTGCTCCTATCAAAGTCACTCCTATCAAAGCTACATATAAGCCTATTGGTACAAAGATAAATCCAAAAGACAAAAGCCTTGGCCATGCAGCTCAAAATAAAGATGTTGATATCCCTCCCACATCCCATTTACCTCCATTTGCGCATAAGCATATTCCTTCTACATCCTCCAAATCCATCCTTGGTCCTTATATTCCAAAGTTTAAACCTTCATATCTTCCATCTATATTGGGTCCAGACTGTATCCCTTCATCAACCTTTCCTACCATCCCTATCCCACAATCCACTTACCCTATATCCTATCAATATCAACAAAGACATACATACTTGAGAAACCAAGGAACCATCCATATCAATCCTTCATATCAGACCATCCATATGAACCATCCATATCAACCTTATTCATCCACCAATCCCAAGTCCTTTGGAAGAAATTTGGATGTGCAACATAAAAATCAAAAATCCAAGAATCTAGTTATGTATGAAGAGCACCATGTCCCATCTAATCGACATGTGAATGCAAGGAAAAAATAAATATTCAAGAGACCACAAAGGTCCATCAAGAAAAAAGAAAAATCAAAGAAAATGTGGATTCCTAAATCCCTCATTGAAGAAATGCATTCTAAAGAATCAAAAAGGAAAGAAAAATAAAAGAAAGTATGGATTCCCAAGTCACTTTTGAAGGACTTACACACGAAAGAGAAATCAAAGTTGATATTCAAGCTTCCAAAGGATTCCACTCCACATTCTCCCAAACACATTCCATCTTATCCATCCATTTTGAGTCCTTGTGTCCCAAGATCCGTATCCTCTCTTACATCAAAGTCTCAAGCTATCTCACCCATTTTTCTTCCATTATTCCACTACCCTTTGTTGGAAATTGCAATTGAAGCAATTGTTGTATTGTCATTGATGTCAAACCTTAACTGGTAAGACTATTGCTATTTAAGAAAGTACTATATCTATTTGAGTGTTGCTAAGGGGTTAGGCAAGGTTGGTAACAACAACACCTAAGGAAAGGTTGAGTTATCTTGATACTTCAATGAGTAATTGATTATGTGGCACAATGATAAGACAATGTATTGTTTATCTAAGTAAGAATGAAGACTAAACTGGTAGGCTTAACCGAGCAAAAGTGAAGAAATCTAGTTTAAGCCGAGTGTTGTTTTTGTCAACCGAGCTAGTATGTGCCGAGTAAAATTAGTGTTGACTGAACACCAGTTAATTGCCGAGGAAGACAATGTTAGCCAAGGAAATAGTTTATGTGGTGATCGAGATTTCTAGAGAAGACTGAGAAGTTGGACACAGTATTGACCGAGTGTCAGTATTTTGCATTTGATGAAGAATTCAGATTTCCAGCCGGCATCATTGAATTCTTGGATTATGTAAAATGTGTTGACTTTATTAATTGATTGTATGAAATTATTTAATGCACTGTAAAATGTTTTAGTGTAAATCTTTAAGAGATTCAAGATATTTCAAAAGGATAGCTGAAGAACATAATGTAGGATGGATTCAATGAATCTGACCTAACCCTAAGATCTACGAAGGAGATTAAGCAACAAAAGATGTATTGACCTAATAGAGGTAGTATTAAGGAAACCTAAGCGAGAGGTTGAAAAGAGAGAGAAGTGGATGCTAGAAGTGTTGTTGATGTTATTGACTGTCTAACAAGAAAAGGATGAAGGAGAAGTGTTGTGATCACTTGAAGGATTCTGAGAAGATCAGTGATGGAGATGGAAAAGATTCACAGTCAATAAGCCAACATATGTGTATGGAATTGGATCTGATATTTTCAAATTGAGTTGTATGTTTCTCAGATCAATATTACTGCTACTTTCTAACCATTGTAACAGTCAAAATTCTTTTAACAGAGGTTAACCTAACAGTCATAGGTATAAATCCTTTGAACAAGGTTTCATTCTAATGGAGTGTATGTAAGTCCTATAACAAGGTGCACTTTTAATAGAGTGGTTTAAATCCTTTAACCTGGTCACACCTGATAGTGTGTTTGTAACCTTTGATAGGGTTGGCTTTTCATTGAGCTCACTTTAGAAGAGTGAACATAATAGTAACATGTTACAAAGTGGTTTTTCCCAAATTGGGTTTCCACTATAAATCCTAGTGTTGATACTTGTGTGAATGTTTTGGTTTGAACATTTTTTTGTTTTACAAGTTAGATGCTATTGGATAAGTGGACTGCAGTGTTATATGTTTCTGTTATGCAATCAGTAATGACTAAGTAGGTGTTGGTTATTAGATCTAATTTGTTGAAGAGTTTAAAGATTGTTTTTTATACATCTGGACTTGAGAACAAATGATTCATCCCCCCCTCTCTGTTGTTCTAAATCATATTAACAATTGGTATTAGAGCTGTTGGTGCTTACAGAGAACAAGTTTGAAGGTACTTGAAGAAAATGATCAAGATGTATAAGGAGGTACCAAAGCTGAATAAGGAAATTTTTTCTACATGGAAAAGCTTGATGAAGCTGCATTTGGCCGGTATTGGTGATTCTGCTAAGTATTACATTGAGCATGACTATGTCACACCTATTGTACCTCTGTCTGCCGAGGAAATGAAAGCTAAACAAGAGCACAACCAAATAATGTTGGAGATTGCGTCTACCCTAAGTTATCCATAATTTGAAGACATCAAAGACTGCAATACTACAAAGAAAATGTGGGACACCCTTGCAAACATTTATGGCGGTGATGTGAATGTGTTGAGAGAAAAAGCTGAGAGCCTAAGAGGTAAATTTGATGAAATGAGAATGCAAGGTGAGAATATTGCACAATATTGTGGTAGAATAAAAGAAGTTGTAAATGCTATTAGAGGAGCAAATAGAACTATTGAGGATGAAACTGTAATAGGAAAAGTATTGAGAACTTCACGTCTTATCTATGCAATCAAAATTTCTGCAATCTAGGAATCTAGATGTAACTCTCCTAATGCCCTTACTTTAGAAAGTTTGGTTGGTAAGCTTACTACTTTTGAACTTTCTAACTATGATAACTTCATTGTTGGTAGTATTGAATTTTCTTTTAAGTCACAAATGGTTTTGAATAAGTCAAAGAAGGAAAAAGAAAGATGCATCAGTGAAAGTGAAAGTGAAAGTGATAGTGACAGTGGCACATTCGATGAAGAACTTGAGGGTCTAGAAGCTCTTATGGCTAGAAGATTGAAAAGGGGAAAAGGAAGGTACAAAGGTAAACTCCCTATTATATGTTTTTCATGTAATAAAGTTGGTCATATAGCTGCTAGATGTCCTGACGGGGATAATAAGGATGAAGAAAGAGACAACAAGCATAAAGACAAAAGAGAAGATAGAGGTTACCGAAGATACAAGGACTACAAAGGGAAAGGTAAGAAATCCTGCTACATTGCTGAAGAAGAGACTAACACTGATAGTGATGATCTTGAAATTGAAGTTGCCTATGTTGCAATGAAAGATGGATCTGATGAGGATGAGAAAACTGCATTGATATCTTATGTGAACAAAATTTATAAATGGATTATTAATAGTGGTTGTTCACATCATATGACTGGAGATAAGAGTGAGTTTGACACCTTAAACCATTATAAAGGTAGGAGTGTGAAATTTGGAAATGAAGCACCATGTCCTGTTAGAGGAAAAGGATTGATTAAGCTGACTGATAAGATCTCTTGTGAAAATGCTTATTGGGTTGAGGGTCTTAATTATAATCTATTGAGTGTTGCATAGCTTAATAGCATTGGCTACCAAGTGGAATTTCATCACAAGAAGGCCAAAATATTTGATGCCACAGGTGAACTGATTGGAAGTGGAGAATAGACAAGAGGTAATTTGTTCTATCTAGACCTATTTGAAGAAACATGTATGATTGCACAACTTGATGATATTTGGTTATGACATAAGTGACTATGTCATGTTAACTTTGATAATCTGGTAGAAATTAGCAAGAAAAAGAAAGTGAGAGGTCTACCTAGATTGAAGAAACCTGAGAATGTAATGTGCAAAGAATGTCAGTTGGGTAAGATGACTAAGTCTAGTTTCAACAACAAAACCTTTACTTCTGAGAATATCTTAGATTTGGTTCATACCGACCTTTGTGGACCAATGGGTGTACAAAGCTATTATCGTGCTAGATATTTTATCCTGTGTGTTGATGATTATACCAAAATGATGCATGTAATGTTCTTAAAGGAAAAATTTGATGCTTTCCAATTTTTTAAGTGGTATGTGGCTATAGCTGTGAATTGTTCAAATTTGATATGGATAAAGCAATTGTTGGTAGGCATGAAAGAAGAAATCACTAAACTAGTTGTCATCTTCTATGACAACACAAGTGCTATCAACATCTCTAAAAACCCAATGATGCACACAAAGACCAAACACATTGCCATCAAGTATCATTACTTGAGAGAACTGGTACAAGATAAAGAGGTCTGCATGGAATATGTGAATACCAAGGAACAATTAGCAGATATATTCACTAAAGCTTTACCTAAAGAAGCTCATGAATACCTTAGAAGTCAATTAGGGGTCCTTCCCTTGACTGAGGCTGCCTAGTCAAGCTAGGAGCACTTCATCACGTATGTTGCAAAGAACATCTAACAAATTGATGCAGAGAAAGGTCACACTTTAGGAGCAGCCCAGAGTTGTGAAGAGCACAAAAAAGTTAGAATCAATCATAAGCAAGATGACAGAGGGAGAAATATTCTACTGAACTGAATGGATGATATCTACATCTACAGGATGTAAGTTTTTTGTTGCTGCTTTGGCATTTTTGTCAAAGAGGGAGATGATGACAGATGAATACATAGAATGAGAAGATCAAGATAGTGGGAGAAATTCAGTGGACGGTCAAGCATGGCTAATTGATTCTATATCAGAATGAAGCTAAGGATATTATAAATTTCTCTGATGGACAGATAAGTTTTTGGATTGGTTGGTAATTCATGTGTTATTCATATGGTGTTGCCATCAATGCCAAAGAGGGAGATTATTGGAAATTGCAATTCAAGCAATTGTTGTATTGTCATTGATGTCAAACCTTAACTAGTAAGACTATTGCTATTTAAGAAAGTACTATATCTATTTGAGTGTTGCTAAGGGGATAGGCAAGGTTGGTAACAACATCACCTAAGGAAAGGTTGAGTTATCTTGATACTTCAATGAGTACTTGATTATGTGGCACAATGATAAGACAATGTATTGTTTATCTAAGTAAGAATGAAAACTAAACTGGTAGGCTTAACCGAGAAAAAGTGAAGAAATCTAGTTTAAGCCGAGTGTTGTTTGTGTTGAATGAGCTAGTATGTGCTGAGTAAAATTAGTGTTGACCAAATGCCAGTTAATTGCCGAGGAAGACAATGTTAGCCAAGGAAATAGTTTATGTGGTGACCAAGCTTTCCAGAGAAGATCGAGAAGTTGGACACAGTATTGATCGAGCGTTAGTATTTTGCATTTGATGAAGAATTCAGATTTCCAGTGGACATCATTGAATTCTTGGATTATGTAAAACGTGTTGACTTTATTTATTGATTGTATGAAAGCATTTAATGCACTGTAAAACATTTTATTATAAATCTTTAAGAGATTCAAGATATTTCAAAAGGATAGCCAAAGAACATAATGTAGGATGGATTCAATGAATCTGACCTAACCCTAAGATCTATGTGTTAGCTTATGGTGACCGATCAGGAAAGTACTATCCAGGAAAGTATTATACACTTTTCCTCCTGACCTCGCTGGGTTTACGGGGGTTTGGGGGCGGTAGCCCCCAAGCAAATTTTTTTGAGGCTAACATATTTTTGGTTATTTTGGGCTGACATATTGTAACTCATTCTAACCCTAAAGTGGAAAAAATATTGTATAATATGGCTTAGGGTTAGGGATTTCATAATATATGATTTTAGTACGCGTGACAAAATTGAGCTGTAAGGGATTACAGATTGTAATCAGGTTGTAATCATTGGATAATAAAATATTGGACTCGCTGTTGGTGGACGTAGCCCAGGGATTGGGTGAACCACGTTAAATCTTTGTGTCTTGTGTTCTCTTCTGTGTGGTTTATTGTTTTTTGATATTGGTTATATTTGCATGTAATTGCTATTTCTACCTTGTTAATCCTAACACTATGAAGGATATTAAGCGGTAAAAGATGTATTGACCTAATAGAGGTAGTATTAAGGAAACCTAAGCGAGAGGTTGAAAAGAGAGAGAAGTCGATGCTGGAAGTGTTGTTGATGTTATTGACTGTCTAAGCATAAAAGGCTGAAGGAGAAGTGTTGTGATCACTTGAAGGGTTCCGAGAAGATCAGTGATGGAGATGGAAAAGATTCACAGTCAGTAAACCAACATATGTGTACGGAATTGGATCTGATATTTGCAAAGTGAGTTGTATGTTTCTCAAATCAATATTACTGCTACTTTCTAACCATTGTAATAGTCAAAATCCTTTTAACAGAGGTTGACCTAACAGTCATAGGTATAAATCCTTTGAACGAGGTTGCATTCTAATGGAGTGTATGTAAGTCCTATAACAAGGTGCACTTTTAACAGAGTGGTTTAAATCCTTTAATCGGGTCACACTTGACAGTGTGTTTGTAACCTTTGACTTGGTTGGCTTTTCACCGAGCTCACTTCAAAAGAGTGAACATAATAGTAACATGTTACAAAGTGGTTTTTCCCAAATTGGGTTTCCACTATAAATCCTGGTGTTGATACTTGTGTGAACATTTTGGTTTGAACATTTCTATGTTTTACAAGTTAGATGCTATTAGATAAGTGGACTGCAATGTTATATGTTTCTGTTATGCAATCAGTAATGACCGAGTAGGTGTTGGTTATTAGATCTGATTTTTTGAAGAGTTTAAAGATTATTTTTTATACATCTAGACCTGAGAACAACTGATTCACCCCCCCTCTCTGTTGTTCTAAATCATATTAACATCCTTCAAGGTGTGTATTGATGTTGATCTTGATAATACTTCTTATCCTCCTATTCATTATACTTCCATTCCCTTTTTCACACCCATGCATAGAAAGACTTATTATCCTCTCATTCATTATCCTTCCATTTCCATTATCCAATCCATTTCATAAATGTTTAGCCACCTTCTACCTTATCCACCATATCACATTTTCATCACCCTATCAACATCTTTGAGCATACTTTTCAATGGTTTTGGCCCATCATATCATACCCTATCAAGGAGTATACAAAGAGCATGATGCTTGAGTCCATCCAAAAAGAGAAAATTGAAAAGAAAAAAATTGAAAAAAAAGAAGAAAAAGAAAAGAAATCCATCCTATGGTTAAAACCACTTCTTGTGGCATCTTGGACAAGTACCATGATGAAAACCTGGCAAATAGGTGCCATGCGTAATTCCTCTCTTTTGCACTCTATACTTGGGGGCAAGTTTCATCCATCATATCCTCCATCTATCTACCATTGATATCACTTGCATCCGTATTACATCTTTCACCTTTGATCTTGACAAGGTTGAACATATCCATGAGCATTAAGTATCTTGACATGAGTTATCCTATTCATGAGCCTATTCACTTGTTGCATTCACGCTACCTTATCATGATCTTGCTTATCCTAAAGCCACCTTCACTATTCCTAAGAAGCCTTCCCATAATCCCAAACCATCTACTCATAGCCTTCACCACCCCTTTATCATGATTGTGTGATCCTATCCACATTGATCCCTTGATCTTGATCCAATTGAAAAATACAAGAAATGAAAAAAAAAATGTTAGAAAAAGTCTCTTGATATGTCCACTCCTTTGGACCATTATCATGACACCAGGTCATTATTCCATATGCTATCCAACACCACATCATTGGCCTCTATTGAGATATTATTTTTCCCTAGCTTGGATAATCTTGAGGAGATGGTCCTATGTGTAACACACTTGCTTTATCCATCATTGCCTATTCATTTAGCATCCATCAGTTTGCAAATCCATCTTTCATGTCCTATACCTTGCTAGACATTGGGGATAAATCAATGTGATCTTGTTTGAGAACTAGTGATCTCTAAAAATCCAAAAACATCAAAATTTTTTCTAAAAAATCCAAAAACATCAAGTTTTTTTCTAAAAATCCAAAAACATCAAAATATTTTAATAATCCAAAAAAAAAAAATCTAAAAATTTTAAAATTGGAAATCTTAAGAAAACACTCAAAAGTTGCATTGCCCAACAAAGCGTGATCTTTGCTAAATCAAACCAGGGGCACCAATCCAAATTCAATGAGCTTACCAAAATAGACACAAGTTGGCTCAAAATCATTGCATCAAAATTGAAAAATTTCTACAGTTGAACTTATTGATTAATATTACATTTCAAACATCCAAATACTTGATCTAAACAACAACATTTGACAAATCAAATCAAAATCTAAAAAGCTTAATCAAATAAAAAATCTTCAAACAACAAATCAAATAAAAATCTAAAGAGGCTTAAACATAACTAAGGATCAAAGTGGATGAAGTTTTTGAAATATGAATCTACAAACAAAAGCAAAAAGTTCAAAGTGTTACTAAATTTTTGGAATCATGTCTTTTTAGCAAATCAATGAAGTTTTACTAGATGAGCAATGATGAAGACATGATATTTTCTTGATTTCTTCTTGAGTGCTTGCCACGTTGATTCATAGTAGTATGCGAATCCATCTAATGACATGATCATCAAAGAATCATCGAGGACATTTATATATGAAAGGGATCAATTCTTTGTTTGTTTACTTGAAATTGCTAAAATCTGAGAAAAGAGGTATTCATATCATCATGGTTGAACCAGTGAGGGTTGTACCAATTTCATGTTCCAAAATCTTGATGATGAAAATAAGCTTCCTATCCTGAATAGTGACAGTTAGCTGCATACACCCTAGATTAAATGCATTTAAGGTATTTTCCTTTCTTAGCTTGAAAATAGATTTGAAAAAGAGAAAACAGAAAGGGGGTGGAGTTATTATCATCAAAAGACCAAATCAAGATACATCAAGTGATCAATGGTGCATCATCAAAATTATTGAGATCAATATCATCAAATGTCCATCAATATAGAATCAAAGTCTTGACTAACATCACCAATGTCTGAAGTATCCCTCATAAAAAATCATGCTCAATTTGATAATCAAAAGTACATCAACATCATCAAGATACATTATCAAATGTCTAATCCATCAAATGATTCATGCTAAATCAAGGACATCATCAATAATCAATCATGCTAATCAACTAGGGGCAACCTAATTCTGTTCATTACCTTCTCTTCTATCAATCCCTATTTTGCATCATGAGAAAATCCAATCAACTCCATATCATCAAAACATCTAATCATGTATCAAATATCAATCAGTCAAAACATCCAATTGATCATCTAACATCAATCAAGTTACCCTATCATCCATTTTCTTATCTCGATCACATCAAATCTCTTAACTCTATATTGCGAGGAAGGAAAATCATTGTTTTGTCTCTCTAGATATTGAGAGTGAAATATCAACCCATCAACTTATCCTATCAAATTGAAATCAACATCAACCAAGTGATTCTGACTGACATCAAACGATACCAAACCATCATCAACTTATCTAGAACATCAACAACATCTTATTAATCAAATCTTTTCTAATCAAATTCTCTCATGATCGGGGCATTTTCAAATTTCTATATCGGGAAACAAATCAAAATTTCTCAATCTCAACCAAATCAGCCACAATTATTTCGATTCATTTCTTGAGGGGGCATACACTCAGATAATCATAACAACAACAACATCATCAAATTAGGGGAACTATCATCAAATCAAAGCGCAATCTTTTATTAGGAAATTTTTCACTAATCAATCGAAAGGGGCATCACACATCAAATTGAATCAAATTAGGTATCATATCAGGAAATCTATCATTAGATCGACCATCAGGACACCAAAATCAATCAGAACTGCATCAAACATCATCAATATCTGCATCTTGTATCGAACATCAAGATCGACCATCGACAGAACTAGGACCTTTTATTAGTTGGATCAGAACATTCTTTGAATCGACACGCTTCACATGCCAACTCAAAGAGGGGAATTTGTAATCACCTAAAAGTGGACAGGATCATTCATATGATTAATCAAGGTAAATCAAGGCAAAATCAAGGCAATTGAATCCAAACAAGTATTTAGCCAATCAAAATTAAAATCAAGCTTCAATTCAATTTAATTAAAAATAAAAGCCATAAAGATCAATTAAAACCTATCAAATCGTGATAAATTAAATCAATGTGCAATTAATCCAATTAATTGTATAGTTTGAATTAAATCAAATCGACCCATTCAAGGGGTGCACATGGCTAAACAAATTAATTAAGTCCTATTTTCTCTCAACACCACATGGGAGGAAATAGCCTCAACCAATAGGATTTAAGGAAAGAGCTCACATGGATCAAGCCAAAATGAATCTCAATCACTCAAATTGAAAGAAAATCTTGTCTACTCATCTTGTCTTCTTGTCCCAATCTTTAAGGACACAATCATTACTACATTTGACCTCATTTTTCTACCAAAATTTTTGAGAATCAATTAAAAAGGTCTAGGTTAGTCGGATTATAGAAGGAAAACTTCCTTTTTATTAAAATCCATGCCCATGTTAGTTGAAATTTTGAATAAGACCATGAAGGTTGAAATTTTGACCAACACGGGCATAACTTTAAAAAGAAAAAAGATTCTATGTCTCATTTCATTGTTTGGTTTTCACTTGGAGTGCACGAAGGAGCTAGAGCCTGCGATTGTTTGAACTGTTATTTGGTGAAAGTTTTAGGAGGACCACCTATTTGCGAGAGTTGCCACTGTGATTTGGTGTAAAAGGAGGATCACCTGCCTGTGAGGGTTTCCACTATGATTTGGTGTAAGAGGAGGACTGCTTGCCTGCGAGGGTTGCCACTATGATTTGGTGTAAAAGGAGGACCACCTTTAAGGATTTCCTTACTTTGCATTTTTCTGGCATTGTTTTATTGGTTACCTACTTAGGGCCCATGAGAAATGTGCTAGGGCATCATGTATTGGGTATTTTCTAGGTTGTCTATTGTGAAGGGAATGTAGAGACTAAACACCCCTGCAAGTCCATTTGATGCATTCACGATTCTTGATGTTCACTTGATTAGTTTTATCTCTATTTTACACAGTTAGTTGCGCAATGAACAAATAGTTGACTGTCATAAAAAACATAGTTATGTAACTGTAAGCACCTAAAAATAGACAAGGATTAATTCAAAGAAAATCAGACAAATCAAGGATAATAATTAAATCAATCAAATCATGATGCATTTTTAGCCAATCAAAACAAAAATCAAATCTTAATGTAATATCAATAAAAAATGAGAGCACTTTAATCAAGTGCAATCAAATCAAAGTACAATTAAATCAATTAATTGTATAGTCTTGGATTTAATTAAAAAAAACCCATTCAAGGGGTACATGGCTAAACAAAATCATTTTAATCAATTAATAAATCCTATTTACCCTCAACAACCCAAGAGGAGAGGAAATCAAATCAACCAATGGAATGGGAGGAAAGGCACTCATATGGATTGAGCCAAAGTGAATCTCATTCACTCACAATGAAAAAGAATCTCAACCATCCACTTGTCCCAAGCTTCCAAGACACTCCCCCCAAAAGGTGGAACCCAAACCCCAACCCAAGGCCTAATTGTGGTTATGTTTGATCACAATTAGGCCTTGGGTTGGGGTTTGGGTTCCACCTTTTGGGGGGAGTGTCTTGGAAGCTTGGGACAAGTGGAAGGTTGAGATTCTTTTTCATTGTGAGTGAATGAGATTCACTTTGGCTCAATCCATGTGAGTGCCTTTCCTCCCATTCCATTGGTTGATTTGATTTCCTCTCCTCTTGGGTTGTTGAGGGTAAATAGGATTTATTAATTGATTAAAATGATTTTGTTTAGCCATGTACCCCTTGAATGGGTTGTTTTTAATTAAATCCAAGACTATACAATTAATTGATTTAATTGTATTTTGATTTGATTGCACTTGATTAAAGTGCTCTCATTTTTTATTGATATTACATTAGGATTTGATTTTTGTTTTGATTGGCTAAAAATGCATCATGATTTGATTGATTTAATTATTATCCTTGATTTGTTTGATTTTCTTTGAATTAATCCTTGTCCATTTTTAGGTGCTTACAGTAACTACATTGATTAGATTTCATTTGCCTTGAGTATGTTTTTGTTTATATATCATGCCTTGTCAATTTGCGAAGTGAGTGGGTAGATTGAACATCTCTACAAGTTTAACCTTTGATGCATCCATGGTTTTGAAGTTCATTTGTTAGTTATGCAAACATTTTATTGAAAATTTTGTGTTGGGCCCGTGAGATACTAAAATCTTTGTCAGACCGGCCGGGAAACTCCTCAGTTGGCTTCATCATGGAGAGTGTACCTTGACTTGCGATTTCTCAATTGGTCTCCAATGCCATTGGGTGAGAAGCAAGCCAAGGAAATGAATTTTAATAACCTAAGTGCTTAGATTTGGGGGAAGTAGCTATGCTTCTTCAAGATTGATGCCCTAGTTAGATATATGCTATGTGTTTAACCAACAAAGTAAGAAAATGTTTGCAGCAATGTCCTAGGAATAATCTGGATTCAAGGCTTAGTTAAATTCAAAAGCCTCAGGAACATTGAAGAATTCTAAATGAAAATAACCATTGTAAGGACCCACTATTAGACCATTCTAGATGACCCTAATCTAACTTGATCAACTATATTAGAGTGTCTCTGTGACAGTCGATAGTGCTAGAGTAGAGTGGTTAAAGTTAGTTAGAAGATTTAGTGTGACACATTAGAAGACAATGAATTCTATGCAGAACAGCCTTGGCCCAAATCCAATAACCGATTGAAGGGAGGAACACAGTTGCAGGCTTAAAACCAGAGAAAGATTGTGATCCTAAAGGGAATCAAGAATTAGGTTAAATATCAGCAACCAGTTGATGTCTGTGAAGAAAAGTGTCACTTGGAACTTTACAAATCCCATTCAAGGAAATTGGTAGTTAGAAGAATCATCCTGTGGCTAAAGAAATTTAGAGACTAAGGATTTTTGACAGTGTTGGTTGGAACCATTGTCCATGGTTTGAATCGACATTATTATTCTATTGTGATAATTGGTTGGGCCTACAAGACCTTCAGTTGTAACCACTGAAGCTTCAGGGTATTCTTAAATCTCCTATCTCCGATCACTTCTAGGTCCAATAGGTAGTTGTTTCACCATTAGATGATCATTATAAGATGATCTAAATCATAATCTATGTTCCTCCTTCAGACCAAATAGCTATTGTTGTAGCATACCAAGCAAATTCATTAAGTTTCCTCTATAAATTATGGTGATCACCCAAACATTCTTCCTTCTCATTACATTAATCGATTAGGGAAATATAGTATATGTTAATACTCAGTCATTCCATGTGTTATGTGGTCAGAGGTCATGGAATGACCATATTCAATTGGAAACTGACAAAACTATCAAAGGAATGGCTGAAACTACTCTACTAGTCAGAATTAATTGAGTAAACATATAAATATAGACCTTACAAAAGCATAGATGTGGTCTAGGATCAATATCTAACTATTCCAAATGCATTGAAATGTAAGACAATGACAAAATGAATCCAAAATCACTCTAAGAACTCAAGGAAATTGCATTTGAAAGAAGTTTATTTATCAAAAACTCAGTACAGTCCATACACCAGGCCTCTTCTGTCGTACAATGAAAGTTTGGCATATTTGATGGACTCCTAGAAACTACCCCAACCAATCCAAATTAGTTTGATGGATTACTTTGCACTAAAACATAACAAAATCCAATTCCCTCCATTTCTAACAACTGTTGCATTTCAAAATTTTGAATTTGCAACATTACAAATTTGGAGTTTTTGAAACTTTTAAAGATAATGAAGCCTTAAGACTTTGAAATGTGACCCAAATGAGCTTATTACACATTATTAAAATCAAATCTAAACTATTATAAACTTTTAACACCAAATACCATCCTAGGCTCTTATTTTGGTCCTAAGGCCTATTAGGCCTTTTAAGACTTATTACATATTTGCCATTTGCATTGCATGGAATGACCTTATAGGCTATTATAGGTGCCGATACATTCCAATTGATGTCTTTAGATGTCATTAGGTTCATGGTTGTCACTATGGACTCTTGGTAGTCTTTGGATGTTCTAGGTGCCCCTGCACCATGTTCACCACCTTTGAAAGGATTCTTGTCCCAAGAATCAGTCCTGGCATTGGATGTCTAAGTCTGAACCTGTACTTTAGGAATATAGTGCCTTGACAGTTGGTTCTTTCTGCCCACTATCCTTCCACACCTGAACATGGTTTTTTACTGGATGCCCTTCAATATGACACTTGACTGTACCTATTTGAACATAGTTCAAATCCCAAAAGTCTACATTTCTAGGACTGTGCAACATTGTCCTATTCAATCCATGTTTGTGTGCTTGTTCCTTGTGCCCACCTGTATCATTTTTAATGATTCCTTGCTCATTTATGGGAATATTATCCCCAAAACACATTATTATCTTTTTCTTATCCCTGCAAGTCAGTGGATTCAACTTAAATCCCTACCAATCTGACCCTTTGATCTTTTAGTACCTCTTCACCTTCAAAGTATGCATTCATTGATGCAATCTAGTCCAAAAGCTCTTCTTCTTTTAGACTTCCATCATACATAGGGATATCTCCCCTCACCTTATGCTGCTCATTCTTCATAGCCTTGAATATACTGATTGTCCTCTGCTCTTCAGGATCTATTTGTTCCTCTTCTTCCTCTCCTTCCCCTTCCTTATGGGTTTCTTCCTCTTCTTCACTATCAACACCTTCATCTGTTGCTCTTTTTTGATTGGATTCCAGTGCTTAAAGCCTAGCCAAAAGTGCATTATAAGATTCCTGCAACCTTGTGTTCTTCTCCTTCAACTCTTGGATCTCCTTGGCAGTACCTGCATTCCTTGGAGGCATTTTCACAAACAATAGTCAAACTTCTTTAGCAAAGTGTTCCTCTATCCCTCTAAGGCACCATTTTTTTTAGATAATTTAATTTTAACTTTGGTTATGTTAACAGAACTATGTTGACTTTATTTTGTAGTTGTTTAACATGAGAGTTTGTAGATTAATAGGAGTTCACAGATACTAGTGTGCCATAGTTTCCCATCTATAACTAGTGAGATGCACATAACTCATGTACCTCATGCTAGTGTGGTTGGATACCTTGTATACACTATTTTTCATTAGACTAGACATTATCCAAATAGTGAGTATTTATATAAAGTGCTATAACACACAGGTGGTCCTCCTTTTACACCAATTAATAACAGTGACAACCCTCACAAGTAGTTGGATAATGTCTAGTCTAATCCAAGCACACTAGCATGAGGTACATGAGTTATGTTCATCCCACTAGATATAGATGGGCATTAATGCTCAATTGAATGATACATTCCCATAAAAATGTGAACTCCTATTAATCTAAAAACTCTCATATTAAACAACTACAAAATATAGTCAACATAGTTCCTTTAATACAACCAAAGTTAAAATTAAATTATTTGAAAAAGGGTTTGTGTTTTGAGTTAATTGGTTTATGTAAATCTGTTTTGTGTTATACCCGTATGGATCAATGACAAGGTTTTAGTCTCTATAATTTGTGTGGATAGTTCTTGTTTATATCCCTATTTCATATTTAGTTTTGAAAGATATTGAAAGTATTGAATTTGACTAATTCTAGCTCAGGTATAGTTAAATTGTCCTTGCTGCCCTAGAATGACATCTTTGTTCAAACCATTGATTGCAAACATTTTTTAAGTACTTGAATCTACAATAGAACAATAGTGGTGAATGTATGATTATTATAATCATATGATTATATGTTATAATATTTATGTAATAAATATAGTAACGATGGTGTGGTGCATTATTGATATAGGCTCGATGGCTCTTGTCAATGTGCCAAACTATCAATGTGGTGGTGGGAAGTGTGTGTTGAAGACTTCATGGACATAGAGCAACCCTGGACAATAATTTTGGTGCTGCCCAAATAGAAAAAAGGTTGCTAATGTGTATATATTTAATGTTTCTAATGTAAATACTATTCATTATATTATAAGAACTAATGTAGATTGGGCATCACAGGGAAATAATGGCTGTGGATATTTTAGTTGTGTCGATGAAAACTCATCAACATCTATCTACCCATCTCCACTTATCCGTGATGAAGGATTTGAGTGCAAAGCATGTCAGGCTAGGGCAAATTCTAAAATTATATTTTTACGATGCCTTCTCTATATTGTAATCACATATCTTTGTTGCGACCATATGCAGAGATGAACTCAGGAATTAGTTAGTTTAGTATTTTTATATTGTAACTAATATTTTCATATGGATATGACGTAACTTCTCTTTGCCTCAAGTGTGCATATATATGGTTTACCTATTTTTTTAGAATAATTCTTCATGTTTATGGCTTAGGTGAGCTCCAATCTACTATCAATCACATGATTTAACATATAGTGTTTTCTTGGTTATTCCATTTGTTCCTTGACCTTTGAAGGCCATTTGGTAATTTCAACTACACCTAAGGATCCATCAGTGACCTTGGTGCTCTTCATGACTCCTGCCTTTGACCTTGGTGCTCCTGCACCAACTGCTAGTATTTGGAAGACCTCTATAGTTTGTTCATTCCTTGCTAGAATCTAAAATAACCTAACACTAGAGACATTGCTGGAGGAAGATGCAAAATTGGTTGCGGAGATGAGATCTGAGGTTGGGAAAAATATGGGTGGGTTCTTTGGGAATCAAGAGAGGGGGAAGCTAATTGCTCATCTGTCATCTACATTATTATGAAGCTAATTGCCGAAAGGATCCAGGCCCAACCTAGAAAGATGTCTTCCCAAACACATTAAAAAAATGCACATAAACACGATAGTTGAGAAACATAAATGTAGATTTCACAATAGCTGACAAACATAATTGTAGGCATCATGGTCACAATTTTTTGGAGACAACGTAATTGAGTTGTGTATCTAGATGATGGAGAGAAACGTCTGCTCCTCTGATTCCAAGTTGACACTGCGGGATCCAAAGACCATAGATAAGGAATAAATTTAGAGAGCGGAGGAGGGCCATAACGAACAAAATAATATAGGAAAAACCTCAAGTTAAATGAGGCAACTACAAACATTTTAATAGAATTTTATTATTAAATAATAAAATTTGCATATACTAGTGTTCTAAGCCCCCTCATTACATGATTTATTATTGTAAGCTCCCTCTAACTTACGCATCTAGAAAATGAAACTACAACCTATTAGGATTGAGACAAACTTATAGAACAACGGCAGCTAGGAAGGATCGCTTGCCAACATCTATTGAATACATCTGTTGCTCATGAATACAAGGTCCTCCAACGGATATATTCAACAGATGTTGGAAAGTGATCCTTCCTAGCTGCTGTTGTTCTATAAGGTTTGTCTCAATCGCAATAGGTTGTAGTTTCATTTTCTAGATGCGTAAGTCAGAGGGGCTTACAATAATAAATCATGTAATGAGGGGGCTTAGAACACTAGTATATGCAAATTTCTTTATTTAATAATAAAATTATATTAAAATGTTTGCAGTTGCCTCATTTAACTTGAGGTTTATCCTATATTATTTTTGTCATTATGGCCCTCCTTCGCTCTCTAAATTTATTCCTTATCTATGGTCTTGGGATCCCGTAGTACCGACTTGGAATCGGAGGAGCAGAAGTTTCTCTTCATCGTCTGGGTATACCACTCAATTACGTTGTCTCCAAAAAAATGTGAGCATGATGCCTACAATTATGTTTCTCAGCTGTTGTGTCCTAGGATCCCTTATGACCCTTTAAAACTATTTACGTCCCCTAAGAATACATCTTACAGGTCTTAAAATTTCGTAAAGGGTCATAAGAGGCTCCTAGGAGGGGCCAGATGAGCTTCCACCTTCATGTGGTTGGCCCTGTTAGGTAGAGAATGTTAATTAAACTATTCTCAAAACAAAGAGAAGCTCAATAATTTAAGGTCTCTGTCCACAGGAAAATTAAATTAGAATTACTAAACCTCTTATTGTAGTTTGTAATAAGATTTATTTGCAACCACTAGAGACTACTCTACAAGCTTGAAGAAGCGGTATATTTTGGCAAATGAAGAGTGGAAAGAAGATGATATTCCTGAGATCATGGATGGACACAATGTTGTAGACTTTATTGATCTAGATATCTTGCTGAGGCTTGAAGAACTGGAGAGGGAAGAAGGGCTTAGGATGGTAGCTAAGGGTGACGAGGATGATGAGATGGGGGAAGTGGAGTTGAATCCTGATGAAAAGGAAGCTCTGGTTGCAATTAGTAAGAAGAAGAAGATGCTTATTGTCGAACATAGATTGAAGAAGAGTACTACAAAGAGCTGAGAAACATAAATGTAGATTTAACAATAGCTGAAAAACATAATTATAGGCATCATGGTCACATTTTTTTGGAGACAACATAATTGAGTTGTATACCCAGATGGTGGAGTGCAACTTCTGCACCTCCGATTCCAAGTTGACATTGCAGGATGGAGAACAACTTGGAGCTAAAGGTGCAAAAGTTGCTCTCTGTCATTTGGGTACACTACTCAATTACATTGTCTCCAAAAAAATGTGACCATGATGCCTACAATTATGTTTCTCAGCTGTTGTGTCCTAGGACCCCTTATGGACCCTTTGTGACCGTTTACGATCCCTAAGAATACATCTTAGAGGTCTTAAAATGTTGTAAAGGGTCATAAGAGGCTCCTAGGAGGGGCCAGATGAGCTTCCACCTTCACGTGGTTGGCCTTGTTAAGTAGAGAATGTTAAACTATTCTTGAAACAAAGAGAAGCTCAATAAATTAAGGTCTAAAAAAATTAAATTAGACTTACTATCCAAATTGGTACATTGATGAGAATCAATGATGGGGAGTTTTTAGATTCTGAGAAGACGCATATGCAGTGGAGGCCGTAAGGGATTTTTGTGGAGATTTTCTAGATGTGGATACTGTTTCTCATCCATGCACAAAAAGTGCTAGTGATCGTATAAAATTACTTAAAACATGAGAGTTTGTAGATTTGGGGTCACAATCAATGATTGGGAGAGCCTTGTTTTGGCACCAGTCATGTAGTACAAGCACTAGAATTGAGTTTTTTGGCACAGGATGAGAAATTTTTGTATATCAACATGCGATAGAGTCTCCTATACTCCTATTATCTCTATTATATTACAATAATATAATAGGATACTATAATATAATAGAGATAATATGAGTATAGGAGACTCTATCACATGTTAATATACAAAAATTTCCCAGCCCATGCCGAAAAACTCAATTCTAGTGCTTGTACTACATGACTGGTGCCAAAAAAGGGCTCTCCCAATCACTGACTGTGACCCGTTGGCAACAAGCAACATAACGAGTGTGGACACTTGAAGATAAATGTCAGATAGGGGAAAAGAACTTGCAACAATAAAGGTAATAACTGTAGATACAGATGAGGATATCCCAAAAATCCCTAATATAATAAATACAATGAAGAAAAAACTAAAAAGAGTAATACAAAAATTATTACTATTTTGGAAGATGCAAATACAACTGAGGAGATGCTGAAGAGGATAGATGAATTGATGGCGCGAGCACGTTGTTTTGAAGTAAGTAATTAATGAATCTTTAGTTATAACAAAAGTTCAATAAAGGTTTATATTTTATACTCTTTTATGTTGTGAACTAAAATATGTATGTGTTCTTGTCATAGGATTTTTTGCTTTCTCAATTACCTGGTCATGGATATCGTGGTGAGGCAAGTAGTAGCATCATGCAAAATAGTAATAATTTTTGCATTGACTCTTTTTAGTTTTTTCTTCACCATATTTATTATATTAGGGATTTCTAGGATATCCTCATATGTATCTACAACTATTGCCTCTGTTGTTGCAGGTGCTTTTCCCCTATCCTAAACATCAAATTGTGACAAAAATATCAGTAAAACTATCATTATAACTCCATGAATGTTGTTTTAAGTAATTATCTATATATGTTGTGTATTAATATTGAATTATATGTCATGTTAATGAATATTGTTATGTGTTAATGAATTCTTGATTAGTGTCGCGTATTAATGAATGTTATATCATATTAATGGATGTCTTGTGATTGTATTGATTGAATGTTATAGTTCATAAATGGATGAATGAAGTGTGTAATTAGATGTTAATGGGGAATTTAGATTGATGTTAGGGGGAGGGGGGTGAGGCTAGATGAGCTTCCACCTTCACGTGGTTGGCCTTGTTAAGTAGAGAATATTAAAGTATTCTCGAAACCAAGTGAAGCTCAAACTAACATACCTTCATTATTTAATCAATTTCATTCATTCTAGGTCTTTTCTCATAAGTGCATTTTGAATGTGTCATTGTCAAGAAACTATCAAATAAAAAACTAGAAGGGCCAATAGTCAACTTCTCATTGTCATTGTCTGGCATGATTCGGCTTCATTTTGTGTAAGTATTCTCATATTGAATGCATCAACCTCTCTTGGCCTAATGTGGATTATTTCATTGGTTTGTATTTTTGAGTAGGTGAAGTGTTAAATCAATTCCTATCTTCTATTCTTAATTCGTTCAAACTACAGGAGGGCCTGACAGATATACTCAACGTAGAATTGACTACTAGTCTGGGAAATTGAACACACTGAGTCTTTGGCTTGAGAGAAAGAGTTGGGTAATGTTGTTTCCGGAGACCTATGTAATTGTCCTCAGTGGCCTCTCTTTTTTTTAATAGGTTATTTTTATATATATGTAGTGTCCATGTTTTTTTTAATACAAATTCTTTTTGTGTATATGCTAGTGCTATGGAACCTAAATAAACAATTATAAATGTAATAGATAATGTCTTTGATGAAGGAATTGATGTACCACATGTAAACCAAAATCCATGCTTAATGAAATTTTGTGCAAAATGAGTTTGTCTATTAGCATATCAGATTTTGTTACACCCTTCATGACTATAATGTTTAAGTTAAGTATTGATACAATTTTCTAAAGTAACAAACTTTCTGTTGTCATTGTTTTTTTTCAAGTGGTTCTAAGGAGATCAAGAATTATTAAGGAAATATATTGAAGTGGAAAGGAAAAGTTTCTGAGAGGTTACAAATATTGAGTCATCGATTAAGTATACTTTTTTTTAGGTAATCGCTACAGAAATGGTTAAGTTTTCCTAAATTTCTAAAATAAGTCATAATTATTCAGTATCATATTCTTAGCTGCAAGTTGCAGGTCTTCATACCATAAATTTTAGAGTTCAACTCTTACATGGAAAAAGTTGTAGGTTATATTGAACCATCTGTTATCTTTTTGGACTCTTTAGTTGTTAGAAAGATTAAATTCACATCCTAGTTGTCATTGTGTTTGAGACATAAAGCTTTATTTAACTAAATTAATTCTTTTAATATTGAGATAGAAAATCTACAAATAAATCCTAGACTGGGGACTACATAGAAAACTATCATATGAAGAACTACTGAAATGGCGGTATCAAAGTTCCTTACAAGCAATCCACGTATCAAAATCTAGTTGTAGGATTGAAAAAAAAGACAAGATAAAAAAGTTCATAGGCCCATACAAGACACCCACCAAAATATAGACCATCAATTTATAGAACCCTTGCAAGATATCCCAAGGAACGACAGGTAGTGAAAACCAGATAGATAGAAAAAAGAACATAACCATATGTTGCCTCACCTATTTGAGATAACCCAAACTCGGTCCAATTCTCTTAACAATGGTACATATTCATCCAAGTGCAACAAACTTCAAAGATTTGCAGTGGTAAAGAGAATCCCCATATTTTATTAGCCTAACATAGTCTTTGGCCACTTTGGCAATGAGATTGTGAGCAATATTGATCTGGCCAAGGGCCAACTTGTAGTGATCTTTATCATATAAAACATTTAGTAGATCTCCATAAAATGGATGTACATCATCTTGGCAGGGGAAATCATCTTAGCAAATACATCTGAAGTAGCAGCAGCAGCAAATACATCATTGACACTTTTCGGGCATATTTCATTGACTCCTCAAAATGAGTAGCCTTTATTTTAGCTACCTCATCACTATCATCCTCATCCATTTCCTCAGGGTTCTCACTTCTTTCTCTTCCATGTTCAATATCCTGTAAAAGTGTAGAGGAAAGAGAACATGACAAATTGAAATAATAAGATACAAGTTGAGGAAAATTGAATAAAAAAATGTAAAATTCTAACAAACCAGTTAAAAAAAACCATTAAGAAATTCATAACCAAATCTAGTTTGCAAAAGCCACCGCAATTGAAACTCACCTTCTCAATATTTTCTCTAATAGCATACTTGAAAGCCCACTAAAAAATCTCTGTAATATCGGCTCCATTGAATCCTTGGGTATAACAGGCCAATGCCATTAGGTATAATGAAAACTATTCTCTTGGTTGTCATACCATCCATCTCCATCAACAACTGGTTAAGGACTTTGTCCGTAGCACCACCAGCATCCCCAACACTGCTTCCACATTGCAAACATGCAAACCAATTATGCATCACCAGTCAGAGCCTATCTCTCAAATAGTTCAAACAAAATGAAAAAACCCACAGTTTCATGCAGAGCAAAGTAGATGGATTGCTAGAGCCCATTGACAAATCTCTGTAATATCTCATCAATAAATATAATGGACGGGGCATTCTTCTCAGCCTCCTCAAAAGTCTTCTGGAGATTGCTTTCACTTTCTCCAACCAACTTTGACATGATCTCAAGTCCATTGATACAAAAAAAGAAGGCACCGGTTTTATTTGCCAATGCCCTAGCAATTAAAGTTTTCCCAGAACCAGGAGGCCCATAGAGAAGAATAACCTTTGGGGGCTTCACACCAATAGATTTGAAGAGTTGTGGGTGTCTAAGAGGAAGCTCTACCAATTCACGGATCACCAGTCAAAATTAGTTGAACTAGACTTTCTTTGTTGTAGAATTGATTTAGTATAGAATATTTTCCAGCAGGATTTTTTTTTAAAAGCAAGGTTTTTGTAGCATTATCTACCACTTGAGAAAAAGTTTCCATAGCTAAATTTCCTTGCCATAGTTAATATTTCCCTAAAGACTTACAAGTTAGCAAGTCCTTGGCTAAAGGGATGATAAACTAAATAAAGTTTCAAACATATGAACAGATAAAACTCATACAAGCAAAAGCTGGAACCAAATTGAATAGCATTGGCTATTTGTTAGGGGAAGGTCCCTGCTAGAACAGACACATTTGTCACTTCATTAAGATGACAATTGTGTACTAAGTTTCCTAACTGTATAAGTCATTGTCATCTTTATTATCTTCTATAGAAAATACATCCGAAGCACAAGCAGAAGCACCAGGAAATCAAAATTCAGAACCAAAGCCTTGAGATTTCTCATGTAGTGTTTGTGCAAAGGCTTGATACTTCTAAATATCAACATCACTAACACTTCTTTGGGCATATTTAATTGAATCCTCAAAATGAGTAGCCTTTATTTCAGCTACCTCATCACTATCATCTTCATCCATTGCCTCGGGGTTCTCACTTCTTTTTCTTTCACGTTCAATTTTATCTTGTAAAAGTGCAGAGGAAAAAGAATATGACAAATTGAAATAATAAGATACAAGTTGAGGAAAATTGAATAAAAAAATGTAAAATTCTAACAAACCAATTCAAAAAACACCATTAAGAAATTCATAACTAAATCTAGTTTGCAAAAGCCGCCGCAATTGAAACTCACCTTCTCAATATTTTCTCTAATAGCATACTTGCAAGCCCACTGAAAAATATCTATAATATCTCATCAATAAATATAATGGACGGGGCATTCTTCTCAGCCTCCTCAAAAGCCTTCCAAAGATTTCTTTCACTTTCTCCAGCCAACTTTGACATGATCTCAGGTCCATTGATACAGAAAAAGAAGGCACCAGTTTCATTTGCCACTGCCCTAGCAATTAAAGTTTTCCAAGAACCAGGAGGCCCATAGAGAAGAATACCCTTTGGGGGCTTCACACTAATAGATTTGAAGAGTTGTGGGCATCTAAGAGGAAGCTCTACCAATTCACAGATCACCAGTCAAAGCCTATCTCTCAAATAGTTCAAACAAAATGAAAAAACCCACAGTTTCATGTAGACCAAAGCAGATGGATTGCTAGAGCCCAAAGCAGTCTGGAAAATAGAACGAGTAGGGACCCGCTAGCAACAAGCAACAGAATGAGTGTGGACACTTGAAGATAAATATCTAGACTAATCATCAATCAGGATGCTGTTGGTGATTAGCCTGGATATTTATCTTCAATTTGTTTTTAAACACTCCGTGTTTCATCAAAATTTTGACCCACCATCGTTGAAAATCGACCATGTTATGTCGAAATGTGGCATCGTGGGTTTGGCATCTTGGCCGGAGCCACTAAATATTTTGACCAATATTGATCTAAATATGACCATCGCGAGTTTAGCATCCTAGTTGAAGCGACCAAAGTTTTTGACCAATATTAATCTATATTGGTCGAAAGATTGACCAATATACCAACACTTTCTAATGTTATTTTCGGCCTAGATTGCCCTCATTTTTTACCAATATTGGCATCGATTATTCTATGGTTTCAGCAATGGGTCGATATTTCGATGCAAATAATAGTGATGAACTAGTTGGTTGACTATTCAACTGAGTTGGGTAGAAACTTCAACCAATAGTGCGTCGAAAAATGGTGCAAAATGTACTAGGGAATATTTAAATTGTCTTCAAAGGGTGGAACCAAAGACTTAGCCCCAACTCAACCTTGATCAAATCCAACTACACCCCCTACCCTTGCCAAAATCTATAAAAGGGAGGCCTAATTCACTCATAAATCAATCCACAAATCTGAGAATTGCATCTAACCTCTTGAGATTTTGAGCTAGGAAGGAAAATTTAGAAGTTAATTAAGCATTTCAATTTGGAATTGAACTATTTTAGCTTCCTTTATCATATATTCTCATTCTAGAACTATCATTAATGGAGGCTTGCTGAGAGCTTCACCATTAACATCCCTAGTTAGAGATCCATAGAGTGCTTAATTGTCTTTATTTTTTAAAATAGCTCTTACTTTGTGGTTAATTTAGTTATTTTATCCAATTATCATCAATACTAACCCTATGAATGTACAAATTATAGTACACACTACCTTATGGTGGAAGGAACTATAGAAAGATGGAGATAAAAATGGTGAAATGAAGATCAATAGATGGAGGGTAATGGTTTCTAGATTGAAGGATAAGTTCATACCCGAAGGTTATGAATTAGAATTGTTTGGGAAATTGTGGAATTTAAAGTAGAAAGACATGAGTGAAGGAATACACCGAGGAGTTTTATATGATGACAATCAGATCTAGGCATAAAGAGATGTCTAAGGAGAAGGTAGCTAGGTATATTAATGGACTGAGATTTAACATTCAATATGAGTTGAGTATGCTTATCAGTATGCATTGAAGGCATAAGATAAGTTGAATAGGTGACCGAGTAACCTTGGAGTGAGGGAGAAGCAAGAAAGTAGCAGTGAAAAAGAGAAATAAACTGTTGAGGTTGAACCTAATCATAAGACATTTATAAGAGGAAGTGGTAGGAAGGATTTCAAAGGTACTGTTTCAAATTGGTAATGTGGGACACATAGCTTTTTAATATTCTGAGGGAACTAATAAGAGCTTGGGTAAGAAGAATCTTGTGGCATATAAGGAGCAAGCTACTAATGGACTTGAGGAAAGTATGGCAGAACCTAAGATGAGAGAGTCTCTTATTCTTAGGAGAATTATGTTGAGTAAGAAGGAAGTTGAACCTATACAAAGGAGTAATTTGTTTATGACTATTTGCAAGTCAGGAGGTAAGTGTTGTAAGGTTGTTATGGATAGTGGTAGTACTGATAGTTTGGTATCAGAAGATATGGTGCAAAAGCTTGGTTTGAAGAGACTTACACATCCTTGTCCTTATGGGATAAGTTGGTTTTCAGATGAACACATGGTAGAGGTAAAAGATAAATGCTTAGTTGATTTTAGCATTGGACCTTACAGAGATGACGTGTTATGTGATGTGGTATCTATGAGTGCATGTAATGTTTTATTAGGAAGACCTTGGTAATATGATAGAGGATCTATTCATAATTTCAAAAGAAATATGGTCATAATAGAGAAGGACGGACGTAGATTTACTTTAGTTCCTTTGAAGGAAGTAGAGGAGAGAAATGCTAGAAATTTGAGCATGGTGAAGAGTTAATATTCTAAGAATCAAAATCCATAGGTTAGAATGGATCAGAAGCCTGATCTTGGAAGTAGGCTAAAGAACAAGTTGGCATCAGATGACAAGAAGAGTACAGTGTTGCAGCATATGACTGTTGATCAAAGGAAGTTTTGTGATAAAGGTGAATAAGATGTATAGAGGTCAAGAGGTTGAAGTAAGAGTTCTTTACTATCATTTTCTGATGTGATATAGAGTGATGAGCAGATTGGATTGATGGGTTTGGAAAAGGTTGGAGTTGAAGTGCACAGAAGGAAATTTGTAGATAAAGAAGATATGTGGATTAAGAATGAGCATGAGATTTGTGTCTTGAATCTTGCAAGATGTTCATAAGTTCCTCTTATGGAACATCTTCTCACTAGGGGTTTCTGATGTAGGAGCATCCTTGGGTCGTTGGCAATCTTGCATCACCCAAAAATATTTTCTTTTAGTTTTGTTCCTATTTTCTAGTTTTCTTAGGTTTAGTGGCATTCCTTTATTTTGGATCATTTGTTGTTGTGAACTTTAGGGTACATTCTGGATATCATGTTTGACTTATGTCTAGGTTTTCTCCTCGATTGGATTCTTCGCATTGAAGTTATCTTGGATTCAAGTTTGAGCCATTTGTTCTTCATGCTCTAATAGTCAGTTTGAGTTTTTTGATCTTGCGAAGTAATTTCCTGATCAACGAAGCTTGGTGACTCATATCTCGATGTTCTTGGATCTTTGGTTGATGTCTCTCTTGGATCGCACATCATTTCTTCATCTTGGCAATGAGATCTTATGATTTGGGTCTTGACCTATATTTATGTATTACGTTTTCTTGTTCTTGGAAAATGTGATAGTTCTTGGCTAACATATGTGTTGCAAAGCTCTATATATTGAGGCTTATGATCTTTATTTAGGGAGTTCTTAAGGGATTTGACAGGAAGATAACATTTGGAGGTTAGCACTAGGGTTTAGGTATGGAATTCTATTATAACCAGGCATGTATGTCAAAAGATTGTAATCTGCATGTTGCAGACCAATGTGATGTAAATACTTGATTTTGTGATAATGTTAAGATCCGTTGTAGCATCTTGATTGTCTATTATTTTTCTAAGTTAGTTGTTTCCGTTGTGTTGAATCTAGCTGCATGGTTGAACTATCTCCATTGGGGAAACTATAGCCATGACTACATGACATAGAGATGGAAACTTAAGGGAAGTGCTACAACTGGTGCAATGCTTAGCACTCTATTTCTCTTCAAGTCTACTACCAAGTATGATTTGATCACTTTTATGTCAGTATCATGGGCCTATGGGAAGCACTATATTTTCCTTTGCAAATGGAAGTTAGGTTTTGATAATGTAGTTGATCTCAGTAGAATAACCTCAGTTTGGGTTTGTGTGCTTGGACTATCGCTTGAATTTTGGGATGAGAAGATTTTTCTTTGGATTGGCAGCACCTTTGGCCACTATGTTTCTACATATGAGGTGACCAAGGCAAAATCTAGGTTAGTACTTGCCTATTTCCATGTTAATGTTGTTGTAGGAAAAAATCTTCCCAATTTTTCCATCCTGCAATCTAAACTAGGCAAGTGGAGTATGAAACCACTACAATTTTTTGTCAAAAATATTCAAAATTGGGCCATTTGATTTTTGGCTATAAAGCCCCTGATAATGAACTAGAAAAGTTAAAGGGTATCTCTACGTCCCCTTTGAGAGTCATAGCCCCCTTGAGGTGGTTGGTTATGACTTTGAGAGAGATAAATACCTTTTTAGGAATGAACTCTTGAAATGTTTAGAAACCTCCAAGAAAGATAGACACGTGGAGGATTCACTTGGAACTCTAGATTATAAACCTCTACTAGAGGAATAGAAAATACCTCCCTCTACCATTGCATTACCCAAACCTGGAGACATCCCAACCTCTTCCTCTTGCAATAATGGTGTTGGAGCATCCTCTAAGCCATTGCTTACACCCCCTCCAAAGAGAAACCCTTTCCTCATTGGGTGCATCAACTAGTACTCTTATGAGTGATGATGGTTGGAAGACATGGTAAAAGAAAACCAAAACTAAGAAGGTAGATATAGGGTCAAAAACCAAGGCTTGTTGCCCACTGAAACAAATCAAATGGCAAAGGGAGACTAAAAGAAAATCACCAATGAAAGGTAGTAGATCCTATATCCCACAACTGAAGCTAAGAAATGATGTTCCTTTCATGGAGCATGAGGGGTTTGAATGACCTCAACAAGCAATATGCTTTAAGGAATTGTATCTTTGAAAATTGTATTGATATTCTCCTTTAGCAAGAAGTTAAGCAGAAAAAAATCCATTTTTAGCACAATTGTAGAGGTTTTGTAGCCAAGTTCCTAGTTTTGTATTAGTGAGGCTAATGGTACTTTTGGAGGTATAGCCACCATGTGGAATTTGCAGAAGGTGGATGGGGAAATTATGTATTCTAATCACAATTCCTTGACAATCAAACTTGCTTCTAATTGTAACACATGGTTTCTAGTTAATGTCTATGCCCCTAACTCTCACCTTGGTAGGAAAAAAGTATGGGAGGAGATCCATTTTCTTATTAAAAAATTTAACACTTCACATTGGTTAGTTGTCAGTGATTTCAATTCACCATTTTTCCCTCTCAAAAGCTTGGTGGACTTGATGATTACTCTGATAGCATGCTTGATCTATCAATTTATATTAATAATGCTGACATGGTTGACATTGATTTGATAAGACAATTCTTCACTTGGTCAAATAATAGGAAAGGAAATGATCTCATTCAAATCAAGCTTGACAAGTTTATTTCTTCTAATAACTAAGATATCAGGTTGAACCATGTCTTAACTGCCCTCCCCTAGATAGCGTCTGACCACAATCCTATCCTTCAGACTAGAAAAATAGGCTGCACAAAGGGCACAACCCTTCTTGTTATGAAATTATGTGGACAACATGCCTTGAATTCTATAGTTGCATTCAAACTTGGTGGTGTAATACCCCAAAATTGGCACCTATTTAATTTCATCAATTTTGGTGCATTATCTCGATTTTACATCACCAAAGTCCTAGTTCCCTAGGCAATTTTCTCTCTCATATCTGACTTAATTTGACTTGATGTCAATTGCAAAGACCATAAATTGCAATAATCAAACACTAAAATAATTCTTAAGTCCTAGACTTTATTTGGCTAAATAATCTCTATGATAAGTTAATTTAATTATGAAGTCCTAAGCACTTTTAATTAAATTAAACTCCACCCCCTTTAGCTAAATACCCTTGAAAGGAATTAAGAAATATTTAGTTAAATTGAATGGACATCTCTTTATTTGAATTTAATAATTCAAATTACTCGAAAGGTCACTCCCCACATGTGGCAAATTCCATTCTTTTAATTAAATAATTCATTGTCTTTTTGTCTCAATTAGGAATGAAGAGTCCACTGTTTCGAATCAAGAAACTCTTCTTTCCTCTCCCGAGCTTTTCTATTTAATGAGCCTCTTTTTCTCATTCAAGAGAGCAATTTTTGAGAGCATCTACACTATAGCATTTTTTAGTCTCATATCTCATTATTTTCAAAGCTCTTTTATTGCATTATCTAGTTTAATTTCTCATATTAGTGTAATTGCATTTCACATTTAGATTAAATTTGCTTACTTGTTCTTAGTCTAATATCATCTTTATTTCAAAATCAAATAAAAATCTGCATTTCATATTTCTTTCAAAGTTTTCTAGATTAATTGCATTCATTCTTAGCTTAGTTTCATTTTGCTCATATTTTCTTTCAAATCCTCCATTGTTGAATTGGTCTCCCAGCTGTTGGCTCTCGTTCTGAGAGTATTCAAACACCCCATTCACATAGGAGGCAACAGGTCGCCTCACCATGGAATTTGGATTGAGTTCTTCATACTCTCTCTCAAATTCTATCAAGTGAATAATGAACATGTTGTGTTGTGTCTGATTTAGAGGTCACATTCAGTCACATGCATTTTGGCACCCACCGTGGGGCAGAAAAGATCAATTTCTGGCCTCATTCTTGATTGCTTTTTCAATTTTAGTATTGGTTACAGGCATTGTACGGCCATTTACAGCTTGGAAACATTATAATATACTAATGAATGGATAGAATGATGAATCTTCTTTCTCATGCTTTTGGTTTGGTTCATTTTTATAAAGAAATGAATAAGTTATGATCATTTTGGTGAAAGTGGGTATTTGCAGATTTGAGATTCTCTGAGTACAGTCAGATTGAAACATCTGGTACGGACAAATTATGCAGAATCAGGATCTCTATTAATATTCATTGGAAAGATACATGAATTAGCTTTCATTTTATTTTTGTTTGAGTCATTTTTATGCAGATTTGTGAAAGTTATGGCATTTGAGTGAAAACTGGTTTTTAAAAATCTGCATTGGAGTTGTAGGCAATGATTCATTCTTATAAAATGATTTATGAATGGGAAAAATAAATGGCTTACATATTTGGAAACTAGATTCATTAATAGTTACTATGAAATTGGTTTGGTTTCATTTGAATTATTTTTGAGAAAGATATGTGATTCCCTAGGCAGGGTTTGGTGTTTTAAATCTGATTTATGATAGAAAAATTACAGTCTGAAAACATTATTGGTTGAGGAACCAAATAGAATCATAAGAGCTTGTAATTTTGGAAAATGGTAGTTCTTGATGTTGGCTAAAAACTTCATTCTTTCCAAAAATTTTAATATTGTGATTTTATGGGTCAAATACATCAATCTTTAAAGACTGTCTTGAAGACAGCAATGTTACATATCTTACGGTTTGCCATTGATTTGTCTTGATTATATACTTTCGAATGTGTGCTAAATGCTGGATTGCAGATCTTTGGACCTAAGGTGAGTTCTTAAAACTCTATAACACTTGGTTTGGGCATAAAATTAACCTCTCATGTGTTTGGCTTGAGTGTTACATGCATTCATAGAACACATTTTAATTGATGCTCTTAATGGGAAATAAACGAACATAGATTTGCTTTCATAGAAGTTTGTGTTTAAGTGCATGCTTGTCTTTTAAACATTATGTAATTCTTGGTTTCAAATATTAAAACATCTCATTGAGTAATTGAGGGCATGGATTCATTCCTAGTTTACATGAAGAGTTAAATGCACCACTTTGTGGACTCACTTCATGTTTACTTGGAAAGTTAAATATTCCATGATTCAAACCCTCTTGCACTTATGAGTAGTATTGATTAGCAGTCTTAGATTACTTGTGATTGATGTAGATTGCTATCTTGGGTTATTGGACTCGCTAATCCGCCGGCCCCTCATTTCCACCTTGTGGTTGCAATCCCAGCGCCACATTAAAGGGGAGGGGTCTATAGGAAAGAAGCGTTAATTGTTCCACTTGGCAACCCTTTTGTGCTTTTTGGAACTCACTTATTTTCTAGGGTGTGGAATCACTTTGAGTTTGTGTGAGGAGTTAAATGCACCACTTTGTGGACTCACCTCACATTTACTTGAAGGGTTAAGTGTTCCACCTTTAGTGCTTTTCAATACTTTTTGATAGAGAATTACTTACTTTTTATTTTTTTAGAAGGCCTGCTTGGGGATTTCATCACCTCAAGGGACGACCTTAACTCCCGTGTTCCGGCGGAGTATAAATATCGGGAGGTGAATCCAAAGACACCTCTCTTGGGAATGAGTTAGATTTCACTCTTGGCTAAGCCTCAAAGAACTTTATACCTTTGAGAAGTGAAGGAGGAGATTTGGGTTACCGTCTCCCCCTAGCTGTGTGATTTCAGATTCTTCTCATCTACGGATTTGTGCCTCACGTACCTTGCGTATATCGAGGACTCCCTTTAGAAAATCCATGTATATCCTTGTAGACAACTTGCTAGGATGTTGTTGTGTTTTAAGTGCTTGCTAAAACATTCTCAAGAACATACACAAGTAGAGTCCTTAGGGAGTAGAAATACTAAGTCACTATTCCTATTCGTGCGCAAGGTTGCTTTGTCCCTTGCCCATTGCTTGAAGACTGTTTTCTTGAACTCCTTGATTTCTATCTTATGTGCTTGATTAATGACATATATTTGATCTACCTTTTTGTCTGTGATTTGTTTTTCTATTTTCCTGTCGTTCACCGTCAGAAACTGGTTGTCTTGAGTTAGGAATCGATCGATCTTTGCTTTGACTCGTATTGTCTCTCATTAGTCTACCTTATCTCTTTATGCCTCTTGTACCTTGTATTGTGATTGTCTTATCTCAGCTATTCTAGCCATCTCTTTTTGACAATTCATACCAGGTTCATCTTGCATCTTGGCTGTTCTAGCCATTTATCTCCTTTTCGTTATCTTAGAGACAGAGTCTAGCTTTATCCTGAATCTTTGCTCGTTACACCTTCGTCTATGACTGTCACGACTTGAAGTGGCAAGACTTATCCCGTTCAAAACACTGATCAAGATCAAAGTAAACCTTGTAATCAAGACATAGATCATTCTAAATCTGTTGCAAAATCTGAACTTTGTGAGAGATCCTCACATTCCTCCTCATTCCAAGAGCATTACAATCCATTGTTTCAGATACAGTCTGACTTACTATTTCAAGAATATTATAACCCATTGTTTGAAGACCAGCAAGACTCTGAAGGGTCACTTTCTAAAATTAAACCTATTGATCCTTTTGAACCTATCAACAAGATGGGAGATCCAAAACCTTCAAAGTTGGTTTTCAATCTCAGCTCTAACATGCCAAAACCTTCACAGTTGGTTTTCAATCTCAGCTCTAACATACAAATGATCAAAGCCACTGAGAAGGCTACAACAGAAGCTCAACCACCTTCTAGATTTTCTAGAAACAAACCTTGGATCTCTCACTCTGACATGATCATTGCTCCAAGGAGCGAGGATACTCCTAAACCCAAAACTCCCTTTGTCTTGCGAGGCCCTGCGTCTCCCTCATATAACTCCACAAAATCTCTAGCTTGTGCGAATGCTATCCCTCGATCTCATGCAAAGATTGTTCTCAAAGGTCCCGAACCTTTGATATCCAGACCAAAACTATCTATGGATAAAGCCCTCACTAAGGAAAACATCCCCAAAGATCTCAATCTTGACCAGTTTCAATCTATGGTGGGTCATTTGACCTCGCCTCATTATTTATCATTCTCTGAGGAAGATGATCACTTGCTAAGCCACCCGCATAATGCTCTCCTACACACTGAATTTATGGAAGGTCCCAAGAGTATCCCCCACATCCTCATTGACAATAGTGCTAGCCTAAATACTTGCTCTGCTAAGATGCTTACCCAAGCGACAGATAGTTTTGTTCCCGCCAATAGAGAATCCACTGAGTTCTATGATGCTAAGCTAAAAGAAATAGAAAAGACCTTGAAGATCAAAGATATTGGCATGGGGGAATATCAGATTGAGTCCGTCTTGTCATTGACATCTCTCCCTCCATCTCCACATTCTTGTGAGGAACCTTCTGAAGACAGATTTGGTATTGGCTATCAGAGCTATGAGCTTGACCAACCTAGCTGCAACTGCACTCACATGAAGAAACACAAATTCAGCCTATGACATATGAAAGACCTTTGAATGATCAAAATTTTGATTTAGACTACCAGAAAGAGTCTTATCTACCTTCTCAAGTGCTTTAGGAACATGATTTTGGTCCTCACCAGGAGGATTTTATACACTCTACTGAACAGATTTCTACTACTGCAGCTACTACTGAATATGTCACTGCCTCTAATGGCACACATACTGATTGGGAGCAACTGCTGGATGCTTCCCTTATCTTTGGTATGCCCTGGGGTATGCCTACTCTAGATTGTTCCACCACTTCTACTATTGAACAAAATCCTACTGTTGCTGACTCCAATGATACACATACTGATTGGGAGCAACTATTGGATGCTTCCCTTATCTTGGGTATGCCTATTCTAGATTGTTCCACCACTTCTGCTATTGAATAGACTCCTACTATTGCTGACTCCAATGGCACATATACTAATTGGGAGCAACTATTGGATGCTTCCCTCCTCTTGGGTATGCCTCAAGATATGCCTATTCCAGATTACTCTGCTGCTTCTACTACTGAACAAGATCCTACTGTTGAAGAAACACTTCCTATGTTAGATGACAACAATGAAGAAAGTCTACCTCCGACTATGTCTCTAGCTGAATGGGACTCCATATCAGATGCTACTACAGAAATACTAGTTGATGCTATGCACTTATATGCTAGTCTTAACAACTCAGAAAGAGGAGAAAGTTATGATCCTCCAGATCAAGCTATTGATGATGATCCTTTCCACCCTCCTGTGGAGATCATTCCTATGGCTCCTAGGCCATCTACTCCAAGCTATACTCCTACTACTCCAGCAAATCATGGGTATGTAAGACCCCATTCTATTATAGCTTCATGGAATATTGGTAGATCTAGAATTGAAATGGTTCCTATTCGTGCACTCTTACCACCTGAAAGGGGACCTAACTCTTGGAATAGGTTATCTTGGTTAGGCTCACATAATATTCCTCCAAACTTATCTGACTCTTCTAAGATGACTCACAATCAACAACGCTCTATGGAAGATTACTTTCTTGATCTACCTGATGCATTCATGAATGATGAGGATGATATTGATATATTTGCACTTGAGCCCATCCCATTGACTTTTCTTCCCCCTTCATCTCCCAGAAAAGTGGCTCGTCCACTTCCATTTCCACCTCTCCACCTAAACCAGTCATATAAGCCTTTTTCATCCACAATTCCTGAGTCTTTTGGAAGTAACTTGGATGTGCAACATAAAAATAAAAATAATAAGAATCCACTTATATCTCAAGGTCACCATGTCCCATCTAATCGACATGTGACTACGAAGAAAGGAAAGCAACATAGGTGTTCAAAAGACCGCAAAGGTCCTAAAAAAGAAGAAGACAATCAAAAGCCAGAAAATAAAATAAAAAATGGATCTCGAAATCCATTCTATAGGCATTGTCATCAAAAGCACCTCAAAGTAAAGAAGAAAAAATTCAAAAGCTATGTGGATTCCAAAGAAAGAAAAAATCAAAGTTGTCATTCGAGCTTCCAAAATTCTCATGCTTCCCTCCATTCCATCACCCTTGCCTCTCATACTTTACCCTCTTCACTCCATCTTGCCTTGTCCCAAAGTGCATATCAGCATCTCCTCATTGCTAATGACATGACTAAGAGAAATCTAGAATGTACTCTCCCTAAGCATTTAGAGCGTGGAAAATCTGACAAAGAGTTAAGGTGTGTCCATGAGGATATTTGTGGGTCTCACTTAAGTGATCTTTCCTTGACTATGGATCTCTTGACTGTTGGACACTACTGGTTGGCTCTCCTGTTACTGCTACAACATCTGGTTTTGATTCTACAACTTCTCAGCTGGCTACTGCTACAAATGACTGTGTTCTCAAAGATTCCTACTAAAGGAGAGCAACTCAAAGAGCCCATCAACGCTCTTCATCTAAGAAGTTCTACAACTGACATTCTCAGTATGCTCATGTACATACTTATTGGTCCTGAAAAAATCTAAATAATGGTATATTGCAAAAATCCTAAAAATTGCAAAATGTCCTGAAAAAATGATCATCTTAGTGAAAACCTGGCAAACAGGCGCTTTGATGTATCTATTATCCTGGTGAAAACTTGGTAAATAGGCACCTTGATAATACTCAAAAAAAATAGAAAATTTCAAAAATACAAAAAAAAAAATCAAAAGATCAAAAATACAAAAAAATGAAATATTAAAAAAAAAATAAAAAAAAGAGAAAAGTACAAAAAAATTGAAAAAGAGAAAAATGTGCCATTGATGAAAACCTGGTAAACAGGCGTCATGGTAGCAAAAATAGAATCTCTGCCAAGATGGTGAAAACTTGGTAAACAGGCGCCTCTTGTTTTCCTGAAGCTGCATCTCATCTTAGCATCGCTTGGCTCTTAGTTTCCTGCTTTAGTTTCCTTCCTTTCCTGCTTTAGTTTGTTTTCCCGCTTTCCTACTTTAGTTTGTTTCTTGCTTTGGTTTGCTAGCTCATGCCTTGCTTTCAGTGTCTTTGAGATTTTGCTCGACTCTTTATGGATTGGAATTGGTTCACACTTGGGGGCACCTGCCTGGTCTAGGGGGCATTGTCCTATCACTTTCAGAAACTCTTTTTTGAGCATTGGTCGCCAGTGGTTCCCACTATGCCTGCCTACGGATACCTAGCTTTCATTCGATCTCTCTTCTTCGAGATTTCTCCCTTCTATCAATCACCAGCGATTCTCATTACGTCTACCTACTGTCATTATCTCATTGAGACTTCGAACGTTATCTTTTCGAATTGACTTCAATCCGCTTGAACACGAACTTAAACTAAAACTAAAACTAAATGTGTGTTCCTTTGAGGCATGTTGAGCTTTGTTTTCTTTGAGTGCTTGTTTGTTTGCTTTGCTTTTTTTCTTTCTGTTTGTTGGTTTAGTTCCAATGATCCAAAGAATCTACATAAGAGGGGTGTCTGTTTGTAAGAGCCTCCATCTCATATTGGATGGTCATGTGTACCTTGACTCCTTTTATATGGACACCTTGGTGAAGTTGGTTCTTCTCCTTGTTTGTTTTGAGTGACTTCTTTTGCTACATTTGGAATTGCTAACGCTCATCTTGCTAAGTGAACGTAGGGGTCACTGTGAGCACTCTTTGGCAAAAGAAAGATCTCTCGCGTGTTTGGTGTGTTTGTTTGCAAGAGACATTTAGGTCATTCTAGCATTTATGCTCTAATGCTTATGTTAACTTGCTAGATTAAAAGGAATAGGTGTTCAGGTCATTCTGGCTCCTTGTGCCTTAATGCTTCCATCTTATTCCGATAAACCTAAGACTCATGTCATATTCATATTCTCATGATAGCGATATTAGTGAGGATTGTATGACATCTTGCGATTGTCCCATGCTTAAATGAACTCAATGATGATAAATACGATGAGTCCAACAGCTGAGTTCGGAGGATTGCATTTGTTCATCCTAGGCTTGCATTTAGACTTGCATCTTTCATTCTAGGCTTGCATTTGGAGTGCTTTCTTGTTTCTCTCTTGATTGCTTTCTTCTGGATCTGCTCATCAAAGGTTCTCATCTTTTGTCCCAGTCTCATCTTGGCTGCATCCTTTTTCGGGATCGAAATCGAAATCTGACATCTCTAAGTGGCTCAAAATTGCATTTTAAATATTGGACTCCTTCTGGATCAGATGCTTGTGCAGTCAGCCTTCTGGTGTCATCTTCCTGCTAGATCCTCATCTTTGCATCATGTTCTCAAATCTTTGCTTCTTTTCATCAAGTCAACCCTAGTCAAAATTTAGTCAACCATGGTCAACTATGGTCAAACTTGGTCAACAAGACCTTTGCTTTGCTCCGATTTGCTTCTGTAGCTTCACGAATCTAGTCTAATTGCTTTTGCTTTGCAATCTCTTGTTGTTTATCATCCTTTTGACATGTCATCTTTTGATTTCGCTCCCGAGGGGGCAGGATGATTACATCATTTGAATCTTGTCGAATCTATTCTTGAATCAGTCTGATTTGAATCATCAGTTCTCATCGCTAGGGGCATCTTGGTGCCTCACATCTTGTTATCTTATCATCCATCTTTTAGGTATCTGAGCAATCTAACTCAGATCCTCAAGGACCAAACTTCGTTGTGGAGATGGTTCTTGAAATCTTTTGGGTATTGGGGCAATCTAACCCTAATTCCTGGGAGTCAATCTTTGTCCTGGAGATGACTCTCGAAATCTCTTTTAGACCGTTATCTGGGCAATCTAACCTGGGTCTCAGAGGACTAAGCTTCGTATTGGGGCAATCTAACCCTGATTCGGAGATAGTCCTAAATCTGCACCTTCATCAATTGGTATTGGGGCAATCTAACCCCGATTCTGGTTCTCTTTTAAAGATCGTTGTCTTCGCAATCTAACTTAGACTTCAAAAAATTCATGCTTTGATCTGCTTTCATCTGTCACTTCAGACTATTCTTTGAATCAACGCGCTGTTCGCACATCAATTCAAAGAGGGGCAAATGTAATACCTCAAAATTGGCACCTATTTAATTTCATCAATTTTGGTGCATTATCTCGATTTTACATCACCAAAGTCCTAGTTCCCTAGGCAATTTTCTCTCTCATATCTGACTTAATTTGACTTGATGTCAATTGCAAAGACCATAAATTGCAATAATCAAACGCTAAAATAATTCCTAAGTCCTAGACTTTATTTGGCTAAATAATCTCTATGATAAGTTAATTTAATTATGAAGTCCTAAGTACTTTTAATTAAATTAAACTCCACCCCCTTTAGCTAAATACCCTTGAAAGGAATTAATAAATATTTAGTTAAATTGAATGGACATCTCTTTATTTGAATTTAATAATTCAAATTACTCGAAAGGTCACTCCCCACATGTGGCAAATTCCATTCTTTTAATTAAATAATTCATTGTCTTTTTGTCTCAATTAGGAATGAAGAGTCCACTGTTTCGAATCAAGAAACTCTTCATTCCTCTCCCGAGCTTTTCTATTTAATGAGCCTCTTTTTCTCATTCAAGAGAGCAATTTTTGAGAGCATCTACACTATAGCATTTTTTAGTCTCATATCTCATTATTTTCAAAGCTCTTTTATTGCATTATCTAGTTTAATTTCTCATATTAGTGTAATTGCATTTTACATTTAGATTAAATTTGCTTACTTGTTCTTAGTCTAATATCATCTTTATTTCAAAATCAAATAAAAATCTGCATTTCATATTTCTTTCAAAGTTTTCTAGATTAATTGCATTCATTCTTAGCTTAGTTTCATTTTGCTCATATTTTCTTTCAAATCCTCCATTGTTGAATTGGTCTCCCAGCTGTTGGCTCTCGTTCTGAGAGTATTCAAACACCCCATTCACATAGGAGGCAACAGGTCACCTCACCATGGAATTTGGATTGAGTTCTTCATACTCTCTCTCGAATTCTATCAAGTGAATAATGACCATGTTGTGTTGTGTCTGATTTAGAGGTCACATTCAGTCACATACAGGTGGATTTCCTCTATCCATGGGAATTTAATGTATTACATGGTCCAAAAAATTAACATTATTAGAAGGAATGTGAAGGGTTGGAACAAGTTCACATTTGTAGACATTTTTGCGAAAAAAGGAAATTGTACAAAATTGATAACCATTCAAGAAAAAATAGCTAGTGGATACTTATTTGTGCTAACACATAATGAAGAGGAAGCTCTAAGAGATAAATGGAAATAAAATCTTTATAGGGAAGAAATCTTTTGGAAACAAAAATCTAGGATTTAGTGGTTGAAAGAGGGAGATTGAAATTTGGCCTTCTTCCATCTCTCTACTAGCATACATAAGGTGATAACTACTATTCTCAACCTTAGGGATGAGACTAACTGAGTAATCACGAAGGATATCGAATTGGGTCTAATGACTTCAGATGATTTTTGCAAGGCTTTCAAAGATGATGGTCATGTTGTGGACAGGATCTTGGAAGATCAATTGTAAGACCGCCTCCCAAGGGTTGTTAGTATTGATGATAATGTATAAATTTTTTCCTCAGTAACATCAGATGAAGTTAGGAAGCTACCTTTTTTATGGGTTATTTTAAATCCCCCAGCTCAGATGGCTTTTCCCTACCTTTTTAAGGAATTTCAGGATATAGTCATCCCTGATGTTACTTCTGCAACTAAGGATTTCTTTAGGACATATAGACTGCTCAAAGAGTGGAAAAAATCCTTCATTTCCTTAATTCCTAAGATTCAGGACCAACAAAGTCCTACTAACTATAATCCAATAAGTGTTTGCAACATGATCTATAATTATTTTTCTAAAGAACCCATGTTGGATAGTCTTATTAATTGCAACCAAAATGGATTTGTCCCTTGGTGATAGATACTTTATGCAACAATTACAATCCATGAATTTATTCACTCTATGGAGTGCCATCAACTGAGGATGGTGTTTAAACTAGATATCTCTAAGGCCTATGATAGGGTCAATTGGGATTTCCTATTTAAAGTTTGAGAAATTTGGCTTTGATAGCAGAGTGACTTGTTTGATTAAATAATGTGTGACTAATATTCGTTACTGTGTCTTGGTCAGTGGTGTTTTGAGAAGTTGTTTTGGAGCCACTAGATACATTAGACAAGGGGAACCCTTGTCTCCATATCTCTTTATAATCTTGGCTGAGGTTCTCGGAATAAACTTTTTGAGGCTGGTTGAAGAAGGTAAACTCCTTGGTGTTCATCCTGCCTTCACTTTTCCCTATGTTGTCCTTCATCAATTTGTGGATGATATCATCCTTTTTGGTACAACCTTGGAAATTTAAGCGAGAGTTTGGAAATAATTTCTCAATCAATATGCCTATTTCTTAAGCCATACTATCAACAATGATAAAAGTGACATCTATTTCTTCAACACCTTAGGTAGCCTATCGAATAAAATAAAAAATATACTAGGTTGTCAATGTGTGAATCTTCCTAGTACTTACCTTGGGATTCCATTCATTGTCAAAGAGGTTTCTAACACCTTATAGAAGTCGATCCTTGAGAGAACTCAATGAAACTTGGATGGATAGAAAGTTAGATTTCTTAGTATTGCTAGTAAGTTGTAGCTTTTCTTCAAGGCATCCCCATTTATTTTCTCTCCCTCTTTTGAATCTCAAATTCTATGGCTGAAAATCTTGAGAGAATTCAAGAAAATTTTCTACGAAAAAGAATGGAGGAGAAAAAGAGGATGACCCTTGTCATCTAGGATAAAGTTTGTCAACCAAAAATAATGGGAGGAATAGGCATATGGACTATCTCTCACCTCAATAAAACCCTTCTTGCTAAAATTGGTTGGAAACTTTCCTTACACAAGGCCAACTAGTGTGACATTATGACTACAAAGTTTTTGAATAATGAAAGGTTCTACCATTTCCTTACTACACAAGGTCTCTCTAGTGGGTCCAAGATTTGGAACAACATTCTTAAACACAAGAATCTCATATCGTTGGACTTGAAATGAAAGATCAATGATGGTTATACAATTCACTTATAGGACTAGTAAGCATTTCATTAGAGACCGGGTGGCCAATTACTTAGCTGATTATAAATCCTAGAAGAACATCTCCCTTCATTGTCAAGATAAAAAACTCCTTCCTCTAACTTGGGATTTGCGAAAGAGGCTTAAGAAGGAAATAATTCTGATGTTTCAGATTGGACAAATTCTTTTGGAGTAGGTACACTAGTGGTGAATTCACTATGAAGACTACTTATCTCCTGCTTCTACATGCGAGTAATGCTGGAAGCCTATGGAAAAGAGTTTGGAATTTCTACCTCATCCATAAAATTAATTTATTTTAGTGGACAATCATGCACAAGAAAATAATTATGTAGGATAACCTTAGCAAGTGTGGATTTCAACAACTAAATCTCTAGGCTCTTTGTAAGCACATTAAGGAAATTTTCGCTCACCTACTCATCCACTATCCATTCATAAAAATCCTTTGTAATAAGATGTTGCAATTGTTCCATATTGACTGGGTTATGAATGGGGAGGTTCAATGATGTAGTCCAAGGTTGGAGGATCCAATAAAGGACTGTCCAAACTTGCAGCCTAACACCAACAATGCGGAATAACACAACAAGATAATGCTTCAACAGAATTTTCATTCAACATGCGCGGTTGTAAGGCCTTCCAGGTTAGGGACAAATAAAATCACTTACAAATTATTTCTACAATCTCCTAGCTAGTCCAGCTCTGAAACACATCAGCAACTGATGGAAATACTAAGGAAGATCTAAACTTGAGCTCGCAAGCCACCAAGAAATCTCCTTGTCTCCAAGCATGCAAACCACTAGCTCTACTATTACAATTATCAGATAAACAATCTGATCTTCAAGATCTCGCAGGATCCAATTTTTATCCTTCTATCCACCCCACTGAATGACTCTCTAAATGTCTACCCAAACACTTCTTAAATACATTCCCTCAACCACAAGTTAGCTGGAAGAAATAATTAACTCCTAAGCCAAGTCAGCTTCTATTACAAACAAATATTAAATGTAACAACAATCAGCTCACAAATAGCCTTACAAACAATGAATTCTCCATGTCAGCCTCTAGATCCACATAGGAGAATACCACAAAAACTACCAATATTAAATACACCAAGTCATCCAACAAAAACTTCAAGAACTCCAGTCGATAAACCACAACTATCGAGCACTAGTAAAACAACTGAGCACGCCAAGCATCACCAAGAAAGCACATCGACCGAGCACCACAAGCATCACCAAGTACATGTTCCACCAAGTGCTAGAGGTTTCACTGAGTTCCTTCAGCGACCGAGCCTCCTTCAATAACAAAGACCGTCAGTTAAAGCTGCAATAGAGTAACACATAACCACTTCAACACACCACCATGCAGATCTGCTGAGTACCCTAGAATGCCCCTGCATCAGACACCCTGGGTTCAAAAAGATGTTCTCATAGGATGGAAGAACATCTTCTGGGATTTAGCACATAAACCCCAGATTGGTTCTTCACATATAAGCCCTTTAGGTCTTCACCTTGCATAGTCTTCTACTTCTGCTTCCTTTGTCTTTTCAAGTCTTTCCTTGATAAAAAATAGGTCTTTTCTCCATACTGATCAATCCTTTCAAAATTATTCAACTCATCTTGGCTACCAAAGTTTAGGTTTCTCCTACCGAGTGTTGTATCCAGCAAAGGCATCAGGGAAATCTTCCTTTTACTCTTCTCAACAATAAATACATTCTTGACACAATCATACATAGCTCTGGAATCATACTACCAAGGTCTACCGAGCAATATGTGACAACTATTCATCTCCACAATATCACACAACACTTGATCCTTATACTGGCCAATCTGAAAATCAACAAGACATTGCTCCCTCACTTCTAGAGCATGAACATCTTGCAACCAGCCAATCCTATAAGGATAAGGATGTCTCATTATCTTCAAACCAAGTTTCTGAACCATCTCCTTAGCTACAAGGTTATCAGTACTACCACTATCCACCATCACATCACAAAGTTTACCTCCTAACTTGCACCAAGTTCTGAACAAATTAATCCTTTGACAAGGTTCCACCTTTGCACCAAGCAATGTTCTCTGAACCAACAAGTTCTCAGATTCATGTTCATTCTAAATGTTCTCATTCACCACAACATTCCTTTGGTCACAAAATTTTTTTGTGTACACTCAAAAGGTCTATGTCCTTCTTCACCACAATTATAACAAGTGCCTTTAAAGATAACCCTACCTATCTTCTTCTTCGGTTCCACAGGTTTTAGTTCATCTTCAATAGTCAATTTATCCTTCACCAAGTGATCAAGCTTCTCTTTCCCTCGAGAATTACCATATTGTTTCCTCTTCAACTTATCTTCTGCCTTCAAAGCATACTGATAAGCATCCTCAACTGAATCAATCTTCAACATACCAAGCTCATCCTGAATATTGAATCTCAAACCATTCACATACCAAGGTACCTTTTCTTTACCAAGTTCTTTGTGTCTAGACCGAATAGTCAACTTATAGGACTCCTCAGTATAGTCCTCCATAGTCAAATATTTTTGCTTTAGATTCTACAATTTCTTAAACAAGTCAAGCTCACAGTCGACATGTATGAACTTAGCTTTTAGTTTAGTAAGCATCAACCTCCAATGATTGATCTTCATTTCACCGTAATCTTATCTATCCCTTTGTAATTCTTTCCACCAAAGAGTAGCATGTCCTTTTAGATTAGTCTGTGCCAATATTACTCTAAGAGGATCTTCAATTTCTTCAAGCTCAAACAAATATTCTAGCTCACCAGTCCAATCAATCAAATCCTCAGGTTTCAAAGTACCAAAGAAAGTAGAAACTTCCATTTGATAACTAGTACTTAACCGAACTCTAGATCTATGCAGCTGACCATTTTTGTCTTCACCAGATCTATCTCCCTGGTCATCTCCACTAGATCAGCAGCTTCAAAGTCTTTAGCAACTTCCTCATAACCATCTTCAGTACCAAGATTCCTCAGCATACCAGAAATAGCTCTCATGACCTCAACAATCATGTCATTCTTCATCAGTTCCATCTTAGATCTGAAATCAACTTTAACTTTCTCTGTAATCTTCGATTCCACAGCATCAAAGAGATCTGTAATCTCTCTAGGGTCCAATCTTCTTAGAGGCATCCTTCAAGATCTTTGAAAACCTAAGGCAACAAATCACTAACCAAGGTCCTAGTGCAAACTGGCTCAACTCAGAGATCAGTTTACACACTCAAGAACTTCAAGCTCTGATACCACCAGACGTAGTCCAAGGTTAGAGGATCCAATAAAGGACTGTCTAAACTTGCAGCCTAACACCAATAATGCGGAATAACACAATAAGATAATGCTTCAAAAAAAATTTCATTCAACATGCTTGAATGTAAGGCCTTCCGAGTTAGGGCCAAATAAAATCACTTACAAAGTATTTATGCAATCTCCTAGCTAGTCCAACTTTGAAACACATCAGCAACTGATGGAAACACTAAGGTAGATCTAAACTTGAGCTCACTGCAAGCAACCAAGAAATCTCCTTGTCTCCAAGCATGCAAACCACTAGCTCTACTATTACAATTATTAGATAAACAATCTAATCTTCAAAATCTCGCAGGATCCAATTGTTATCCTTCTATCTGCCCCACTGACTAACTCCCTAAACATCTACCCAAACACTCCTTAAATACATTTCCTCGACCACAAGTCGGCTGGAAGAAATAATTAAATCCTAAGCCAAGTCGGCTTCTATTACAAACAAATATTAAATGCAACAAAAGTCAGCTCATAAATAGCCTTACAAACAATTAATTCTCCATGTTGGCCTCTAGATCCACATAGGAGAATACCACAAAAACTACCAACATTAAATACACCAAGTCGGCCAACCAAAACTTCAAGAACTCCAGTTGGTAAACTAGAACTACTGAGCACTAGTAAAACAACCGAGCATGCCAAGCATCATTGAGAAAGCATGTCGACCGAGCACCACAAGCATCACCAAGTGCATGTTCCATCGAGTGCCAGAGGTTTCACTGAGTTCCTTCAGTGACCGAGCCTCCTTCAATAACTAAGACTGTCAGTTAAAGCTACAACCGAGCAACACATAACCACTTCAACACACCACCATGCAGATTTGCCGAGTACCCTAGAATGCCCCTACATCATTCAAAAACTTGTCTTTAATTGGAGGGGGTTTCCTCTAACCCCCTTATTAGGAAAATTTGGAAGAAAATCTCTCCCCATTTGAGTTGGGCCATTTGGAAGAAGATAAATAAAAAAACCTTATGGGGTTTGGAGTGCTCGATTGATGCTATTTTTTAAATCTTCCATGAAACAATTTTGGAGAATTTGGCCATTACCACTTGACATTGTCCTTCTCTCCCCCCTCTTAACTTGATAACAAAGTTGCTATAAATCAGGGCCTTGTTGATTCCTATGCAAAGTCTAATAACTTAAAGAGATTGAAAAGGAGAAACACCATATGGAACCCCCCCAAGCCAGGTCGATTCAAGCTTAATATTGATGGAACTACAAAGAAGATTTAGGGTGATGCTATTGTTGGAGGAATAATAATAATTAATGATATAAATTTAGTGGTAGCCTATAGTGGAAAATTGTAGAATTACACAAATAACCAAGCTCAAGTAATGGGTCTTTATGGGAGATCAAGATAGCGCTTTAAATTGGTGCTAGAGATTGAATTATAGAAGGAGACTCAAAGCTCATTGTTGATGTTGTCAAAGGGTTATCTAGGGTCAATTGGTCAATTGATGGAGTTATAGGAGATATATGAAGACTTCTAGGACTCAACTCCTTTAACATCAATCATGTTTCTAGGGAAGGTAAAGTGATAGCGGACTCACTAGCTACAAAAATCTACAATTTGGAGAGACTTAGGTGTTGGAGAAAACACGATTCCCTCCTAGTTGATATCTATTCTCTTCTAAGGAGAGAGATCCCAAATTCTAATAGGGGTGATGAGTGATAGCTTGAAATGATTTTGGTGGTTCTTGTTGTGTACTCCATGGTGCTTGGTCTTGGTTAACCATAGCCCTAATCATTTTTGAACAGAGGGATAGTTTGGCTAAAAGTATTATTTTAAATTTCAATGTGAACTTGATGAGATGGAATGATGGCATGGGGATGTGGACTGCCCTTGTTAGATGGGATAGTAAAGCTCCCCTAAGATGTTTTAATCAACCTAAGTGGCCTTTAGTAAATCATGAACATTATGCAAAATCAAGGGTTGGCCCTATAATGATGAGATGTCATTATGTCTTGATCACACCTAGTCACTTATGTATTTATTATTTACTCCCTTATAAAGGAGCACACTCCTTGTACTCCAGGATGAAAAGAACTTCACTTGTGGGAAATTGTAGCCTACATGAACCAAGTTTTTGGGGAGGATGACTTAATTATTATATCCAACCAGATGGGTAAGCCCTTATTTTTCATTTAAAATACTCTATTGAAATGACAAGTTTCTCTTGCCATTTGGGGGTTGCAGTTTTATTTGTAGAGTGAGTCATTTTGGTTATTCTCTTTCTAGTGGGGGTTGTGTCCACACTGAGCTTGGTAGTTGGAAATTTTTAAAAATGACCCCATTGTTTGGACTATTTGTAGGGAAGGAGGGGTCTTTGAGTATATTGAATCCATTAATGGGTTTGATGAGGGTTTATCTTATCAATTTTCTAACTCCTAGGAAGACAAGAGAGTCATTTTTGGGGATATCTCCTTCAAGATTAGTGGGGAGGTGATTGCCAAGGCTACTAGGTTATCCTCCAAAGGAAGGAAATGGAATAAGACAAGTCGAGTGGTTGAAAATGATAGCCTTAATACATTTTCAAAGGAAGAAAAGATCTAGTTAGGATGTAAGGAGGCTATGAAAGGGAGCAACTACCACCACATTGGGATTAGGTTTGTCTCATGATCATGAAGTATTTCACTAGATCAAAGGGCATTTTAAAGTTTAATACTACTATTGCATGCCCCTCCTTAACCACTTTAGAAATCATTAAATTATCTCCTTTTTGTTATCCTTTCTTAATTCTCTTGAAAGTTCTATTTTGGATGCAAAACAAAGTGCTTGAACCTAGGGCAAGAAACCCATCCCTTTGCATCAGGTCTTAGTTTTAGGATTTCCAATCTCATTTGGCATTCTGCTCCCCCAAACCAATCGTGGTCTATGAGGCACCTATTTCATAGTCTTTGTAATTGCTAACATTATTTATGTGCCATGAAATTGTAAATAAATTTATTCACCACCCATAGGCCCTTAAGATTTCCTCCTAGCCTAATGAATTTTGATGTCCCCAACCCTAACACTAGTGGGCTAAAATAAAAAAAACTTACAAGCTGACCACTACCAAAAGAAAAGGGAAAACCCCTCCTCCCACTAAGAAAGCCAAAATTTATATTGAAGAGGTGATCAGTGAGGAGGAGGATGATGTTGATGAGGACCACGGTGACCTCCATAGGTCTAATGGATTGGCTACCCTTATTAAAAATATGCCCCTAAGCTCTTCCATTTTATGCAATTTTCTAGCCTTTGAATCTTAAATTGTGGGCTCAAATGGAACAATATCGACAAACCCAAATACATGATAGTAGTATGTATGGAATGAGCTTTTGATCGAATGTAAAAAGTTTAGGATATTAAAATTTGAACTAGGTACTTTTGATAGAAAGGGGGTTCGATCGAACCCCCTTAGGTTCAATTGAACCCCTTTCGATAGAGCACATGTGAACTATTGAAACACCTTGTTAAAAAGATTCCCCCAAGCTTTCCCATTTTTTGCAATTTTCTAGCCTTCAAAACTTAAATTGAGGGCTCAAATAGAACGATATTGACAAACCCAAATGCATGATAGTAGTACTCGGAATAATTTTTTGATTGAATTCAAAGAGTTTAGGATATTAAAATTTGAAGTAGGGACTTTCAATAGAAAGGGGGTTTGATGAAACCCTCTTAGGTTCAATTGAATCCCTTTTGATAGAACATATGTTCTATCAAAACATGTTAAAAATTTGCCTCCTTGCAAGCTCTCCCATTTTCTGCATTTTTTTGGCCTTTGAAGCTCAAATGGAACAATATTGACAAACCCAAATGAATGATAGTAGTAATCAAAATGAACTTTCCAATGATTATTATTTTAATATATATTGAGTTTATTATTATTTTTTTTAGATGAATTAAACATAGGTTTCTCACCAAACATCCACTTCTGTGTTCAATGCTTATGGAAAAATAATAAACAATCAATTTTTTTTTGAAAAATATCTATGCACTAGGTATTGAAGTCCTCTTTCCAACAAAAATAAAAAATTAAAAAATCGACACATACATAACAAATTATGATCAACCAAATAAACATATGTCAAAATTATAGTTAACTCAACTTTAAACCTTAATAAAATATGAAATACTGAAGATAAAGTTATAAAACCAACTGCAAACATTAGATATGGATGTTACAAAACTAAATTCGAAAGAATCACATTTATATCTATTTTAAGAAAAAAACTATGCCAAACCAAATGAGTAGATCACTCTTTAAAAATGTTGTTTACTGTAAAAAACTAGTTTTTGAGTAAGATAGAAAAATAGATACAAATTGATTCAAAAAAATTTCAAAAAAAAATTTATTTAGAATCTAAACACAAAATGTTACAAATCACTAGTTCACATCATCTTCAAATTCCTTACGATTTAGTAGTAATAGGTGTCTGAATGTGAATATTTTCTCAAAATGATTATTTGAGTGTCAAAGTTAGCTAAAAAGTGTAACCTACTATTGTGAGTTCACCCTTCTATCCCTACTCCAACCTTACACAAATTGGGAGTAGTATCTAGACACTCCTTTTCCAAAGTTATAGGCTAGCTAAAGGTTATTCATGGCTCTCACCCCACATTTAGGTGGTGGACCAACTCAATTCTCACTGAAAAATTAGAGTCCTCTCAATGGACATGACAAAACTAATTCAAGGGATTTGGGAATATATTTTTGAGCCTAATTTGGCTTATTTTGCTTCGTGTATTCTTTACCAAGGTCTCCCTATGGCTGGTTATCGACTGACTCATATGGGCATTCCTACTTCCAACTACCTCTTATGTGGCCAAATTGAGTTTTGAGGCACATAATTTGGTTTTGTCCTTGGCCCAACATGCATGGAATTGGACACATGACTTCTTCATGTGCTTCAGACCCAACCCCTTCCCATTGCATATGGTTTTACTTGGAGATTTGCCTTGCCTTCCTCACAAGTTCTCGAATATGCCACACTTTCAAGGTGGAAATTTTATGTTAAATATAGAAAGACATAAAAGAAACTTTATTCAATAGCAATTCTACTAAAAAATTCTCTTTGTATTATGAAGTCATGATTTCTTCTAATATGCTTACACAGGTTCAAGTGGAAGCTAGTAAAATTGCACTTGAGGTTTCTCACTTATATGAGCTTTTAGATTACTAAGGGAATGCCTCTTGCACTATTGTCCAAGTCCCTCCCGACTTCACATCTCCTTGTGGGCATCAATGTAGTTACTCCTCCATACACGACATTCATGGTAAATGCGGATCTCATTCTCACAGTCCAACTCCTCATAACCATAGGACTCTACTATTCATGGAGAAGCATTTTTTGCCTTCATGTTCGCCATCTTGTGGTAGGACATTGGCTGGCTTGACACCAACAAGTTATTAATATTGCTATCAAGATTCAACTGTGTAGTTTTTGAGTAGAACTCATTCATACGAGAGATGGGTTCTTGTGAACCACTACTCATGAAACATGAGTCAATGAGTTTGACTCAAAAACTACCCAATTGAATCTTGATAGCAATATCACAATTTGACTTGCTATGGAAAATATCTCCTACTTACTAACAAATTTCCTCTTGTGCCACTTTCCATCTCTCTAGTCCACACCTAGTCGTCATTGGAGGAAGATGCAAAAGACAATTCTCTCACTAGTTGGAAGACTATCTATGATTCCACCCTTGAAGATGTGCGAGGTTAATCAGATGACAATAATCTTCCTCCTCTAATGTTGCTTTAATTACTTAAGTTTCTATCATATTAGAACCATTGTTTTAATGTTTTTAAAACTTAATCCTTACACATGAACTTGTAAGTGTTCCTTTTTACCACTCGCTCTTTTATTATAAGGACTGTACTAATTACTTTTTATTAATACAAAATTAAATAAAAAATATTAAAATATATATATTTTATCCCCAGATTATCAATATAGAATTTAATCCTAAACCCAAAATAATTAAATCACCAATAATTACAACTCCCCAATTTAAACACAAACCATTCATATTTCATCAAACCAGATCACTTGATAATCTAAGAATTATCAAGAAAATGCATTGCATGATCATCGTAAGGGCAGATAGATAACACGTCATAGCATCAAAATGGGCTATGTCTTTTACTGTAATGTAATATAAGATGATTTAAATGAATACATGTTTTGAATTTTTTCTCATAGGAGTGTTCAATTTCACTTCGGGATTTTCTATTGGGTGCTTGGAGTGCATTGGGCTACGTTGGGTGTGGATGTCGGTGCATTTTCTCTGAGAAAATGGCTCTGCTTTACTATGTGTATGCCAACAACACTGTTTTCAAAGGAATCTACACCACCCCACACACCATGGATTTTTGTTGTTTGTGTTTACCAAGGAAAAGTGTGCACATTTTTCTGATTCTTTATCAATTAAGAATTTAATTTTTACTTGTACAATCTGCTTCTCTCTAGCAGTTAATCAAACAACATCTCATTTTCATTCTCTTTCTAAACAAAGCCAAGGAGCGCACATGCATAGATAAAGAGAGCAACATTACTTGTATATAAATTGGCAACATCTAACGAGACTTTAAATTGAACATTTTCAATGTAGGGATGAGCTGGAAATATAGAAGATTCATGTGAAGTTATTATAAAATTGAAAGGATTCTCAGAGTTGATGCAGTGTGACAATAAAAGTGATAAATAGCATGTAGAGAAAACACAGAAATCTAACAGAAAACAAACAACTCCAAACTCAAAAATCTACTTCTTACCTTATTATTGATTATATATTTTGACTTACGTAACCTGGACACCTATTATTTACAAATATGCCCTTTTTTATAATCACACATCAAATATGACCTACATTTCTAGGTTAGTAAGAATTCTTTCTAAAAAAAACTCACATTAAATACTTCAAACCATGACTCACATTTCTAGGTTATAAAAATTTGTTACCACACACCCATATAGCATTTCTTTACAATGTGTCTATCTCAGGCCGTACAATGAGGATTTGCACCAATTAAGTACCTCACTTCACAGAGCCTCTGGCTTAAAAGAGAAGACACAAACCTGCAAGAACACTATCTGTCATGATTGGACAACCTACTATTCTAAACAATGTATACCTCTAACAATAATTTTTTGTTTTTTGGTTTTTCCATTGTACATTTGTAGTCTGGTTCACATGATAGAGCTAAATTTTGTACAAATAGTTGAGTGATAGTTGGGTGGGCCCTTATTTATGAAGATGAGTTTTTAAAAACTTGGGAGTTATGAGGTTTGTTTGTTGATTATTTAAGAATGTCCACAGTCCAGTAGGACAGTGCAGTTTTGTTCTCTTACCAGAGGGCAGAAGATTTATTAAATGATTTTGCAGAACATTCTTTCTACCAAGAAATGGGAATCTGCTATTGCTGCCAACATACACCGAGAAAGGAAATAATAATAAACATTAACCATTATCGCTTTAATACTTTTGTCTTTGAAGAAAGTGTTAAATCAAGATTCCATCTGCAATTTGAAAATAAGTGCAAGTTTCAGACAAGACAAAGAACGACTGTTTTTTATTATGGATACTTCACTGAAAACAATTTGTGCTTAGTGGGAGAGCATATATCGTGAATAATATATGTTGTACTTTTTGAATGAAATAAAGCTTCCATTATCCATTGTCCATATTATTATAGACAATCATTTGGGCAAATTGTGCCCACATATAATAAACTCGAACACAGATTTCCTGAAAACTATTTTCTAATACCAAAACAGTACCTCTAGATTCTCTTTCTAATATTACAGGATTCTGTTTTGCAATAGATGTGTGTGAGCATGGAATCCTCTATACCAGGCTGTAAGATTATATTTGTAATGAGAAATGTAGAATTTATATTTGTAATAATAAATATGCAGTTTACATTATTCTTAATATAAAATAATATTACACACAATAAAAAGGGGCACGCAGATATAAAATTACGCCAGTACTATTTCTTCTTTGTAGTCTATAGTTCTCTATAATTGTAAAAACTAAGTGTAATTTTTAGTTGTTTTAAATAATTGTTGAACTGTAGCTAATCCTTGACGTATTCTACCACATTTAAAATGCTGAGGTATAAGTAGTTTTAATCTTTCTTACTAGAGTTATATGAATTTCAAGACATCTTGTTTATTCTGTATATAATATAGCGGCATAAGGAGTCTTAATTTTTCTTATTAGAATTTTCTCTATATTTTAGGTTTTTTTTGTGTATATGAATTTCAAGGCATTTTTTTAATTCTGTATATTCTTATTTTTATGTTACATGTGTTGGGAATGTGAAGCTCAACACATGTCTGTTCCGCTTCTCATGACTCTTTGTTTGAAGGCTGTATGCAAATGTATAAATGAATGTGTGCAGTCATGCACTGTATTGTATTGTATCAATGATTAATAATAGAGTGATTCCCTATTTGAAAGTAGATGTAGGCAATTGCCAAACCACTATAAAATTGTATCTCTTGTTTTGTTCTTATTTTTCTGTTTTCTCACTTTTAAATTACAACATGTCTATAGAACAAGAAAACTTCCTATGATTAATCAGTTATTAGTGGTAGAATGTTGTTTTAGAAGTTGTTAAATCTTTTAATTTATTGAAATTTGTAGTTGCAGCAACTGATGAGTGATACTCCTTATGTCTGATTGAGTTTGATTCTGCATGCATCAAGGATCTAGATTCGATCTCCATAATTCAATTCTTTATCTTAGATCAAACTCAAATATTGATGTGGGAATCTTGTCATCAGAAAAACTTGATTTCTGGTGGGCTCATTAAGAATCTTTCAACTTTACCAATAGACCACGAGTCCATTGACATATGTTTGATTTTTAAATTACCAAAATTAAATATAATCACAGACCCAAACTCACTGAATTCCAACTAACTACTACTCCTTACTTTAAACACTACACCAATTTTATTATTGTTTTATAAAATAAACTAGATTAATTGATAATCTAAGATTTATGAAGAAAACAAATTGCATGATCATGGTTAGAGCACATAACACGTCATAGCATCAAAATGGGCTATGTGCTCTGACGGTTTTGAATTTAAATGAAATGCATGTTTTGAATTTTTAATGAAATACATGTTTTGAATTTTTCCAAGTTTAAGAGTGTTTCAGTTTTTCTTCATGATATTCTGTGGGCTGCATTGAAATTAGGGCAAACACACCCACTGTGCTTAGAGTGCATTGAGCTACCTTGGGTGTGAAAGTTGGTCTATGCGAACAACACTGTTTTCCAAGGAATCTACGTACCATGGATTTGTGTTGCTTTAGAGTTTATCTAAGCAAAGTGTCTACGTTTTTGTGATTCTTTTTTTTTTAAGTATTAACAATCCAATTTTTCCTTGTACAATTTGGTTGTCTCTAGCAGTTAATCAAACAAGATCTCATTTTCAGTCGCTTTCTAAGCAAAAGCCGGCGAGTCCACATGCATCTTTATTCTTCGAGACAAAGATACCAGACAATACTTGCATATAAATTGGCAATATCTAATGAGACTTTTAAGTCGAAAAATTCCTATGTGGGGATGCATTTGTGTCAACACTAAAGTGAGTCAGATTGATGTTGTTGATGCTGAAGATTCATCCCAAAGAGTTTGGGATGAATTCAGTACCAGGCATTATTTGATGTAGGGTGGGAACCACTGACCCAAGAGTGAGGGGACCTGTTATTCAGATGGTGCCCTATACAGTATCTGATGAACATGTACATTCATTCAGACATTGATTGCATTGACAGGAAAAATATGGTGGAAGCTTTTTATATAAACAGACAGACAGACATAAAAAGGTTGATCTCTTCACATGTGGTTTGATTTCATTCCTCTGGAGGAGTGAAGTTGTTGGGTGGGGCAGTTACAGAGTAAATCATTTGGTACCCAATTGGTTTGATCAGCAACTTTTAAGCACAAGATATTTTATAAAGTCTGCGGACCACCTGCCTTGCACTAACTGTTTATGATCCTCCTACTGACAGGCTGGTAGCACTTGGGAAAAATAGATATCTATGGTCTCTAGGAATAAGTGAAGGGCCCCATTGAAGGACAACTTCATATTATTCAAATGGATTGCAGGGTGGCAGCACTTAAAAGTGTTAATCAGCAATGCAGGAATACCATTTGAGAAGTGGGTATTTGTTGGACTTTTAAACACTTGCAGGATGTTGTTTTTATTCTGGCAAAGCTAATTTCTGTATATAATTATTGGTTTCTGCTTATGTCTTAAATTTGCTTCTCCTTTTTAATGTAAACTAAATTTCTTTACCTGGTCGATCTTTCTGGTCTTATTAGAGAGCTGAGAGAATGCCTAGTTGCAGACTAAGACCATCTTAAAAAGGAAAGACTTGTAACTCATATCAATTGTTGATTTATCAATGGTGTAAGAATATTAATGAAACTTATACAAGCATTTGAAATCAGTGAATGTTTTTTTTATCACTTTGGATCATCATTTTTGTATATCTATAAATTCTATTGTGCAAGTGTAGATTAAGTCTAGTAATTTTGAAAATGCTGAATTCAATTTGCATTGACGTTTTCAGTTAGTTTCTGTATATAAAGTTGTTCTTTTACTTGTTATGTTGCTTGTTGTAAGGATAATTGTTTTCCTTGTGTTTAGTTTGTTTCTGCAAAAAATATGTATTTTTCTTATTGGTTTGTATGTAGTAAGGATAATTACTTTTCTTGTGTTAAAATTATGTAAATATACTAAATCAACAACTAAATAAGAGATCAAGAATAATATTCTCAAACATCCAAAATGTCTTAATGTTCTTAATAAATATACATGTAGTAAATGATAGCTCTAAAATTTTAGGATCTTGGCACGTCTTAATTATGTTCAATAAATTAGGGCTCCACCTTTAAAACACAACATGAAGGGTCATAAATGAAATTCTTTTCCATCTTGAGTTGATACACAATGGTCATGAGGATAGATCAAGTTGGCCCCAAAAATGGAATTTAAATTTTAAAAGTAAATAGGTCTCGTGATTTAGAAATGGATCAAACTAAGGACTAGGATGAATCCCTATAAAATAGCGTTGTTAGAAACTTATAAATTTTAGGTTGTGTGTTTTATCTTAAGCATGTGTACTCTTGTTATTGTATAAAAGTCATTCTAATCTTGAAATAGGTCCAAAATATCAAGGAGACTACATGAGTATACAAAATATATCATTACAAGCGTTATATAAAAAAGACATTTCTAGATGTTAAATATATATTGTGATTAAAATAAAAAAATGATGATTGTGAAGGTAGTAAATTAAGTAGGTTATTTGTTAGATGATATTTCAAGAAGATTTGGTTTCCCCTTTTTAAATATTTACTAAATACAATATAATATCATATAAACTACTACTCAAAAAAAATTTAATGTCCATGTGTTGATTTTTAAAAATTTAAAGAATATTGGAGATGTGGAGTTGTTGAACATTTTGCCAAAATGCTAATAATGATAAACAAAATTTTAAAATTATAACATTGAAGGCTAATGGGGATTTTCCAAATATAAATAGACATTCCTAAAAATGATAGGTTGAGGTAATCCAAAAAATTAAAGTTTAGAAATAATTGAGATGACAAGATATAAAAACAATTCATATATTGATTTTATATACAAATAAGTCATAAGAAGTTTGTAAATAACCAAGGCAAAAAATCAAGAGAGCACTAAAGAAGATGCAATATGACAAGAGACTCCACAATAAGAGCCAAAGGGTACAATATATCAGAATTAACATCTCATTTTTTTGAATGATATTGAAACAAATAATCACCAATGTGGTTTTATTGGTTAAGTCAACATTGACTCCTCTAAATGAATTTCATCTAATTTATGAATGTTCTAGAGACAAAGAGTACACGCTATTAGAATTAGCATCCTATTTTTCAATGAATGACATTGAAATGTTTCAAATAATCACCAACATGGTTTCATTGGTTAAGTCAACATTGACTCTTCTAAATAGAATTTTATGAATCTGAGAATTACAAATGAATAATTTTTTTATTCTACGGTGAACAAACCTTGAAATCTTTACTAGAAGTAACAACTAAATAATGAGAATGTTTAATTGAAGTTTTATTTGAAGTCCATATTAAAGATGCAATAACTATTGTGAAGTGTATTCAATTGAATATATATTGTATTTCATTTTGTACTAATTTAAAAAATATAAATTAAGACACAATTTTGATATAAAAATTGTCTATTTGAAATATGTATCTATATATCTTATTTAACTTTATATTTAATCTATCAAAATAAAATTATTAAACCTATAATATTCATAATATTTCCTAATTTCTAGATAAATCAATAGGTTTGGTAATATAGAAATTGAAGTATTTAAACAAAGAAAATTCTGCTAGCTGACCTAGATGGTTAAGAAATGATATTAAATTTGTTAAGTTGGTTCCTTATATATAATTTGTTCAAGAGTTTCTAGTAGTAGATTTTCAGATGGTAAGTGTTGAAGACTGATAGGAAAGTACAAGTATTTTAGAGAAATTCAAATTATGGTTCTATAAATATAGGTGTTCAAGTGTAGAGAATTTGCTTATATCATATTGAAGATTTTATTAAGGTATATATTTTTATATGGGAATTATAAATCAGAAATAGGTTTTGAAAGAATTCTAAAATCTTTTACATCAAGAGCAATAAACAGCATAAAGACCCTAATCGGCCACAAGCTTCAAAGGGGACAGCCAGGACTTGCAAATACTTTTGACTGGAGCAAAGAAGTGGAAACAGGATTTGAAGGGAACTTAAAATTAGCCCCCAAAAAAGTGAATAAATAGTCAAGACGGTTTGAATCTAAACGGAGCTACATTTACAAGCTAAAATATAAATTTAAATGAAATAAAAGAAGATGTGTATCTAGTAATCCAATTTACATAGAGAAGATTGCAGTTAAATATACCATGAATAAGTTGTAAAATAAAAAAGAAAATAGCAAAGTTCAGTAACAACCACAGTACTGACTTCTCCAATGAGAACACAGGACAGAATATAAGCACTAACTGAAGAAGATGAATCTGGTGAAACAAAAAAACCTGAGCAGAAATCAATACTGCAAAAATGATTTGAATCGCACACTATACAAAGTAGATGGAAAACTCGCACAGTACTTGGCTCATGGGGTTTCTAGTTCATCGAGTTTTTAACTCAAAACTCCTGCATAAACAATATTTTTGTCTTTGAAGGTGGTGTTAAATCAAGATTCCATCTGCAATTTGAAAATAAGTTCAAGGTTTAGACAAGACAAAGAACGAGTACTGTTTTTTATTATGGATACTTCACTGAAAACAATTTGCGTTTAGTGGGAACGCATATATCGTGAATAATATATGTGGTACTTTTTGAATGAAATAAAGCTTCCATAATCCATTGTCCATATTATTATAGACAATCATTTGGGAGAATTATGCACACATATAATAAACTTGTACACAGATTTCCTGAAAACTCTTTTCTAATACCAAAACAGTACCTCTAGATTCTCTTTCTAATATTACAGGATTCTCTTTCTCAATAGATATGTGTGAGCATGGAATCCTCTATACCAGGCTGCAAGATTATATTTGTAATGAGAAATATGGATTTTTTATTTGTAATAATAAATATGCAGTTAACATTATTCTTAATATAAAATAATATTACACATAATAAAAAGGGCATGCAGATATAAAATTACGCCAGTACTATTTCTTCTTTGTAAATCTATAGTTTTCTATAATTGTTAAAACGAAGTTCAATTTTTTAAAAGTTTTTTAAATAATTGTTGAACTGTAGCTAATCCTTGAGGTATAGTACCACATTTAAAATGCTGAAACAAGAGTTTTAATTCTTCTTAATAGAATTTTCTCTATATTTTAAGGTTTTTCTAGCTATAAGGTCTTGCAAGCTTTTATGTAATAAATTTCAAGACATCTTGTTTACTCTTTATGTTCTTATTTCTATGTTACAAGTTTAAAGAACAAGAAAACATCATATAATTAATCAGTTGTTAGAGGTAGAACATTTTTTTGAAGGTTGTTCATTTCTTTTAATTTATTGAAATTTGTAATTGCAGCAATTCATGAGTGATACTTTTCTCATATTTGATTGAATTTGATTCTGTATGTATCAAGGATTCAGATTTGGTCTCCATAACTCTATTTCTTATTTTAGATCAAACTCAAATATATATATTTGATTTTTTTTGGAATCTTGCACTCAGCAAGACTTGATTTCTGGTAGGTTCATTAACAACTTCACCTATAGACCAAAAGTCTATTGATACATGTTTGATTTTCAGTTCACCAAAATAAAATCTAATCATAGACACAAGCTCACTGAATCCCAACTAACTACTACTCCTTAATTTAAAGACTATTCAAATTTTCATTATGTTTTATAGAACAAAACCTAGATTAATTGATAATCTAAAGATTTATCAAGAAAACAAATTGCATGGTCATGGTAAGAACACATAACACGTTATAGCATCAAAATGAGCTATGTGCTTTGACTGTAATGTAGTATGAAAGGTTTTTTTTAACGAAATAGATGTTTTCAATTTTTCCGAGTTTGAGAGTGTTTAAGTTTTTCTTCATGATATTCTATGGGGTGCATTGAAATTAGGGCAAACACACCCAGTGTGCTTAGAGTGCATTGATCTACCTTGGGTGTGGAAATTTGTCTTTGCGAACAACACTGTTTTCCAAGGAATCTACATACTATGGATTTGTGTTGCTTTAGAGTTGTTAGAATAATGTTTATTTACAATGCTGGTAGATGAGCATTTAATGCTCATTCCAGAACTCTCTTAATCCAATAAGAAGACTCCAGATATTCTAGATTATTCCTAACTACCATCATCGTAGCTTTTGTAGAGAACTCTCCAGAATTCTCTCTTCATTCTCAGCGTAGCTTCTATGGAAAATTCCAGAAGTTTTCAACTGGCCTATAAATACAGTTCTCCTCTTCCATTGAGTGTATGTTGAAGCAAGTTTATTGTAATACAATTTATAAGTTTCCAGCTGCTCTGTTCTGCCTAATACTGTGCTCTGTTTCTGCTGTCTTTTCCATTAAATCCTGCTCTGTTTTTCAACTATATTCTGCTCTTTTCACTATAATTTTTTAAATTGTTCATCATGGTATCAGAGCATTTTTAAATTCTGGGCATGTAATGTGGGATTTGTTAGTGTGAAGTTCTAATTTTTTTGCAGGTTGCAAATGGCTGGAGCAGCACTAAGATTTTATTTTGAGGGCAGATTAAAGAATTTCTACATAAATTTGGTGAGAAATTTTCATTTTTTTTTGGTATTGAAGATTTGAAGTGTGTTTCATTCTCATCTAAAAAAGAGAGAATTAAATATAATGGATTCTCTTGGCACTACTTTGCCTACTGTAAAACTGAATGGAAAGAATTATTATGATTGGGTATCCCATATTGAAATTACTCTAACCCTTCAAAATTGCTATGAGATTGTTATTGGCAGTGAACAAAGACCAGCAAATCTAGGAAAGGATCAAGAAAATTGGGATCAAAGAGACAAAAAGGCAGCATCACTAATCAAGCTTACACTTTCAGAAGAAGTTTTTCCAGAAGTTCGTAATGAGAGAAGTGGAGTTAAAGTATGGGAAATTTTGAAGAATCTATACTAGAATTCAGGTGATGTATGGATCTTATCTCTCACTACAGAGTTATATAATATGAAATTGTCAAGCTCACAAGAAGTAGTCCCTCATCTAAGTAAATTGAAGGAAAAGAAAAATGAGCTTTCTTCTCTTGGAAAGGATATAGATGATAGAGATTTTGTGCAAATTATATTACAAAGTCTTCCAGGATCTTATTAGTCATTTATAAGGGGATTAGATACTGCAGACAAATTAACAAGTATTAAATCTGAAGAATTATGTGCTAAGCTAGTTCAAGAGGAGAAAAGACAAATTAAAGAAAGAGAATCATTTAGTGATGAATCTCAGGAAAGAAATTGGAAGAATGAAAATAAAAGTACAGATAATAATAGAAGGAAATGGAAATGTACTTATTGTGGCAAAATGGGTCATAAGGCAAACAAATGTTTCAAAAGGAATAGAGATATAGAAAAGAAGACAAATAAGTTTACAAAGTTTGTTGATTCTAAAAGGAATGCGTTTTGTGTTGCACTTAAAGAAAATAATTCTTTTAAGGATGATTGGGTTATTGACTCTAGTGCTACACAACACATGTCTCATAATAAGGAACAATTTGAATCAATAAGTGAAAGTAGTGCAGAGAAAATATATTTGAGAAATAATAGTACTTTAGAAGTTGAAGGGACTGGAAATGTTAAAGTTGATAATGGAGTGTTTAAAAATGTAAAGTTAGTACCTGAATTAAAATAGAATTGCAAGTCAAGGGTATAAAATAGAATTTTATAATGACAAATGTTTAATCAAGGATGTGAACAACAATTATAAAGTGACTGCAATTGGTAAAATAGAGAATGGATTATATAAATTTCAATAATTTACTTCTAACAATGAAGACGAGAATTTCTGTGCTATTGCCAAATATGATGATATGAGCAGGTTATGGCACGAAAGAATGGGACATATCAACTATCAAAGTCTCAAGCTTATGGAAAAATTACATATGGTGCGTGGGCTTCCAAAAATCTCATCAAGCCATAAGGTATGTGAAGGATGTGCAATGGGAAAGCAACATGTAGAAAGTTTCCCACAAGGTAAATCATGGAGGGCAAGAACTCCTCTATATTTGGTTCATAGTGATGTAATGGGTCCTTTTAGAACACCTTCAATTGGAGGATCAAGGTATGTTCTCACCTTTATAGATGACTATACTAGAAGAATTTGGGTGTATTTTTTACAAAAGAAGGATGGAGTATCTCAAAAGTTTAAAGAGTTTAAAACTATGACTGAAAAACAAAGTGGAAAATATCTAAAAATAATAAGAACGGATAGAGGGACTGAGTACTTAAATAAAACCTTCTTGGATTTTTGTAAAGTGCATGGCATAAAGAAAGAATCAACAGTTTCTTATTCACCCCAACAAAATGTGGTTGCAGAAAGAAAAAATAGAACTATAATAGAAATGGCTAGATGTATGCTTCACTCTAGAAATTTAGAAACTAAATTTTGGGCTGAAGCAGTTCATACTGCCGTATACATCTTGAATAGAACACCTACTAAGGTAGTTTTGAACATAACACCATAAGAGGCATGGAGTGGAAGAAAATCTATAGTATCTCACTTTAGAGTCTTTGGATGTAACGCATATGCTCACATTCCTGATGAAAGAAGAAACAAACTTGAAAGAAAAAGTGAGAAGTGCATAATGGTGGGATATAGTGAGGAGACAAAAGGATATAGGTTATACAATCTTAAAACAAATGAAATTCATATCAAACGGAATGTATGGTTTGATGAAGATATTAAAAGTAATAATCCTCCTACATTATCTTACTTTCCAATCTTGTTTAAAGAAGATAAGACTACTTCTACTAATGATCAAAATCAAGGAATGCAATCTTGTGTAGGAGGAGAAGGGACACAAGTTGAAGAATCAAGTGAAAGTGATGAAGAAAATACGCGAAAAACTAGAAGTATTCAAGAAATTTATCAAGAAGGTCCTAGAAATGTTTGCTAACTATGCTCTCATGGCTAAGGTGATGCAGGTTGACACTTTGAGCACATATGAAGAAGCAAAAGGAAAAGATGAATGGGAAGTAGCTATGCAAGAAGAGTACAACTCTTTGATGAAAAATAGAACATGGGAATTGACAACACTTCCAGAAGGAAAAAATGTGGTTGGTTGCAAGTGGACCTATAGAACAAAGTTCACATCAGATGGAGCTATTGAAAAACAAAAAGCAAGGTTAGTGGCTAAAGGTTTCTCACAAATAGAAGGTATTGACTATACTGAAACCTTTGCTCCAGTTGCTAAAATGACTTCCATTCGTACAATAGTTGCTTTAGCTGCAAAGTTTGGTTGGAAAATTTTTCAAATGGATGAAAAAAGTGCATTTTTACATGGTGATTTAAAAGATGAAATTTACATGCAACAACCACCAGGATTTGTTAAAATTGGTGAAGAAAATTTGGTGTGTATACTAAAAAAATCATTATATGGTCTTAAACAAGCACCAAGGGCATGGTACTCCAAAATAAATAAGTACTTCATAGATGCAAGATTCAAAAGAAGTAAAGCTGATCCAGATGTGTATGTGAAATATAGTGATGATAAAGTTATTATTATTGTATTATATATGGACGATTTGGTCATTACAGGAGATCACACACATAATATTGAAATAACTAAGGATCAACTCAAACAAGCTTTTGAAATAACTAATTTAGGGTTGATGCATTATTTCTTAGGCATACAAGTTTGGCAAGAAGAAGGAAGGATCATGCTTTCTCAAACTAAATATGCTCTTGATGTATTGGAAAAATTTAAAATAAGTAATTGTAAATCATCTAATACACCATGTGAAGTAGGACTAAAATTGAGTGCTAACTCTACTCAAAAGAAGGTGGATGGAAAGTTGTATAGACAACTTGTAGGAAATCTATTATATCTAACTATAACTAGACCAAATATTGCATATGCAGTTGGTATTGTATCCAGGTACATGGCAGATCCACACATTGAACATTGGAAAGCAGCCAAAAGAATATTAAAATATATTAAGGGTACTTATCAGCTTGGCATTGAGTAAAAGTATGGAGGAGAGCCTACTTTAGTTGGATATACAGATTCTGATTATGCAGGTGATATTGATGATAGAAAATCAACTTCAGGGTACATCTTTCATCTTGGATCAGGACCAATCTCTTGGAGCAGCAAGAAGCAATCAACAGTATCACTCTCATCTACAGAGGCTGAATATATCAGATCATCAAAAGCATCTCAAGAAGCATTGTGGTTTAGAAGACTACTTGCATAAATCCACCATCCACAAGATGCTCCTACAATAATATTTTGTGACAATCAAAGCACTATTAAGCTAGCAAAAAATTCAGTATATCATGCCAGGTCCAAGCATATAGAAGTGCATCATCATTTTGTTCATGACTTAATTGAAAGACAAGAGGTAGAACTACAATTTTGTGGAACAGAAGATCAAGTAACTGACATATTTACAAAAGCATTATCTATTGTAAAATTTGTCAAATTCAGAAATTTGTTACAACTCAAGGAAGTACCTACTCTCTCCAAATAAACATTATGGGGGACTGTTAGAATAATGTTCATTTACAATGCTGGTAGCTGAGCATTTAATGCTCATTCCAGAACTCTCTTAATCCAATAAGAAGACTCCAGATATTCTAGATTATTCCTAACTACCATCATCGTAGCTTTTGTAGAGAACTCTCCAGAATTCTCTCTTCATTCTCAGCGTAGCTTCTATGGAAAATTCCATAAGTTTTCAACTGGCCTATAAATACAGTTCTCCTCTTCCATTGAGTGTATGTTGAAGCAAGTTTATTGTAATACAATTTATAAGTTTCCAGCTACTCTGTTCTGCCTAATACTGTGCTCTATTCCTGCTGTCTTTTCCATTAAATCCTTCTCTATTTTTCAACTATATTCTGCTCTTTTCACTATAATTTTTTAAATTGTTCATCAAGAGTTTACCTAAGCAAAGTGTCCACACTCTTTTTTTCATTCTTCGTTTCTTCAAGTAATAAGAATCCAAATTTTCCTTGTACAATTTGGTTCTTTCTAGTAGTTAATCAAACAATATCTCATTTTCATTCTCTTTCTAAACAAAAGCCAATGAGCCCACATGCATACTTTATTCATCAGGACAAAGATAGAAGACAATACTTACATATGATAGCAGACATTACTTACATATAAATTGGCAATATGTAATGAGACTTTAAGTTGAAAAATTCCTATGTGGGGATGCATTCGTGTCAACACTAAAGTGAGTCAGATTGATGGTGTTATGGATGTTGAAGGTTCATCACAAATAGTCTGGGATGGTATAAGTGAGTCAGATTGATGGTGTTATGGATGCTGAAGGTTCATCACAAATAGTTTGGGATGGATCAATACCAGCCATTATTTGATGGAGGGTGGGAACCACTGACCCAAGAGTGAGGGGACCTGTTATTCAGATAGTGCCGTATATAGTGTTGTGAAGTTTTCACACCATCCTACAATTTTGGGGATCCTCTTATTTTAATTTGTTCACAATTTTCTCAGATCAAAGGTAGAAGGTAAAATGTGGAGCGATTTTGAAAAGTTGAGAAATAAGGTTCAAGAGGATGAATGGTGGATTCAAAACGATGAAGGCTGAGTTTCATCAAGTTTGTAACTTGATTTCCCAAAATGTAATAATTATGCTTATAATCCAAATTAAAGATATGGATTGGACAATTCCATTTATGAGCAATCTTGGTTCAATTTTAAGCAAAATTTGGATTTTCGGACTTAGACATTTTTTTGGGAAATTTGGCAAAATTTTGTAAATTGTGAAAATTGAAAAAATCAAATTGAGCAGTTTAATCAAGTGATTTTGACTAAACAATTTTGAAAAATATAAATTTTAAGTGTCAAAATTGCAATTTTCATGAAAACCTTCGCAAGTGGACATGGAAACCTTTGCCAGTTGGCATGAAAACCTTAGCAAGTGGGCATGAAAACCTTTGCAAGTTGGGAAACAAATCTTTATGATGGAGAGACCAACTTGACAATTTGGTAATTTCAATGGCAAAATCCTTATGCTTGGTAAATTTTCCTTTCAAAATGGCACATTAAATGTTTTATTTCAAAATTTGGGCTGGATTTTATATTTAATTTTCCAAGGAAAAATTAATGCCAATTTATAAAAATCAATCAATACCATTTTAAAATTCCAAAACAAATCAATGCCAATTTGTAATTTAAAATTTCAATGCAAAATTGATGCCAATTTGTAATTTTAAAAAAATTAAAAAAATCTAAGAGGCCATGATCTTCCATTTAAAATTCAATGCCAAGGTGAAATTCAAAATTAATTTGGGGGCCCCTTTGTGTGCTAAATTCGATGTATTTTAAGGCTTAATTGGTGTGAAATTCAAGGCAAGTTATTGGGTCCACAATTGGGAGAGTTTAAAACTTATTTAGTGGCCTACATGATCTTTTTAAAAAATTTTAATTTTGAGGCCTACATCAATTTCAGATTTGGCTAATTTAAATCCATAATTTTGTTAAAATCGATGCAATTTTGGGGCCCATGTTTACATGTTTCAATTGAGAGAGAATTTAAATTTCAAGGAAATTTAATTATTATAATTTTGGCCCAAATTCCAATCAATCCAATTTAATCAAGGGGCTGGAATTAATTAAGGTGAATTTAATCTAAGGGGATATGATTTAATTTTATTTCTTTTTCCCCCATGCAAGTTATCCATTGTGGGCAATTATATGGGTATTTAAAGAGGCATTTGTGCATCATTTCTCATTGTTTCCAAGAGAAAATTTTATGATTATAAATTCTGGAAATGCATTTCCAGCCATGAGCGATTTTGTTGGCCATTTTCATACAATTTTCTCAAGTTTGAAGGCTTCTAGAGGTGGTAAATTGGTCTTGGGGTTTGAAGACATCGTCTTGGCATTCATTTTCACATACCTTTTGAGCAATTCTCATCTTCTTTGTGCCTAGAAAATCAAAGATTTAAGCAAATCCGAATTTGGAGTTGTGCATTGCAATCTCGACATCATTTATCCAGCTCCTAGGACATCAAGTTACATCCATTGGACATTTTTTTTTTGCCTAGATCATGTGGATAAGTTCATGTTTTTGTGATTTGGCAAGTTAGTTGAATGAAATGCAATGATAATCCTAACTCAATTAGCTTGATCAAATGTTATTTTCAAAGTTTTATTGACAATACCTTATCAAATGTAATGGAGTGACTTGTTTCTTTTCCATTTTTAGGTTGGCAGGGGAGTTCTTGCAACTTGGTGAGGTCCCTCTCGTAACTTGGTAGAATTGACAGGAAGGAGGATGTAAGGTTCAAGTTCAAGTCTCTCAAGTGGCAAGGGAGTTCACACCAAGCTTAAGGCAACATCAAGGGAAAGTTCAAGATTCAAGTACATGAAGGCTTCACCATTTCAAGATCAAGACATCAAATGTACAAGTACAATAAAGCAAGTTCAAGACATGGGAATGAGAAAATTCCTAAGGACTCAAGTTGTTAGGGGTGTTCCTGCAAGTTGGTGGGCATGTTCTTGCAAGTTGGTAGGGGTGTTCATGGAAAGAGATGGAAAAGGTTGATCATCTAAAGGATATCTTCCTTTCATCAAAGGATCAAATAACAGGATAAGGATGATGGGGTGGCAGTTGGTTGTCTCCTCCAATCAAAATATTCCTCTTTCAAGCATGTGCAATCATATCATGCCAAGTGTCCTATGTTCTCATTGGTTGAAAAAATTATTGTAATTTTCTTATTGGCCCACAAGTTTGGTGCCCTCATGTAATTGGTTGTAATTATGGCAACCCTAATTAGGGTTTGTGGGATGTAATCTGGGCCCTTGATTTTAAGTTTTTACCTCTTAATCTTGGCCATTCATTGTACTTGAGCCTCTATATAAGGCCATTTGCTCTCATTTGTAAGTGTTGGAAGATTGAAGAAAATTGTTGCTTAAGTAACGTCAAAATTGCTCTTCTTATCATTGTTGTATTTTGCATGGTGATTGAGTTGGAACACTTGGTGTTATTGCATGGTTTCTACTTCCACAATTAAAATAGGATTCCATTCCAAAGTTGTTAAAGTAAGAGTAAAAGTAGATAGATTGTGTGGTGATATTGGTGGATGTTTGATTGGTTGACTCTATAAAACTAGGCCACTAGCTCCTATGCAAGGGTACCTTGTGTGGTAAACTAGTAGTTGTGCTTAAGTTCAATTGGCATTGGATCCTTGATTTGTACTCTAAGCTGGATTGAGGGAAGGTGTTGATATGAAAACCATTTGAGATCCTTTGAATCTTTGCACTAGGTGGAGTTGAAGTTGCAGACAAGCTTCCATTTGGTAGGAGTCCTAGTCCATCCATTAGTCTTCCCATCTATAGTTAAAAGTAGAAGTAGTCTAGATAGTAGGAGTTGAAGAGAAAACTTGAAAGTGATATAAATCACGGTTATATTTGTTATTGCACATTGTGAAGCCAAATCTTTAGAAGTGCAAGTAAGTTGGCATCTTTGAATGAAACACGTAAGCTCACCTAAGTGATTAACCAACAAATCACATCATTTCAACTGAGTTAGATATCCACAGGTGTAAAGAACCTTGGAGTCATTTCATGATCTTCATTGCAAAGCTTAGCATGGGAGATGACTTTATTCAAGAGAGGGTTTAATCCTCTATGTTTCTTGAAGCATTGAGTGTTTTGTCTTGCATGTTGTGTAAGTGGAACAAAACTTGCATCAACATAAATTGGCACTCTAGAAGGAGGGCGATTGTATTGTTTTCTCAAGAGGTTGTTAATAATTAAACATGGTGAAGAATGGGGCTTTCTCAGCCACGACAGCCTAAGGGCCGTCTCATTGGGAAGTGCAATATTTTTAAGTTTTTAAAATAATTGTTGAACTAAATCTAATCCTTGAGGTATTGTACCACATTTAAAATGCTTAACATAGTGGCATGAGGAGTTTTAATTCTTCTTGATAGAATTTTCTCTATATTTTAAGGTTTTTCTAGCTATAAGGTCTTGTAAGCTTTTGTGTAATAAATTTTAAGGCATCTTGTTTATTCTGTATGTTCCTATTTCTATGTTACAAGTTTAAAGAACAAGAAAACATTGTATAATTAATCAGTTCTTTGAGGTAGAACATTGTTTTGAAGGTTGTTAATCTCTTTTAATTTATTGAAATTTGTAATTGCATAATTCATGAATGATACTTTTCTCATATTTGATTGAATTTGATTCTGTATGTATCAAGGATTCAGATTTGTTCTCCATAACTCCATTTCTTATCTTAGATCAAACTCAAATATATGTATTTGATTTTTTTGGGAACCTTGCACTCAACAAGACTTGATTTCAAGTGGGTTCATTAAGAACCTTTCAACTTCACCAATAGACCAAAAGTCCATTGATACATGTTTGATTTTTAGATCACCAAAATAAAATTTAATCATAGACACAAACTCACTGAATCCCAACTAACTACTCATCCTTAATTTAAAGACTATTCAAATTTTCATTATGTTTCATAGATCAAAACCTAGATTAATTGATAATCTAAGATTTATCAAGAAAACAAATTGCATGGTCATGGTAAGAGCACATAACACATTATAGCATCAAAATGGGCTATGTGCTTTGATTGTAATGTAGTATGAAAGGGTTTTTTTAATGAAATAGGTGTTTTCAATTTTTCCACGTTTGAATCTTAAATATTATGTTACACTAATATTTGACGGCGAAAATGTGAAGTTCTCAAGGATTGCGAAGGCAGAAGTTTAGACAAACAAACCTAGGGCAAGTTACTTGGACAAGGAAAAATGTGGAGTCTGTAGGGAAGGGAGACTCATCCCTAGCTGCAAAAACGTGCCCCATTAATGAATCAGAAGTACAGGAAAAGTTTTTTGGATACTGTTTTAACTGCTATCTCTATGGGCATAAATCAAATGAATGCAGGAAACCAGATTTGTGTTCTGGCAGGCCTTCATATGATCATCTAAAAGGTTTCATTAAAAAGCTCAGAAGGAGAAAAGCTTATATGAAGCTAAGATTGATGGAAGTATCTTGAATGTTGGTAACAAGGGTTTCGGGGCAAAGGAATCATGTTTTTATCCAGAGGCTTTGACCCTCAGTAGAAATTTGGATAGAAACAAGATTTCGGCTCCAAAAATCTTCACTGTGCAAACCCTAGATCGACAAATAGAATTTTTTTCAAGAACAAAGTATGCATTGATGAACAACGCTTTCCCCGGGACCGCCAAGGCCCTGAAATCCAGGATATCTCCGATGAAAAACTCCTATGAACCCCATCCTACATTGGGGGAAGGTGGATTGAAAGTGGCTTAGGTGTCTCTCGGGGATGCGAAGGCAAACAAGGCCGAATGGAAAATGGTAAAAAGAAGGAATTTGGTAAGATCTCTTCCAGCAAAATACTGTGCCAATAAAATTTTGTTAAAAAACTCTTTTGAATTGCTGAATAAAGATCAAAACCCTCTTAAATTTGGCTTATATTCGCCCCCACATAAAAGGAATGGGGTTTTGGAAGGGAAGGACTTCTCAAGGGAAAAGCCACATCCGGATTGTGACCAGTCACAACCAGATGCGGAAAAATTTCCCCTTTCCCTTGGCAAAACCCTAGGTCCTCCATCGGGGAAATCAACTAAGCTGGATAAAGTTTTGGTATCTAATTCTGAGATACATCTGGTAAATAGTATAGAAGATGGTATTAAGCATGAGCACGATTTTATTCATAAGGCAACTACGGCCTACTCCCCCCCACATCGAAGAAGGAATGGTAAGAAACATTTGCAAAAGTTACTCTCAAATACAGGTAAATCTAACAGTGATATAAATCCATCTTTGATTAGGCAATCCAAGGTAATCTACTCACCTCATCATAGGCGTAGTTGTAATTACTATAAGGATCAATCCATAGTAAGTGGAAATTTTGGACAGAGGTACTATATGATATCTTTAGATAATAAATGTATTTTGCAAAAACAAAGGTCTTGTGCAGAAACAGGTGTTATTTGTAGGTGGAATGGAGTAGGGGCATCCATCCTCGACATTGCAGATGGGTTGTTACTCCAATTACCCAGAATGGTAAGTATAGCAATCCTTATTGATAAGTTCATATTTATAGATTGTAAATGAATTAAACTTAAAAGTAATATTATGAAAGAAGGTTATGTTAAGTTTAGACAAGTTTCCTTTTCTATTTTTAATTGGGCTCCCCTCTTCAACCCAATTAATCTTGGAGATTTCAAGGTTGAAAAAGTGAACACTCTTAGAAACCTACCTCTGGAACTATCTAGTCCAGAAATTGTTAGCATAATAGGCAATAGGATTGGAAACTTCATAAGAACAGTTGAAAACAAACATAATCAAATAGAGAAAACCATTATTGTTAAGATGAACTATCATCAAAAATCTGTCCCCCCTATGCATTTATGTTTTAATTCCAATTCTGTAATTATCAATCCAATTATTATGGAAGAATACATTGAAACCTATTATGAAGTTAGTAAGAATGTTTCAGGAGCACACCTGGATAATGAAGGCACCTCTCCTTGCACTCATAATGGCTTGAATGTGGAGGTAAACTTCCATAATGATAAAGGGGGTTTCTTTCTTTTGAACACAGGGGAGAAGAGTCCAGATGGACCCTCTCCTCCCCAAGATGCTTACAACCTCCCAAAGCTTACCACAAAAAGCATTTTTAATACAGATGTTTCCTCTCAAATGGAAAATTGGGAAGCATCACCTAAAAGAAACAAACGGTCTCCAGTCCCTAAATTTGTACCTAAAAAGGATAATCAGATCAATAACAATCATGCCAGTCTTAATACGGAAAGCATGGCCAATCATGCAAAATTAGTCAAGAATAATGAACATTGTTATCATAATGAGGAAAATACTAAAATTAATGCCAATATCACACAGACTCTGGATGTATCTGTGAATGACCACCAAAAGAATCAGAATGTGAAATCAGTTAAATTATTAATATCAGACAAAGAAGATATAGAAGATAAATGCAATCAGGAAGTTAAGATAATTACTGATTATTTAGGAGAAACATTAACAAATGAGCTAATGGATATGTTTATGGATGAAATCTGTGACATAGAAGAACTAATGCTTCAAAAAGAACTTTTTGATAAGAAAGATTAAGAATTGTAGAAAAAATGAAAAAGAAAAAGAGGAATCAATGATGATACAACAAAAAGTTATTGAACCAACCTTCTCAATCCCCATAGAAATGGAAGTCCTTAACAATGATTCTCCTGGTAATTTAGATAATATTATAGAAGCATTTGGTCTAGACATCATAGATCAAGAAGATGCCCTCCTTAATCTTAAAGAAGATCATATGAATACAATTCAAACTGATATTTTAGAGAAATATCCATTCAGCAATGAGGTCTTAGAGCTTAATAAAGATGTTGTTAAGGGCTTATTTGGTATAACAAATGAGGATAGAGAATTAGGAATTGCAATGAACAAGGAAGGGTTAAGCGGCCCTAATAGTATTAAGACTAAAAAGAAAAGAGGCAGAAAATCCGCTAATGAATTAAGGACCATAGCTGGCAATGCGGGCAATCAACAAAAACTTGCTAATATTTTGAACATTGGGAAGGGGAAGTGCCTTCCCAAGGAACAATGAAAGTTACTTCATGGAATGTTAGGGGCTTAAACGCCCCTAACAAACAAAGACTTATAGAAAGATACCTTAGAAATTTTGAATCCGAAGTTATTATAGTACAAGAAACTAAAGTTAGTAAGGAGGAAACTGTCAAATTCAATAGTAAACTAGGTATATGGAAATCTGAATTTGTAATATCTAAAGGAGCTTCAGGAGGTCTAGTTGTTCTATGGGATCCTCAGAAAGTATCAGCCCAATTAGTGTCTAAAAACAACAATTGGATGGTATTGAGGATCAACAGCCTCAAGTCTAACTTAAAATTTAAAATAATCAATGTTTATGGACTTGTGCAGAATGAAGAAAAAAGGAAAGTTTGGTAGGAAATACAACACTTTCTTAAATCTAATAAAGAAGAATTACATATTCTAGGAGGAGATTTTAATGCCATATTAGATATCAAAGAAAAATATGGAGGATCTCATTATATTTCACAAGCTCAGAAAGACTTCAATCAATGGGTTATGGAAAATCAGCTAATAAATATAAACACTAACAATGGTGTATTTACTTGGAACAATAGAAGATCAGGCTTCAGTCATATAGCAGAAAAATTAGATAGATTTCTGATTAACGGAGACTTGGAAAAGTGCAATCATTTATTTAGTGCTAAAATCCTTCCAAAAGCAGGATCAGACCATTACCCAATTAGGTTATCTATAACAGAAAGCTGCAAGCTAGCAAGGAATCCTTTTAAATTCGAATTCATGTGGTTCCAAGATCAGGAATTTATTAGTCTCCTGGAACAATGGTGGAATCAAATTTTGATAGAAGGGTCTAGAATGTACTGTTTGGTGGCTAAACTTAAAATTATTAAAAACAAAGTCTTAGAGTGGAATAAAAATAAATTTAATAATATTTTTGAAGACAAAATTCAAATTGAAAAAGAATTAGAAGATCTCAACAATCTAGTAATAGCACAAGGTATGAATGAATCTAGATACCTAAAAGAAAAAGAGCTTATGTCTAAACATGATGCGATTCTACTAAAAGAAGAAATTTTATGGAAACAAAAATCTAGAGAGTCATGGCTAAGAGGAGACAACAACACAAATTTTTTTCATAAATCCACCAACTTAAAAAGAAATATAAATAGAATTACAAAAATTAAAGATGAAAAGGGACAACTCTTAGAGGACCCAAGTCACATTTCAGCACTCTTCACATAATTTTACCACTCCCTTCTAAATAATACAGAAGCTATTAACCTCAAAGCACAAAATGAAATGTTAAAAGCTATCCCAAAATTAATCTCAGATACTAACAACAAGATGATGAATAGCAAATTCACTATGGAAGAAGTCAAAAAAACTATTTTTCAACTTCATCCAGATAAAGCACCTAGTCTGGATGGTTTCTAGGCAGGTTTTTTTTCAAAAATGTTGGCACTTTATGGGAACTGAGATTTGGCAAGCAGTAGAGGCTACAAGAAACTCCGGCTCTATACTAACGGAAATAAATAATACCTTCTTTACACTCATTCCCAAAAAAAATGAATGTATGGAGCCAAGGGACTTTCGACCTGTATCTCTCTGTAACACTATCTACAAGATTTTATCAAAATGTTTGGCTAATAGACTCAAAACTCTTCTCCCCATTATCATCTCAGAAAAGCAGACAGGTTTCATAGCCAATCGATCAATCCTAGATTGTATTATTATAGCCCAAGAATTGGTTCACACTGCCCAATTAACTAAGGAACTGAGTATGCTTATTAAAATCAACATTCAAAAAGCATATGACAAAGTAGATTGGAGATTCCTATGCAAATGCTTGGAAGCCTTTGGCTTTTCCAAACAATGGATTAACCTCATTTACAATTGCATATCTTCTCCAAAAATCTCCATTCTTATCAATGGAACCCCGGAAGGTTTTTTTGGCATCACTAGAGGCATCAGACAAGGAGATCCTTTATCTCCTTTCCTTTATGTTATTATGGTAGAAGCTTTAGGTAGAGCTATAACTAAGAAACAATTAGAAGGTAAAATCACAGGTCTTAAAGCAGTAGAAAATATCCCAAATATAACTCATCAACAATTTGCTGATGACATGATTCTTCCTGGATATGCTAGCTATCAAGAAGCCAAAGCCTATAAAGATATCCTAAACTTATATATGAAGGCCTCTGGCCAACAAGTTAATCCTAAAAGTTCTGAGATTTACTTTATCAATACCACTTCAATTATGGAAAAGGAAATTTGTAACATTCTCAGGTATAATCCAAGCAAATTCCCCTCTAAGTATTTGGGTATAGACCTAGATAAAGGTACACTTACTTCTAAACTTTGGCAACAAGTGCTCACAAAGGTCCAAAACAAAAAAGGGTCATGGAAAGGAAGATGGCTTACAAAAGCAGGGAGAACCACGATGATTAAATCAATATTGACGGCCATCCCTACGTACCACATGTCAATTCTTCCCTTCCCAGTCAACATCAAGAATAAATTAGTTAAAATCCTTAGAGATTTTTACTGGCAAGGCCCAGCAGAAGATAAAAAATTAGCTCTCATTAAATGGGATAATCTATGTAAACCTATCTAAGAGAGGTCTGGGAATAAAAAATCTTTTATGGCAGAACAAAGCATTAGGGGCTAAACTTTTATGGAAATTATATAAGGAATCAAAAAGTAAATGGGCTTCAATCTTATTACACAAGTATATCCCTAATGCAGACCCTATTAATATCTTTAAGGCGTATTCTCATGTTAAGGGCTCCCGTATTTGGAATTTTATAAAAGATTCTAGAGAGATCATCAACAAAGTTCTTACTTGGGATGTGGGTAAAGGGGATAAGGCTCTGTTTTGGGATGACTCCTAGGCTGGTCTTTCCCCTCTTAATAAGATGGGTTTCACGCACAACTTTATTAAAGAATGTAAAGAAACAATAGGCCTCTATTTAAAAGATTACATTTGTATCAAAGATGGAACTACTTGGGTTTCAGTTGATGGGAATACCTCAATTAATCAAGAAAGATAGAAACTTTTGGATATCCTCAAGGATAGGGAAATCTCAAGCACTAACAGAGCAGACAATCTAATTTGGGTAGGCTCGAATAATGGAGAATATTCAGTAAAAGATGGGTATAAAGCCATAGTTCTTGAACAAAACATGGAAAATCTAGATATTCCCCTGAATTTATGCTAGAACAAAGCATGCCTCCCTAACGCTGGTATGTTTCTTTGGGCAACTCTACAAAATAAAATCTTAACGTCAGACAGGCTCAGATTGTTGGGGTTCGAAGGATCATCTAGATGCCCATTATGTGAGAATCATATAGAGGATGTTAATCACCTACTTCTTAATTGTTCCTATAGCCAAAACTGTTGGCAATGGTTACAACAGTGTCTGGATTGGAAATCTGCACTTCCATCCGAATTGTTAGGACATCTTAAAGTGTGGCCAGCTCTTTTCAAGGATAATTTATATAAAGATATATGGACAATCTCACCGTCTATTCTAGTTTGGGAAGTATGGAAGGAACATAATAGAAGGATTTTTACAAATAAAAAATTAGAATGGAAGACTATCATTAATAAAATAGAATCATCTATCACCAAAATTATATATAGTAAATTACGAGAACAAATAAGCTATGAGGAATCCTTTAAAAATTGGGATAACAAGATTAGATTAAAATGGCCTAAATTAGACATCCCGCCATTATATGGTAAAGGAGGCCTTAAAACAAAAATGAACAGATCTACATGTAAATGGACACCTCCTAAGGAGGGCTAGTATAAATTAAATTTTGATGGGGCATCGAGAGGCAACCCCGGAATAGCAAGTATAGGAGGGATTATCAGAAATTGGAAAGAAGAAACTATCACTAAATTTGTCCATCCCATTAAACCTACAACAAACAACATGGCACAATGTAAAGCAGCCCTCAAAGGCCTTAAAATTTGTAAGAAACTCAAAATTTCAAAAGTAATCATTGAGGGGGACTCACAAATAATTATTAATGCTATAAGAACTAAAAAGACACCAAACTGGACACTTAACTCAAAAATCAGAGAAATCAATCAAATCTTGGATACCATACCCAAGTACGAAGTCAAACATACGTATAGGGAAGGTAATACAGAAGCAGATAAGTTAGCAAATCTAGGAGCTAATGGAGTTTCATTAATGGGTTAGTAAATTAGATTGAGTAGAATGATAAATTCTCTTAACCAGTTAAGTAGGCTTGCAATTATATTTCATGATATTCGTTCTTTCATTTAGCTTTAATAAAAAAGATCTTAGCTTTAGATGCTTTCCTCTTTTGCAACCAGGGTGAATCTATCCTAATGAAGAAACAAAGGTATTCACAAGGCTATTATTTAAAAGGCATACTCAACAAGTAATATGAATATGGGTTCTTTCTTAGTATCCCATCCTACACTATATATACAAAATAGGAAACAGTTTCTTATCATTTTGGTTGAAGAGATACTCTGTGTAGGCTATGGATATCAACATAGCTAGATTTTACTTAGAAATCTTTAGGTCTCATTGAAAAAGATTCCCTTGTTTATTGTATGGAATGCTAATACTCAATGATATTTATGCCAAGGAAATCCTAAGTATTAATGTAGATTAGCCTTTAGATATAGGTTTTGAGGGGTATCTAATGTTCCCTCTTACTATATCTGTTATTGTATATGCTCACTCCCCCTCTTCATTTTTACAAATCAAAATGAAAAGGGGAAGTTAGCATATTCTCAGCATATTCATAGTCTATTGAGATATAGTAGTCTTTTATTTTATTTCATCATTTACTGAGCAATCTGGTTTACTAAATGAATATGTGCTCTAACACTTAAATGTCTAGTCTTCAAGGAAATGTTTATGAAGAATATAAATCTTTATAGGGTTTCAGGTTTTGAAACATTTGAAGTAATAATTTATCAAAGAAGGAAAGTTCTTTATCCTCTTTTGGTAGCATGAATGTATCTAAGCTAAATCATCAATTATTAGTGTATTTCTAATAGGAGTAGAGGGTAATGCCTTGAGTAGTTAGATATATAGAATTTTTTAATTTGTACAATTCTAATTAGAATGGTATGTCAATGTTTATACTAATACTAAGAATGCATATCTCTTATTTTGGATTTCTAACAATGCAAATATAGGATTAATTTAAGCATGTGTAGATGTTTCCCCTATACTATCATACAAATGATAGTACTCGTAAATGCCCACTTCCTGGGGATAGGTAAGACTCCAATTATTATGTCTTGTTTAAATATCTTATTGATCGTTAACTAGATGGTTGGAAGAAATTTGTTTTTCTTTGCAGGAATAGGAAAATAAAAGGATACAGACATCGTTTGGTGTTAATTAAAAAAATATTTTTGGAAGACCTTTCCTAACAAGATCATTAGGACTGGCACTCATAGTCTATTTACCTTTTTATACTAGTTTTACTATGTAATTGTAAATTTTAATGTTACAAACAGCTTTTGAAAAATCTCGATAAATTATCGAGTCGTGGGTATGCCCATGGTTATTATGTATTAGAATCCGGACTTATGTCTTAAGCACGGCTGGAGGTTTTCTTGACCCCGCTCTTTCCTACCAGCACCTGCACTGAGCAGGGTTCATATGTAATTTTTTTTTAAAATATTAATAAAATAATAGGCTTCAGCCTTTTACCGAGCAAAATTTTTTTTTTTTCCAAGTTTGAAAGTGTTTCAGTTTTTCTTCATGATATTCTATGGGGTGCATTGAAATTAGGGCAAACACACCGAGTGTGCTTAGAGTGCACTGATCTACCTTGGGTGTGGAAATTTGTCTTTGCGAACAACACTGTTTTCCAAGGAATCTACATACCATGGATTTGTGTTGCTTTAGAGTTTACCTAAGCAAAGTGTCCACATTTTTTTTTCATTCTTCGTTTCTTCAAGTAATAAGAATCCAAATTCTCCTTGTACAATTTGGTTCTTTCTAGCATTTAATCAAACAATATCTCATTTTCATTCTCTTTCTAAACAAAAGCCAATGAACCCACATGCATACTTTATTCATCAGACAAAGATAGCAGACAATACTTACATATAAATTGGCAATATGTAATGAGACTTTAAGTTGAAAAATTCCTATGCGGGGATGCATTTGTGTCAACACTAAAGTGAGTCAGATTGATGGTGTTGTGGATGCTGAAGATTCATCACAAATAGTTTGGGATGGATCAATACCAGCCATTATTTGATGGAGGGTGGGAACCACTGCCCCAAGAGTGAGGGGACCTGTTATTCAGATAGTGCCCTATACAGTATCTGATGAACATGTACATTCATCCAGACATTGATTGCATTGACAGGAAAAATATGGTGGAAGCTTTTTATATAAACAGACAAACTTAAAAAAGTTGATCACTTCACATGTGGTTTGATTTTATTTCTCTGGTGGAGTGAAGTTGTTTGGTGGGGCAGTTGCAGAGTAAATCATTTGGTACCCAATTGGCTTGATCAACAACTTTTAAGTACAAGATATTTTATAAAGTCTGCAGACCACCAGCCTTACACTAACTGTTTATGATCCTTCTTCCACTGACAAGCTGGCAGCAAATGGGAAAAATAGATATTTCTTTTTTAATTTAAACTGAGAGACGTAAAATGACTAATGGCAGAGTAAGACCAGCTTAAAAAGGAAAGACTTGTAACTCATATCAATTTTTGATTTATCAATGGTGTAAGAATATTAATGAAACTTATATATACAAGCATTTAAAATCAGTGAATGTTTTGTTTATCATTTTGGATCATTTTTTATATCTATAAATTCAATTTTGCAAGTGTCGATTAAGTCTCTAGTAATTTTAAAAATGCCGAGTTCAATTGGCCTTGACGTTTTCAGTTGTTTCTGCATAAAAAGTTGTTCTTTTGCTTGTTAGGTTGCTTGTATCAAGGATAATTGATTTTCTTATGTTAAAACTGTTTCCAGTTTGTTTCTCATTAAAAAAAATGTATTTCGTGCAGGTAGTATATGATAGTTCTAAGATGAAAGAATCTTGGTATGTCCTAATAATTAAACGAGCTAGAGCTCCACCTTTAAAATGCAATATGAAGAGTCATAAACGAAATGTTTTTCCATCTTGAATTGACACACAATGGTTATGAGGATAGGTCAAGTTGGCCCCAAACACCAAATTTAAATTTTAAAAGTAAATAGGCATCTTGGAAAAGAAATAGATCAAAGTAAGGATAACAGCAAATCTTTATAAAATAGTGTTGTTAGAAATTTATAAATCTTAGGTTGTGTGTTTTATCTTAAGCATTTATATTCTTGTTATTGTATAAAAGTAATTCTAATAAAAATATGTCTAAGATGCTAAGGAAACTATATGAGTATACAAACTATATCATTACAAGCATTATATAGAAAAGACATCTCTAGACGTTACATATATTTAAAAATTGTGATTAAAATTAAAAATAATAATTGTGAAGGTAATAAATTAAGTAGATTATTTGTTAGATGTCATTTTAAGAAGATTTGATTTCTCCTCAAAAATTTACTAAATATAATATAATATCATATAAACTACTACTAGAAAAAATCTAATGTCTATGTGGTAATTTTAAATTTTTTAAAGAATATTCAACATATGGAGTTGTTGAACATTTTGCACAATGCTAATAATAACAAATGAATTCTTAAAATTATAATCCCTTGGTTGTTGGAATTGACCTCGAATTGGAAAATGGGAATTGGTGAATTGGTATAGGCCAATTCTAATTTTGGTCCAAAATGAGCATTTTGCCAATCCACCTCAGAACGTGGAATTAGAATTGAGGCATGGAATTGGAATTGGAATTGGAATTGAGAATTCAATTTTGAGGAGGGAAACCAATTCCCATTTTCCAATTCCAGGTCAGCAACCAAAAAGGCTAATGGGGATGGAAGAATAGAAAGTTAAATAGACATTCCTAAAAATGATAAGTTGAGGTAATTTACAAAATTAAAGTCTAGAAATAATTGAGATGACAAGATACAAAAAACAATTCACATATTGATTTTATATAGAAATAGAGTCATAAGCTGTTTTTAAATAACCAAGGCAAAAAGTCAACAGAGAGCTCGAAAATGTTGCTCTCTATTTGTTGCACCTCAAAGCTCTATGGATATATTTCGAACTGATTTTGAACTTTAATCCTTTTATTTTGTTAAGACATTACTTATAATAATATAAATCCTTCGGCTTCGGCCCCTTACTCACAAAAAAAAAAGAAGTCAAGAGAGCACTAAAGAAGATGCAATATGACAAGAGACTCCACAATAAGAGTCAAAGGGTACAAGATATCAGAATTAGCATCCCAATTTTTTGAATGACATTGAAATAGATAATCACCAATGTGGTTTCATTGGTTAAATCAACATTGACTCCTCTAAATAGAGCTTTATCTAATTTATGAATGTTCTAGAGCCAAAGAGTACAAGCTATTAGAATTAGCATTTGATCTTTTTGAATGACATTGAAACAAATAATCACCAATATGGTTTCATTAGTTAAGACAACATTGATTCCTCTAAAATATAGAGTTTTATCTAATTTATGAATATTCTAAAATTACAAATGAATAATTTTGTTATTCTACCATGAACAAACCTTGAAATCCTTAGTAGAAGTAACAACTAAATAATGAGAATGTTTAATTGAGCTTTTATTTGCAGCCACATTGAGGATGCAATAACTATTATTAAGTGTATACAATTGAATATATTCTATTTAACTTTGTACTAATTTTTAAAAATATATAAATTAAGACAAATATTTTGATATGAGGATTGTCTATTTGAAATATGTATTTATATATCTTATTTAACTTTACATTCAATCTATCATTTAGTTAAATTATTAGACATATAAATGTAGATACATTCATAATATTTCCTAATTTCTAGATTATTAATATTTTAAACAAAAATGAAGATAAACGATAAAACAAAATAATGTACAATAAGACACAATGAAACCCTCCAACTTGAATAACAAAAACCCAATCACAAACATGTCACTTATATATATATATAAAATAGAAGGCTGCTTTACTATTTGCCCTAACTCATGGCTTGACTGAAGTGATGCATAGCCCATATCAATATGCAGACGCTAATAAAATTCCTTAGCATCAATCTCCTTGAAACAAACGATATCAATCTGTTGTCATATGAATTCCTCTTAGAAGAATATATCCATCTACTATATACAAAGTAGATGGAAAACTCGCAGAGTACTTGGCTCATGGTGTTTTTAGATCTTCGAGTTTTTAACTCAAAACTCCTGCATAAAAATGACCTAGATGCGTAAACAATACTTTTGTCTTTGAAGAATGTGTTAAATCAAGATTCCATCTGCAATTTGAAAATAAATAAGTTCAAGGTTTAGACAAGACAAAGAACGACTGTTTTTTATTATATATCGTGAAGAATATATGTGGTACTTTTTGAATGAATTAAAGCTTCCATTATCCATTGTCCATATTATTATAGACAATCATTTGGACGAATTGGGCGCACACATAATAAACTTGTACACAGATTTCCTGAAAACTCTTTTCTAATACCAAAACAGTACCTCTAGATTCTCTTTCTAATATTACAGGATTCTCTTTCTCAATAGATATGTGTGAGCATGGAATCCTCTATACCAGGCTGCAAGATTATATTTGTAATGAGAAATATGGAATTTATATTTGTAATAATAAATATGCAGTTTACATTATTCTTAATATAAAATAATATTATACATAATAAAAAAAGGGCATGTAGATATAAAATTACGTCAGTACTATTTCTTCTTTGTAATCTATAGTTTTCTATAATTGTTAAAATGAAGTGCAATTTTTTAAGTTTTTCAAATAATTGGTGAACTGTAGCTAATTCTTGAGGTATTGTGTTACATTTAAAATGCTGAAACATAGTGGTTTGAGGAGTTTTAATTTTTCTTAATAGAATTTTCTCTATATTTTAAGGTTTTTCTAGCTATAAGGTCTTGCAAGCTTTTGTGTAATAAATTTCAAGGCATCTTGTTTACTCTGTATGTTCCTATTTCTATGTTACAAGTTTAAAGAACAAGAAAACATCCTATAATTAATCAGTTGTTAGAGGTAGAAAATTGTTTTTTTGAAGGTTGTTAATTTTTTTTAATTTATTGAAATTTGTAGTTGCAGCCATTCATGAGTGATACCTTTTTAATATTTGATTGAATTTGATTCTGCATGTATCGAGGATTCAGATTTGATCTGAGCCATAATTCCATTTCTTATCTTAAGATCAAACTCAAATATATACTTGATTTTTTTCAGAACCTTGCACTTAGTAAGACTTGATTTCTGGTGGGTTCATTAAGAACCTTTCAACTTCACCAATAGAACAAAAGCCTATAGAAACATGTTTGATTTTCAGATTACCAAAATAAAATTTAATTATAGACCCAAGCTCACTAAATCCCAACTAACTACTACTCCTTAATTAAAAATTTTCATTATGTTTAATAGAACAAAACCTAGATTAATTGATAATCTAAGATTTATCAAGAAAACAAACTGCATGGTCATGGTAAGAGCACATAACACGTTATAGCATAAAATGGGCTATGTGCTTTGACTGTAATGTAGTATGAAACGTTTTTTTAATGAAATACATGTTTTCGATTTTTCCAAGTTTAAGAGTGTTTCAGTTTTTCTTCATGATATTCTATGGGGTGCATTGAAATTAGGGTAAACACACCCAGAGTGCATTGATCTCCCTTGGGTGTGGAAATTTGTCTTTGCGAACAACACTGTTTTCCAAGGAATCTACATAGCATGGATTTGTGCTTCTTTAGAGTTTACCTAAGCAAAGTGTCCACACTTTTTTTTCATTCTTCGTTTCTTCAAGTAATAAGAATCCAAATTTTCTTTGTACAATTTGGTTCTTTCTAGCAGTTAATCAAACAATATCTCATTTTCATTCTCTTTCTAAACAAAAGCCAATGAGCCCACATGCATACTTCATTCATCAGGACAAAGATAACAGACAATACTTACATATAAATTGGCAATATGTAATGAGACTTTAAGTTGAAAAATTCCTATGTAGGGATGCATTTGTGTCAACACTAAAGTGAGTCAGATTGATGGTTTTGTGGATGCTGAAGATTCATCACAAATAGTTTGGGATGGATCAATACCAGCCATTATTTGATGGAGGGTGGGAACCACCGACCCAAGAGTGAGGGGACCTGTTATTCAGATAGTGCCCTATACAGTATCTGATGAACATGTACATTCATTCAGACATTGATTGCATTGACAGGAAAAATAAGGTGGAAGCTTTACATATAAACAGACAAACATAAAAAAAGGTTGATCTCTTCACATGTGGTTTGATTTCATTCCTCTGGTGGAGTGAAGTTGTTGGGTGGGGCAGTTGCAGAGTAAATCATTTGGTACCCAATTGGTTTGATCAGCAACTTTTAAGCCCAAGATATTTTATAAAGTCTGCAGACCACCAGCCTTACACTAACTGTTTATGATCCTTCTACTGACAAGCTGGCAGCAGTTGGGAAAAATAGATATCTCTTTTTTCATTTAAACTAAATTTCTTAATCTGGTCGGTCTTTCTGGTCTTATTAGAGAGACGTAAAATGACTAATGGCAGAGTAAGACCAGCTTAAAAAGGAAAGACTTGTAACTCAAGGTCCGTTTGGGTGCTGGAATACCAAATGCTATTCCAAATGCTGGATATAGTCAATTTTGGAAGATGTTGCAATTTTGGAAGATATAAATTCTGAAAATGATTTTTGGAATATGGGCTGACCCTTTTGATTCGGTTCACTCAAAAGATGACTGAGAAGATATATAAGAAATTTTAATTCTTTATTTTAATTTCTTTGAATATGGTGTGTATATGTCTGTATATATACACACATACATGTGTGTATATATACAGATATGCACACATGTGTATATATACACACACATATGTGTGTATATATACATACATGTGTATACATGTGTGTATATACACACATGCACACATGTATATATACACACATACACACGTGTGTACATGTACATATATATACACATATACACACATATACACACGTGTGTTTATATATACACACATGTATATATACATGTGTATATACACACACATACATACATACATACATACATACATACATACATACATATATATATATATATATATATATATATATATATATATATATATATACACACACACACACACACACACATACATGTGTGTATATATATTCATATACACATGTGTGTATATATACACATGTATATACACACATATGTATATATACATATGTATATATATACATCCTTATAGTCACATATCCCACGAAAGATTAAATTTGGTGTTATAAAAATTGGAATTGGAGTTTCATTTGAGTGGAAGATGCAAATGCCCATTTTGGGGCAAAATTGGAATTTCAAAATTCCAATTCCAATTTTTTAGATGGACACAAACATGAAATTGACATTATCTGAAATTAAATAATGTCAATTCCAGTCTAATTCCAGCCCCCAAACAGACCCTCATATCAATTGTTGATTTATCAATGGTGTAAGAATATTAAAAAAACTTATAACTACAAGCATTTAAAATCAGTGAATGTTTTGTTTATCATATTAGATCATTTTTTATATCTATAAATTCAATTTTGCAAATGTAGATTAAGTCTCTAGAATAATTTAAAAAATGTTCAATTCAATTTGCCGTGATGTTTTCTGCATAAAAAGTTGTTCTTTTGTTTGTAGTAAGGATAATTGATTTTCTTGTGTTAAAACTGTTTTCAGTTTGTTTCTCCTTTAAAAAATATATTTTTTCTCATTGGTTTGCATGAAGAAATTATAATTGCTTCCCTTGTGTTAAAACTATGTAAGATAGTAAATCAATAACTAAATAAAAGATCAAAGATCTAGTACTTTGGAACATGTAAAATGTTCTAATGTTCTTCATAAATATACGTAGGTAGTATATGATAGTTCTAAGATGAAAGAATCTTGGTATGTCTTAATTATTAAACAAACTAGAGCTCTACCTTTAAAATGCAATATGAAGAGTCATAAATGAAATGATTTTCCATCTTGAATTGACACACAATGGTTTTGAGGATAGGTCAAGTTGACCCCAAAAACCAAATTTAAATTTTAAAAGTAAATAGGCGTCGTGGAAAAGAAATAGATCAAACTAAGGACTACGATGAATCCTTATAAAATAGTGTTGTTAGAAACTTATAAATCTTAGGTTGTGTGTTTTATCTTAGGCATTTGTACTCTTGTTATTGTATAAAAGTAATTCTAATAAAAATGGGTCCAAGATGCCGAAGAGACTACATGAGTATACAAACTATATCATTACAAGCTTTATATAGAAAAGACATCTCTAGACATTACATATATTTAAAAATTGTGATTAAAATTAAAAATGATCATTGCGGAGGTAATAAATTAAGTAGATTATTTGTTAGATGACATTTTAAGAAGATTTGGTTCCCCCTTCTTAAAAAATTACTAACTATAATATAATATCATATAAATTACTACAAAAAAAAATTTGATGTCTATGTGGCAATTTTTAAATTTTTAAAGAATGTTGGACATATGGAGTTGTTGAACATTTTGCACATTGCTAATAATGACAAACAAATTCTTAAAATAATAACATTGAAGGCTAATGAGGATGGAAGACTAGAAAGTTAAATAGACATTCCCAAAAATGACAAGTTGAGGTAATTTACAAAATTAAAGTCTAGAAATAATTGAGATGATAAGATAAAAAAAACAATTCTTATGTTGATTTTATATACAAATAGAGTCATAAGAAGTTTTTGAATAACTGAGGCAAAAATTCAAGAGAGCACTAAAGGAAATGCAATATGACAAGATACTTCACAATAAGAGCCAAAGGGTACAAGATATCAGAATTAGCATCCTATTTTTTTGAATGACATTGAAACAAATAATCACTAATGTGATTTCATTGGTTAAATCAACATAGGCTCCTCTAAATAAAGCTTTATCTAATTTATGAATGTTCTAGAGCCAAAGAGTACAAGCTATTAGCATTTGATCCTTTTGAATGACATTGAAACAAATAATCACCAATATTGTTTCATTGGTTAAGACAACATTGATTCCTCTAAATAGAGTTTTATCTAATTTATGAATATTCTAAAATTATAAATGAATAATTTTGTTATTCTACCATGAACAAACCTTGAAATCTTTATTAGAAGTAACAATTAAATAATGAGAATGTTTAATTGAGCTTTTATTGGCAGCCATATTGAGGATGCAATAACTATTATGAAGTGTATACAATTGAATATATTCTACTTAACTTTGTACTAATTTTTTAAAATATATAAATTAAGACAGAAAATTGGATATGAGGATTGTCTATTTGAAATATGTAGATTCACTATCTTATTTAACTTTACATTAAATCTATCATTTAGTTAAATTATTAAACATATAAATGCAGATACATTCATAATATTTCCTAATTTCCAGATTGTTAACGATTTAAACAAAAATGAAAATAAGTGGTAAAACGAAATAATGCACAATAAGATGCAATGAATTATCCTGGGAAAACCCTTCATTATCTTGACCCTTCATTGCCTTGATGTCACAAATAAAATGATGTTATGCGTTGAGTTGGCTTCAATAATATATTTATTTATTTTGAATACAAGAGAGAACGATAACTCCCATAGCTATAACATCAACACTCCCTCTTAGCTAGGGAGGTATCTTTCAGATATTCATGTCATGGAGTCTCTCAACATGACACCCACAATGGCTACATCCATTCATGGAAAAAAATTTATCACATAATCTCTCAACGTGATAACATCATGGAGTCACTCAATATGACGTCCACAATGGCTAAGTTCCCACATGTTGAAAGAAGCATGTGTACAAGTGCTCATCACGTAGTCACTCAACATGATGTTTTCATCTCTCAACATGACATCCACCATGGCTACTCTCATGTGTGGAAAGAAGCATGTGCACAAGTGCATCATGGAGTCAATCAATGTGATGTCATCATGGAGTCTCTCAACATGACATCCACCATGGCTACTTCCATGTGTAGAAAGAAGAATGTGCACAAGTACTCATCACAAAGTCACTCAACGTGATGTTATCATAGAGTCTGTCAACATGACATCCACCATGGCTACTCCCATGAGTGAAAAAAAAAACATCCCTCAGAAGAATTTCACTTCATATTTCTCCATCTCAGAGAAATATGCATTTTAGAAAGTAGCAAGGACCAAGTTAATGTTGAGAATCCCTCTCAGCAATGAAGCCCTTGTCTTTTGTCAGTATTTGTTTGACTGCATAACAATACACAAAGATTCGTACACAAAAATCATAGGGCAAGACTGGGCTCCCATCCTCTTCTCCCACCACCACCCTCACTAAGAAAACACCGCTAGTGCAAATATTCTAACCAAACTGATGACTTGCTTTTCCAAACATCTCTCAAGAAGGAAAAGGGTAGCCCACCAAACAACCTAGAAGATTCTATGAGAAAATGATGCATTAACCATCAAGATAGATCTGAACACACACACAATAGTCATAGACAAAACCTTAAGAATGAAGGTAGAGATAGGTTCATAGAGCAATGAGTTAGCGACAACACATTGCCAAGAAGTAATACAAGTGATCCACAAACTAGATAGATGGCTCTGATCTTTACTCAACCACCTAGAAATCGCCACATACCAACATGATAGAGGACCAGGCCAATAAGAGCCTCGAGGGATAAAGAAAATCCTATAAAATGCTATCCAGTCATAAGAGGAAGACCGGAAAACTGTCAGCCACCCATGAGAAGGGGTGATGTAGGTAAAAAACTGGAAAGGTAACATAAACCACCTATAAATACACATGAGCGTACAGGTACAACCCGTTCATAGGAAGGAGATTGCCAAAATAGGAATGATAACACATCTAAGATATGCACTCATTGTTCAAATTGATTGTAGGGCGGCGGCAATTAAAGTGTTAAGAGAGCTAAGAGAGACGTAAAATGACTAGTCGCAGAGTAAGACCAGCTTAAAAAGGAAAGACTTGTAACTCATATTAATTGTTGATTTATCAACATTGTAAGAATAACTTATATATACAAGCATTTAAAATCAATGAATGTTTTGTTTATCATATTGGATCATTTTTTATATCTATAAATTCAATTTTGCAAGTGTCGATTAAGTCTCTAGTAATTTTAAAAATGCTGAATTCAATTTGCCTTGATGTTTTCAGTTTGTTTTTAAAAAAAAATTGTTCTTTTGCTTGTTAGGTTGCTTTTAGTAAGGATAATTGATTATCTTGTTTTAAAACTATTTTCAGTTTGTTTCTGCATAAAAAGAGTATTTTTTCTTATTGGTTTGTATGTTGAAAGGATAAATTTTTTCTTTGTGTTAAAACTATGTAAGATACTAAATCAATAACTAAATAATGTTACAAGTAGTGGTTGTCGTTGCACCAAAAGATCGACTTGTTAATGTCCGATACAACCACTAGACTTATAGAAGAGACAAGAGGCGGTTAAGCTATGTTGTGGACCCTGTGAGGGATGCTGGCCCACTGCCAACAATCCCCCTCTCAGCGTCACTTGTCGTGGCTTGCATGGATTCGAACCTGTGACCAAACTCTTATACCACTTTTTACAAGTAGTGGTTGTCATTGCACCAAAAGATTGACCTATTAATGCCTGCTACAACCAATAGACTTATAGAAGACACATGAGCCGGTTAAGCCATGTCGTGAACCCTGCGAGGGACACTGGCCCATTGCCAACAAATAAAATATTAAAGATCTAGTACTCTAGAACATGTAAAAATGTCCTAACGTTCTTAATAAGTATACAAAGGTAGTATATGATAGCTCTAAGATGAAAGAATCTTGGTATGTCTTAACAATTAAACAAACTAGAGCTCCACCTTTAAAATGCAATATGAAGAGTTATAAATGAAATGTTTTTCCATCTTGAAATGACACACAATGGTCATGAGGATAGGTCAAGTTGGCTTCAAAAACCAAATTTAAATTTTAAAAATAGGTCTTGGAAAATAAATTGATCAAACTAAGGAGCAAGAAGAATCCTTATAAAATAGTGTTGTTAAAAACTTATAAATCTTAGGTCATGTGTATTATCTTAGGCATTTGTATTCTTGTTATTGTATAAAAGTAATTCCAATAAAAAATGGGTCCAAGATGCCAAGGAGACTACATGAGTATACAAACTATATCATTGCAAGCATTACATAGAAAATACACTTCTAGATGTTATATATATTTAAAAATTGTGATTAAAATTAAAAATGATGATTGTGGAGGTAATAAATTAAGTAGATTATTTGTTAGATGACATTTTAAGAAGATTTAGTTTCTCCTCCTTAAAAAATACTAAATATAATATAATTTATCATATAAATTAGTACTAAAAAAATTAATGTCTATGTGGTAATTTTTAAAATTTTAAAGAATATTTGAGATATGGAGTTGTTGAACATTTTGCACAATATTAATAATATAAAATTATCTTTACCCTTCATTGTCTTGTTGTTACAAAGTGAAGACCCTTCATTGTCTTGACCCTTCATTGCCTTAACATTACAAAGAAAATGACATTATGTGTTAAGTTGGCTTCAATAATATACTTATTTATTTTGAATACAAGAGAGAAAGCTAAGTCTCATAGCTATAACATCAACACTCCCTCTTAGCTAGGAAGGTATCTTTCCAGATATCCATGTCATGGAGTCTCTCAAAATGACACCCACAATCACCTCATTTATGGAAAACAAATTATCACATAATCTTTCAACGTGATAACATCATGGAGTCACTCAACATGACATCCACAATGGATACTCCCACATGTAGAAAGAAACATGTGCACAAGTTCTCATCACGTAGTCACTCAACGTGATGCCTTCATGGAGTCTCTCAACATGATATCCACCATGGCTACTCACATGTGTGGAAAGAACCATATGCACAAGTGCTCATCACAGAGTCAATCAACATGATGTCATCATGGAGTGTCTCAACATGACATCCACCATGGCTACTTCCATGTGCAGAAAGAAGCATGTGCACAAGTTCTCATCATGGAGTCACTCAACGTGATGTTGTCATGGAGTCTCTCAACATGACGTCCACCATGGCTACTCCCATGAGTGAAAAGAGAAACATCTCTCATAGGGCTTTCACCTCATATTTCTCTGTCTCAAAGAAAAATGTATTTTGGCAAGTAGAAAGGATCACTGATGCTGAGACTCCCTCTCATAAAGGAAGCCCCTATATGTTGTCAGTATTTTTTTTTTGTGGAACAATACATAGATTCATACACAATAATCATAGGGCAGGAATAAGCTCCCATCCCCTGCTCCCACCACTATCCTCACTAAGAAAACACCGATAGTGCAAATATTCTAACCAAATCGATGGCTTGTTCTTCCAAACATCTCTTAGGAAGGAAAAGGGTAGCCCACCAAACAACCTAGAAGATTCTATGATAAAATGATGCCTTCACTATCAAGATAGATCTCAACACACATACAATAGCCATTGACAAAACCTTAAGAATGAAGGAAGACATAAGTTCACAGAGAAATGAGTTAGCGACAACACACTGCCAAGTAGTAATACAAGCCATCCAAAAATGAGATAGATGGCTCCGATCTTTATACAACCACCTAGAAATCACCACATACCAAATATGATAGAGGACTAGGCCAATAAGAGCCTCAGGGGATAAAGAAAATCCTATAAAATGCTATCCAGTCACAAGAGGAAGACCAGAAAACTGTCAGCCACCAACGAGAAGGGGTGATGTAGGTAACAAACTAGAAAGGTAATATAAACCACCTATAAATACACATGAGCATATAGGCACAACCCATTCATAGGAAGGAGATTGCCAAAATAGGAATGATAACACATCTAAGATATGCACTCATTGTTCTATGTTAACACATACTATTCACATACAAAACCATATTCATCTCATTAGAAATGCACAAAGATTGTGAATATGATATTGGTACACCTAAAATTGACTGACCACTCAACACTTATACAATAGGGCATAAATTTTCTAAGTCATTATAGAACTATTCAATATCAAACCAAATTTATCTTAAAGTCCATTGAGTCTACTTTGTAATTAACCAAGAATCAAAATTTTCTAATAATGGAAACTCCAAATATTGTTAAAACTTTGCAGAGGTCTCTGATTTTGAGTGTTTGAAATAGTTTTTAGAAAATCAATTACATCTCTCATCATAATTCATGGCCAAGTGCAAGAATATACTTAAATGAGACTAGACTCAATGTTTTTTAGTTCCAAATCAATTTAAAGCATGACTTAATCCATTTGCATGTAAGAAAGTGTCAAGAAATAGTAAAGGTTGTCTACAAACAGTAACTATCAAATCAATTGTATTTAACACTAAACTCTTTATTCATCTATCAATAAAAATACATTAAAAAGTTTGTCTTGAGGATGCTCCTTCTTCTTTATCAACCTTCCTTCATTAATCATGAAGATCCATCTTGTTTGGATGCACATATCTTCTTGTTTGTCCCCATTAACTCGCAGTATGGGTGATAGTCAGAGGTATAGATGGTATACATTCAAATACATAGGACAAATGATATGTGGGACACTCTTGCAAGGATCTATGGAGGTGACTTGAATGTGCTAAAAGCAAAGGCCGAGAGTCTTAGAGGTAAGTTTGATGAAATGAGAATGCAAGAAGGTGAAAACATTGCACAATATTGTAGTAGAATAAAAGAATTTGTGAATGCTATTAGAGGAGCTAATGGGACTATTGATGATGAAACTATAATTGGGAAAGTATTAAGAACCATGCGTCCTATATATGCTATTAAGATCTCAGCTATTCAGGAATCTAGATGTAACTCTGCTAATGTGCTTACTTTGGAAAGTTTGGTTGGTAAGCTGATTGCTTTTGAACTCTCTAATTATGATAATTTCACTATTGGAAGCATTGGAAATGTTGAATATGCTTTTAAGTCACAGCTAGTTCTGAACAAGCCAAAGAAGGAAAATGAAAGATGCATCAGTGGAAGTGAAAGTGATGGTGAAAGTGATAGTGACACTTTTGATGAAGACCTAGAAGATCTAGAAGCTCTTATGGCTAGAAGAATGAGAAGGGGAAAAGGAAAGTATAAAGGTAAACTCCCTATTATATGTTTTGCATGTAATAAAGTTGGTCATATAGCTGCTAGATGTCCTGACAGGAAGGATAAAGATGATGAAAGGAAAAGCAAACACAAAGACAAAAAAGATGAGGACTCTAAATTGATAACCACTGACCAAACTTGACTATTATAATCCATTTTATAATGTCTTTCATAGTTTCCAACTGATCAACTAACTCCTAGACTGATCAACTGCAGTTTACATCTTTTTTGCAACCTTTTGACAACTTTTTACAATCTGAGCATTTTTTGAATTTATCACATTAAAGTGACCATCTAACATCACAAACACTTCAATAGGACCATTAAGACCCTAAAACACCTCTTACAACCATTTGGAATATTTTGGAGAGATTTTGACCACTATTACCCATTCATAGGACCTTACTAAGCAACTTTGACAACTTGTTGTAATTACATCACATGGGTTTACCTAATGACTTAACATGACTCAAAACATTTAAAAATTACCTTAAGGACTCATGGCATATCTTTTATCCTCCTACAACCTTCTGGTATGCCTTTGTGCTAGGTGCTCCTACACCAATCTTTCTCAAGATATTGCAGCCTTTGGCCAAGACAAAATTGATAATATGCAACCTACAACTGATGGTACATAATGTAAAAGCATGAGACATGATGATGTGAATGATAAAATCCATCATAAGTATTGATTTTGTGTACTTTGGAGTCGCTGATATAAAACATTGCCAAAAGTTGAATGAAAATTGGTTATGTAGAGCTACCCAAGCAAAGAAGCTTGTTGACCGAGCAAGACAATTTCTTCAAAGGATCGAAGAGTTACGCAATCAATTAGATCATACAAGTGAATAAAAGGAATCATATCTTAGATCTTTATTTATTTCAAGGGAAGAAGAGGACAATGAAAGTATCTTGAAGTGGCATGAGTATAAATCTAGTTCTCTAAGCTTGATCAACAATTCCCTTTCATCTTGTTTGCAATGTGACCTCATCATATACAAAGAATAAGAACATTATTGTGCTGGATTTAGAATTTTTATGATAAATTGTTAAGAGAATCAAAATCTCTACACTCTAAAGTGTGTCAATCTGAAATGGTTTACCAATCAGTTCAATGGTAGTAGGTGGCATGATGATTGCTGATGAATACCAACAATGATGTCAGAATCATAAACTTTGGTTATTTTTTAAAATGTAGCATAATATATTGTAATATGACTATGATGTTTGAGCAAATATGACTGTGATGTTTGAGCAACAGAGTGTGATTGCCTACAAGTGTAAGGTGTAGACAATACAATAGGATGATAAATAGTAACACTTATAGAAATGTAGTGATTAAACTAATAGAGATTCATTGTCAAAACCTTCTGGGTCAACTAGATGAGGTGGTGTTGTTGGTTTGGGTTCTTTCCACATAATATTTTGAGTGTACACATGAAAAGGTGTACTTGGAAAGAAATTTGTTTCACTTTTAATATTTACCTTGGTGAAAACCCAAGATGGGATATGGTTACTCACCATTGTTTGAAGGGTCTGGTGTAGGGAAAGAGTTAATGATCATTGTCTAAGATGTGGACCATATTTTTATAGGAAATATCTATTGATATAGTTTCTCTTCCATGATTTGAGAATGACCTTGAACATTTTAGAATAGAAAAAGGTGTGTCTTGAAAGACAAGATCATCACAAGGACATGGAGCAAGAAAGAAATGATCAATAATATGAGAATGGCTTGGAAGCCATTCTTAGTGTCCTCAAATTCATGGATATGGGATCTCTACTAGGCATTTTGTGTAGGGAATCATTATGTGGAGTGCATAAAAATATTCATGTATATATGCAATGATATCTTCATTTGCATCAATTGTAGAGTAGGTTACAAGAGGACCTAGAGTAGTAAGTTTGTGATGGGCCTTGTAATAGTTATCCCTATCATATTTGTAATTATTGACAATATAGTAGTATTCATCTAGGTTACTTAAGTCAGCATTGAGATGAGTCCATTTATATTGTTTGGATTGGATCATGTTCAATTGTCCATTTCCATTCTCTACATTGGATCATGAATAGTTGTTGTGGTTTTGAAGCCCGACAATGATAGGCATTAAAGAAGAATCAAAAGAATAATTATTTTATAGTGTCTATCACTTGTCAAGCTTCAAAAAGGAAACAAAAATAGTATCAAGGATGGAAATTGGAAATAAAGGGAAAAAAAAAGGATACTATAGAGAATTTAATGACTGTCTTATGGGCCCTTCAATACAAAACCATAGTGAAATCTAATTCAAAGTAAGTCCAATGCAAAAACAATACATGTCACCACTTTCTAGGTTTATTAGGTTGACCACCTAAGCCAAAAATGAGAGGTAATAAGAAAACATTTCCATCCGGACTAGTATAGACCCAAAGAAGCTGCAATCTATTGATTAATCTAAACATTCAGACCAATAAAGTTAACAAAACAAAATGCACATAAAAAATGACTCATCCTTCTTTCCACATCAAGTGCATATCAAAATGTAAAGTTAACAAAACAAAAAAGGATGTGAAGTTGGTAAAAATGTAAGAATGTAACATAAAAGGCAACAAAACTAAGGATAGATACTATATGCAATGAAAAGAATTTTAGGAATATAAAGCTACACTAAACATTCAACAAAATAAACCAAAAACAACACTTATGATAAGACAAAAATAAAGCTTGGAAAAGAGAATGTAAACCAAATGAAAGCACCCAAAAAGATCTCTTGATCTTTGGATTTTTCCAAGGATTTGGATGCGTGCTCAATAATAGTGCTCAAGCTTCAAAATGATCTTCAATGGATGAGTGATAATTTTGGCATTATGAGGGTATGAATATGATTTTTGGCTCTTAATTGGCATCATAACAATACATAAATGTTGGATTAAAATCAAGGAGAAGGAACCTCAATTTATAGGCAAGAGGAGGGTAGAATGAACAGTCAAGATGAAAACCTGAGGAAGGGTGGAGATGCATTTGAGAGAGAGCACATGGATTGTTCTTTCTCAAATGCCTCTCATTGTGACAAGTGTCACAAGGAGAGAGGTTTGGAAGAGTGGGAAAATGTGACCATTTTGGGAGATGTGAGAAGGGACAGAGGTGTAAGAATTGTGTGGAGTGTGTATAAGATAATTTAAGGTTGAAATAAGGTGATGCAGGAGCATTTTGGGTTCTTGAAGATCTTTCTTAGTCTTGGAGGAATTCCTTGTGAGAGGGATACAGTACTTTGTTTTGGGCAGCTTTCTGAGTTTCTATGTTGCGATGATCTGTGGAGATCTTTGGCATGTGTGATGAAAGGGGTTTGTTCCTTTATGTTTGTGGAGGCTATGTATAAGAATGCATCTCTTGAGGTGGCATGGTTTGGGAGATCTTGGATGGACCGTTTCAAAGTTGGAGTTGTTTTCCTTGCTGCCAGAGCCATATTTTCCTACTTTATGTGTGTTGATTGTGCATCATGTAGCCATTGATCCTTAATGAATTATCCTTTTCACTCTTAGGGAATTTAAGAAGACCTTAAGTAATATATTCTCCTAAGACCGCAAGTCCTAATTCATTATGAGTTGGAAGTTATGACCATTTTTCTCGGGTATCAATTTTTAGCCAGTTTCACATGAAACGTGGATTTTTTCATCTTGTGTGGTTTCATGTGATGAGATGGGATATTTCTAAGTTATGATTATGTTCTTGGGTCATGTGTGGACCAAAATGTATCTTTGCATCATTTTTTGTTATTTTTGTCTTTAGTTTTGGTATCTCTCCTTAGGCTGGACCTATAATGTAATTAATGCCTGATTGACTGACTTGTGGCTTAGCTGGCTATATATTGAGAGCTTGGGTTGATGTAGAGTATCATTAGAAAAGATGTAGAAGAATATCATTAGATGAGTAGTATGGGATTAGAGTAGAATCAGATTTGTGAATCTGGGATTTTTTAGTAGAACTAGTGGCTTGAGGGCTTAGGACAACAAGAGGTTGCTTGGTGGCTTGCGAGCACAAGCTTAGATGCTGTCTTGGTTGTTCCTATCAGAGGTTGCCTGTTGTAGATATGAACTAGTTGGTGGTTCCCTAGATCTTGTGAGATCTTTCTAATACTTTGTAATTTCATTGTAATAGGCTGAAACCTGAAAGGCCTCACAGTTGGGCATGTTGAATGAAATTTTGTTTTGAAACATTACATTGTTATATTCCACTGTGCTTGTTGTTGTTATAATTGGTAGTGTAGGTTTGGACCATCCATTATTGGATCTTCCATCCCTACCCTGCATCAAGTGGTATCAGAGCTTGAAGATCTTGAGCGTGTGGACAGATCGTCGAAGGTGAGGTAGTTTGCACCAGGACCTTGGATTGAAGATGCCTCCGAGGAGAGCATATTTGATGTGAGAGATGAAGATTTCCTTGAGTGAAAAAATCATCAAATTGAGGTAGGTTGTGAAGATGGATAGTAGATCACTGAGTGAGTGGAGGCAACTAGAATCTTGCAATCAGATCGTCGAGTAGAGGCAGTTGCACTTTGAAAGGAACTTGATAGATAAGTTGGGTCAGTTTTGGCCTAAATTCAATCTAAGGATTGAAGAGATAATGAAGTCTTGTTGGAAGAAAGTTGTCTAGCTGATTAAGAGGATTATTCAGAGAAGAAGACACTTTGATGCTAAGGAAGAGGTGAAGGATGACTTCATGGAAGATGATAAGATCTTAGTTGCTGGTTGTGGACTTGAATTACTGGTTGACAGTAATGAGTCTTGTGATGAGTTGCAGAGATGGGATGTTGATGATGAGGGATTTCATATTGATGTGGATCTAACTTTGGATCTAATTATTGGGGAGTTGGATACTCTTGTTGTTGAGATGGGTTGTGGTGATCAGTGGTATTCTGATTGGATTTTTGAGATTCATATGATCTTGATGTTTGAATGCATGAAGCATAGATGGTTGATTTTCCAATTTGTTCTCTTGTCCTTGATGGATTGGAAGCCTTTGGTGAAGATAAAGTTGATTACAGATAACTATCTTGAGATTAAATTATGGGACATAATTTCTATTTACCTCAGTATTTTGATGCAAGAGCATTTTGGGTTCCTGAAGATCTTTCTTAGTCTTGGAGGAATTCCTTGTCAGAGGGATACAACACTTTGTTTTGGGCAACTTTCTGAGTTTCTATGTTGCAATGATCTATGGAGATCTAGCATGTGTGATGAAAGGGGTTTTTTCCTTTATGTTTGTGGAGGCTATGTCTAATAATGAATCTCTTGAGGTGGCATGGTTTGGGAGATCTTGGATGGACCATTTCAAAGTTGGAGTTGTTTTCCTTGCTACTGGAGCCGTATTTTCCTACTTTCTGTGTGCTGATTGTGTATCATGTACCCATTGATCCTTAATGAATCAACCTTTGTGCTCTTAGGGACTTTAAGAGGACCTAAATTAATATCTTCTCCTAAGACCAAAAGTCCTAATTCATTATGAGTTGGAAGTTATGACTATTTTTCTTGGGTATCAATTTTCAACCAGTTTCACGTGAAACGTGGAGTTTTTCATCTTGCGTGGTTCCGTGTGATGAGATGGGATCTTTCTAAGTTAGGATTATGTTATTGGGTCATGTATGGACCTAAATGTATCTTTGCATTGTGTTTTTTTATTTCTATCTTTAGTTTTGGTATCTCTCCTTAGGCTGGACCTATAATGTTATTAATGCCTGACTGGCCGACTTGGCTTAGCTAGCTATATATTGAGAGCTTGGGTTGATGTAGAGTATCATCAGAAAAGATGTAGAAGAGGAGCATTAGATGAGTAGTATGGGATTAGAGTAGAATTAGATTTTCAAATCTGGGAGTTTGTAGCAGAACAAGTGGCTTGAGGGCTTAGGACAAAAAGAGGTTGCTTGGTGGCTTGCGAGCACAAGTTTAGACCATGTCTTGGTTGTTCCTATCAGAGGTTTCCTGTTGCAGATTTGAACTAGTTGGTCATTCACTACATCTTGTGAGATCTTGCTAATACTTTGTTATTTCATTGTAATATCCCGAAACTTGGAAAGCCTCACAGCCGGGCATGTTGAATGAAATTCTATTTTGAAACATTACATTGTTATATTCTATTGTGCTTGTTGTTGTTATAATTGGTAGTGTATGTTTGGACTATCCATTATTGGATCTTCCATCCTTGCCCTGCATCAGAAGGTGAGGAAGTTGGGGGATGTGAGGATGTGACATGAGGGTTGACTTGGGTTGGGTTAGGATTTCTTAATCTTTGGATTATGATTATGCAAATGTTTAGGGAGTGATTAGGCCTAGATTAGAGGGCAAGTGGGGGAATTAGGAGGATGTGGTAGGAGGAAAGAGAATTATTGGAGGGTTAGATTAGCCAATCATGAGTCATTAGCTAATTGAGAAGGGTTAGCATGTGTGAATGGGTTAGGTTGAGTTGGAACTAGGGGTTTGGTAGTTGGAATAGGTTAGGTTACGGGTTAAATTTAGGATCCATGTACTCAAATTGAATTAAATGCATTATTTAACTCCAAGTGGAAGGAATAAGTGATTTATGAATTAATTTAAATAGATGAATGTATTTATTTAAATTAATAGAGGAAGGGGATTTAATTAATTATCAGACTATGAGTTTCCATTTAGATAATTTAATAGAGGTAAAATGGAATCACCTCTATTTAGATGTGTAATTGTAAATTGTATGGGGGAAATATGAGATCCACTCCTAAGTCCAAATTCCCAAAGGAGAGATCCAATTTGATCAACCAAAAGGCTAATGCACAATCGAATCAATCTATGGAGAATATGAAAGAGAGAGAAAAACCCTATATTTCCCTATGGAGAGTTATGTTTGAAATCTGAAATAATTGAAATACAAGTACTAACCTCAAATTAGGGAAAATCTAGAAAATGCCAATTTTTGATGTCTGTGTGTACTTTCAAGCAATTTTGCAATCTATTTCAGACTGAAAATGCCGAGACGAAGAAAACCCAGAAATATTTTGTCTTTCCAACGGCAGGTAGTCTTTGACCCTCATAAAAGGTTAAAGGCTACATTCTTTATTTGAAGGTCTATTCTGACTTTGTTCAAAGATCTCGAAAGTTTTCCAAAAAGGGTATCCAAATCCGCTCTCAGATCTAAAATTCTGCACCTGTACCTACAAGAAAATGGGGGTTTTGTTTGTATGGGGGGTTTACCTTGGTCAAACCCTAATTTAGGAATTAACCTTTAAATTGAATTGAAATGTAGTGTGCATAAACAAAGCAATTGAAACAATTCACCTCGCTTATGTTGAAGTCCTTGTAGAGGATTTGAATCCTCAAATCTACAAGTAGGAATGCTTCAATGGATGTAGGATGTCTCAAATCAATGGCATTTGATCTTCAACACCAATCTTGAATAGATATTTGCATATGAGGAGGCTTGGATGAATGTAGAAGGATGGATCTTCAAGGGGGATCCAAAGAGATTGAATCCTTCAATGGCTAACAATGGATTTCCTTGATGGATGAATGCTTGAACACTTGAATGCTTGAAGACTTGCTTGAATGCTTGAATTCACTTGCTTGCACTTGAGAGCTCGCTCATGAAATTGCTTGAGAGATGTGAATAATGGATGTTCTCACAAAACTTGATGATGAAAATGAGAGAGGAAGGCCTCCTTTTATAGTGAACTAGTGCACAATCCTCTAGAGGGGCCACCTTGGAGAATTAAATCCCAATTAGGTCCTAACCTTTAGAAAATATACCTAGATTAAATGCAATTTAAGGATTTACCATTCCAAAACCCAAAATGGCCAACCTGGAGGTGGAAAAATAAATATCCCCGAAACCCAACACCCGAAAATCAAGGAAACTTGAAATCTGGACTGGGGGTCAGGGACGAGGTTGGAACTGACTAGGTCAGGATCGACCTCGATCCTGACTAGGTCAGGATAGAGGTCGACTTTGACCCCATAAGGTCAACTTTGACCTTATGGTCAAAAACCTCAAGATCTAGACCCAGAATGTTATGAAATACAGATATGAAGTGAAAAATGGGTGAGAAGGAAGTAGAACAGGGGGAAAAGCTAGATACATGCAAAGACCTAATCAAGGCACCTAAGATGACCCCAGACCACTTACCCGGAGGGCTAAATGCTCTTATCATGGAATTTCTTCCATTTTAAGATGATACAATAATTAATTGGAATACAGTTAAATTAATTAACTAGAGGATGACATAAATTAAATAAATATTTAATATTTAATCGATTAATGTCTTAGGAGAGAACTAAATAGGATTATTTAATTATACACTCAAATTTAAGTGTCTACATTTTTCCCCTCTTCAACATAGTGTTAAAATAACACTATTTCAAAGATGTTTTAAAAATAATAGATGACACAAAGAATTAATAGGCAACAGAGTTATCCCAGAATACATAAAAGGAAGTTAGACTAGGTGATGTTCTCTTGAGAGGGCAACATGGAAAGAAAAAGGGGCCTGGGTGGTGTCTCAAAAGGAAGAAAGGTTTGATGAATTAGGAAGGAAATGAGAGGTACCTAAGGGGTGAAAATTCAATGATACGAGCTAGAAAATGAGGGGCAAGAGTTAAAATAGGAAAAATGAGGATGGTGGGGAGCTATAGGAGGAAACGATGGCTCATGGAATGGCCTTAATAATGGCCAAGAGGGCCAAAAAGGGGTTATTTGCACATATCTAAGGTTATAGTTTTTATGATATTTTGAGATTTGATATAGGATACAATGATGGTGAAAGGAGGGCGACCTAGGCATAGGGAGGAGATCGTGAGGAGTGTATGGAAACACCAGGCTCCCGATAGATAGGTAGGGTCAAAAACCTAGCTTTGTGATTTATATTTTTGCATTTATTTTAAGTTAGTTATTATTAAATCAAGATCCTGCAGGCTCAGGATCGACAGGATCCCCTCGGGTCCTACAGACTCATGATCCCATAAGAAATGTTTGGGATTGAGGGGTCGAGTAGGAAGGGAGGAATTTTTGGGCAGCAACACAAAATTTTGAGGGTATTAGGAATTTGTCGTGGGAATGCAATCCCGTGAAGGAATTTTGGTGGGATCAAATTCTTGGACCAAATACCTAGATGGGAGGGAAAATTATGTGATCTCACAAGGGATCGCTAGGTATGGGAAAAGTCATCGTGAAAATGCATTTTCATGAAGATCGGGACAAAATTAGGTTATGAGATCTCGTAGCCATGGGGTTGTGAGATCTGGCCATTTTGTGGGAATGTGGGCTAGACCTATGGGATCACATGAATGGGACTAAAAAAGAATTTTTAGGAAGGGACGGGGCAGGTGGATGAGGGGTTAGGGTTTATAGGATAGTATTCGATGGAAAAGTAAACTAACATAGCTGAATTGGATTGGTTGTAGTGGTCCATGGACCGAATGACATCTAAGAAGAGGTAGGTTGTTGTGATGCAGGCAATAGATCAGTTTACTCCTGCTGACTGGGAGGGTGTCGATGTGATAGGATTACAATACTTAACACAAATACCCCATAGGAGGAAGTATATGGTGATGGTCACCACGCTATGTGAGAGGTGGCATTCAAAAATGACTAGGTTCCATCATCTGATAGGGGAGATGAAAATGACCTTGGAGGAAATGTATCAGATATTTTGCCTCCTAATTTAGAGGACCAAGATTATAGCAGGAGACACTACCCAACATAAGGCATCGACAACACTGGTGGGGCCTAGCATGGTTTTGATCTTGCATCATGGATAGTTATCATTGGATCTTCATTTAGGGGCGGTGCCGATAGCTCACCAAGTATACTTCTATGTGTGTTGTCTAGTCTCAAGGTATATTACCCCTGACATGGGAGAGACCAGTGTTACATTATCACTTATCCCAGTGATCATGAGGATCATAGATGTTGGGGTACTTGCTGCATGGGGAACTCTTGTGCTGGAAAATATTTATAAGGACCTCCACCAGATAGTTTACCATGGTGGGGAGGCATAGGGGAGGAGCATAGGATTTTCTACTTTGCTCCAGGTATGGGGTTGGGAGTACATTATAGTGCTCAGGCTAATAGGGAGGAGAGATAGGCAAGTTGATAAACCTATGGTATACAGTTGGGGAGAGCCTCTAACATATCATGATGTTGATGATAAAAATCATTGGAGAGAGGTTTTGAATGATATCAGGGATGGTATTACTTGGAGACCATATATGAGGGTAGGGCCATGGTTGGAGGACCAGATAGAAATATCATTTTCCATGACCTCCAAATATCTAACAAGATGATGAGTAGACATCATCAAGTAGTATGAGCTAGATCAGGTGACTAGATAGTTTGGGTTTACATAGGGAGTACCAGATGTAGAGCACTAGTACCAATGCACTACTCGAGAGAGGCACTTGAAGTTTGGTGGTCTGTTGGAGAGGAAGGGGGTTATTTTTTCATGTAGGGCCATTCAGGCTATCCATTAGGATTGGGTTGGAGGGGAGGTGGATATATTAGAACAGTGGAGTACTGATCATGGTTCAGGAGGCCACGAGCAATGGGGAGATTAGGGTTTCTTTTAGAGGTAGAGAGGATTAGGGTGGTGACAACCACGATGTCTAGAGGGAGAGGGAAAGGAGTCATGGCAATGCCTTGAGTGAGGAGAAGAGTGGTCATTGCAATACTAGGGAGGTATGCCCCAAGGAGGGCAGGTAGGGGGATGGGGGAGAAGGGGGAGGAGATGATATGGATGTGGGTGGCAAAGGAGTAGGAGATGAGGTAGGAGGAGGAGGAGGAGGAGGAGGAGGTGGAGGAGGAGATAGAGGGGGAGGTGAAGGATAGGGTCCTTAGGGCTCGCCATCATGACAGGTACCAGTAGGTGCCCAAGGGATAGGGTCATCTGTAGATAGGGGAGGGGTGGATTTAGTAGCATAGCTAGTGTCCCTATATGCCACACATGTTGGATGACTAGCCAGATGTTACCGAATGTGGTAGGAGAGAGAGAGAGAGAGAGAGAGAGAGAGAGAGAGAGAGATAATCTCATTGTTGACTTAGTATAGGCATTACAAGATGGTTTGTAGACTATAGACCAGTGGTTCCACCTCAGGTAGGATAGGGATGGATTGTGGTTGAGAGGGGTAGGCTGTAGGGGGAGAGGGATGGATTGATGTGAAAACTAGTTGTTTCTCAGGCAAAGGCTGGAGGGGGTCCTGTGGGGGAATCCCAAGAGGTTATGAGGTTACATAGGGAGGTTGTAGACCTTAGAGAGAAGGTGGAGTGGTACAGAGCCATGTACCACACCTTTGTTCCCTAGGAAAAAATAGTGCATTACAGGTGGGCTAGCTAGTAACGATCCACATGCACTAGGAAATGGATAGGAGGAGGGAGTAGTCAGAGGACTAGTGGGGGCATTGTTGAGGTTGGGCCATCACATAGGGCATGGAGAGAGAGCTAATGGCTAGGTCATACACAAAGCTAGAAATGGTCGGTCAGTAACTTAGTACAAATGGTAGAGGTGGAGGGATCAGGGGTTGGTATGGATATTGACTGTGGGGGACAGGATAGCGAGGTGATAGGGCCACCACAAGTACCCACATAGGTGCATAATATAGGCATACAAAACATAGTAGAGAGGCCACAACCTAGGGTGATGAGGATATATATATTAGCCACGCTGCCACAAGATCCTTCACAGGTTGCCCCAACCTTGGACATTGATATGCAACCTCCCTTGGGAGAGGTAGATAGGCAGTGATATGCTGCATTGTTTTTGACATGATGCATATATATATGATGTATATTATTTTTGAGGGTATTGTTCCAAATATGTATATTTATTCTTTTGATGGACACTTATGGGACATTCAGTGATTTATTAATTCATTGATGTGGGACACTCTTTTATTCTTTTCCAGAATATATATACATCTAATGTTGAGTTGAGTGGGATTTTATGCATGAACCCATTTTTTCTATGCAAATGTATGGATGAATGAATTATGATGTACTGACATGTGTGATGTAGGATGTGATATTTTTTAGATGATTATGATATGCGACTGACACACTTGTGATACATGATGGGATGTGCTTATGTATGCTTCTTGATATCTATGTGATGTGTGTGATTTTTGATTTATTTAGTATGAAGCTACTAAGGCTTTGTGGATGCAAGGTGGCTATGATGTGTGTGTGTGTGTGGTTACATTTGAATTTTTACACATGTGATGGATACATGATATATTTATGATTCTTATGATGTTTATTTATGTATGGATGTATGGAATTTCACCATGTCTTAAAAATGACCTAACAATGCTAGACAATGAAATGAATGCAAACTAGATGACTTAACAATGCAAGATAATGAAATGAATGTAAACTAAATGACTTAAAAATGCAAACTGATTAAAATAGTTTTAAAAGATGTAAACTAAATGACTTAACAATGCAAACTGTTAGAAAGTAAAGACCACCAAGATAACTAAGAGGGGGGGGGGGGTGAATCAGTTATCTGATAATTAAACCATTTATCAACATTAACTTCAATATCAACTTCAATAGCTTTAAACCATATAATTAATGTAGTAACCAACCATAGAAAGATTATCATATGCAATGACATAATAACACAAGATATGTTAACTAGGGAACCTCTTGATTAAAGAGTAAACCCCGGTGGGAATGATGCACTAATATGAAAGTTCCTTGTTAAAGGATGGACCCTGTTAGGAGTCTTATGAAATACATTTAGTACATATGAATCTCTATTAGGAGATTTTGAATCCCTGTTAAAAGATTCTAACCCTGTTAAGAGTTATGGAAGACAGAAGGACCCACTACCCAAACAGCTTCAAGGCAAGATCTCTAAACTCACTATCCAATAGATCTTAGGATTATTCAATAGAATAATATGAAATATGTTACCTCCTTCACACTATTCCAAGACCGCACTCTCTGCTACACAAGATCACAAATCCAGATCTTTGCACTTCACAAGTCTTCCTTCATCAATGAATTAGCTCTTTTCTTCACTTCATGCATACATTTGCATCACAACTTTCACAACTTCATATCACAACTATTAAAATCCTCTACATAACAAGAAAAACATTCCTTCCTTATACCACACTCAAATAATTACAAATGAGTCGGCATGCAAATACAAAATAATAATTTCAACACGCTACATCAAAATTACATAAAACTGTCGGCTTCCAGATACAATAACTTTCCAATTGTATGACCTCAAAGTTTCCACTGTGAACCATGTCACTACCAATGAGTCTCAAAATTCCCTTTAACTATGTAGAATTAGATTCCATCCTGATTAGGAGATATCCTCTGATTACCAAAAATCGCTACACAGGAATATTGCCAGAATACTGCTTCCACCAAAATGCTTATAACTTTCATGAATAAATGAATTTCTTTTTTCACTCTTAAATGTAGGCTAATAACACATCAAATAACATACCATCAACTATGTATAACTCAATCTACAATATAACATGTGCACAAAACAAAACAGTGCCTACTTTTCTGCTAAACTCCAGAATATCACTGTGTTGACATCAATGACAATCATAGTCATGAATGCAACAACCACTGCTACATAATGACTGCCAAAGGCTTCAACATTCATTCCTAACAATCTCCCCCATTGGCATTGATGGCAACATAGATGAAAAACATCCAATGCTCCAAAAATCCAATCACTGCTGCTCAATTGCACTGCTGCTCTTCATCAATCAAATCTTGCTTCATTTTCCTATTCAATCTCTCTCTCAATGTTGTTCCTCAATTTTTTTCATGATTCTCTCCCCCATTGACATCAATGACAAAAATTCTATCACTATGTCAAACAATAGCTCAATGTCAAAAGACACTATTCAAAAAATACATTCACAAGAGTCCTCAATGACTCAGCTCAGATACACATACTCCCCCATAGAGGAAGTACCAACATCCAATCCAAAAAATAGATAGGGCCATAAACCACTAGACAGATGTAATCAACTACATCATTACTCAAAAGTAGGTTGGGGCATAACCCCAAGCATACCTCTCAGATACTCAAATGTATCCTTAGGCAAAGGCTTAGTAAATATATCTGCTATCTACTCCTTTGTGCTTATGTACTCCAGTCTGACTTCTTTATCTGCAACTTTCTCTCTTACAACATGATACTTGATCTCTATATGCTTTATTTTAGAATGTAAAACTGGATTCTTAGATATACTGACTGTACTTTTATTATCACAATATATGACAATAGGCTCATCAAACTTGATTCCAATGTCCATTAACATCTACTTCATCCAAATTATCTGATTACAATTTTTTGTTGCTGCTACATATTCTACTTCTGCTGTACTCTATGAGATACAATTCTTCTTTTTGCTCAACCAAGAAACTAATCTTCCTCCAAGAAAAAAGGCTCCACCACTGGTTCTTTTCTTGTCATCAATGTTGCCTCCCCAATCAGCATTAGTATATGCACATAGGGTAAAATCATCAAAATTTTCATACCACAGTCCATAGTCCATTGTGCCTCTAAGATATCTCAATATCCTTTTTACTGTTGCATAATGTGACTCTCTAGGTTCAGCTTGAAATCTTGCTACCATTCCAACTGAATGTTGTATATCCAGTCTAGTGTGTGTCAAGTACTACAATCCACCAATCATAGATCTGTATTTCTTTTGCTCAACTTCTGATGTCTCATCTTTACTAGATAGTTTATGTCCTGCAACCATAGCTGTTCCAACTAGTTTACAATTCTCCATACCAAATATTTTCAACAAATCATTCAAGTACTTTGTCTAACTTATAAAGATACCATCTTTGTTTTGCATTATCTATAATCCCAAAAAGTATTTCATTTCTCCAATCATACTCATTTCAAATTATGTCTTCATTTCATCAGCAAATTTGTCACTAGCTTCATCTTCTCCTCCAAAAATAATGTCATCAACAAAAATAACCAAAACTAACAATCCATTCTCAATTTGTTTTGTGTATAAGTTACTATCAGCTGTTCCTTTTGTAAATCCCAATTTTAACAAATACTTATCTAATCTAGCATACCAAGTTCTAGGTGCTTGCTTTAGTCCATACAATGCTTTCTTTAGTTTACATACCATGTCTCCTTCTTGAGTCAAAGGAAAACCTTCAGGCTGCTTAATGTAGACTTCTTCTTCTAATTCACCATTCAGAAATGCTGACTTCACATCCATCTGATACACTTTGAATTTCTTAAATGCTGCATAAGCCAAAAATATTCTTACTGCTTCAAGTCTTGCCACAGGGGCAAAAGTCTCTTCATAGTCAATTCCTTCTTGTAGTGAGTATCCCTTACATACCAATCTTGCTTTATTTCTAATTACCTCTCCTTGTTCATTCATCTTGTTCCTGAATACCCATTTAGTTCCAATGACATTTTTGTCTTTAGGTCTAGGGACCAATTCCCATGTCTTGTTCTTTTCAATCTGATCCAATTCTTCTTTCATAGCTTTAATCCAATGTTCATCTTCACAAGCTTAATTAGTAAAGTTAGGTTCAATTTGAGAAATCAAACATAAATGTACCTTCTTTCTAGTCATAACTCCTCTGTCCAAACTTCCAATAACTTACTCAACAAGATAATGTCTTGATATATACCTGTTAGGTGTCATAGTCATTGATCTTTCTTCAACTGTAGATTCTTCTCTAGATTCTTCTCTATTTTCTTCAACATGACTTTCATTCAACAATTCACTGTCAGTCTCAAAAAATTGTTTAGTAGTTTCAATGTTAGGCTGAGGGTTAGTTCCTTCATCAGATTCATAGTCAAGCATTCTTTCCTGAATTTTAAACTACTCATCAACTTTTACATTTGCACTTTCAACAATAGTTTTAGTTCTCCTATTGTAACATCTATATGCTTTTCTTTTCAAAGAATATCCAAGTAAAATTCCTTCATCACTTCTAGGATCAAACTTTCCTATATCATCATCTCTCTTAATATAACATTTGCTTCCAAAAATTCTAAAATACTTAACTGAGGGTGCATGTCCAAACCACAATTCATAAGGTGTCTTGTCTGTGTCTGCTCTGATTTGTACTTTGTTTATTGTATATACTGTTGTATTCACTGCTTCTCTCCAAAATGTCTTTTCCAAATCACCTTCAAATAACATAGCTCTAACTGATTTAGTCACTGATCTATTCCTTCTTTCTGCAATACCATTTTGTTTAGGTGTTCTAGGGGCTGATAACTATCTCTTAATACTATTTACTTCACAAAAAGGTGTTAAACTCTTTAGATGTAAATTCTCCACCTCTATCAGATCTCAAACATTTAATCCTCATTCCTGATTCATTCTCAACTTTATTCTTTATGACCTTAAACTTATCAAATGCTTTAGATTTTTCTTTCAAAAATGTAATCCACATCATTCTTGTAAAATCATCAACAAGAATCATAAAATACCTTTCTCCATAGAATCCTCTAGTCCTAGTAGGACTACTCAAGTCTATATGAACAATCTCCAGCTTTTCTGTAGATGTGAACTTCTTGCTAGGAAATGAACTCCTTTTTCGCTTAGCCATCACACATTCCTTGCAAATCATGTTAGGAGGTTTCATAATCTTAGGTAAGTCTCTTACTACAAGTGTAGAACTTACTTTCACAATATTATCAAAGTTTATATGACAAAACCTTCTATGCCATAACCAATTGTCATTAATCTTAGTCATCAAGCATGTCATCTTAGTAGGGTTCAACTGAAATACATTGCCTCTAGTTCTAGATCCAGTTCTAATTAGATTTCCATCTTTATCCTTAATCACACAAGTTTTCTCAGTAAACCAAACTTGATATCCCTTATCCACTAACAGTCCAACACTCAAAAGATTATGTTTCAATCCATCAACAAAGTAAACATCATCAGTATTAGTGTTTCCATCAAGAGTAATAGATCCTATACCTTTAATCAAACAAGGTGCATTGTTACCAACTCTAACAACTCCTCCATCATAATTGTTAAACTTTATGAATTTTCATTTGTCACCATTCATATGATGTGAACAACCACTATCTATAATCCAATCAGCTTTCTTTTCAACTTGGGAAACTAAGGATTTTTCTTCTTTAATATCAGATTCATAATTTTCTTCCTTAATTGCTACAAATCCTATGTCATCAAAGTTATCATTATCACCGTCACTCAAATGTCTTTCAATTCCCACTTCAATTTCTTCATCATTTGCATAATAACATTCTTTAGATCTTCTAGGCTTAAAATTATTTCTATACTTCTTAACTCTCTTAGGACACTTAGATGCAAAATGACCATATTCTTGACATGTCCAACATTTAAAGATTTTCTTGCCATCTGGTTCTTTTTTCACAAGCAAGGCAATACCTTCTTCAATCTTCTTATCTTCATTAGATTTGGATCTACTACTACTGGCATAATCTCCATTCACACTTGTACTTCTAGACAAAGTAGGTTTGATGCTAAGAGCATTGAATGTTGTCTCCATTCTAGGTAGTTCTCCTGATAATCTCAAATTCATCTATATTGCTTCCAATCTTCCAAGAAGGGTCTCTCTTGAAAAGTTTGGTGTACAAGGTATCACTTGTTCAATCATTTGTGTAGTTTTCCTGAATACTGGTATCAATGTTCTCAAAATCTTCCATATTACTTCATTCTCTATCTTTTCACCTCCACAAGACTTTATTCCTGCAACAATTTCTGACATCCTACCAATATAGCTTCTAAAAGATTCATCTTCCATCATTCTTATGTCTTCAAATGCACAAATCCAATTATGTAACCTAGCTTTCTTTGCATGTTCATCACCTTCAAAAGTAGAATGTAAAGCTTTCCAAATATCATGAGATTTAGTTAAAATTTTTACCTGACTATATTCATTCTCTGAAAGTGCTGATAAAAGTGCTTCTCTTGCAAGTATGTTACACATAAATAGATCTACCTCATCTTCAGAACTTGTTTCAAGATTGTCTTCTTCAATTATAGTCCTTTCATTCTTTGTAATCAACCAATAAACTAGTCCTAAACACAAGAGATGTGTCTTCATCTTTTCTTTTCAGCTATCAAAATTTACTCCATCAAACTTAGGGCTTTCTTTCCTGAAATTTGCCATAGATCTCCTTAAGTTGTTAAACTTCTCTTTCAAGAACCTGTCGCTCTGATACCAATTGTTAGAAAGTAAAGACCACAAAGATAACTGAGAGGGTGGGGGGTGAATCAGTTATCTGATAATTAAACCATTTATCAACATTAACTTCAATATCAACTTCAACAGCTTTAAACCATATAATTAATGAAGTAACCAACCATAGAAAGATTATCATACACAATGACACAGTAACACAAGATATGTTAACTAGGGAACCTCTTGATCAAAGAGTAAACCTCGGTGGGAATGATGCACTAATATGAAAGTTCCTTGTTAGAGGATGGACCCTGTTAGGAGTCTTATGAAAGACATTCAGTACATATGAATCTCTATTAGGATATTTTTAATCCTTGTTAAAAGATTCTAACCCTATTAAGAGTTATGGAAGACAAAAGGACCCACTACCCAAATAGCTTCAAGGCAAGATCTCTGAACTCACTGTCCAATAGATCTTAGGATTATTCAATAGAATAATATGAAATATGTTACCTCCTTCACACTGTGCCAAAATCACACTCTCTGCTACACAAGATCACAAATCCAGATCTCTATACTTCGCAAGTCTTCCTTCATCACTGAATTAGCTCTTTTCTTCAGTTCATGCATACATTCACATCACAACTTTCACAACTTCATATCACAACTATTACAATCCTCTACATAACAAGGAAAACATTCCTTCCTTTATACCACACTCAAATAATTACAAATGAATCGGCATGCAAATACAAAATAATAATTTCAACACGCTACATCAAAATTACATAAAACTGTCGGCTTCCAGATACAATAACTTTCCAATCATATGACATCACAGTTTGCACTATGAACCACATCACCACCAATGAGTCTCAAACTTCCCTTTAACTGTGCAAAATCAGATTCCATCCCGATTAGGAGATATCCTCCGATTACTAAAAACCACTACACAGGAATACTACCAGAATACTGCTTCCACCAAAATGCTTATAAATTTCATGAATAAATAAATTTCTTTTTGCGCTCTTAACTGTAGGCTAATAACACATCAAATAACATACCATCAATTGTGCATAACTCAATCTACAATATAACATGTGCGCAAAACAAAACTGTGTCTGCTTCTCTGCTAAACTCCAGAATATCACTGTGTTGACATCAATGACAATCATAGTCATGAATGCAACAACCACTGCTACAGAATGACTGCCAAAGGCTTCAGCATTCATTCCTAACACAAACTGATTAAAATGGTTTTAAAAGATGCAAACTAAATTAATTGATAGAATGCCCTTGAAATGATTACAATAGGGAAACTAAAATGAAAATGATAATGCAACTAAATGAACTAAAATGATAAAGATAATGCAATTATAAGCACTAAAATGATAATGATAATGATAAAGCAATTAAAATGCAACTAAAATGATAATGATAATGCAATTAAAATGCAACTAAAATGATAATGATAATGCAATTAAATGCAAATAAAATTATAATGATAATGTAATTAAAATGCAACTAAAATGGTAATGATAATGCAATTAAATGTAACTAAAATGGTAATGATAATGCAATTAAAATGCAACTAAAATGATAATGATAATTCAACTAAATGATTATGATTTAATGATGTAGGACAAAAATGCAGACGATGTAATGCAAGCTAGTGGAAATTGACTATTCAATGCAAACGTGATTAATTGCTTACCTAAAAAGGAATGCTTAGGATGGACTAAATGAATGCAAAATTAATACTAAATGCAATTGAAATGAGGTAGCTAAAGTGAATGCAACTTAAAATGAATGAAAATGATGAATAAATGCAAGCAACAACGGATGAGAATGAAGGTGAAATGCAAGTGAAGGATGAACATGAATGTAAGGTGAATGGAATATGAAACATATCATGACTTGATGAAACCCTTGCTGGGAGAGGCTAGATAGGATGGGGAGGGGGAAATTTTCATGCAATAAAAATCCATGGTTTAGGAAATTTCAGGAAATAAAATGGGATTAGGATGTTTCAAGTTTGCATCAGGATGAGGGGTTGTTGCGGAGAGAGGATGGATGATTACAACAAGTGTGTAGGCGATGGTTTGGATGATGAAGATTATTGCTAGGAATTTTTGATTCTTTGTGAATTGTTAGGATTTCTTTGGACTCATGATGTGGTTTTATCTTGGGAATAGATGGGGGATTGTTCATGAAGCTTCAACACAGGGCATTTTGAGACAAAATACACCATATAGTTTTGGGCACTTAGTTTGATTTAGCAAAATTAGAGACTGTCCAAGGTTACTAGGAAATCAATGCCTTGTCAATAGCATTGCATAGAACTAACATAACAAACACACAAAGGGTTTCCCCAGCATCACGCATGGACCTAAGAGGAGCCACGGTGGAAATGATGCTGGAGAACCTAAAAATAATTGATATTTCCCAAGTGCACCATGTAACCCAAAAGGATTATATGTGGGATGTGCAAGGGTCACATCTAACTGACTCACATGAAGAAAGGGAAAGGATGAAAAACCCTACCTTTGATTTCCCCCATTCACAGTGCACCATGATATAATGAGATTGTGGTGACTTTGAGGAGAGGAACAATGAGAAGCCTTTTAAAAAGATTAGCAAGAACCAAAGAAGATGATTAAAAACAAATGTGAGAAAAATCCAAAAGATGCCCTTTGCACCCAAAAGAGACTGATGAACTAAAAGATGGTGGGATTAGGTCGGACATGAGGAAGGATGCATCCTACAAGGACTTGTTTGGTGGGACTGGCTAGAAATTGTGTCTTGATGGCAAAAGATGGCTATGCAATAACCATGTAACTGAGAATTTTTGCTAAGGTACGAGACTTGATGGGATAATGTAATTGACCACATTTCTATGAGATGGGTGAGGATATGTACAATGAGACTTGAAAATATAGTACAAGTGAGTGACATGATGATATATACAACAAACATTTACAAAAGCTTAGGAATTAGGATAGGTCAACAAGTGACAGTTATATACAAAAATTAGGTTTCAAGAACAAGACATTCTTTACAATCAATATATACAAGAAGCTCAGGACACTGGATAGTAATTCCACTTCTTGATGCGATGATTGGAACACCCTAGGAATAGGGATTCGTGAAAAGGGTTTTGGTGGGGAGATAATGGGGGGATGGACATTTGGTGATGGATCAAGATTTTGACTAATAATGATAGGATCCACTATGTATCACTCATGTTTCTAGGTTTTCACCAACATACGTGCCCAAGGCACTTGATTTCCAAGTTTTCAACATTGGACAATTATTTCTCTTTACTTTTTTCATTTTTTTTTATCTTTTTTATTTTTTTTAATTTTTCTACATTTTTTTATGTTTTTGCTAGTATCAAGGCACTTGTTTACCAGGTTTTCACCAGGGCAATGATTTTTTTAGGACATTTTACACTTTTTATGATTTTTTATATACATTAGATTTATCCTGTAGTCTCAAGCATATAAAGTTTTTAGATGGATGATATTGATGGGATCATTCAAGGGTTCACCTTCAAGTGTTGACAACCAATATGCTCCTAAGATGAAACAGGTTGTAACAATGTAGTGACCCAACCATGTGGGCTCAAACTTTCCCTTCTTTTATTGATCAACTCATACTTTCTGATTTTCCTTAAGGACCATGTCCCCCTGAATCTTTTTGTTGTAGCTTCTTTTAAGACTATTTTGGTACACAACCAGGTGATCATATACTTGCTGCCTTTTCTCGTCTAACAGGTCCAATTGGGTGAGGTGTGCTACGCAATATTCTTCATCACTAATATAATTATTTAGGGACACACCTAGTGAAGGTAACTCAACCTTAATCAGTAAGATGACCTCAACACCATATACTAGAGAGTATAGAGTGGTTCTTGTGGGAGTGCAGAAAGAAGTGTGGTATGTCGAGAGGGTAGGATTAATTTGGAGGTGCCAGTCATGACCAAAATTATTGACAAAAGTTTTGAGTATCTTTAGAATAGTTTTGTTGATTGCCTCAACTTGGTCATTCCCTTGGGGAAAATATGGGCCAGAGAAATGGTGATGGATGTGGAATCTGTCACACATATCTTGCATGTGTTGGTTTTCAAATGGCATGTCATAATCTATGAAGATGGTGAAGGGGATGCCAAAGTGGTAGATGATATGGTATAGGATGAACTTGGATATCTAGATACTGGTAGTAAGGGTGAGTGGAATCACTTCAATCCATTTTGTGAAGTATTCAGTGGTTGTTATGATATATTTGTGTCCATCTAAGGAGAGGGGGGTTATCTTACCAATGAGGTTGAAGCCCCAACATGAGAAGGGCCATGGTGGTACAATTGGATGCAAGTCATATGCTAGGGCATGAATCAAATTTTCATGTTGCTGACATGGTAAGAATTTCTATATGAACTCAAAAGCATCATGTTCCATTGTTGGCCAATAGTACCCTACTCTAAGAAACTTCTTTACTAGAACCATGCCACTCATGTGGGAACCATAGATGTTAAGATTAACAAGGCAGAAATAATAGTTACATGCAAATATAACCAATATCAGAAAATATTAAACCACACAAAAGAGAACACAAAGATTTAATGTGGTTAACCCATCCCTGGGCTATGTCCACCAACATCGAGTCCAATATTATTATTATCTAGTGATTACAACCTGATTACAATCTGTAATCCCTTACAACTCAATACCGCCACAAGAAGCTACTAAAACATCGATAATGAAATCCCTAACCCTAAGCCATAGTATACAATATTTTTCCACTTTAGGGTTAGAATGAGTTACAACATGTCGGCTCAAAAATAGCCAAAAATATGTCGGCCCCCAAAAAAGGTGTACAGTACTTTTCTGATCAGTCACCACAAGCCAACAATCTCCCACTTGGTGACTGATCAGGATCCACACTAAGAAACCTCCCACTTGGAGACATGTCTTGTAGCAATACTGCTACTATATGAGGCTCCCACTAGATCAAACCACCCTAGAATCAACTGTACCTTTATTATGTTCAGTCTAGAAGACCAACTAAAGTTGAACATGAGTTCAATTTCTCCCTTGTTACTACCTTTGTAAGCATATATGTTGGATTATCATATGTATGTATCTTTTCCATCTTTAACTGCCCATCATCCAAAACTGACCAAATGAAATGGTACCACAATTGTATGTATTTTGTCTTTGAGTGCAAAGCAAAAATTTTCGCAAGATGAATGACACTCTAGCTGTCTGTATATAGAAAGTTATCCATCTACGGATGTCCCAATTCTTCCATGAAGAATTGAAGCCATATCATCTCCTTAGCTGCCTCTATAGTAGTAACATACTATGCCTTTGTAGTGGATAAAGCAACCACCTTTTGTAGTCGAGAAACCCAACTCATTGTTGTCCCACCAATAGGAAATATATAGCCTGTAGTACTCCGCCTACTATCTATATCTCCTACCAAATATGAGTCAACATAGCCTTGTATAGAAGTAGTAGATCCCCCAAAGTGTAAACACTTACGGGATGTACCTCTCAAATACCTGAGAATCTATTTCACTACATTCCAATGCTCAATTCCAAGACTCATATATCAGCTAATGACTCTCACTACTTGTGCAATATCTAGCTGAGTACATACCATAACATACATTAAGCTCCCTATAGCTGAAGCATAAGGTACCTTGGACATTTTTTCCTCTTCTTATGGTGTCTTAGGACACATCTCCTTAGTAAATTTCAAATGACCGGGAAAAGGTGTGCTGACAGCTTTGGCATTCTCCATAGAGAAATGTTGCAACACCTTCTCAATATAATCAGCTTGAGATAAAGTCAATTTCCTATTTTTCCTATCTCTGCAAATTTTCATACCAAGGATTTGTTTTTCTAGCCCCAAATCCTTCATATAAAATGAATGTGCTAACTATTGTTTCAACCCCTTAATGTGATCCATGTTAGACCCAGCTACAAGCATATCATCAACATATAAACATAAAATAATGTAGTTGTCATCATCCAACCTCTTAAAATAAACACAATGGTCAGAATGACACCGACTATATCCATGCTCATTTATAAAAGTGTCAAATTTAATATACCATTGCTGAGGTGCTTGCTTCAAGCCATATAAACTCTTCTGCAATCAGCACACCAACTTCTCCTTACCCTTGACCTCAAATCCTTGTGGTTGTACCATATATATTTCTTCATCCAAATCACCAAGAAGAAAAGTTATTTTAACATCAAGTTGCTCTAAATGAAAATCTCCAGTAGCCATAATACTTAAAATAGTACTGATAGAAGTCATTTTAACAATTGGAAAAAATATCTCATCAAAATCAATACCCTTTTTCTATGCAAATCATTTTACAACTAACCTGGCTTTAAATCTTTTCTTACCTCCATCCTCTTATTTTATCCTGTAAACCCATTTATTCTGTAAAGCCCTTTTACCTGCAGGTAACTTACATAAATCCCATGTTTGATTTTGCAGCAAAGAATCCATTTCATCTGTTATTGCAGACTCCTACTAAAGCTTTGTATTCACCTACACAACTTCATTATAACATTCAGGTTCACCAGCATCTGTTAATAAAATAGAATACAAAGAGGGAGAGAATCTTTCTGGAGGTCTACTTAGCCTTGTTGGCTGTCTAACATTCACTAGGGCGTGTGGTATTTTTTGTTGTTGTTATTGCAGAGCATAAGGAACTACTAGAATATCATCTTTTGGAGTATCATCCAGTACTACATAATCATTGTCTTTCTTCTCATGCTGCTGCAATAGATCTTTGTACAACACTTTCTCATTGAATATGACATTCCTGCTTCTTACAATTTTATGATTTTCAAAATCCCAAAGCTTATAACCAAATTCATCAATGCCATATCCAAAAAATACACATTTCTTTGACTTAGCTTCTAGCTTGGTTCTATTTTCAGAATCTATAAGTGCAAAAGCTTCACAACCAAAGGTTTTGAGAAAATAATAACTCACCTTCTTACCACTCCATGCTTCCTCTGGAATACCATAGTCCAAAGGAGTAGAGGGGCCTCTATTTATTAAATAATCAATAGTGTTTATAGCCTCTTCCCACATGTTTAAGGGAAGCCTAGCATGCAAGTTCATACTCCTTGCACACTCCATTATTGTCCTGTTCATGTGTTCAACCACTCCATTTTCTTGTGGAGTTCTTGGTATAGTTTTCTGCCTACAAATACCATTAGAGGAACAATAATCTTCAAATTCTATGCTACAATACTCACCACCATTATCAGATCTGAGACATTTTAACCTTTTACCGGTCTCATTCTCAACCAAGCATTTCCATTTCTTAAAAGTTTTAAATACATAAAATTTCCATCTAAGGAAATAAATCCATACTTTTCTTGTTGCATCATCTATACATGTAACGTAATACAGAGAGCCACCAAGGGAAGATACCTGAGCTAGTCCCCATACATCTTTATGTACAAGCTCTAATTTCTCATTTTTCTTTTCCTTCCCACTCTTCTCAAAACTAACTCTCTTTTATTTTCCATACACACAACTTTCACAGAAATACATATTGACACATTTCAGACTAGGTAAAACTTTCCTTGAATGAATTAATTTCATACCTTTTTCACTCATGTGCCCGAGTTTGTTGTGCCAAACTGCTGTGTCAGAATCTACAACAACGGTTTGATGTTCTTCCTACTCAACTGCATCAACTGTTCCTAGACATTCATTTTCCTTTGAAATAATTAAAGTAGAAGGAATAGTATGACCTGTACAAAGATATAAGGTGCCTACTTTCACACCTTTTGCTACTACTAAGGAACCTTTTGAAACCTTCCAATTTCTATCATTAAAAGTAATTGTGGAACCCTCATCACCCAGTTGCCCTGCTAAAATTAAATTCCTACTCAGCCTTGGAACATGTCTTACCTCTTGTAGTAGCCAATGATTCCCATTCTGCAACTTACTCTTAATTTTTCCCTTTCCAACAATCTGACAGGCTTCATTATCTCCTAAATAAACTAGCCCAAAATCCCGTTGGACATAATCAAGAAAATAACCTCTATGGGGTGTAGCATGAAATGAAACCCAAGAATCATCAACACTTTCTAAAGAAAGAAGCAAAGCATCCTCTTTGGGTTTATTACTTACCACATTTGCCTCCTTGTTACCTTCATTTTTGTCTCCTTCTTTATTCTTTCAAGACCATCAATCTTTCTTCTTATGACTTGGTTTTCCACAGTACCAACAATCATTTGGTCCTTTGGATTCAGACCTCTTTCCCTTTGATTTTCCTCTTGATTTACCACAATTTCCATAATTGTTTCCTCTCTCATTGGTTCTACCTCTCCTTTGTGCATTTAAGACACTACCCGATGTGGATCCACCTAAGCTTTTCCTATGAATTTGCTCACTCAAAATAAAACCAATAACATCATCAAATTTTAGGGTATTAGAACCAAAAACAAAGTTACTAACAGCCATTACCAAGCCATTCCATCTTTTAGGCAAAGAACACAAAATCAAGAGAGCCCTGACTTCTTCATCAAAAATAACATTAATAGAAGATAATTGATTGGTAACTGTATTAAACTCATTTAAATGATCAGCAACTGACCCACCTTTCACCATTTTCATATTAAACAAACGCTTCATGAGAAATACCTTATTTGAAGCGAAGGGATTTTCATACAACTTCGCTAGGGTTTTCATCAAATCTTCAGTCTTATTTTCTTGTGTAATATTGAATGCCACTGATTGTGCTAGGCATAATTGAATACAACCAAGAGCCTTTCTATCAAGAGTATCCCAGTCCTCATTCGACATTGTCGACAGTTTCTTGGCTTTTCCTTCCAATGGCCGTCATAGATCCTTATGATAGAGATATTCCTCCATTTTCATTTTCCATAACTGAAAGTTTTTCCCATTAAACTTTTCAACCTTCATCCTACCCTCATCTGCCATTTCTCCCACTCAACTGTGAGACTCCCATTAAACCATGAGATCTTTCTGCAAAGGATAACTGAAGAACAACCTTGCTCTGATACCACTTGTTAGGATTAACAAAGCATAAATAATAGTTACATGCAAATATAACCAATATCAAAAAATATTAAACCACACATAGGGGAACACAAAGATGCAAAGATTAACATGGTTCACCAAATCCCTAGGCTATTTTCACCAACAAGGAGTCCAATATTATTATTATCTAGTGATTACAACCTTATTACAATCCATAATCCCTTACAATTCAATACCACCACAAGAAGCTACTAAAACATCGATAATGAAATCCCTAACCCTAAGCCATATTACACAATATTTTACCACTTTAGGGTTAGAATGAGTTACAACATGTCGGCTCAAAAATAGTTGAAAATATGTCAGCCCCAAAAAAAAGTGTACAATACTTTCCTGATTAATCACCACAAGCCAACAATAGATTCCAGTGTGTACCTCTTGTAAAGCCTGGATGACCTCGTTCAAGTCTAAACATCTAGAGAGGAGATAATGATATCCACAACAATATAATGTGTTAGCTAGGAGAGTGTAGCGGGATGCTCTATGAATGAGGTTTTAGCGTTGGGTCTTTGTGAGGTGAGGATATGTGATATGATTTTTTAGATAACCATAGATTTCATGGTACCATGGGGACTGGGGACCAACTAAGATGCATACCATTTCTGAATCGATGGTCTTGTAGGTGTGTTTGTGTAGCTTCTCAACTAAGAATTTGTATTGTGTAGAATCTTGACAGATCTCTAGTAAGGACCCAATGGTTTTCATTGCATCTACAACTTTGTTTTGTATCCTGGATACTTGTGTGAACTATAGACTTAGGAACTATTCTTTCATCTTGTCCACTAATTCCTTGTATAGTAACAACTTATCATCCCTAGTTTGGAACTCATCTAGGACCTTCTTGATGATGAGTTGTGAATCTCCAAACACTTGCAACTCTGTGATATTCCATTGGATAGCTATCTTGAGGGCTAAGATGAGTGCCTGATATTCTGCAATGTTGTTTCTATAAGGGAATCCTAATTTGAATGATTTTAGGATATAATCACCTTGGGGAGTGACAAAGAGGATTCTCACCCCTGATCCATGTGATGTTTAGGATCCATCAAAATACAACTTCCATGTTGGTTGTTCTTTGATCATGCATAGATGTTCATTGGGGAATTCCATTACTAAAGGATATGCATCCACCAAGGGTGTCTCAAGTAATTGATCTGTAATGACCTACCCCTTAATCACCTTCCTATCTACATACTGAATGTCATATTTGCTCAGGAGCATGACCCATTTTTCCATTCATCCTGTAAGTGTTGTTCATGAAAGTAGGTACATGAGTGGATCTACTTTTGGAAATGAGTTTTATGGTATGGATGAGGATGTAATGATGAATATTTTGAGTTGTGAAAACCATTGTAATAAATTCCTCCTCCATAGGTGAATAATTTAACTCATAAAAAATGAGCGTGGGACTGATGTAGTAGATGGTTCATTCTTTACCATTACCATCAAGCTGAGCCAATAGTTACCCCAGTGTTGTAGTGATTGTTGAAATGTACAAGATGAGAGAGTGTCCTAGCATTGGTGGCACAAGGATGGGCTAGTTGGCAAGGTATTCCCATTTTTTCTCAAAAATTCTTTGACAGATTGGGTCCCACTTGAAACTGGTATCCTTGTGAAGAAAATGTGTGAATGATTGACATTTTTTGGAAAGTTGTGATATGAATCCACAAATGGATTATAGTTTTCCTTGCAATCTCCTTAGTTGATTGAGTGTTCGGGGAGGAGGCATGGCCATTATGGCCTTGCCTTCCTTGAGATCAACCATGATGCCTCATCATGATACAATGAACCCTAGTATCTTACCTGATGTTACCCTAAAGACACATTTCTTTGGGCTGAGCTTTAACCCATAATGGTGCAGATGATTGAATACATGCTCAAGAATGTTGAGGTGATCAAACCATGTCCAATATTTTTCTAGAATGTCATCCACATAATCTTTGAGTATCTTTTATATCATTTCATGTTTATGGCTATCATTTCTCTTTGGTAGGTAGCTCCTTCATTATTTAGACCAAATGACATCATGTTATAAAGAAGGTACCCCACAAGGCTGTAAATCTCATCTTATGTTGATCTTATTCTACTATGTGAATCTGATTATACCTTGAGAAACCATCCATGAGAGACAACATCTCATGACAAACTATGAGATCAACGATCATATCTATGTTTGGCAGGGGGAAATCATCCTTTGGGAATGCTTTGTTTAGGTCTCTGAAGTTTGGGAAGATTCTTATTTCTCCTGATGGCTTGGAAATTGGTACCATGTTAGAGATCCATTTTGAATAATCAATAGCTTAGATGATATTTTCTTGTAGGAGTTTCTCAAGTTCTTCTTTAACTAATAGGGCCACCTTGGGGTGCATTTTTTAGAGCTTTTGTTTTACTAGCTTGGCACTTGGGTCAATTGTGAGATGATGTACAACCAAGTTATGGTCCAATACAAGCATGTGGGCATAGGACCATGCAAAATTTATCATAGCCTCTTGGAGAAGTGCAGTGAAAGATGCCTCCTTAGCTTCAAATATTGATGTTGTGATGTATGTTATTCTAGGACACTCTTTGGTTCCCAGGTTAACAAGCTTAATTTCATCCATGAGTATAGATAATTCTCTATCCTATAGTTGTGGATAAGAGGAAGAGGCATGCCTTTATCTTTTGGTGCCTCCGAGAGGTTTTCACTAGAAGATAGACCCTTTCTTTTTCCTTTTTTGGAGTCAAGAAGTGCACTAGAGGGGTTTTCACAAGGAGACTCATTGTGTTTATTTTTATTTTTATTTTTGCGTCTAAAGATTTCCTCTTCCCCAAACTATCCTTTAGGGTCTAGCTTGTAGAAATGTGTTGAAGAGTGTTTGTGATCTGGATGTTGTTTTTCTTCTCCCATGAACCTTAGGAGTGCTTCCTCACTTTGGAACTCATCAATATGTGCAAAGCTTGGTTGGTCCCAATCTATGAGTTCGGGGTGGATGAGTGGGAGGTCAATGAGGTTGATGGCTAGTTGGCGAAGGACAAAATTTCCTAGGAAGGTTTCATCATCGAATATATCATCGTAGGATTTTTGTATTTCCTCTTTAGGGATGTCTTTGACTTCCACAATTTCATCCTGGCTATCCAAGAGGGTAACATTGGTTACATTGTTTCCCCTATTTGTGGTATTACAACCTTGTATGCAATGAAATGTACTGTTAGGAATATAAGGCTACAATAAACATTAAAAAAAAAAAACCAAAAATAACACTTATAATAAGACAAAAAGAAAGCTTGGAAAAGAGAATGAAAACCAAAGGAAAGCACCCAAAAATCCCTCTTGATCTTTGGATTTTTCCAAGGATTTAGATTTGTGCTCAATAATAGTGCTCAAGCTTCGAAATGATCTTCAATGGATGAGTGAAAATTTTAGCATTATGAGGGTATGAATATGATTTTTGGCTCTCAATTTGGCATCACAACAATACTTAGGTAGAGGATGAAAATGAAGGAGAAGGAGCCTCAATTTATAGGCAAGAGGAGGGTGGAATGAATGGTCAAGATGCAAACCTGAGGAAGGGTGGAGATGCATTTGAGAGAGTACATAGATTGTGCTTTCTCAAATGCCTCTCATTGTGACAAGTGTCACAAGGAGAGAGGTTTGGAAGAGTACAAGAATGTGACATTTTGGGAAATGTGAGAGAGGACAAAGGTATAAGAATTGGGTGGAGTGTATAAGAGGGATATAAGAGCATTTAAGGTTAACATGAGGTGAGGAAGTTGTGGGGATGTGACATGAGGGTTTACTTGGGCTGGGTTAGGATTTATCAATCTTTGGATTATGATTGTGAAAATGTTTAGGGAGTGATTGGGCTTGGATTAGAGGGAAAGTGAGAGAATTATGATGATGTGATGGGAGGAGACAGAATGGGTGGAGGGTTAGATTAGCTAATCATAAGTCATTAGCTAATTGAGAAGGGTTAGCATGTGTGAATGGGTTGGGTTGCATTGGAACTAGGGGTTTGGTAGTTGGGATAGGTTAGGTTAGGGGTTAAAGTTAGGAGCCATGTGATCAAATTGAATTAAATGCATTATTTAATTCCAAGTGGAATGAAAAAGGGATTTATGAATTAATTTAAATAGATGAACGCATTTATTTAAATTAAAATTAATAGCGGAAGGGGATTTAATTAATTATCAAACTATGGATTGCCATTTAGATAATTAATTGGACTATAGTTAATTAATTGATTAGAGGATGACATAAATTAAATAAATATTTAATATTTAATCACTTAATGTTCTAGGAGAGAACTGAATAGGATTATTTATTTATATAATCAAATTTAAGTGTCTACATTTTTTCCCTCTTCGACATTGTGTTAAAATAATACTATTTCAAAGATGTTTTAAAAATAATAGACGATGCAAAGAATTAACAAGAAACAAAGTTTCCATAGAATACAAAAAAGGAAGTTAGATTGGGTGATGTCCCCTTGAGAGGGCGGCAGGAAAAGAAAAAGGGGCCTGGGTGGCATCTCAAAAGGAAGAAAGGTTTGACAAATTAGGAAGGAAATGAGAGGTACCTAAGAGGTGAAAATTTGGTGATACAAGCCAGAAAATGAGGAGAGAGAGAGATAAAATAGGAAAAATAGGGATGGTTGGGGGCTATAGGAGGAAATAGTGTCTTATGGAATGGCTTTAATAAGGGCCAGGAGGGCCAAAAGGGGGTTATTTGTGCATATCTGAGCTTATAGTTTTTTTGATATTTTGAGCTTTGATATAGGATATAATGATTGTGAAAGGAGGGTGACCCAGGCATAGGGCAGAGATTGTGAGGAGTGTATGGCAGCACCAGGCTCCCAATAGATAGGTAGGGTTGAAAACCTATCTTTGTGATTTATCTTTTAGTATTTATTTCAAGTTACTTATTGTTAAATCATGATTCCATAGGCTTGGGATAGGCAGGATCCCCTCAGGTCCTACAAAATCATGATCCCACAAGAAATGTTTAGGATTGGGGGGTTGAGTAGGAAGGGAGGGATTTTTGGCAGGAACACAAAATTTTGGGGTATTAGGAATTTGTCTCAGGAATGCGATCTCGTGAAGGAATTTTGGTGGGATCACATTCATGGACCAAATACCTAGATGGGAGGGAAATTATGCGATCTTGCAAGGGATCACTGGGTATAGGAAGAGTCATTGTAGGAATGCATTCCTATGATGATCGCGGTATAATTAGGTTACATGATCCTGCAACAACGGGATCATGAGAACTAGCCATTTTATGGGAATGCCAGCTAGACCTACAGGATCATAGGAAAGAGACTAAAAAAGAAATCTTAGGAAGGGACATGGTAGGTGGATGAGGGGTTAGGGTTTATAGGATAGTATTCAATAGGAAAGTAAACCGATATAGCTGAATTGGATTGGTTGCAGTGGTCCATGGACCGAATGACATCTAGGAAGAGGTGTGTTGTTGTGTTGTAGGCAATAAATTTGTTTACACTCACTGATTGGGTGCCAATTGATGCGATAGGATTAGGGTACTTGGCACAGATACTGCATAGGAGGGCATATATGGTGATGGTCACCACGCTATGTGAGAGGTGGCATTCAAAAATGACTAGCTTCCATCTTTTGATAGGGGAGATGATGGTGACCTTGGACCTGACATGTACCAGATATTTTGCCTCTCAATTCAGGGGACCAAGATTATAAAAGGAGACACTATCCGATAGTAGGCATTGACAACGTTGGTGGATCCTAGCATGGTTTAGATCTTGTGTCATGGATAGTTATCATTGGCTTGTCATTTAGGGGTGACATCGACAGCTCACTGAGTATACTTCTATGTGTGTGGTCTAGTCTCGAGGTATATTACCCCTGAGATGGGAGGGACTAGTGTTACATTAGCACTTATCCCAATGATCATGAGGATTGTGGATGTTGGGGTTCCTACTACATGGGGCACTCTCACGTTGACAGAGCTTTACAGGGACCTCCACTAGATAGTTTACCATGGTGGGGAGGCACAGGGGAGGAGGATAGGATTTGCTACTTTTTTCTAGGTATGGGGCTGGGAGCACATTACAGTGCTTTGGCCCATAGGGAGGAGAGATAGGAAAGATAATAAACCTATGGTATATAGCTGGGGAGAGCCTCTAATGTATCATGTTGTTAATGATACAAATTATTAGAGAGAGGTTTTGGATGATATCAGGGATGATATTATTTGGAGACCATATATGAGGATTGGGCCATGGATGGAGGACCAAGCACAAGTGCCATTTTACATGCCCCCACATATCTAACAGAATGATGGGCATAAATCATCAAGTAGTACCAACAAGATCAGGTGGATAGATAGTTTTGGTTTACATAGGGAGTACCAGATGCAAAGCAGTAGTACCAACACACTACTCAAGAGAGGCGCTCAAAGTTCAGTGGGTCGTTGGAGATGAAGGGGGTGATATTTGTGTGGAGGGCCATTCAGGTTGTCCACTAGGATTAGGATGGAGGAGAGATAGATGCAACAAAACAATGGAGTATTGAGCATAGTTTAGGAGGCCATGGGTAGTGGGGAGATTAGGGTTTCTTTTAGAGGCAAAGAGGATCAAGGCATCGACAACCCAAGTGGCTAGGGGGAGAGTGTAAGGAATTGTGGCAATGCCCTAAGTGAGGGGAAGAGAATTTGTTGTAGTACCAAGGAGTTTGGCCCCAAGGAGGGTGGACAAGAGGATGGTGGAGAAGGGGGAGAAGGGGGAGGAGATGATATGGATGTGGACAGGGGAGGAGGGGGAGATGAGGTAGGAGGAGGAGACAAAATAGGAGGAGGAGGAGGACATGGTAGAGGAGGAGGAGGAGATAGAGGGGGTGGCAAGAGAGGTATTGGCTAGGTCATACACAAAGCTAGAAAGTGTCATTTAGTGGCTCAATACAAATGGTAGAGGCAGAGGGATCAAGGGTTGGTATTGATGTGGATGGTGGGGAACAAGATAGGGAGGTGGTAGGGCCAGCACATGTACCCACAAAGGTGCAGAATACATGCATACACAACATAGTGAAGAGGTCACAACCTAGGGTGATGATGATAGAGATATTATCCACATCGATACAAGATCCTTCATAGGTTTCCCCAACCTTGGACATTGAGATGCAACCTCCGCCAGGAAAGGAATATAAGAAGTAATATGCTGCATTATTTTTGACATGTTGTATATATATATATATATATATATATATATATATATATATATATATATATATATATATATATATATATATATATATATATATATATATATATATATATATATGATGTATATTATTTTTGAGGGTATTGTCCTAGATATTTATATTTATTCTTTTGATGGGCACTTATGGGACATTTAGTCATTTATTAATTCATTGATGTGGGACACTCTTTTGTTCTTTTTCAGGATATATATACATCTGATATTGAGTTGAGTGGGATTTATGTGTTATGAGCCCATTTTTCTATGAAAATGTATGGATGCATGATTTATGATGTACTGACGTGCATGATGTAGGATGTGATATTTTTTAGATGATTATGATGTTTGACCAATGCACTTGTGATGCAGGATGGGATGTGCTTATGTATGCTTCTTGATAGCTATGTGATGTGTGTGATTTGTGATTTATTCAGCATGCAGCTGCTAAATATTTGTGGATGCAGGGTGACTATGATGTGTGCGTGTGTGGTTACATTTGATTTTTTACACATGTGATGGATGCATGATCTATTTATGATTTTTATGATGTTTATTTATATATGGATATATGGAATTTCACCATGTCTTAAAAATGACCTAACAATGCAAGACAATGAAATGAATGCAAACTAAATGACTTAACAATGAAAGATAATGAAATGAATGTAAACTAAATGATTTAACAATGCAAACTAATTAAAATGGTTTTAAAATATGTAAACTAAATGACTTAACAATGCAAACTGATTAAAATGGTTTTAAAAGATACAAACTAAATTGATTGAAATAATGCACTTGAAATGATTACAATAGTGCAGCTAAAAATGAAAATAATAATGCAACTAAATGAACTAAAATGATAAAGATAATGCAATTAAAATGCACTAAAATGATAATGATAATGCAATTAAAATGCAACTAAAATGATAATGATAATGCAATTAAACGCAACTACAATGATAATGATTATGCAATTAAAATGCAACTAAAATGATAATGATAATGCTATTAAATGCAACTAAAATGATATTGATAATGCAATTAAAATGATAATGAGAGAGAGAGAGAGAGAGAGATTCTGACAAAAAATGAGCAGGAGATTTTAGATATCTGATAATATCAGATATCCGATAGTTTCAGATATCCAATATTTTCATATATCTGATTGTTTTCACTAGCATTGAAAAGAAAAAGTTTATTCTCTGGGTCCCTTAGTCTAAGAAGCACATTTTTTTGCAGAGAATATCATAGGATTGCAGTTGTAGAAGACAAAAAATTACTTTTTCCCCCTTTTTTGTTGGAATTTCTCTATTATCAAAGGTTTTTTTATCACCTTTTTGGTCTCACTATGGGGAGTAGTAGTCGTCGAAAGCATAAACAGAAGAGGAAACTCACAAATGAAGAGATTGAAGTGTATAGAGAAATGGATAGGGTTGCCCATCAGAACAAGAGACAAGGTATGTTAAATATTAATGAAGATGTGGGCATAGGCCCACCCTTAAATGTGGTTTAAAGTGAAGAAGAACATGAATTTGAAATGATTTATGACAATAATATTGAAAATGAGAATGTAGGGATTGAAGATGAAAATGTAGGTTTTGAAAGTGAACATGCAGATGTGGACAATGGAAGTGTGGACATTGAAAATGACAATCCACCAATTGAATATGAAGGAATTGACAATGATAATGGTACACAAGAACCAAATCAACGTAACACATCTCCAAATTATATGAGAAATTAAGTCCCTTGGGAGGAAGACAAACAAACTTAAAAATTGAGACCTTCAAGAACAACAAAATGGTTACTTGAAATTGATGAGAACATAAGGAAAGAGATAAAAAAGAACCGTTCAGTTGTGGGTTTCAAAAAATTTTGATCAATTTTTTAGCCATAAGACGTTGGTTGAGCAATGTCAAATGTTTGTGCAATTGTTAAAGATGCAGAAGATGAGACATATACTAGTCAAATTGAAGATTAGTGTGAACAAGAAAAAGGAGAGGAATGCTATTATTGTGAGAAATATTTTTAGTACTCTCAATTCCATTGGGAAGACTACCAAGGAAAAATATAAGTGATCTTCTAGGAGGGTTATTACAACCTCTTTAGTAAGTCATCATTGGAGAAAGGCTGGTTTGATGAGAAAAAATTGTGTTGACTTGAACCTAAATCTTAAAACTTTGGATAGAACACTTGCAAGAAGAGAAAGACTTGATGATCCTCTTCATAATGATACATGGGCTTATCATTGGAGACTTCCACATTCTGATAAGAAGCTTACTGATGGTGTGAAGGATCAAATTCAACTATTTTGGCAATCTAACTCAAGAATGTCACCAAATGTGAAGGATGTCTTGAAGTTGAGAATTGGCATTTGAGACTACACCACGCATCCCAAACATTATTTAGAGGTGATTCAAACAATGTTGTTCAAAAATATTTGTGAGACACATCCAACATTGCAAATATCACAAAGAGCTTTTGAATCCCTGAAGCCTTTTTTTTGTTTGCCTCTTAAGATTCGAAATACTTGTTGTTGCAAATATCATGTGGAGTTTTCAATGCACCATGAACTGTTACGATCCCTTCATTCTACTTTGCATACTAGTGAAATGTTGGAGGAGTGTGGTGCAAGTGCTCTTTCAAAGTCATCAAGAGACTTGCTAGATCATTTTTTATGTCCTAGAGATGATGGATGTTTCTTTTATAGAAAAGATTTCTTAAATGACATGTTCTCAAAGTGTGGTGGGCTAGTGAAGTTTGTTGAATGTTTTCATGAGGGTTGCAAACATGATTTTGGAAAGACAATTGTCCACAAAAAGGTATATGAAACCGTTAAATATACTTTGAAAAGTGGAGGTGAAGGCTCTAGATGTGAGTTGGTTACAAAAGAATGCAATGTAGCTCATTTTATTTAAGATTTTAGGAAGAATCTTTTTTACAAGTATGCAAAGCATAGTCATAGGTCTCAGTGGTTGGATCAACAATTCAGGACATGTAAGGACACTTTCCCGATTGGCACTATTATACCAGTCATTGACTTTGTAGAGAACTATACATTGCATCCCGAAAATGAGTTGCAAGCTCAATATTATAATTCTATTGAGGTTGTTACTTTTGTGCACATAACATATAGACATTCCCTTGATAGTGTTAGCACATGCAAAAAATTTCATGGCTATGTGAATTTTTCCCTGGTCTCTGCATATTTCTCTATGTCCCTAGTCCTTGAAACCCTAGGTTTTATTCAAATTTCTAGCCATTGAAGGGTTAAACCCTAGCTTGTCTTAGCCATGTTATTTTCCTTCGTTACTTTTTCGGGCCACTTAAGTTTCCCTGTGAGCACATGACTATTTCCCTCTCGGTGTTCACTGAATATTTTAACAATGTTTCATGTTTCTTTATCATTTAGTGATTTAGTGAATATAGTAAGTTGCATGTTCTCCAGGTTCTCAGGTGTATGCACCCAAAAATGGTCACCTAGACTTTGGGCCCCATTTATTTGATTTATCAATCCTGAATCATTTTTATCAATAATCAATATTTTCAACCTTATTAATTTCTTGATCAAATCTTAATTTCGATCATATATTGGATTTTTATCCTTGGGCTAACCATTTATCCTAAGTCTTTATTTGATTAAAAGGAATATTTCCTCCCCTTTTGATTAAATAAAAAAGCCCCCACTTTCCTCTTATCCTAAGTTGCACAAATAAAGTATTATTCATATTTTATAAAAAGGAGAAAAGCACTTTTTGTCTCATATGGACATAAAGTCAACTCTTATTTTTCCTATTGGAGGATATGTGTGCACATGGATTGCTCCTCTTTCAAGCTCCACCGCTGATTAAGACTTTTTGCCTCTTAATCTCCATGGTCCATTTCACCTCATTTCTTATAAAAGGAGAGCTCTCTCCTCCATTTGCATATCCATCTCTTTCATGCTAATGTTATGCTGCAGGTTTTAGGTGCATTTGAAGTTTGAAGACATTGAAGACTTGTTGCTTTCATCATCTAGTTCATATTTGCTTTCATAGTTGCATAATAATGGCATTCTTAGTGTAGATTTCCTTTTATGCAATAGATTTAACTCATCTAGCTTAATAGGAAGGGTTGTAACACATTGTTATTTCCTTTCATAGCTTAGTTTGTACTTCCATTTTCATAGCATAGCTTGCACATTTGCATTCTCATTCTTAGCTTGCATTGCATTGCATTTCTATTTGATTCTTGAGGATATTGGCACTCTTGCCCTTGTCCTCACTTGAATCTCTCATTGTGTGGTTGACTAGCAAGGTCACAAGTTTGTAGCTCTAGCTGAGAGCAATTTTCAACCTTGCAACTCCATGCATAAAGAGCTATGAGCCGCTTTGTGAGGCCTCATTCTTGAGAAACCTTGCATGTAATGGTTCATAGAAGTGCACCATTTTAGTGTGTACATTTCTAGCACCCACCGTGGGGCTGAGTAGATTAGCTTTGTCCCTTTAATTCTGCATTTTTCGTCAAAATTTTTGTCAATTTTCGGTTTGATTTTTAGTCTTTGGTTTTCTATCTCAGAGTATCACGCGATACTTCTCAGAAATATCATGCGATATACCTTTGTATAGCAGTGCGACACTTCGTTCGAAAGAAGAATCGCCTGCCGGTACTGAGAAATATCCCTTGTTATCGGGCGAAGTATCACCCGCCCATAGTGAGAAGTATCGCGCGACTAAGAAATATCGCGTGACTAAGAAATATCGCCCGACTATAGGAAACTGTATCGCGCGATACTGGTGAAGTCTGAGAAATATCGCCTGGTCTGACAGAGACTTGCGTTTCCAATTTTCTTATCCGAATTTGATTATTTTAGCTTGCTATTTTGTTTTGTTGTGTTTAGATAGGTCTAACCTGCATCTTTTAGCTTAAATCTAGCAGTTTATTGCATGTTTACATTTGGATTGTGATTTTGCTAACCTTGTGGGTCTAACAAGTTGTGTTTGTAAGTGCTCTCATTTGCTTGAAAATTGTTGAAAATGCATGTCAAAGAGGGCTACTAACAGTTTTTGCAGGGCTGCCCAAGCATAAAAACAAAAAAAAAATCATTTCTTACTTGTTTATTTACTTTCCTTTCAAGTGTGGCATTCACTAATTGTATTAGGCATCTTAATACCTTGTGAAAAGGATCTTGAGGTGGTAGGAGAAGTATGCTCTTCACCTTTAGGTGAATCAAAAAATCTTGACCCATCTTAAGGTTTTGGAAGCAAGGGAGTAATTGAATCTATTTGCTTGGTGTGTTTGGGAGAGATTTTTGAGATAGGGGAGTATGCTCTTCACCCTTGTGGTGAATCAAAAACTTTGAACCTCAAGAGTTGATCCATTTTTGTTTAGTTTAGGAATCCTTTAGTGGGCCTGCTCTTGAGAAATCAAGAGGAACAACTCAAGTGGGGACAACCTTGTCATCATTTTTCTTGGTGGCAAGTGATTCCTACTCACTATAATCTCAAGGCTATCAAGGACACCAAAAACCTTGATAGACATAACACTTGTCTTCGTTTGATGTGAGTAGCTCATGGGATTGTGACCATGGGGAAAACATTGAACAAGAATGCTTAAGGTACTCTTGAGGCCATGAGGTCCTAGTCCTTTATGAGGAGCAAGAGGGGTGTTGTGAACGGAAATCCTTATTAAGAACCATTAGATAGAAGCCACCTTCTTTTAGCCGCTTATCTTCTTAGTGCAAGGATTGATCCAAGTGGTTTACCCGGATCACCTTAAGATACTCACCATATATGTCTCTTTGGTTGTGTCATTTGACATTTCCATGACAAAGCCAACATCTCTTGTGGGTAACCACTTGGTGTGAGGCGAGGGGGCATCAAGTTGTGGGCTAAGTTGGTAAGTATTGAGCCTTGACTTTCTAGGATAGATTTGCTTGAAGTGTCTTCGATTGTGTGATACCAGTGCAAATGTTCTTACATACAAATAATCGGTAGCATTCATAGGGTGTTGTTTCAATTATGATAACACAAGTGTTTGTCTTGGCAAGGTTGCTTTTGCCCTTGTTTCAAGTGTTTGAGACCATGTTTTGATCCCTTACTGTTTGCAAACCTGCCCAAATTCTACTGATATTGTGATGGAAATCGAAAACATCAACCCTCAGACTGGAAATTTTGACCAAACAGACCCAAAAATGCAAAATTTTACACAAATCTGGTCAAGAGTAAAACAATTCTGCAACAGTATCGTGCCCTGTAAAGTGAAGTATCGCTTGATACTTCGCGCTTGCTAGAAATATCACTCGCTTTGAAGAGAAATATCGCGTGATAGTTCACCCCTGATGGACTATTGCCCAACCTGCCTGGAGTATATCACCCGCCAGTACTAAGAAGTATTGCCTGGCTTCGGGCGAAGTATCGCACAGTTATAGGTTTATCGCCCCAGTAGCCTGGAGTATATCGCCTGGTTTATTTCTGGCGTGCTTAAATTTTGGTCAGTTTTAGTTGCTGTTAATCAGGGTAGGTCTTAGAGCAGGCTTCTCACCCTGACATTTGAGATCTGTCTTGACTCCAAATTTCTAGTTTTTAGTCCTCCAGGATAGCATCATTTGATTTACGAAATCACTTTGGAAAATTTGCCAAGTTAGAAGGCCATTCTTGGTGCCAAGGTTCATCTTTAAAATTGTTAGCTATATTCTAGGAAAATTTTAGTACTCTTATTGTCCAAATCACTTTCATTTTCATCTCAATTTCAATTATCTTTTGGCTTAGTCCAACTTCCTGATTCAAAAGTGCAAGGGTAGTCACCCTTTGATTTGAAGCACCTCTTTGACAGTGTTGGTAAAGCCCTTTTTTTTCTTTTCATTTCTCTTTGGACAATAGAGGACTTTGATTATCCTAGTTTGGCATTGACACTTTGAAAGGTCACCTTATCATTGAGAGTATCTCTCTTTTATGTCAGTTACAACAAGGTACCAAGTTAATCAAGGGAAGCGACCCCCTGTTGCTTTTAGCCAGTTACCACCCGTCAAGACTCGTCGACAACCTAAGGGAAAAGGACCCCTTTTTGACCAATCTCCTAAGAGTGAATCTGAGGTTTGTTTTAATCTGGGAGCTAATCCTAGTAAAGTGAGCACCTCTTTTGTACCACTTTCATCAAGTATGGACATGAGTTACACTTTCACCCGACAACAAAGAGAAGCCATGAATCAAACTCTTGAGGATATCTTCCAACGACACAGAAGAGAGTATGGTGATTCTTCTCATGCTAGTCCACCTGGGTCACCTCCCAACAACGTGAGGTATTTTGATGCTCATCAACGAGCCAAAAGACACCATAAGCAAGCTCACTCAGATTCAGGGTCACAACACGAAGACCAGAACAACGAATCTAGTGATCACCACATCAACGCAACTAATGCAATGAGGCATTCGAGACAAACCTCCCCACTTAAAGACACCTCTTGATATACAAATACAATGTTGAGAAGCATTGAGAGAGAGAAGCAAGCCTACTTAGATGAACAAGCTGCTAAAAAAGAAAAATTCAGACAACTAGAGGAAGAGGAACGTGCATTGTTGGATATACAGAAAAGAGTCACCCAAGAAGAAGAAGATAGACTCTATGCACAACAACTCCAAAGCTGATTTAACGGGAGGGGAGCCAATAGTGGGACCAACTCACCCCCATCTACCCCTTCCCCTAGCCTTCGAAGAAGATCAAAGGCACCCTCATGATCCCCAAGTCCTAGAGGAAGAAGGGCTTCAAGATATGACCATCATAGGAGACAGTCATCTCATAGACATTCAAGGCAACCCTCCCAATGAGCCCATCATGGCTCACAACATGGAGGAAGTTATGCTAAAATTGCTCATATGGACTTCATGACTATGCAACAAGAACCATCCTTTCAAGCATATGTGGAGCAATATGTGGAACAAAACAAAGACCAATTCTTGGAAAGTCTTATCAACAAAGGTGCTAAAGTTCCATATAATTTTGATGTTCACCAAAAGATCAAGAAACAGAGCCCTTCAACTGATGAGGTGATCTTACAAATGCAAAAGGATATAGACAAGATGAAGGCTCCCAAGAGCACGTTTCATTTGGACTCCATATGTCCTAACCCCATTGACAAAAGTGTGGTGATGGTAGAATTCCCTAAGAAAGTTGAGTTCTCAACATACGACAAATATGATGGCACTAGTGACCCTCACGACCATGTTTGACAGTTCTACATAATGAGCTTTTCCTTTCACCATGAAGACTCCTACTTGATGAGATTATTCCCAAGGAGTTTAAAAGGTCAAGCCATGGAATGGTTCACCGACCTTTCCCCTCCAGTAAAGACATTTAAAGAACTTGTCCAAAGATTTGTTCAGCATTTTGCTTACAACTTATCGAGGTCGGTCACAATGCTTGATTTGTGTAAACTTAAGCAAAATCAAGGGGAATCTTTTGTCACATTTTTACAATGATGGAGGTGATTATGTTTGAAATACCCAAGGACAATCCCTGAAGATGAGAGAATTGATATCATTGTGAGCAATCTAATACCAGAACTCAGATATGAAGTTAAGAAAATCCCATTTAATTCCTTTGATACTATGGTAGAGGTGGCATGTCGCATTGAGGATGTCCTAAAAGAACAAGGAATTTTGGCTAAACCAACAAATAATAACAATAGCCAAAATAATAATACTAATGGTAACAAGGACAAAAAGAACTCCTATTGGAACAAAAATAAGCAAGTGGTCAACGACGGAGTTGTTGACTCATCTCAGGTCAAAAATGAAGGAGTTCTTAACCTCTCTCATGCAGTTCAAGCTATGAAGTTGCAAACGTCTTCAACACAACAAGAAAAACCTAAGTATCAAAAGAGATCTAAAATGGAGAAAAGACAATTTACCAAATTGGGAGAATCTTACGCAGATTTTTTAAGACATTAGTTGCTCATAATTTGGCGCACCCACAGGATCCTACAAAACATCGCATACCGGATCCTTTACCTCATTGGTGGGATGCTAAGGCTTTTTGCATTTTCCATAATGGGATTGGACACGACATAGAAAATTGTTTTAAACTCAAGCATCTTGTCCAAGACCTTATTGAGAAAGGACAATTACAAGTGGATGGGTTAACCACTAATGCGGATCATAAAGCCTTTAAAGAGCCCTTGCCTAAATATGAGAAAGGAGATAATTCTAACAATAAGAATGGCAAGGCGGCTATCAACTACACCTACACAAATGCAGAGAACATCATTAACATGCTTGAAGTTGTGGATGATAGTGTCAACATGATGAGAGGGAAAGAGTCCTATGGACATAATGTGGACTCAACTCCTATGACTGATGAAAGACCCACTGTGGTGATAAGAGGCTCTCACTCACAAAGAACACCCCAATCCCTCAATGTTGTCACTAGGGGCTAGGCCCAAGCACCCATTATCATTAGAGGTCCTAGCACTAGCAAGTCTAAACAGCCCGTGTCCAAAGGTGCTCCTCCCAAATCTGCCGCTGGTCTTGATTCCAATTATAATCTTATTGACTAGCTACAACGTACACCCACGCAGATATCCATTTTTGAGCTTTTAGAATTATCTCCTAAGCACAAGCGCGTCCTTGAGGATGCTTTGTGAGCAGCCAATGTCCCTAACAACTTAGATATTGACCAATTCCAAAACATGGTCAACCATTTGGCTAGCCCTCATTACCTCACCTTCTTCGAAGAAGATGACAAATCCATTAGTCACCCACATAACTTGGCCTTACACATCAAAGTCATGATTCATAAAACCCGTGTTAGGCGTGTACTGATAGATGGGGGTGCGGGGCTCAATATTTGTACCCTGAGTTTGTTGCTAGCTCTAGGATATTCTGAGAACATCATTGACACAAAGAAAAGGATCACAATCAAAGCATATGACAAAGCAAAAAGAAGTTCTAAGGAATTGGCTATTTTGCCTATTCACATTGGTCCCGTAGAAAAAGATATATTATTCCAAATTGTTGATGTTGGACCTCTAGCCTACAACATTTTGCTAGGTAGGCCATGGATTCATGAAATGCAGGCAGTCCCATCAACATATCACTAGTGTGTTAAGTTTCCTCATAACGGTGTAGAAATTTGCATCCTTGGAGATAGTGCTCTATCATTTAATAACATTTCTGTGGGATCACATGTACCTTTGAATAGGGAAGCTGACGGTCCTAGTAGTTCACTTGAACAATGCAAGCAGAAGTTCAAGACCATGGATCTTGGGATGGGAGATTATAAGATTGATTCTTTTACAAAAATGACAATCTCTCCTAGGTCTTATGGGAGACCATCACCAAGTACAAAACCTTCATCATCAGCAATGACATTATTTGGGAAATTTGTTGAGTCTTCAGTCCCCATTCAAGAAGAGAAAGAGGAAGTTGCTGTAAGGGACTGGATCTATCACGAGGAGAAATACAAACATAACGAGAATTTTGCTCCTTCACCTGAAACTTATGGGAAAGGGTATACACTGGTTAAAAATATGGGATATCCAGGATATGGTCCCCTTAGTCATAGGCTGGACGCTAAAGCTGAGCCTCTTGATCATGCTCTTTTTGGATGAAAGAATAAGTCCACGGTTGGCTTAGGTTTTGAGAATAAGAAGAAGAAAGGTGTCCCTGTCCCAGCTGCGACGGACAGTGACAGTGATGCAAATTATACGCCTGATCTTTCCAATCAACAAGATGTGTCTAATGATTGGGTGCCCTCAACGAATCTCCTTTGGGGAGATTCCATAGATTTAATGCTTGATAGTCCTACTATCCCAGCTGTGATGGATAGTGACTGTGTGACTGCTAGACCCACAAAGAAAAGTGTTACTGTCCTAGCTGCGACGGATAGTACCAATACTAGCACTAGAGAGGGGAAAACCCTTCCTAACGTTGAGGCTTCTACATCATGAGGCCTAAATGATGACTCGGAGATAGACTCCAATGAATATGAATGGGACTAGCTTTCAGATGCAACAATTGATCTGGACATGGATATTATCCATGCCTATAGTACCCAACCCGATGCGACTAACGATCCTAGTGTCGGACTAGAGGATTGCCCTCCTCAAATCGCCTTAGTGGATGACGTTTCATTTGATAGGATGAGTCCTAATTCAGGTATCTTAGGAGAAGACTTGATGAACTCTGATTATATGGTCACCAGAGATGACACCTTTTGCATAAACAATATCGAACCCGCCATTGACTTACCCCTTGTTCACTTTGACCTAATTGACTGGTCTCAGCGCCATCAATAGCCCACATTCCTCACCTTCCACAATGATTACGAAATTGCCTGCTATTTGAATACTCTTGAACCTATGGCTTCTTCCACCAGTGAACCAACAACCAACATGACAGAGCCTGATATTAAGTACCTCAGTCTAAAAATAAAAGAGAAAAAGAAAAATAGGTCTGATGGCGAAAACCACTTTGTGGCGGTGTCAGAACCAAAAATAGTAAAAAGAAATGACGCATCCGAAGGTGAAAACCTCTTTGAGGCACCTAAGGATGGGGTACTTAATAACTTGCTGAGTTATTTCTAGGATAGATCATCAATATTGATTGAACCAACAAAGCCAGTCAATTTAAACACAGAAGAAAATCCTCAGATAGTCCATCTTGCTCAGTCTTTATCAGAGGAAGAAACCAAGGCATATGTACAATTTTTACAGAAAAAGAAAATTAATTTTGCATGGACCTACTCAGACATGCCAGGGCTTGACACGAATCTCATAATGCATCACTTATCCATAGCTCCAGGAGTCAAGCCAATAAAACAGAGATTAAGAAAAATGCATCCACATGTAGCTCTACTTGTCAAAGGGGAATTAGAAAAACTTTTGAGAGCTGGATTTATTAGAGCCATCAATTATGCAGAATGGATCTCAAACATAGTACATGTCTCCAAACATGATGGGTCCATTCGTGTCTGCATAGATTTTAGAGATTTAAACAAAGCATGCCCAAAGGATGATTTTCCACTTCCAAACATTGACATGATAGTGGACATGACGGTGGGCTCTGACATATACTCTCTAATGGATGGTTTCTCAAGGTATAATCAAATCAAAATAGCTCCTGAAGACCAAGAGAAAATAGCATTCACATGTGCATGGGGAACCTATTGCTGGAACATCATGCCATTCGGGTTAAAGAATGGAGGAGCAACCTACCAAAGAGCTATGACAACTATCTTTCATGATATGATGCACAAAAATATGGAAGATTATGTGGATGATACCCTGTCAAAATCAAGAAAAAGGGACACACACCTCAATGATCTGGAAGTAATTCTAGATCGTATGGAACAATTTCAACTCAGATTGAATCCAAAGAAGTGCGCATTTGGTGTCACCTCAGGAAAACTTTTAGGATTCATAATATCAGCAAAAGGTATCGAGGTTGACCCCGAAAAGGTCCAAGCAATCCTAGATATGCCACCTCCTTAGAATATCAGCCAAATGAGAAGTCTTCAGGGATGTCTTCAATCAATTAAGAGGTTTATTTCTCAGCTTGCAGATAGAGCGCAACCCTTCAACAAGACATTGTATAAGGGTGCTTCTTGTGTTTGGAACGAGGATTGTCAAAAGAGCCTAGATCAGATCAAACAATACTTGGCCAATCCTCCGATCCTAATGCCTCCTATTCCAAGGAAACCATTGATCCTATATATTTCAGCTACAGACACTTCCCTGGGGGCATTATTGGCTCAATCAGATGATGCTGGGAAAGAACGGGCCATATACTATATCAGTCGTACTCTAGTCTCCTATGAGATCAATTACAATAATATTGAGAAGTCTTGTCTCGCGGTGGTGTTTGCTTCTCAAAAGTTGCGCCACTACATGCTTGCTCATACCATACATTTGATTGCCAAAATTGATCCCCTTAAATACTTGCTTAGTAAGGCTGCCCTGACAGGTAGACTTGCTAAATGGATGATGGTCCTAACTGAATTTGACATAGAGTACGTTGAAAGGAAGGCAATAAAAGGGCAAGCTATTGCAGACCAATTAGCTGATTTTCCAATCCAGGATAGTATGCCAGTCCAAGTGGAATTCCCAGACGAACACATCTTGTATACAACTACTCGCACTTGGACAATGTTCTTTGATGGTTCCCGCATGCAAAATGGATCAGGTGCTAGAGTGTTATTTGTTTCTCCACATGGGTACAACATTCTGAAGTCTTACAAACTATTATTCCCATGTACCAATAATATTGCAGAATATGAAGCTTTAACTAATGGCTTGAGAATGGCTATAGAATGGAACATCAAAGAGTTACATGTCTTTGGGGATTCCCAGTTAATCATCAACCAAGTCAATGAAGCGTATCAAACCAAGGATGACAAATTGATACCCTATAAAAAGATGGTTGATTCTTTGAGATGCTATTTCACCTTTGTGATGTTTCAACAGATCCCTAGGATAGAGAACAAAGCTGCAGATGCCATGGCCACATTAGCTTCACTTCTTCAGTTGGAGACACATGAATCCAGATTTGAATTCATAGTGGAAGAGCTACACCATCCCATCTTTGACTCATTTGAAAGCCATGTCATTTGTGCCATTATCACACACGAGTCTTCCCGATATGGTGCTATCTATTCATATAACCTGCTTCGAACATCGAAACCTCATCCGTAACACCTCTTGCCACACCCTCATCTCTGGTGATTTATATAGGAGGGGTTTAGATGGGACGCTCCTTAGGTGCTTGGAAAAGGAGGAATCCAACCAAGTGTTAGTTGACATCCACAAGGGCATTTGTGGTGGACATTCTAATGGTCTTGCCATGGCCCAAAGGTTGCTTAGGGTGGGATATTATTGGCCCACAATGCAGATAGATGCAGTCACCTTTGCTAAGTCATGTGAAAAATGTCAGAAACATGGCAACCTAATTCATGCTCTAGGTAGGGAGCTGATCCCTTCTATTTCTCATTGGCCATTTCAGAGCTGGGCCTTTGATCTAGTTGGGCAGATTCATCCCAACTCATCAGGTGGACACAAGTTCATTATTACTGCCACTGACTACTTCACAAAATGGGTGGAAGCTGTGCCACTTTCTGTTGCTTCAAGAAGGACCATTTCTTTGTTCATCTTGAATCATATCATTTGCCGATTTGGAGTGCCTTCTGAGATCATTACTAACAATGGAGGTGAATTTAAGAATAAAGACCTAAAGCACCTATGCAAAAAGTTTAAAATCAAGCAACACTGGTCCTCCATCTATTTTCCACAGGGAAATGGACAGGAAGAAGCTTCTAACAAAACAATTCTTAAGATTCTTCATAGAACAGTACACAAGAATGGTAGGGATTGGCACTTACAAATCAATCCAGCACTATGGGCTTACAGAACAAGCATTCGCACACCTACAGGAGCCACTCCTTTCTCTCTCACCTATGGTGCTGAAGCAATATTGCCTTTAGAAGTCGAGATACCATCACTTAGAGTCTCACTCAAAGGTTTGATTACAGATGAGGATTACCGCGCCATGAGGCTACAGGAATTAGAACTTCTAGATGAGAAGCGTAAGGCTTCCTTTGATCATATGAAAGTGTATCAAAAGCGTATGTCCAAGGCATTCAGCAAGAAAGTTCACCCTAGAGAATTTCAAATAGGTGATCTTGTTTTGCGAGAGAACCCTAAGAACCAACAACACAGAGAGCAAAAGGGCAAGTTTGAACCTAACTGGCTTGGACCATATGTTATTACAGCTGCTTTTGGTACTGGTGCGTATTTACTATCAGACCCTGATGGAGAACAGCTCCCTGATCCCATCAACATTGTACACTTCAAGAAGTTCTATCCTTGATGCCCATTCTGTCTGGGGGCATCCTTTGTACATACTTATTGATCCTGAAAAACTACCAAAAAAATTGATATATGATGCTGAAAAAAATCCTAAAAAGCATATAAAGTCCTGAAAAAATACAAAAAAATAAAAAAATAGCAAAAAAATTGAAAAAAAATAGAAAAAGTGCCTTGGTGAAAACTTGGAAACAGGCGCCTTGGTAGCAAAAATACAAAAAAAGAAAAAAAGAAAAAAAATTGCAATAAATCCAAGTGGTGAAAACCTGGAAATAGGCGCTACTTGAGGCCTTTGCACTCCTATTTGTTAGCATACGTCCTTGACACTTAGCCACTTCCCATCATGCCTTGACCTTATTTGGCTTAGTCTGGAATTGGTCTTCCTCTTTGTCTAGGGGGCATAATTGTTAGCATTGGTCTTTTAGGTGCGTTTGTCTCTTGGGGCATTTCACAACAGGTGTTTTTAACACCACCCCAAACAGTGTTTTTCAACACTACCCTTGCGTCGAGTGTTTCTTAACACTTATCAGGTGTCTTACCCAACAGTCTCGTATGATACGATATTTCTCACTAAGCAGATATGATACTTAGAATTTGACTCTATGACCAACACACACGCACTTAAACAATCAACTCGATGACGATATGATGACTTTATTTTTTTGTGTGCTGTCTATGAGGATTTCTTTGATGAGTGATCTCTCCCTAAGAAGTTTTCGATGATGCATCGCTAGAAGACTGAGGGAATGAGAACATGTTTTCTTTCTTTATCTACTTGTGGGTATATTTTGTTGATCCTAACTGTCATGAGCATTTATGTTGGTCCTACTTGACACTATGGATTGACAAGGTATTATCCTTGACTATTTTGCGAGTGCATGCTTCTAGTTATCTTGACTTTCCTGTGTCTTGGTACAAGCATAATCTTGCTATAACAAATTTAGGTGATCTCACTGCATTAGTCATCTTGACCTATATGTCTTTGATGCCTAGGTGAGATTCCCACATCTCTATCTAATAAAGATCATATTCATATCCACATAGTTATGTTAGTGTGCATTGTATGATCTTACGATGCTACCAATAACGCTCGATGATGATAATTAGATGTCTATAGGCATTGTGACCTTGCAAGTCAATCACGTTCATAGTAGTTTGCATTTTTAAGTTCATGTTAGTCTAGTGTTGCATTTTGCATATGGAGAGAGCTCTCCTTTTCATCCTACGTGGACCTGTCAGTCGACTGCACTCACCTTTCCTTCCTCTCGATCATGTCTTTCGCTCCTTGTCTTTTTCATCTCGAACTTGTTCCTGTTCATCACAAGGGGTTAATCATATCATCATATCTATATCAAAAACTATCATTTTCAAGAAACATGAGTCTATATCATACACATGAGAATTAAACATACATCTATGAGAGAGAACATACATAAGCACATACATAAGCATTTTGAGCAAAATGACAAGACAACATATATAAACTGATACATCCATCACAAGTGAGACAAATACACATGATACATCGAACATCCAGTAATCTCATAAATCTATATACAATGTCATGATATACAATACAATATGAGATCCCAAAATCTAGATCAAAAGTCTCAAAATATGTCCAAAACATCTAAACCTAAGACTCGCTACCACCCTCATGAGGAGCTCATGGTGGTGGAGGAGGCATAGCCCTCCTATCAAGTACCACGTCTGATACCCCTACCCGCTGAGAGTATGATGGTGCTCTCTCACCCTCTGAGATGGCCTGCAGATATAACCTGTGATAATAGGCTGCTCTTGCTGACTCTCATCGGAGCTCCAGTGCCTCAGCCTGTGCCATCGCCTCACGACATGCTATCTCTGCCCTAAGATCAGATATCTACTGATCTCGCTCTACCCTCAGATCTAGTAGCTGTTGATCTCTCACGGCTATAGTAGTCCAGAGCTGCTATATCTCTACCTCCTAAGCCTATATCTGGGCTCTCAAATCCTCTCCCCCCGCAGGCTGCTCTTCGTTGTACCTCCGCCTGCCAGCGAGCTGGTCTCGCCTCCTCCTCGAGTGTCACTGATCGCTGTCCCCGTGACCATTTTCGGCCACCTGATCTCGACCCCTCTCCCCTCTCCATCCTCCTCCCTCTCCCCCTCCTGCCATCTCCTCCATCCCCTCCCTCCCCTCCTCCCTCTCCTCTATCCCCTTCATCTCCTCCATCTCCCCCGTCATCTCCTTTGTCTCCTCCCGACACTGGTACCTATGCATCGGGTACTATAAACTGAGGGAAGGGCACCCTCTACCACTCTGCTCTGTAGGCTCCATCAGCCCCTGCATCTGCCATATCTGGGAAATACTCCCAGGGCTCAGTCCTGATACCTGCTGTCTCCACGATAGCCTGCTGATAATCCAACATGGGTAGCCACCCATGACCCTCCTCGTCTCTAGCCCTGGCATATGTGGTAGTCTCTGTCGAGACTCGCTGCTGCCTCCCGAACTGCCGCCATACCCGAGTGATGTAGAATCTCTCTATAATCTACCTCTTTAATTTGCCAAAGTGAAAGCTCAACTACTCTTAAAGACTTGCCTCTTCCCATGCGCCATTTTCAAGAGATGGAGTAAATAAGTTATGGGGAGGTCAAAGTCTGATTATAAAATTTGATTTATGAGTAAAGGTGGCAGGTTTTAATATTTTTTTATTGACTGTGTAAGGATTTTGCATATTATAGTTTTAGTCATGGGTTCTAGACACTTTATGAGGTGTCATAAACTTGCAGCTTTGTCTTTATTTATCCCATGCCTTGCGCAGGTTTTTAGATGACTTTGCCCACCCCAAAACCAGCGCATGATAGGACTTTGTCCTTTCTCATGCCATGTAGTAAGTCTAGCTAGTTAGTAGGGTAGGTTAGTGAGTTAGTGGGATAGTTAGTAGGATAGTAAGTAGTTTTAAGATGTAGTTAAGAATGTTAATTTAGTTTAGGATCTTGTTTTACATAAATTTCAGTTTGTTATTATATTTTTTTTAGCATTGATTTAAATATATGTTTTGAGATTTAAAAAGCCTAGCTTTAGTTATAGTTAGTTAGTATGTTAGTTTTGTGAGTAACTAATGCTTAGTAATAACTAATAAGGTGTTTATTAAACTATGTTTTTATGAGGGGATAGTTATCATTTTAATAGCATGCTAATGAATTTAGCATGTTTATAACATTAAGGGATATAGTAAAAGTATATTAAATAAATTAATAAATATATTAATATATTATAATTATCAAACAACCTACATATAATTTTAATTATAAACCATGGTTATAATTATCTTTAACTAATGATACCTTAAAAAGTATTGATTGGTTAAAAGTACATTGATTAAATGGGTACGTTGTAATTATTAATCGAATTAGTTTATATTCTATCGAAAACGGAGATTGATGTAAACGACTATTTAAATTTATATTCAATATTTTTCACAAGTTGTCAATCTAATCATCATAATCAAATTGGTCTTGTTATTAACAAAATTGGAAAAGGGATTAACCTATTTATCTAATAACGTTAACCATAAACATTCTATTTCTCTTAGGTAACCTAAGTTTGTTAGATTGTCGATCGACGAAATTGATCAACGAACTTCTTATTGAAAATTTCTTCTAGCATCCTTTGGTAAATTTAACAACCTAGTTGGGGTGTGACCACCTGTTTCTTTTGAGATGTTGACATTTACACTTGTCCCGCATCGTAAATGTGGAACTTTTACCCTTTTAAAAAAAAAAAATTTGTTGGTTGTGTTTTGACCCGAACTTTTGGGCATCACAATCTCTACATACCGACCTACCAGTGGCCGATCGCACAGCATGTAGCTCAGCTCATCCGCTGCATCCCCCCAAACCTCAACCTCCCTGTAGGGCCTCCATGTGAATGAGGCTATCTTGTCCAAAATCTGTCGATAGTAGGTCACATCTCCAGAATGGGCATGTGATATAAACCTAAGGTACCTGTAGATATAGGGGTACCTCCTCTCCCTCGGTTGAACCCTGGGGTGCACCATAGCGATGTGCTCCCATGCCCATACCTATGCCAGGATGGCACCACATGCCCATGTCCGACCATCTCTGTAGATGATCTCATGCAGCTCGTGGTACATCTCTGCCAATATGGCAGGACCCCATGCCATCCGTCGCGGCCTACCGATTAAATCCACCAAAAGTCGAGCCCATCTGAGCGGGAAACCCTTCTGACTGCGGTCAGTCATCAGGATCTGTGAAATGATAGATGCCACTATGCATGGCACTGGGTAGTCTTTGCCGAAATCATCTATCTGCCTCTCCCAGCTGATATGCCTATCCAGAATAGTGACATCCTGGAACATCTCCTGAACCAGTCGGCACCCCTCAGTAGCATCCTGATCATAGTACACCTGTGCCAACAAATGAATCATGTCAGTTTTCATCATATGGAAATATTATATTTATGAGTAGATCTTAAAACATGATTATACTCACTGGCTCGCCATGACATGGCACTCGTAAGATCCTGTAGATGTCCTCTAGAGTAATCGATGCCTCTCCAGTAGGCAGATGGAAGGTGTTGTGCTCACTATGCCATCTCTCAGCAAGAGCAGTCAACAACCCATGGTCCGCTCGGATATATGGGTATCTCAGCAGATACCGGAATCCCATCGCTCTGAGGTCGGCATTGCCCGGATCGTCTAGATCTCGGACACACCGCAATCCTGTCACCTTCAGCGCTCTGATGATGAGCACCGGAAAAACCTCCTGCAAGCCAAAACCAAGCCAGTTGTTAGCACATATCATGATGGATATCCAAAAACTCAGTATAAAACATCCCAAAAATGTAACATTGTCTAGACCCATGTCATTTTTGCTCAAAAATGCATTAAAAATCAAAATTTTATGCTGGGTGATATTCTTTTTTGGAGAAGTATCGCGCGATACTTCTCCCTATAGCGGGGCGATAAACCTTATATCACGTAATACTTCACCCAGTATCGTGCGATCTTTCACCCAGTATCGTGTGATACTGGTGCCTTAGGTCGCACGATACTTTAGGGACCCGTGAAGTATCACGCGATACTTCTAAAGTATCACGCGATATTTTGCCTAACAAAATTTTTTGAAACTTAAAACTTTAAAAAAACGTGCTAAAATAAGCTATTAAATGCAAAAAAATGACTAAAAAGCTCGAGTTTTTTGAAAACATACCAGGGCAGGATAGTGTGGTGGCTGGTTGTGCAATCGGGCATGCTCAAATCGATGCTTGTGAACGGGAACTCCTACTTGCTGGGCCATTTTCTCTCTCTAAAGCTCTGAAATTCTCAAATCGCTAAAAGACAAATAATTTTTGAAAATGACATTTTGACCCCTTTTAGAGTCTTTTGACTTTTTGACCTCATTTTCAAAACACCTCAGAATTGCACAAAAATTGCACCCCTAGCTAATTTCGACGTCCTGGATCTATTTTCGGACTCAAAATCAAAATCCAAGGTCATCTTGATAGTCAAAATCACATTCCAAAATCTTCCCCCCTTCTGCACAGTTGGCTGATCCTTTGAGGCCTAATCTTTCGATCTTTGTCGGGGCATCGTCATTTCTTCATTCCCATGTCTTCCAAAACTTCCAGTCTTTCATTCATATTCATTCCATTCCCTCATTTCTCACGTTTGACTGCATCTTTTTCAGTCAGGCTGGGGCATGTTTTATTGCCTAATGGTTAACCTATTTGACCCTTACATTCGATTGTGATTTCATTCTGATCTGATCAAATCCTTATCAATTCACTGTTCTCCTCTCAACCTGATTTTGATTTCGATTCCGAGGGGGTAGTACTTATGGGATTCTCATCCCCAATTGCTTGATTCTCTTAATTCAGACATCTTTTGTGAGCTTTTGCCCAAAATTGAGATTCTTATCTCTTACTTTGAATGTGATCCTGAATCGACCTCATGTTCAAAGGCCTTTGTTTATGCTTTGTCCAGATGTGATCCCGAATCAAGCTCACATCTGAGTTGTTTTATGATCCCAAATCGATTTCACATTTCAACTTCATTCTTTGGCTGCATGTGTTCCCAAATCGATCACACATTAGTCAAAGAGGGGCAAATGTATGCACCCAAAAATGGTCGCCTAGACTTTGGGCCCCATTTATTTGATTTATCAATCCTGAATCATTTTTATCAATAATCAATATTTTCAACATTATTAATTTCTTGATCAAATCTTAATTTTGATCATATATTGGATTTTTATCCTTGGGCTAACCATTTATCCTAAGTCTTTATTTGATTAAAAGGAATATTTCCTCCCCTTTTGATTAAATAAAAAAGCCCCCACTTTCCTCTTATCCTAAGTTGCACAAATAAAGTATTATTCATATTTTATAAAAAGGAGAAAAGCACTTTTTGTCTCATATGGACATAAAGTCAACTCTTATTTTTTCTATTGGAGGATATGTGTGCACATGGATTGCTCCTCTTTCAAGCTCCACCGCTGATTAAGACTTTTTGCCTCTTAATCTCCATGGTCCATTTCACCTCATTTCTTATAAAAGGAGAGCTCTCTCCTCCATTTGCATATCCATCTCTTTCATGCTAATGTTATGCTGCAGGTTTTAGGTGCATTTGAAGTTTGAAGACATTGAAGACTTGTTGCTTTCATCATCTAGTTCATATTTGCTTTCATAGTTGCATAATAATGGCATTCTTAGTGTAGATTTCCTTTTATGCAATAGATTTAACTCATCTAGCTTAATAGGAAGGGTTGTAACACATTGTTATTTCCTTTCATAGCTTAGTTTGTACTTCTATTTTCATAGCATAGCTTGCACATTTGCATTCTCATTCTTAGCTTGCATTGCATTGCATTTTCATTTGATTCTTGAGGATATTGGCACTCTTGCCCTTGTCCTCACTTGAATCTCTCATTGTGTGGTTGAATAGCAAGGTCACAAGTTTGTAGCTCTAGCTGAGAGCAATTTTCAATCTTGCAACTCCATGCATAGAGAGCTATGAGCCACTTTGTGAGGCCTCATTCTTGAGCAACCTTGCATGTAATGGTTCATAGAAGTGCACCATTTTAGTGTGTACATCAGGTAGTTAGGATTTTGGTTCAGTGATTGGGTGAATACATTGGTCATGTATTCTCCATATCCTGGCGGTCTGTGCCTTAACATTCAAAGAACTGGCGAACACGATTATTTCCCAATTGCATAATGTAGCGGTTCAGTTGCTGAAATCCAGCGACTCAGTGGGGACCGTAAGATGAAGGATGGATCGACGACGGTCGTTGATTCTTTGAATTTACTGCAGGGTTAAAAAGTTATCTGGCGACTCAGTGAAGGCTTGTGTCTACCTATTCTCACAATGAGACCAAGGGTTAAAGAAAGTTTTGACGACTTGGCGAAAACCTTTGTTCGCATGTTCTCCATATGTAACCATGGTTAAGCAAAGTATTTTGTGACTTAGAGTATGCCTTTAGTCGCATGTTCACTGAATGCTTGGAATTAAGACTTGTAGTGAGTCAAATAAAGAAAAATTATTGTGGACCCGTTTGCCAGGTGTTGTAGAGTTGTTCATTTTTTACTGGCCATGGTTTTAGTGATGTGGAATTTATCTGCAGGGCCCTGCATTCAGTTTCTAGATGATCTACAGTTGTCATTTGATCACATTGAATCTTTCCAAGCCATGCGATCATGCGACAGTCATCGATTTGGTATCAGATTATAAGGGAAGGCAGTGGGTCCATTTGCCAGTTGTGCGCGCATGGCCATTATTGATTGGTTGACTCCTGGTCGATGTGGTAGATGTCAGCAAGTGTTGTCAGTGGGACTGGTGTTTTACCGTTCAGGCATGATTAAAGCTTGCCATCATCTAGTGGTTGTCGTTATATCGTTAAGATGAGATGCACATTTCTTAGTGTCATGGTATAGCGACAACCGTCTGATGCAAAGGTGGACAAGATGGTGGGTGGGGCCTTAGGATGCCTGGTCATGCTGACATGCATGTTTGTGATTAGTTCTTGGATGGGTGACTTGGTGGTTGTCAGTAGGACCAAGGTTTATGGCATTATAAAGTGAGTTAAAGTGCGATGGGAATCTGTGGCTATCGTGAATCCGCAAGGTGAAAGTGCTTGATGGATATTCATGGCAGTTTTGTGACAACTGTCGATTCAGTTTAGGCCATAAAGGATTGTAATTAGTGGGTTCGATGTGCTCTGCAGTGCTAAGGTGTGCATTTTTTATTGGCCGATGGACTAGTGATGTGGCGAAAGACTTTTCAAATGGCTTGTTGATTGTTGCGAGGATTAATGAGAGCTACTCAATCTGTCGGGAAGAAATAAAATCAACGGTCATGTTTTAAACTTGTTTGAGTAGCCGTTTCTTCCAAAATTTGAAATTTTAAATGGTTTTTCAGTGACAGAAGGACTACTTTTTAATGCTAGAGCGGCTGGATCTGGTAGTTGTGATTTTGTCAAGTGCTACAGTATGGTCCACAGGCTATGATGATTGATTGCAGATGTCTGTACCGTAAAAAATGGGTAAGATTTGCTTGAGGCATGTTGTAGGTGAAGTAATCAGATTGATTAACATGGTAGATTCATGATCTTCGGTAAATTACTCTGAGAACTATTATAAATGAAGATCATTCTTGGATTTGATCAGACCAGGTTGCTTGGTTTTCCTCTAATGAAATAAATTTTGATTGAATTTAGTTGGTTTGGTGGGTGAAAACCCTAACTTCTTCCCTAGTCATCTGTAGCTTGTTGCATCTTGATTTTTAGGATTCCAATATGACTAGTGGTATATATTGTATCTATTTTTACTTTTTTGTTATTGTTGGTGATGTTATGTTGATAGTCAATGTAAAAGACTGAACAAGGAGAGCCTAGATTTTGGGTCTGTTTCCTAGCATTGTGTTGTTTTGGTAATGTGTAGATTCTACAGATTTTAATGAGAATACACTTGAATTCCAATCTTAGATTTATGTTTGTCTTCTTGTTTTGATCTTGGGCTCATATATGTTAATGTCACAAAGTGAGTTAGCATATGATAGACAAAGAATATTATGGAATTATCTTTGAGTTCCTAACAAAGTTAGGATTAAAGTCTTTGAGGTAGTTTTAGTGAGTTCATGGTTGGATAGGAATTTGATGATCAGGTTTGGGAGTGAGATGGATAATAGGAAAAGAACTTATTATGAGTTCAAGAGTGTTTGAGTTAAGATTTTTAGTTGATATATGTTATTGAGTGACTCTATGCCCTAAGTTAAGGCACTAATCCATTCTCTAGAAGTAGTCCATCATCATAAATCACACATTTAAATGATAAAATCTATAAAACTAGTTTGTAAAAGGTATAGTTGTATAATATTTTGTGACTCCTTTGAAGAAGTGAGTCAAAGGTACACCCACCTGAGCATCTAGGCTCAAAGTGTAGGAGGATCCTTGTTGATCCTTGTTAATTGGCCCTTTTCCTTGCAGACTTTGGAGTGGTGATAGAGTCAGTGACATTAGTTTGTCAATCATAGTGTAAACTTGCAAGTAGAAAGAGGAGGGGAACCAACAAAATGGCGACTCCACTGGGGAGAACAACAATGAAGAAGTACATCTGTTAGGATCTCTGGTTGAGTAAAAAAAATTTAATATCATACTGACCAAATTGATTTTCCCATCTGAGTCACCAACAAAATGGTGACTCTACTAGGGAGAGTCTAGAGAATAAATTTATTAAGTGGACTCTTGTTTTTTCCTATTGTATTCAATTGTTGTCTTTAAGATTTTTAGAGATTTCCCATCTTTGGTGGGTGGCGACTCAAAAGGATTAGAACTAGTGTTATAGACTATAGATCATGGACAAAAGAAGGAATACTAGGTCTTTTGTCAAGAAGCATCCAGAGGTTACTATGGAATAGTTACCTAGACAGGAAAAGAAGAGTTGGATCAGAAGAGATGGAGAGTCTACTAGTGCTCCCATGAGAGAACAAAGAAATATTAGAAATAGAGCACCACATGCATCCTCTAATGAGGAAGATTCACAATACAAAAGTTATAAACCTGATAGTGGCCACTCTGAGCACAAATTTTATGATACCCCAAAGGTAGTATTTCAAGATAAAGGTTCATTACCTACCGAACAGGATGTACAAGCTAGAGAAAGGGGTTTTGGACCGAAATTAGACTCTGGTGAGGATATGTTCGGAAGGCAACCCATGAGACCAAGACAGGTCCATTTCCCATATCAAAACCTTACTGATATGAATGTGTCATCAAGTTCTGAGGAAAGCATCATAGATCCAGATGACCTGAGTGCACTAAGGTTATAGTTGGCAAAGCAGGATGCCATACATAAGAGGTTACAAAAGGAGAGAGAAGCTGAGAAAGTGAATGCTCTGATAGAAAGAGAATCTCTTCTTAGAAAGATTAATGAGTTGAAGGAGAGAAACAAGATGCTTGCCTCTGCTCCTAAGACTTTGTAGCATGATGTCTTTGGTGATCTTGATGCTTTGAGAAGTGAGTAGGAGTGCTTACTGCAAGACCATGAGTTTGATAAAGAGGGCCTTGTGGTTAGATAGGTTCAAAGTTATGCTTCTCTCCCTAAAGATAAAGATGGGCATGAGATCACTAAGCCTGATGTTTCTGTTGGTGAGAAAGGAAAGCAAAAGATGGTGGGACTCCATATAAGCAAGCTAGTGGCAATACCAAAGGTCCCACCACCCATTCCAAATAAGGATACAGAGATAGAAAGGAAAAGGAAAGAAGATGAAGATTTAGCTAAAGAATTGGAGAGACCTAAAATTGAAGCTTCTATTGCAGAAAAAAGAAGAAAGATCCAGTTCTTGAAGGCCTCATCAACAAATGCTCTTGGCCCATCTGCTACTGAAATAGGTACACCATCTATAATTACTACTGTTCCACTTAGTAATGCTACTACTAGTAATCTAATTCCTACCGCATCTACCAAATTAGTTGTTGACCATAATAAACAGTCAAATATACAAATGGGTGGGAATGTAGATAAAAATGTTAATCCTAGTGGGGACACTAGTTCAAGTTTTCAAAGAAGACCTATGCAATTAGAAGGCTACAGGAAAATTAGTTTTGATGGAATACCTGGCTAAACAAATGCTTTTCCAACTGATATAAGAGATAAGGTACCTAAGTTTGCTGGTAACAATGCCATTATTTGTGAGGAACATCTTAGGTTATTTGTTGATATGCTAAATGATTATGAGATAGAACATGAGGATGTAGTCATGAAATTATTTGTTCAATCTTTGGTGGAGGATGCTAGAGATTGGTTTAAGAGACTCCCTGACTGATGTATTAACACTTGGGATTCTTTTGAAAAATGTTTCAAAGAACAATATGGTGATAGGCCTAATGCTAGTTTCATGTTGAATGAGTTCAACACTATAAGGAAAAATCAGAATGAATCTGTAGCTAAGTTCAATATGAGATTTTAGAAGGGTATGCATAGGCTATTTCAAGTCATGAGGCTAGATGATAATGTTTGTTTGACCACATACTTCAATGCCTTTGATGGAAAAATGGGATATTTGTTGAGGGAAAAGGAACCAAGAACTCTTAGAGATGCTTTTAGGATTGTTGTCAATATTGAAAACAATATGAAAATATCAGGAAGATTGGGTGGAAAAAGAGATGATCCAAAGTTGTTTGGAGACAAGAAGTATAAACGGGATAATGAGAGAAATGTTGGAAACAAGAAACAAGAGGAAGATAAATTGGATAAGGTGTTGAATGCATTGAAAGACTTGAAAGAACCTACTAATAGAATTAATAATGCTCCTGCCAATGAAAAGCCTCAATTCAACAACCATTTTAGTAGGCAGAATAGACTGCAAAATTATCCCTACAACACCCAATGGAAGGATGGCAAGCCTATTGTCCCTGTTGCAAGAGGAAATAATGATAAAGTTCTCCCTGATCCTTTGCAAAAATCCTCTGTAAATGTTATAGAGAATGCACCATGGTGCATAGCATGTTAGTCCCCTCATTCTGTAGAGCATTGTGTGGTTGCACAATCCATGTCAGCATATCAAGATGATAACAATGAGGAGTTAGATCAAGAAGAAAACCATGATGACATTGGATGCAACATGGCAACTTCATATTTAGGATATGAAGATGATTCTGATATTGATGAAGAAGTAGATGTGTGTTTGAAAAGACACAATAGGGAACTTTTCCATCAGGAGGTTTTTTCTGATAATGATGACATTGATGAAAAGATATGTAACATGAATTCCTCCTCATAAACAGTAAATTTGAGAAGACCTTCAAAGGCAGAAATGGATAGAATTACTGCAGAAATGATAGTCCAAGTACAAACTAGAGGCATGGTGGCAAGGGATACAAATGGGAAAGCTGTAGGAATGTTTATAAAGAACACCAACTCCGGGGAACTCAGTGGAAATAGATCAAAGGATGATCATTTAGTGAGGTTCAAAAATGTGAAAGGTAAGAAGTGGGAACCTAGGGGAGTTGAAGCTGAAAAAATTTCTGCTGTTCGAGAAAAAAATCATCAGAGTGAAGTGGAAAAGCCAGTTGGCACAATGGCTAGAGCTGAAAAGGTAAAGGTCATAGCTACAACCAATATATTAGATAAACAAAAGGACAATAAAGCAATATAGATTGAGTTTCCTCCCTCCGTTCCTGTTGATATGTTGGTTGTGTTGTCTCAGATAACTGTCAAGGTTCCATTGTCAGAATTGTTGAGGATCCCTGAACAAAAGGATAGGGCTCTTGCATGGGTAGATAATGTCCATGATAATGATGTTGCATGCAATGAACCTTAGGATAAAGTTTTGAAAGAAGTGGAGGTTCAGGGATTGGTGTCTCACATACCACCTATATATTTGGACAATTCTGTTAATGCTAGCCTTGAAAACATAGACCCATTCTTTCTGAGTATCATTGTAAATGGGATGAAATTAAGAAATTGTATGATTGATTTAGGTTCTTCCAATACTGTCATGCCTTTCAAAATTATGGAAAAGTTAGGCCTCACATTTGATACAAATCAAGGCAGATGTTGTGCAATGGATCAGAGAGAAGTACCAATCATTGGGACTATAAATGCTATGCCATACAGATTGGCAGCCTATCCAGAGAAAGAACTGACTATGAGTGTCTTGGTAGTAGACATTCCACCCCATTATGGTATGCTATTATCTAGTAAATGGAGTGCTTCCATGGGTGGAAGTTTGTAGTGCGATTTGTCTTTTGTAACTTTCAATTTTGATGGTCAGTCCATTAGGATTGAAAGGGAACCAAGGGTAACTTATATGATTGAAAAGAATATTGATAATGAGGTTACCTGCTTTGTAGATACTGATGTCAATACTTTTAGAGTTGAGGTCACTTTACTTGAGAAGGAGCCTGTATTGCCATGTATTACTGAAGAGATAAGTTCTAGGTCTTTGAAGGATGATTTGTGGGTGATGTACTTTGATGGTGCTAGTTGCAAAGATGGAGTGGGAGAAGGTATTTTACTCATATCTCCTAGTGGGAACACTTACAAGTTTTATTTCACATTGAATTTATCTTGTACCAAAAATATAGCAAAGTATGAGGCATTATTGCTAGGATTGAGATTGGCACACAAGCATGGAATTAAATTTATAGAAGTTATTGGGGATTCAGAGTTAGTGGTGTCCCAAGTAAGATCAGTGTATGCTTCAAAGAACAAAAGGGTAAAGCAATATAGGAATGATGTGTGGGATATGATTGAGCATTTTGATGCCTTCAATATTGTGTGGAAGGATAGAAGTAATAACAAGATGGCTGATTTGTTAGCCAATATAGCAATCAATCCTAGTGATATTAGTTTTGCTGGCCTCTCTAAGGTTGAAATTCAGACTAGGCCTAGTATACTAGATAATGTTGAGAATTGGCAAGTTTTCGAAGATGACCAGGATATCTTGAGATTTATGAATTGTGAAGACCAATATCATGGTCAAGAGTTAGATTGTTCAGCCTTGGTTGAGATTACAGAAGGAAAGGAGGTTGTCCTTGGTAATGAGGTCGTGCAACTTAAAACTAACAAGGTTCCTAAGGGACTTGTTGTTCTAGAAACTGTATTTGATAACCAAGATAGATTTCAAAAGGATATTAAAAAGGAAGATCATATGAATTTGGAAGAGATAAATCTTGGAACACAAGAGGCACCTAAGAAGGTCTACATTGGTAGAGAAATGTCTCACAAGGTAAGGAAGTCCTTGATTGAGTTATTGAGAAAATTCAGGCATGTTTTTGCATGGTCATATGATGACCTAAAGGTTTATAGAGAAGACTTGTTCCAGCATATTATTCCTTTGAAAGAAGATGCCAAACCCTTTAGGAAAAAACAAAGGCCTATAAATCCTACCTTGGCACCTAAAATGCAGGAAGAATTAATGAAGTTAAGAGATGTTGGAATTATAAAGCCCATTAGGCACTCTTCTTGGGTGTCAAATTTGGTTCCTATCAGGAAGAAGAATGGTGACATTAGACTTTGTGTGGATTTTAGAAATTTGAACATCAGCTCATTGAAGGATAACTATTGTCTGCCTAATATGGAGGCTATGTTGTAAAGAGTGACTAGATTTGAATTAATGTCTATGATGGATGGTTTCTCTGGCTATAATCAAGTAATTGTGAAAGAATCAGAACAATTTAAAATAGCTTTTACTACACCTTGGGGGACATATGTTTATGTGAGAATGCCTTTTGGTCTCACAAATGCTGGTGCAACTTTTCAGAGGGCAATGGATGTTGCCTTTGTAGATTTCATAGATGATTTCCTTGTTGTCTATCAAGATGATTTAACTACCTATTCCAAGAAGGAAGAAGACCATTGTACTCATCTAGAAAAAATATTTGTGAGGGCTTTGGAATATGGCATTTCATTAAATCCAAGGAAATGTGCATTTGGTGTGACTGAAGATAAGTTGTTAGGCCACCTAGTTGGAAAGCAAGGAGTTAGAATTGATCCAAAGAGGCTGGTAGCTATTGAAAAAATCCCTAAACCAAAGAATATTAAAGAAATTCAGTCTTTCTTTGGCCAGGTGAATTTCTTGAGAAGATTTGTTACAAATTTTGTTGAAGTTACTAGGCCAATATCCAAGATGTTAAAGAAAGGGTCTGTTATCAAGTGGGAAGGTGAGCCTAATGAAGCTTTCAAGAATATCAAGCAGGCTATTAAAGATGCACCTGTGCTCAAGGCATTTGATTACAATATCCCAATGCACATTTTTTCCTTTGCATCTTTTCATACTATTGCTGCAGTTTTGTTGCAGAAAAATAATGAAGGCTATGAGAAGCCTATTGCATTCTTTAGTAAATCTTTGCAGGCTACTGAATTGAAATATGATATCAATGAAAAATAAGCATATGCATTGGTGAAGGCTATGAAGGCTTTTAGATGCTATCTGGTGGGAGCAATTGTGATTTCTTTTGTGCCAAGTGCAGCGGTCAAGGATATTTTCTCACAACAAGAGGTGTCTGGAAGAAGATGCAGATGGATAAATAGAATTCAAGAATTCAATACTGATATCCAAATTACCAAATTGGTTAGAGGACAAGGATTGGCAAAACTGATGGCTCAATCCAATCTTGATGCAAATTAGATAAACCAAACTGAGATTGATTATACTTGTGATATGGATGATTGTATCTGGTATCAAGATATTATCTTCTACTTGAGAAATATGAAGTGCCTAGTAGGAATGGATGATAATAAGAAGAGAACATTAAAGTTATAGGCCATCAAGTATGTGATTATAAAATGCAAATTATATAGGAAAAATTTGGATTGCATACTTTTGAAATGTGTTGATGAAAATTAGGTTGACAAGTTGTTAAAATAAATGCATGAGGGAGTTTGTGGAGGACATTACATGGGTAAAACTACTACTGAAAAAATCTTGAGAGTAGGATTATGGTGGCCCAGAATCTTCAAGGATGTAGAGCAATTGGTAAGGAGGTGTGATGCTTGTCAAAGATTCTTTGGTAAGCTTAAATTTTTAGGCAATGTGCCCTTGAGGCCAGTTGAAGTGCGGGCTCCTTTCCAATAGTGGGGAATAGATTTTATAGGGGAAATACCAAACAAGTCTAGTGGGGGACACTCTTGGATCCTAGTTGCCACAGATTATTTTACATAGTGGGTGGAGGCTATCCCTACAAGGAATTCAACTAGTAAGGTGGTAACTGATTTCTTATTGAATAATATTGTTACAAGGTTTGGTTGCCTTGAAAGGATAGTCAGTGATAATGCAATGTGCTTTAGGTCTGCTGAGTACAAAGATTTCTGCAAAGGTTTAGGAATTCAGATGTCATATTCCTCACCTCATGATCCACAAGGAAATGGATAGGCAAAATCATCTAACAAAAGTTTAATGAAAATCCTCAAGAGAATCCTTGATAAGAATAAAAGAGCATGGAATTCAAAGTTAACATTAGTTGTATGGGCTGATAGGGTAACTATGAAGAAGGAAATTAGATGTGCATCATTTGATTTAGTAAATGGGATACATGCAAGGATGCCTCAAAACAACTTATTGGAAATGTATAAGTTTGTTCAGTTATATGGTGATGATATAGATGATGAAATGCAATTGAGAATTGAGGATCTCATTAGGTTGGATGAAACTAGAAGAGAATCAGCTCCAAAAAATGCCAAGTTACAATTGTAGGTTAAGAATCTGTATGAAAAAAGGACTGTTGAAAGGAAGTTTGAACCTAATGACTTGGTATTAATCTGGAATGCTAGATTGGAAGATAAAGGCAAACATGGAAAATTTGATCCAATCTGGCTAGGACCATATCAGATTCATAAAAGATGGGGACAAGATTCCTATATTGTCAAAGAATTAAATGGTGATATTCAAGAATTTCCAGTTCATGGACAGTTCTTGAAAAAATACTTCAATTGAAGGTATTTATCTTTCCATGAATAGTAGCTAGGTTTGTACATAAGTGTGTGTTCTTTTTGGTCAGTTCATAGGGTTTTGTCCTGTTGCTCTCTGTTGTTCAAGTTTTGTCTAGTAGGTGGTTTGCTTTGCCTAGTGATTCTGAATTCTTGCTATGCCTGCAAGAGGCATACATCCCCAGACAGAGCCACTATTATCACATGCAAAAAATTTCATGGCTATGTGAATTTTTCCCTGGTCTCTGCATATTTCTCTATGTCCCTAGTCCTTGAAACCCTAGGTTTTATTCAAATTTCTAGTCATTGGAGGGTTAAACCCTAGCTTGTCTTAGCCATGTTCTTTTCCTTCGTTACTTTTTTGGGCCACTTAAGTTTCCCCATGAGCACGTGACTATTTCCCTCTTGGTGTTCACTAAATCTTTTAACAATGTTTCATGTTTCTTTATCATTCAGCAATTTAGCAAATATAGTTAGTTGCTTGTTCTCTAGGTTCTCGGGTGGTTAGGCTTTCAGTTCAGCGATTGGCCAAATGCATTGGTCATGTATTCTCCATGTCCTAGCGGTCTATGTCTTAACATTTAGCGAACTGGCGAGCACGGTTATCTCCTGATCGCATAATGTAGAGGTTAAGTTGTGAAAATCCAGTGACTCAGTGGGGACCGTAGGATGAAGGATGGATCGACGATGGTCACTGATTCTTTGAATTTACTAGAGTTAAAAAATTATCTAGCGACTTAGTGAAGGCTTGTGTCTGCCTATTCTCACAATGAGACCAAGGGTTAAAGAAAGTTTTGACGACTTGGTGAAAACCTTTGTTCATGTGTTCTCCAGATGTAACCATGGTTAAGAAAAGTGTTTCACGACTTGGAGAATGCCTTCAATCACGTGTTCGCTGAATGCTTGGAGTTAAGACTTGTAGTGAGTCAAATAAAGAAAGATTATTGTGGGCCCGTTTGCCAAGTGTTGCAGAGTTGTTCATTTTTTACTAGCCATGGTTTTAGTGATGTGGAATTTGTCTACGGGGCGCTGCATTCAGTTGCTAGATGATCTATGGTTGTCACTTGATCACATAGAATCTTTCCAAGCCATGTGATCATGTGACATCCATTGATTTTGTATCAGATTATAAGGGAAGGCAATGGGTCCATTTGCCAGTTGTGCCTGCATGGCCATTGTTGATTGGTTGACTCTTGGTCGATGTGGTAGATGTCAGCAAGTGTTGTCAGTGGGACTGGTGTTTTAGCATTTAGGCATGATTAAAGCTTTCCATCATCTAGCGGCTGTTGTTATACCATTGAGATGAGATGCACATTTCTTAGTGTCGTGGTATAGCGACAACCGTTTGATGCAAAGGTGGACGAGATGGTGGGTGGGGCCTTAGGATGCCCGGTCATGCTGACATGCATGTTTGTGATTGGTTGTTGGATGGGTGACTTGGCGGTTGTCAATAGGGCCAGGGTTTATGGCATTATTAAGTGAGTTAAAGTGCGATGGGAATCTATGGTTGTCGTGAATCTGCAAGGTGAAAGTGCTTGATGGATATTCATGGCGGTTTTGCAACAGCCATCAATTTAGTTCAGTCCATAAAGGAATGTAAGTAGTGGGTCTGATGTGCTACATAGTGCTGAGGTGCACATTTTTTATTGGTTGATGGACTAGTGATGTGGTGAAAGAATTTTCAAATGGCTTGTTGATTGTTGCGAGGATTAATGAGAGCCGCCCGATCTGTCGAGAAGAAATAAAATCAATGGTCACGTTTTAAACTTGTTTGAGTAGCCGTTTCTTCCAAAATTTGAAATTTTAAATGGTTTTTCAGCGATAAAAGGACTATTTTTTAATGCTGGAGTGGTTGGATTTGGTAGTTGTGATTTTGTCAAGTGTTGCAGTATGGTCCATAGGCTATGATGATTGATTATAGATTTCTGTACCGTAAAGAATGGGTAAGAGTTGCTTGAGGCATGTTGTAGGTGAAGTAATCAGATTGATTAACATGGTAGATTCATGATCTTCGGTACATTACTCTGAGAACTATCATAAATGAAGATCATTCTTGGATTTGATTAGACCAGGTTAATAGGTTTTCCTCCAATGAAATAAATTTTGATTGAATTTAGTTGGTTTGGTGGGTGAAAACCCTAACTTCTGCCCTAGTCATCTGTAGCTTGTTGCATCCTGATTTTTGGGATTCCAAGATCACTAGTGGTATATATTACAGTTGTTTTTACTTTTTTGTTGTTGTTGGTGATGTTATGTTGATAGTCAATGTAAAAGACTGACAAGGAGAGCCTGGATTTTGGGTCTGTTTCCTAGCATTGTGTTGTTTTGGTAATGTATATATTCTGTAGATTTTAATGAGAATACTCTTGAATTCCAATCTTAGATTTATGTTTGTCTTCTTGTTTTGATCTTGGGCTCATATATGTTAATGTCACAAAGTGAGTTAGCATATGGTAGACAAAGAATATTGTGGAATTATCTTTGAGTTCCTAACAAAGTTAGGATTAAAGTCTTTGAGGTAGTTCCAGTGAGTTCATGGTTGGATAGGAATTTGATGATTAGGTTTGGGAGTGAGAGGGATAATAGGAAAAGCACTTATTCTGAGTTCAAGAGTGTTTCAGTTAGGATTTTTAGTTGATATATGTTATTGAGTGACTCTATGCCCTAGTTTAAGGCACTGATCCATTCTCTAGAAGTAGTCCATCATCATAAATCACACATTTAAATGATAAAATCTTTAAAACCAGTTTGTAAATGGTATAGTTGTATAATATTTTGTGACTCCTTTGAAGAAGTGAGTCAAAGGTACACACACCTGAGCATTTAGGCTCAAAGTGTAGGAGGATTCTTGTTGATCCTTGTTAATTGGCCATTTTCCTTGCAGACTATGGAGTGGTGATAGAGTCAGTGACATTAATTTTTCAATTATAGTGTAAATTTGCAAGTAGATAGAGGAGGGGAACCAACAGATAGTACAAAAGATGACCCAGAGATAATTAGAGAGTACCATTTTTATATGAGCAATGATAGATCTCACTCTCACGTGTATGTCCAACATAACTAAATGAGAATTATTTTGAGTGTGGGAAAATAATATTGCTATGGATAGACATCTCATTTGGTCAAATAATTGCACAGGTCAATTAAAAAATGATTGTATGTTTTATTAGTTATGTAGAATGCATGTAGAGAGAGGTGTACCTCATGTTTGGAGTTTTTTTGAGGCTGGTCATGGAAAAGGGGAGCATGATGGAGCAGGTGCATGCGTAAAGAGATCTCTTCTAGTTAAGGAGAAATTGAGGATTTTAGGTGCAAAACTCCTTGATGCTCATTCTATTGTTGATTGGTGTACTTCAACATTGTCACAAGGGGGACTCTTGATTTAGCAGTGCAAAGATTCTTTTGGTTGGTTGAGTTGGGTATAATAGGAGATAGGTTGGATTGTTAAACTATGAAAGATTATTAAAAAATGCTTTCATTTCAAATCTCAGATGCTAGTACATGGACCATTTGGACATGAGGGTTGGATTCTTATTGTCTGAGGTGCCTTCAGTGTGATTGGAATTAGTGTGAGCGAAGTGAGTGGGTTGATACATGGGTTCCACATTATCTAACTCCTTTATATATCACAGTCTTTGTAATAAATGATAACATGGATTGTTCACTTGACTGTGACCATCTTTCAGATCTTCTATAGCCAGGACATGTTTTTGCATTGGTTTCACCACAAGGGAATGATGAGAGATCAGATTATTGGTTAGAATATTGTGTACAAGGAAATCAAAAACTTGCACAATCGACGACAGATGATGATATTTTCACATATCCAATAGAATCACATATTTATGCGGGAACATGGTTGCACACATATATGATTAGAAATAATGGAATTCCTACATTTGAAGACTATGAGAAGCACAAAACCATTCTCATGTATTCACACCTTGTTATAGAAGCCAATGTTAAGTTGTTGAAACATCAAGGAAAACCAAAGACAAAGGAAATTTGGACTATTAGTACTGTTGATCATGAATCAATTTTGAATACCCTCAAGCAGAGAGATGACCCTTTAGACACACTTCAGCAGGTAAGTTCAACTCACTGCAAGGTTTTCCATGTTTATTACGGTTACATTCAATAAATTAATTATAGTTTTCTACTTTATTTGTTTAAGCCAATAAACTTGGTTTTGAATGTGGATTGTAAATGCAGTTGGATAGATATATGATAGATATAGAAGATCGAGGTGTGCATTTGATTAGCCCATATTTTATAAGGGTAAACTTCACTATGCATTGGCTAGTCATGTTCTTTGGTTCATTTAGTTACTTATACATTCATAATTTTTTTGTCAACCTATATAAATGATGCAAGGATAGGGTCAAGAGGTGCCAAAGATTGGCAAACCCTAATGATCGAGCCTTCTCAACAACACATGGAAGCAACAACACATAAGACTGAGAGAGAAATGCATGATCTTTCATTAATTTTCATCAAATAGAGTCACACATGTCAGGCTGTAAGGCCTTCCCGGTTAGGGCTAGATATTACAATGAATTACATAAGTCCCCAAACATGCGAGAATCTACCAACAATCTCTATTATTACTATCTTCTAACTTCTGACTGAACTCCTCCCTAAACTACAACCAAACAACTACATTTATAATCAATGGAAGGAATAGTCAAATCTAGGACCACACACTTCCCAATGATGGATTCCAACATTAAATCCATCACCCAACATAAATGCACAAGTCAGCCCAACAGAAACTGAAAAGAAACTACTTGGTAAGCAAGGATGACCGAGCAATAGATAAGCATCGCTGAGCGCCAATGAAAAAACTGGATGCCCAGGAGATAACTGACCATACTTAGTAACCAAAGGAAACTGACCAACTACCGACCAAATTAGTCAAAGAAGAAACTAAGCAACACAGACAAACTCCAAAATGTTTTTGGTGACACAGGATTGCAAAGGACCCAAGATGCTCCTGCATGAGACACCTGGGGTTATTTTGAAATGATTCTTTGAATCATTTGGTAGGTATGATTCGAGCTGCATCCAATTTAGACTGTGAAATCCATGAACTATCTTCCATCAATCTATTCTTCCATTTTACCAGATATTCCATATATTGTTTTCCTCTTGTACTTTTGCCAACTCTTTGCTTCAGGATCTGCTCAACTTCTTCATTTTGCTTCTTAGGATACCCTGTCAGTACTGTCTCTTCTTCATCAGGTTCATGATACTCATACAAATCAGCAATGTTGAAAATCAGTGATATTTCCATGTCATCAGGTAACTCAATTTCATACGCATTTCCACTGTCAAATTTCCTCAAAATCTTGCAAGGTCCAAACTTCTTCATCTTAAGCTTCCCATATGTTCCAACAAGAAATTGACCTTTCTTCAAATGAACCGTCACTTCATCATCAATATCAAAAGTATTATGTTTCCTTGATCTATCAGCTTTGTCTTTGTATTTCTGATTACTCTCTTCTAGTTTTAGCTTCACATCTTCATGCAATGTCTTCATATACTCAGCAAATTTTACTCCTTCAACACTTCTCTTATTTTCATCAACAATGTCTCTCAAATCAGATATTCCTCTCGATTGTGTGCCATTCACAATCTCAAATGATGTCTTTCCAATACTCTTATTCATTGAATTATTGTATGCAAATTCTGCTTGTGCCAACACAGAATCCCAATTACTCAATATTGTGTCTCCAACTAAACATCTCAAAAGATTTCCCAAACTTTTGTTCACAACTTCAGTCTATCCATTGGTTTGTGGGTGAAATGTAGAACTATATTTCAACTCAGTGCCAAATTTCTTCTAAAGGGTTTTCCAAAAGTATCCAACAAATTTACTATCTCGATCAAAGATAATACTCCTTGGTAATCCATGCAATCTGACAATTTCCTTAAAAAAAAGATCTGCTACATGTACTGCATCTGATGTCTTTCTACAAGGTATAAAATGTGCCATCTTTGAAAATCTATCTACCACAATAAATATAGAATCATTACCTCTTACTGTCTTTGGTAAGTCAAGAACAAAATCCATACTGATGTCAATCCAAGGTTTCTCAGGTACAAAAAATGGTACATACAATCTAGTATTCTGACTTACTCCTTTTGTAACTTGAAAAATTCCATAACTTTTCACAAATTTCTAAACATCTTTATACAACTGCAGCCAATAGTACTTCTCCTTAAGAAAATTCCATGTTTTATCAATACCAAAATGTCTAGCCAAACCACTACTATGTTTCTCCTTTATCAAATTAGTTCTCATTATTCCTCTCGGTATACACAAATGAATACCTTTAGACAACATACCTTCCTCAATAAAATATCCATCCCATTTAGTATCTTGTTGATCTTGAATAGGTTCTCTGCACTTTCTCCATGGCTTAGAAAAATCAGGGTCAAACTCATAAGAATCTCTCATCTCATCAAAACCAAGAACTTCAATTTTCATCCCAGTCATCAAAGATCTTCTTCTACTCAATGCATCAGCAACTTGATTAGTGAATCCACTCTTATGCTTCATCACAAATGTGTAACTCTACAAATACTCAACCCATTTCATATGTCTCTGATTCAACTTATTCTGACTACCCAAATACTGTAAATCCTTATGATCAGTATACAACACAAATTCACTCGGTATCAAATAATGTCTCCATTTATTCATTGCTTGAACAATAGCATAGAATTCTTGATCATACACAGAATATTTCTTTCTAGCATCATTCAACTTTTCACTAAAGAAAGCAAAAGGTTTACCTTCTTGAATCAACACAACTCCAATTGCATTTCCACTTACATCAAATTCTACTTGAAATACCTTACTAAAATTAAGTAATGCCAAAATAGGTAATTCAGCAACCTTCTACTTCAGAGTCTCAAAAAATTTATCAGCTCCATGTGTCCACTTGAATTCCCTTTTATCTCCTCTCATAGTCTCAGTCATAGCATTACAAATTGAATTGAAATTCCTTATGAACTTTCAGTAAAAACTTGCCAAACCATGAAATTATCTTACCTCACTAGCATTCACGGGTGTAGGCCAATTCAAAATAGCTTCAACCTTTTCAGGATCCATCTTCAAACCATCAACTAAGATCACAAATCCCAAATACGCAATCTCCTCTTTCATGAATGAATACTTTTTCAGATTTATCAGCAAATTTTCCTCTTTCAATCTCTGCAAAACTTGTCTAACATGCAGCAAATGTGCTTCTTTGGTCTTACTAAATATTAGAATGTCATCAAGATATACAATCAAAACCTTACCCAAGAATTTCTTCAAAACTTCATTCATCAGCCTCATAAAAGTACTCGGTGCATTAGTTAAACCAAAGGGCATAACCAACCACTCATACAAACCTTCTTTTGTCTTGAAAGAAGTCTTCCATTCATCACCTTCTATGATTTTGATCCGATGATACCCACTTTTCAAATCAATTTTGGTGAAATACTTTTCTCTAGCCAAACTGTCCATTATGTCATCTATTCTCGGTATAAGAAACCTATACATCACTATTATCTTATTGATTGCTCTGGAATCGGTACACATTCTCCATTCTCCAATTTTCTTAGGTGCCAATAAAAAAGGTACTACACAAGGACTCAAACTTTCTCTAATCAAACCTTTTTCCAGCAACTCTTGAATCTATCAGTTCAATTCTTGATTCTCGATAGGTGTTAACAGATGAGGTGCCTTGTTCAGTAAACTATCTCCAGGGATTAGATCCATACAATGATCAATGCTTCTTTTTGGTGGCAATCCATTAGGTACATTATTAGAAATGATATCACTATACTCAGTGAGTAACTTATCAATCTCCTTAGGGACACTATCCTCTATTTTCTTAATTGGTTTGTTAGGAATCACATCAAAACATACATCATTCTTCTTCAAAGAGTTAACAAAATTTCTTCCCTCCATCAAACAAAATGTCACAGATGTGCAAACATTACTAACAGGTTCTTCCATCAAAGGTAACAATATTTGTTTCTTTCCATCAGCCACAATAGTATACTTATGCAATCTTCCATCATATATAGCATGTGTATCATATTGCCAAGGTCTACCCAACAAAATATGACAACAATCCATAGGCATGATATCACATAACACCTTATCATAGTATTTTCCAATCTTCAAATTCACATAACATTGTTCACTTACCAGGAGTGTATGCTCATCTTTGATCCATGAAATCCGATAGGGTTTCAGATGTGCCAACCTTTCCAACTGCAAATTTGTGACCATCTCTTCAAATACCAGGTTCTCCAAGCTACCATTGTCAATGATTACCTTCCAAAATTTATTAGAAATTCTGCATCTGGTCTTGAACAAACTTTTCCTTACTAGATCTTCCTTCTTGCTTTCATTCCACAATGCTCTCCTTACCATCAAGTTATTTTCTTTCTCAGGTTCATTCGGTGACTCTTCTTGTACCAAAGCATTTCTACTACTACCAGCCTTGTTACTAGCATGTGTACATTCAAAAGATCTATGACCTTCTTCTCCACAATTGAAACAAGTTCCTTGAAAACTTCCTCTATCATAACCACCTCGGTAGTTACTGCCTTTGCCTCTAGATGAACTTTCACCTTTACAATCGGTCTTGCCTTTGTCCAAATTTGTCTTTTCTGGTTCAGATCTACCATTTTCACCATTAGATCTACCTCTTCCTCTAGGGAACCTACCACCTTGACCTCTTTGTCTCTACTCTTGTCTCTTGTTCAATTTATCCTTGGCCTTCAATACAAATTGATAAGCCTCTTCTATGTTCTCCAATTTGACCAAACTAATTTCCTCTTGGATGGAAACTCTCAAACCATTCAGGTATCTACCAATTCTTTCCACATCATATTCATCATGTCCAGATCTGATATCTAATCTATATAATTTCTCAGTATATTCCTTTATCGAGCTATCTTTCTGCCTTAAACTTTGCATTCACCGAACTAGGTTAATCTGATAATCACAAGGTAAGAACTTTCCTTTCAATTTATTGACCATTTTATTCCATACCTTTATTTTGTCTTTGCCTTTCCTCTTCCTATCCAATTGTAGATGTTCCCACCATAAGGATGCATGACTTTTCAACTTTGTGCTTGCAATATTCACCTTCTTGTCTTCAGAAATGTTTTCATACTCAAAATACTTTTCCATCTCGGTGATCCAATCCACCAATTCATCAGAATCTAGCTTTCCACCATACTCAGGAGGATTGAAATGTGGTGTAGACTTCAGACTTGTTAAAGCCTTCAAAAATATTTCTTCACCTTGGTCCATAATAGGTGCAGGTTCTGCATTTGTTTGTTCTTCCTCAATTTCATCATCACTAACATCTTCAAGATGTCTGCCTCTTCTTTGGGCTGTTTCAACAACTTCTAATCTAGCAGCAATCTACCTTACAATATCTACCAATCCTAGATCTGCATCTCACCTCCCACAAACCATCTTGACAACCCTCTACAATTGCAGGTCAAATTGCAATTTGCTACCCCACAACAATCAACTAGGGCTTCAAGAGGAACTTGCAAACCTAGATCCACAGACCTAGATCAAGATTTAACCTCTCTCTGATACCACCTAATGCAAGGGAAGTGTCAAGAGGGGCCAAATAATGGCACACCCTAATGATCCAGCTTGCTCAACAACACACAGAAGCAACAACACACAAGAGTGAGAGAGAAATGTAGGATCTTTCATTAATTTTCATCAAATAGGATCATACATGCCGGGCTGTAAGGCCTTCCTAGTTAGGGCTAGATATTACATTGAACTACAGAAGTCCCCAAACATGCGAGGATCTTCCAACAATCTCTATTCTTACTATCTTCTAACTTCTAACTGAACTCCTCCCTAAACTAGAACCAAACAACTACATTTATACAAGAGTCTATTGAACTGAGTCGGCCTTCATATTCACAATCAACAGAAGGAATAGTCATATTTGGGACCACACACTTCCCAATGATGGATTCCAACATTAAATCTATGACCCAACATAAATGCACAAGTCGGCCCAACAAAAACTGAAAAGAAACTACTTGGTAAGTAAGGATGACCAAGCAACAGACAAGCATCATCAAGTGCCAGTGAAACAACCGACCACCCAGGAGATAACCGACCATAATTGGTAACCAAAGGAAACCAACCAGCTCAGTCAAAGAAGAAACCGAGCAACACAGACAAACTCCAAAATGTTTTTGGTGACATAGGATTGCCAAGGACCCAAGATGCTCCTGCATCAATAAACTTCTTATATTCTCTATTAACTTTTCTTCTACCTTCCGAATGCAGGGATTGGAATGTAGATGTCATCGAGTACCATTTGTTAAACTTATACACTTTAGGAGTGGAAAGGACACTTATTTTTGATAAATAGTTGTGTATCTAAGATTTTATTTATAAAAACAACAATCAACTGTAATGTGCATATTTAGATGCCAAATTTTGTATATAAAAATAACAATCGACTGTAATGTGCATATTTAAATGCAAAATTTTGTATATATAAATAAAAATGAGCTTCATCATGTGTATTAGATGCAAAATTTGAAATATAAAAGTGCCCATTGGGTTGATTTGCAAATATTAAGAGCCCACATTTATATTGTCTTAATGCCATGTAAAGTACAAAAATTGTGATTCCTTACTATGAATGTTGTGTCCTTATATTTGTATCATCTTATTTTTGTATGCTTACATTTGTATTGTCTTAATTCTATGTGCATTTTATCATTAAATGATGTAATAGTTGGAGTCATTGAGTCAAAGTTGGTCAAATGTGTCCAAAGTAAAATGGTGATTCCCTAGGGTGAAGGGATAGTGATGAAGGATTGCATCCTACCATCGAACGACCTGTGCCATTAACTCTGATTGAGTGGGTAAATTCTAGTGACAACCCCATTTCTACCATGAAGTCACTAGAACATTTGCAACCATGCCAGATGAAAGTGTCCCTAAGGTGCACTAAACATGATTGGGTAGTGATCTTTCGAGGCTCGTATCTCAGACCCCATGAGAGGTATTAATGAACCATGAGATGCTACAGGACCATGTTTTTGAGGCCTACAATAACCTCTCTCCATTCTAGGAGATTTGAATTTTTTTGAATTTGGCACGCCAATCTCGCTTGATGCTAAAACTTGCAGTGAGGGTCAGTTGAAAGTTGCACCACTGGGTTTCTTCTAAACCGTTCATCCTGGCACCAAATGGTCTACATCATTAGCTCTAGTTGGGTGGGTAAACACTAGTGACAACCTCATTTTGACCACAGAGTCACTAGAACATTCGTGACCATGCTAGACCAAAGTGTGCCCAAGGTGCACTAAGTACGATTGGACAGTGATCTTTTGAGGCTCGTATCTTAGACTCTATGAGAGGTATTGACAAACCGTGAGATGCTACATGACCATGTTTCTAAGGCCTACAATAACCTATCTTCTTTTTGGGAGATTCAAATTTGTTTAAATTTGGCATGCCAAAACTTGTAGTGAGGGTCAGTTGAAAGTTACACCATTGGGTTTCTTCCAAACCATTCATCCTCACACTGAATGGTCTGCGCCATTAGCTCTAGTTGGGTGGGTAAACACTAGTGACAACCTATTTTTGATCACAGAGTCACTAGAACATTTGTGACCATGCCAAACCAAAGTTTCCCCAAGGTGCACTAAGCACGATTGGGCAACGATATTTTGAGGCTCACATCTCAGATCCCATGAGAGGTATCAGTGAACCATGAGATTCTACATGAGTGTGTTTCTGAGGCCTACAATAACCCCTCTTCTTTCTGGGAGATTCAATTTTTTTTAATTTGGCACGCCAATCTCGCCTGATGCCAAAACTTGTAATGAGGGTCAGTTGAAAGTTGCACCACTGGGTTTCTTCCAAACCGTTTGTCTTGGCACCGAATGGTCTATGCCATTAGCTTCGGTTGGGCGGGTAAACACTAGTGACAATCCCATTTCAACCACAAAGTCACTAGAATGTTTGCAAACATGTCGGAACAAAGTGTCCCCAAGGTGCACTAAGCACGATTAGGCAACGATCTTTCAAGGCTCATATTTCAGACCCCATGAGAGGTATCGACGAACCATGAGATGCTACAGGACCATGTTTCTAAGGTCTATAATAACCTCTCTCCTTTCTGGGAGATTTGAATTTGTTTGAATTTGGAACGCCAATCTTGCTTGATGCCAAAACTTGCAATGAGGGTCAGTTGAAAGTTGCACCACTGAGTTTCTTTCAAACCGTTTGTCCTGGCACCGAATGGTCTATGACATTAGCTCTCATTGGAAAGGTAAATGCTAGTGACAAACTCATTTTGAACACGAAGTCACTAGAATGTTCGCGAACATGCCAGACCAAAGTGTCCCCAAGGTGCACTAAGCACCATTGCATATGTTGGTGAGCGTTCTCGTGTGTCAAGAGGCAAAGTGGGACTATTCCTAGGGTAAATCTACCCAGCCAGACGTGATGGAAGTATCAGTTTGTGCCCACAATGAACATATGTTTCTACTCCAAGGGAGATGGGGACATGACCATAAAGGAGAATTGGCAAATGTAAAGAGACCAAGGATGGTCATTTGAATGCATTGTGGAATGTGTTTGTGATTTAAAATGGAGTAAATTGATTGTCTATTGTCTTGTTATCACTTCCATGTCTGTATTGCATCAATTCATTGGTATTTGAAGGCTAGGAATTAACTAGTGTCTTGTACAATAGTGTTTGGTTGCAGGGATATGTAGGATATATGGTGGTGGAGAGACCACAAATGGTGGTAAATGCTAATTGAAGGGTTACAGGACATAATAACCCGACCAATATAACCCTGGACAAAATAACCCAGCCATAATAACTTGAGGACAAAATAACCCAGGATCATAATAACCCAATCCAAAATAACCCGAAGTTAAAATAACCCATGGACAAAATAACCCCATAAGATTATAGAGAAAGGAAAACAAAATTTATAAATTACAAGTATATTTCTAAAAAAAAAAATTATTCAAATTTTCAATTAAAGTGTCAAATTATGAGCAATGCCTCTTATATAATCTAAAATATTATTATTGTCATAACCATCAACTAGTCTTTTTAGTCTTTCTTTGAGTTCACGGTATTTTTTCTGCTTGGTTGTGTAGTGTGTTTAGCCATATATTTCTCTATTTTATTCTCTTGGTGACCCTGTTCTTTTTTCACTGCTTTGATGAATTTCCAGATTGAGCTATGTGATGATTAAAGAAATTCACTAAATCCTCTATGCCATCCCTCAATATAATTATTGGTTTTGGGAAGATCATCTTGAATAGCTGAATAGCAGTTCCACATTATGATTGGAAACTTGGGTGACCATCTGTTGCCTCTTCTAGTTAGTCTTCCAATCTATGTGTCTTCAAAATAATCAATTATGGGTTGCAAAGTCTCCTCATGTTCTATATAATAAGGAGATTGTAGAAGTATTTCAAATACATTGATTACATATATCTGAGGCACAAAAGCTAATGCAACTAGTTTTTTGATCTCAAATGAAAATACTTCATCGACACTGTACCATGTTTGTAGACCTTCTTCTTTAACTTTCATCCACAAGAACTGAGAGAAATGGAAAAGACATCCTCGAATAGTGACATTTGGAAAAATTTCAGAAATAGCTCCCTTGAAACCTAATTCAAAATCAATAAGTATAGTTTTTGGGTTTAGATCAGGTTGCAGTTTTTTTAATTTTACAAGTACTTGTGTATAAGTGGATCTTGTTTTGTTGGTCATAAGAATATAGATGAGTGGAAATATTGCATCATTTTTCAAGCCATGAATTGTGTACAACTATTGAAAAATACTTGGTACTGTTTTAAATGTACCATCACTAAACCAATTTTTAGATTCTTTTAGTAGTTGCACATTTTTTGTAGTGGTGAATATTAAAAAATGATTCTCATCATTACTGTCATGATAAAGAAACTTTTCCCCTCTATTGGTAATTGTATATTCAATTGGTAAGATAAGATCTCTCGATGTCTAATTATTTGGTGGTGGTGCTTCAAATCTTATTCTTTTCCTTCGAATCATTTTGGATAATGCATTGGTTGATGGTATTTCTCCTGTTACCGGTAATGAAATATTAGAGCATGTAGTAGAAATGATATTTCTTGTAGAATCTTGAGTCAAGCACGCCATGTCTTTCATTTCATTCAACTTTTGTTTGACAGTGATCATCTCAATTTTTGGAGCATGATTATGTCTCGTACTACTAATCACATCACCAAATTATGTTTGTGTTGTAGTTTATCACCGACTTGAACATTTATTTGTAAAATATTCTACACAACGCCAGATCATTTTATTGACACCTTCTCGATGAAGCAAAAATGTGTAACCATTTAAAATGAGTAATTTCTTTTTTTTTTGACTTGTTAAAAATTAAAGAGGCAATATATATATTAAAAATTATGAAGAATTTCTTGATTCCCTACAAGTATATTTATTTTTGTATACTTTATAGAAACCCCTAGAAAAATTTAATATAATGTTTAAAAAATTATATTAAAATTTATTTTTTTATGAATTTTGATTTCTCTTTTTCTTATCACTCTACACTCTCTTCATTCTTCTCCCCTTCTTCCTTCCTTTACTTCTCTAAGCTCTTTATTCTACCACTTTATATATCCTCTTAATGCCTCTTCATAATGCCTTTTGACTTACATCTTTTCATAATAACTCTTATTTAGCTTATTCCCACGAATTTGTCTTTATTTCTATAATTATTTACCATTTTATAAGTTATTTAAGCATATTAAAGATGTTTTAAAGCTATTTTAGGGGTATATAATGGATATATGGTCTAAAAATGACCTAAATATCCTCTATGGTGCCTCACAATTCCTTTTTAAGCATACTAACTTGATCTAGAATGTTATGGGTTATTTTGACCATGGGTTATTGTGACCCTGGGTTATTATGGCAGGGTTATTGTGTCCAGGGTTATTTTGGTCGAGTTACTATGTCCAGTTACCTAATTGAAGGTGAATGAAGCAACACCAGTCATTGTTGTGAGCATATACTCCAATGGATGAGTATATTTTACAATGGATCTATGCTATTGGGGTCCATAGGGATGTGTTATATCCATTGGGTTGATCTAGAGAGATTTGCAAGAGTCTTTTTGAACAAGCCTTGGCCTAGAGACCCTAGAAAGGAGGGTTTGGTACCTAGAATGATAGGTCATTATTTTCTCAATAACAATTTGAAAAAATCTTGATGTAGAAGCATCATTCCATGAATGTGCTTACTGATTCTCATGGAATGATGTGTCTTTGACATGTGTAATAGAGTTCTAACATGATACATTGCAAAAGAGTTGATTTGACAAGGTGATCTCTAGATTTGTGAAGTGAACTTTGAAGGATTTGCTTGGTTGAGAGCATCAGATACATGTGAATACAATGCAGCACATAAATTTTGAATTCACTTAAATAATGAATTAAACATGTTAAAACACGTAGCACATAAAGAGTACACATAAATTTTCTTAAGTCATGAAGCATACATGTAGCACATAGATTATAAAGCACACACATGAATTCACTTAAGTTATGCACGTAGCCCATACACATGAATTTAGGTTATGAAGAATGTACTTGAATATACATGAATATACTTAAGGCATAAATCCTACACACGAGTACATACACACAAGCATATTTAGATACTAACAATAAACAAATGAACACACAATTAACAAAAGGGATTGAATATCAAGTTTCATATATATCAAAATGAACAATAATTATGTACATATTTACAAAATCAACATATCTAGATACAATGTGGCATACACCATCTCAAAATGTGTCATATGGCATCTCCAAATAAGAAGTTCAACTACAAATATTTCTAGGACATCCTATTCTACTAGTGGATCATCAAAGTGAAGCCTCTTTGAAGTACTCTTTTGCTCTGATGGATCCTGCATTCAAACACAAAAGTGAAACCCCAAGTTAGATTACTTAATTTATATGGTTTCTACAAATAAAATATAAAAATTCAAAATCATAGTCAACAATAATAAATAAATAAACTAAAATTGAACTCTCATGTACCTCACCTCTATGTCTCCTCACACGGAGAGGAGACCTAATATATGTCCTTGGTAGCGAAGGGACAATGCCACCAACGTTGACTCTAACCTGTATATGTTTGTGAACATGAGATTGATCTACGAGTTATACTATTTAAAGTTAAATCCTTGGTAGCAAATATATGTTTACAAAATAATTGAATTAACATTAAAACTTACCTGTGTTGAACTTTCTTCAGAAAATGTCAACTGAGTAATCAATGATACAAACCCTTGGCATTCTACCTCCCTCAAACTAGGGGTGACCTACAAAAGCCAAACAAATACTTCATAAAATCATGACTTGATCATATTATATATACTTGATAGTAAAATACACACAAATAACTTTAGAAATATACATACTATGGGGCTATCACTGCGAATTGAGATGCCAGTGACTCTATCGTGGTAAAAGGGTCTCAAGACATCATCAGAAACCACCCTCTATCAAATAAACCATGTAAGTTAAAAATGAGTACGCACAATTGAAAAGTATACATGTATGCATAAATAATCTAAATTACTTAATTACCTTCTCCTTGTCAACGCTAGATGGTTGAACCCCCTCACATTGCCCCCCAGTGGTAACTGGTGACACCCGCATCAGTATGTAATAAGATGATCATAAAAATTAGAAAACATATGTACATATACTATTATAATAAAAAGAAACCAATGAGTACATTAAAATGTATGTACCATAGAAGTGTCAAGGCCAAATGATATGGCCAAAAGTGTAGACCCCTCCACCCATTCCATATCCTCCTCTGTTATCAACTGAACATAAATGTAACACATAAAAAACATAAGTGGGAAATCATTATAAGAACATTTTACTAAAAATACGAATGTTTAACAAGTGAACTATTTACCCTTACCATAACAGTAGGAGTCCATGGCTCTGTATGCCCCTGATGCACATCTTCATGAGGTGCTTCAGTGCTTGTAGTGTGTTGTGTAGTATCATCCACCTCAAAGACGTAGTTATATGCATCATTATTATTTAGGGGACCTAAGCACATATTCTTGCACATAATGCAAGTGTGGGGAACAAAAACATGTGAGCTCATGGAGGATGTGGAAGGGCCAGAAGCATCAGCATGAGGAGGCAACAATGTCACACTCTGCGTAACTAGTAGATCACTCAAGGTGTGAATGGATCAAATAGTCTGTGAGCTGACCTCAACAATAATATCAGAATGTTGCACTGTAGGAAGTGGTGAAATCTCAGGAGGGGGGACATATGTGTGGGATTTCACCTGGTGTGCCCATGGCCTATCATGGGGAGCGCCTAAGCCTACACCCTGGTTCGGTCTCATGCTCCAATAATTTACCTTGTGACCAAGCATAAATTCAACATACAATTTTTTTATGAAATAGAATGGGACATCCACATTGTTTTGGGGTGGTCTATCAAAAACCATCCACCAGTAGTCCCAAAAGTTGTCACACATTGCATCATTTGCACACCATTTAATTGACAACTTGGATTTTTTAGGGTCTACTTTTAAACCCATTTTGGGATCCACAAAAATATTACATATGTCATGTTTTGTTATGTTTAGGCTCATAACTCGATCATACTCAAACCCATCATCAAACTGGGTGAGCACAGAATCACGTCAAAGAAGTGCAACATTTTGTTACTCTTTAAGTTTTTCCATGTTTTCAATAATGCAGTTCAATGTAGAAAACATGAGGTGCAATGCGGGGATATTGGCATATGTGGTCTGATATCCTCTAAGCTGATTTAGATTGTCTCCTATGAGATCCTCTAAACATTGAGGGTTTGAGACTAGTGTTAGGAATAGTCCTAAGAGATAACTGAGAGGGGGGGGGGGGGGTGAATCAGTTATCTACAAGATTCAATTCTTTATCCAATTAAGTATACTTAAACATAAAGCATAAACACAATGAAAGAACACATGAACACAACACCAATATTTTGGTTACGGGGAAACCCAAATAGGTAAAAACCTTGGTGGGACTTGATACCCACTAATATTCTATACTAGTGTATAATGATCCTTGCTAGAAGATCCTTTACCCTGTTAGGAGTAGCTTTACAATATATTAAGTACAGTAGACCTAGTTAAGGGTCGGACCCTGTTAGGAGTCTTTTACAATTTTCCTTGTTAGGGGAGAGGATGCATTGTCTGAGAGCTCACTACTCAAATGGGTGAAGGCTACAACCTTCTGAATAACATGGGTATGTGCAAGATCATGAGGGGCCAAAAAGTGGCGATGTGAAAAACATTCACTTTTCACTCATCCAAAAGTGCATGAAAGTGCTTGTTGACTTTTTAGTAGGCCTGGATGTCAGTACACCTGGGCTAACCTGCCACCAAAGCACAAGCCTAATCGGGTACCCAATAATATCAGGTACCCGATAACTGTGGCATAAATCCAAAACCCGCGAGCCCTTTTCCTCATTTCCTTGCGCGATTTTCTTAAGTTCTTTCCGCAATTTTCAGATACTCGATATATTTTCGGATACCTGATATTAGAAACAAAAAATTCAACTCCAAGCATATTTGGTAAGTAGTTATTTATATGATTTTTATTAATTTATTTCATTTTCATGTTAAATGTAACATTTTTTTAAAAAATAGGATTTTGTATTTATATTTGTAATAATATATGAAATTAGATTGAAATTTAGATTTTTTCTAAATTTAATCAGGCATGGCTGACAACAATGAAGAAAATAACCCTCCCGCACCAAATAACAATCCCAAAAACAATCCCCCGCTTCAAAACCCTCCATCTTTACAAGATTTGATACAAGAAAATTTGAACATAATACGGGGTTTCCAAAACACGTATCAAAATATACCTACATTAGGTCCCATGCTTGCCACACTAAATACAATTGTTGGAAACATTGACACACTCACGCAGCAACATAATGCTGCTCTTTATTGGCATGATGATATGCATGCCCAATTTGATGACGGGCTTGACCATGATGATATTGTGGCCCTTAATATAAGTAAGGAAGATATAGCCGCCCTTTTTGTCGATCCTAAAACCAGAATACCAGTTGACCTAAAAAAGTCCAAATTATCAATAAAATGGTGCACAAATGAAGCAATGCGCACAAACTTTTGGGATTGCTGGTGGATGGTTTTTGATAAACCACCCCATAGCAATTTGGAGGTCCCATTTTATTTCCTTAAAAAATTGTATGCTGAGTTTGTGCTTGGTCACCATGTTGATTATTGGAGTATGAGGCCCAACATGGGCGTAGGCAAAGGAGCTCCTTAGACTAGGCCATCTTCCTAGTGCCGAAAGGCCACTACCTTTGTCCCCCCCACTGATGTCGCACCCCCTCCTCCAGTGCAGCATCTTGATATCATTGCAGAGGCTACCTCACAGACTATTAGGGCCATTCATTTACTAAGTGATCAGTTGGTCACTCAGACCAGGTCAGTGTTCCCTCCTTTGGATGCTGCTGGCACATCGATAGCTTGTCGGAGTTCACATGTATGCAAGCCCCATATGTGCATTATGTGCAGGCATATGTGCCTCAGACCGCTTACTAATTATGATATATATTAGTTTCATTATATTGATGAAGGGGATATAGGAGACGTAGTTGTAGAGGCTGCAACACCTCATGGAGCATCTACATCTCATGAGAGTGCTCAGGAGGTGCAGGCAGAGCCATTGACTCCTATTGATACGGTAAGAGTAAACATTATAAATAAATTTGTCACATGACTTATTTAATTTAAAAATAACTTATTTATTTAGATTAGTTTTAATGATTGCATGTACTTATGTATATATATTTTTTCCATTTATGTTCAGTCGATGACACAGGAGGAGGTGAGACAGGTGGATGAGTCCACACTTTCAGCCATTTCATTTGGCCTTGATGACTATACGGTATATTATAAATTATGTACCCATTAGTTTCTTTTTATATCATTTGGTGTACCCACTTAAATCTCTATCAATTAGAGCAATAAAATTCATACATTTACTAATATATATTGTCATCTTATTGTGTTCTTGTAGGCTATAGCCGATGTCAGTGGGGGGCATGAGAGGGTTCCTTCATCAGGTGTCGACAAAGGAAAGGTAGTTAATTGTTTAAGATTAATTATGCATGCATATGTATGCCACTTGTGTGTAGTAATAAATATTTTAATTGCACTTTATTGTATAGGGTGTGGATCTTGATGATGTCCCGACACCAGTTTGACAGTGTAGGGTTACAGGCGTCTCGATTCAAAGTGATAGCCCTATTGTATGTAGACTTTTACATATTGTTATTTGTATTTTGTAACCAGGTTTGCTATGATGAAGTACATTGATATATAATTGACAATCTTTTTACTCTCATAGGTTACTCCGACTGTGAGGGAGGGCCCACGAGAATCATTCATTTCTTTGTTGACCCAGCCCACTATTCTAGAGGAGGGATCACCAGATGTAAGTTTTAATTTTAGTTCAATCAATTTGTAATTATATTATGCTATCATCCTATTTTGTAGATTTATTACTCTATGTTGCACAACTCTACTAATCTCATTATTGCAAATATATATTTATAGGTCAGAGTTGGTATTGTTGGCATGGTCCCTTCGCTACCCAGGACTTATGCTAGGACACCTTCTTGTGGTTGGTGATCGAGAGACCAGGTACAAATATTTGTATTCAGTTATAATTTTAATTAAATTAGTGTTTGAAAATTATGAATTATATATATATATATATATATATATATATATATATATATATATATATATATATATATATATATATATATATATATATATATATATATATATATATATATATATACAAATCATATAAAGTAAGCAATCTAACTTTGGTTTGAACTCATTTTTTATGCAAGATCAATTAGAGCCCAACACTTCTTCAAAGAGGCTACATTTTGATGATCTCCCTACAACATAGGATGCAATTTTAGTTTTGTGGTCATTTAGAGATGACACTTGACACATTTTGAGATGGCATATATGCCACATTGTACACCTTAAAACATTGATTTTGTAGACATTTTGAAATGGCATGTGCCATATTTGTATATGGACATACTTTTGATACATTTGATACATATATAGAACATGTTCATTTATATGTTATATTTGCGTCATCTTTTGTATATACATATTTATTATTCATGTTTATGGAATTGAATGGTGAAGTTATATCTTGACTATGATTATCATTATGATTTAAATTATATCTTGTTGAAGTTACATTTGTTTTTCTTTACTCTGGAATACCCTGTTCATGGAGCTTATTATGTTTGAGGTTTAATTTCTTGTTGGTGAACAGATTTGTCTTCCAAAGAAATGCTTACAAAATGACCCTTAAAGCCCAAACAAAAAGACTCAACCAACACCAATAGTTGGGTCACTTCGCTATTGAGAAGCGTAAGCCCCTGTCAATTATCTGGGTATAGCTCCCCGTGCAGGATTTACAATGAATCAACTAAACTATAAATGATAATGCTTTAAACTTGAAAGCAATAAAGGCTTACAAACATCTATTCGTAAACATGAGATAGACACGAAGGGACTAATTTACTGAAAAGAAAAGGACAGTAAATGCTACAAATTTCATTTGCGTAAACAATGCATTACAGAAATAAACTAAGAGAGAAAGATGAATGGTTCTTTCCAAATACATGAAAAACTATAGCACAAAGTCCACAGATGATCATGCTGATGATCAGATGTAACAGAGACACATTCAAAAGAAACCAATATCATTCAAATATGAATATCAATCAGAAAGTGAGCATCTAAAATCAAAGTTTTAATATGCTGACATATCCTTCTTTGAACACAACAAAACAACAAAGATTCTATTGTTCCTGTACATTAATCATTATCTAAAAATAAAATCCCTCTTTCCCTACATTACAATAAAAATCCTAATCTATCCCTCCCCTGGCACAAAGTCTCTCGGGTCAGGCGGAATCTGGAACCCCCAAAATCTCCTCTACGAGCCTTATTTATTTTCCCCTTTCGGTCAGTTTCTTTCCTATTATAATAACTAATTCTTGAGGATGTGTCTATCCACATCTTCTTTCTTGAATACATTAAAGTCTCCCTTTGTGAGTGCCTTAGTAATATTTTGTTATGAAAGTCCATGTTACTTGGCACTCTACATCTTTCAAAATGGATCTATTCCTATAGAATAGTGCCATTTGGATCTTATTGCAACACAAGTGTTAATGCCTCTGTGTTTTGATTGGATGCTTGGTGCTATAACTAGAGCATGTCATTTATGGATCTCCACACACATACCACTTCATGCAAGTGACACCAAGAAACATTTTGTCGAAGCCATCATACATACGTATATTGGGATTCAATTGCAAGCATGTCCTCCTCAATTTTCCCACCCTATAAACCTAAAGCCAACATCTTTGAATCATGAATGATGTCAACACAAAGAACGACATTATCATGCATCATGAAGGCATCATCAACTTGGTATTGAAAATTGCTCTTAAGTTTCCCACTGATATAGTCCCAGACCTTTATGAATCCAACAACTGAGCATGAAACAAGGTTTTGTCCATCAGGGAAGATGTCTAGTCCTCCTTGACATTTAGTGTTGGGGCATTCTCAGGAAATGATAATGTCTTAATATTGAAATTGCATTATAGATTATCATGTTCTCGAATGCCAATACTGTCGATGTGCAAAACCAATTCTCATTGTCATCGACCAATCTAACCTAACAAAGCTTTGGAAACTTCATTTTTGGATACCTTTTACTAGTTCTACTGCTCCTATCTATAATTCCATATGTCATTCTCTTCTTGCGGGCATTCTGTCAAACAGTTTACATATATGAGCCCCTAATGCAAAGGTTACAGCAAGAAAGTGGAGTGCCCTTCTACTACCTCCCACAACTCACCAACCAACCACAAAGGCTTAAGGGTAATCCCAAACTCTTTTGATGGTATAACACAACCAAAAAAATGTATTTCTATCCCAATAAACTCCCTTTGCAAAGTTACACACTCAATCATTTTCAATGCCTTTTTGGCTTTAGGGACACTAGGCCTAAAACTAACTTATTGATAGAACTCTTCACCAGTGGACTTCTTGACCACTCCCAAGCATTTAGATGGTACTCATATGACCTAAGGCCTCTAAAATAACACTTGGTTTATTCCCACCAAAACTATACCATGGCAAACTAGACCTGCACGCCAATTTCCTTGTAGCCTTCTCAATAGAGGTTTTCTACTCTAACTTTTGCACAACTGAGTATCTTGATACAATTAGGGAATTTTCAGACACCCATTTGGAAGTTATTTAAGATCCCAAATAATTTCCTTCCAACTCCACTCCAGCGCCACCTAACACCCACCTTGGACACAAACCTAATTAGCCTAATTAAGCTTGGTTTACAAAGCAAGTATGAGGTATAGGGTTCATGGAACTGGTACAGTGCTTCAAATATTCTTCTCCAACCCCAAATGACTCAAAACCACCTTTACTTCACTCACTTATCTATTCTATGCACTTCTTTACAACTTTCTTCTACTTTCTAGACTGAATCCTCTCAAAAATTCAGACTAGGGCCTGATGCATGAAGGCCTTTCCCTTTGAGCCACTACATGAGCCTTTATAATTAGTGTTCAAGGACCTAGAAAAGCTTGCTTCCTGGACTGTTTTGAAAAGAATTGAAATAACTTTAACAAATGAAACTAAAACTTATTCAAATCAATGAAAATGTTCACTAACATGCAATACATTATTCCCACATTTAAATCATGACCCTATAAGTCCGTACATGCCTGTACAACTCTGAGAAATGGCACAAAAATGGTTTGTATTCCTCCTTTATGGCATCAGTTTACAAAAATCAACTTCTTACCATTATGGTTCAAAGTGATGAGCATATATAACCTTCAAAATGAAGTTATATTGATTGGAGAACCCATTTGACTCTTGGGTTTCCAATTCCAATCTCTTGAGAAATTTTAGAAAGTTGCAACAACAACTTTTATTGCATTTTTGCAATTTTGCAAAATATGCCATTTTATGAACTCGATAGAGTTTATGATTTCTTTTTGAGATCAAAACCTATCAACATGATTTTTCAAGTGAAAATAATCTAAAATCAATCTTTAAGACTCCATAAGCCTAACCTAGCAAATTATCACTAACTAGGTGAACCCCGTGACCTAAGGTATCTTAGGCTTATAACATTGCCAAAAGATCCTTGATCACACATTAGGGATTTCAAACCAAAATTAGGATGATATATTTAGATCCATCCTATTTATTACAAACATAACAATGAAATTCAAATTCCTACTAGTGGAGGGTGCCTTGCACCAACCCCAGAAGATCACTGCCCAATCGTGCTTAGTGCACCTTGGGGCCACTTGGGTCGAGCATGGTTGCAAGCGTTCTAGTGACTCTATGGGTAGAATAGGGTTGTCACTGGCATTTACCCAGCCAAGCAAAGTTGATGGAGTAGATGATTTGATGCCAGGTCAGACGGTTTGAAAGATACGTTGCTGAGCCACTTTCAACTAACCCTCACTGCAAGTTTTGGCATCAACTAAGATCGCCTTGCCAAATGCAAATGAAGTCAAATCAGCCAAAACTGAGAGAGGTTATTGTAGACCTTGAAAACATGATCCCATAGAACCTAACAATTTTTCGATACCTCTCACGAAGTCTGAGATACGAGCCTCGGAAGATCGCTGCCCAATCATGCTTAGTGCACCTTGGGGTCACTTGGGTCGAGTGTGGTCGTGAGCGTTCCGGTGACTCTGTGGGTAGAATGGGGTTGTCACTAGCATTTAACTAGACAACTGGAGCTGATGGAGTAGATGGTTCAATGCCAGGTTGGACGGTTTGAAAGATACGTTACTGAGCCACTTTCAACTGACCCTCACTACAAGTTTTGGCATCGACTAAGATCACCTTGCCAAATGCAAATGAAGTTGAATCACCCAAAACTAAGAGAGGTTATTGTAGACCTCAAAAATATGATCTTGTAGCACCTAATGATTTTTTGATACCTCTCACGAAGTTTGAGATATGAACCCCGGAAGATCGCTGCCCAATCGTGTAGTGCACCTTGGGGTCACTTGGGTCGAGCGTGGTCGCGAGTGTTCCGGTGACTCTGTGGGCACAACGGGGTTGTCACTAGCATTTACCTGGCCAATCAGAGCCAATGGAGTAGATGGTTTGATTCCAGGTCAGACAGTTTGAAAGATACACTGCTGAGCCACTTTCAACTGACCCTCACTACAAGTTTTGGCATCAACTGAGATCGCCTTGCCAAATGCAAACGAAGTTGAATCGCCCAAAACCGAGAGAGGTTATTGTAGAACTCAAAAACATGATCCTATAGAACCTAGCAATTTGTCAATATCTCTAACGAAGTCTAATATACGAGCCCCGGAAGATCGCTGCTCAATCGTGCTTAGTGCACCTTGGGGTCACTTGGGTCGAGCATGGTCGCGAGCATTTCGGTGACTCTGTGGGTAGAATGGGGTTGTCACTAGCATTTACCCAGCCAACTAGAGCTAATGGAGTAGATGGTTTAATGCCAGGTCAGATGGTTTGAAAGATACGTTGCTAAGCCACTTTCAACTGACCCTCACTACAAGTTTTGGCATCGACTGAGATCGCCTTGCCAAATGCAAACAAAGTTGAATCACCCAAAACTGAGAGAGGTTATTATAGACCTCAAAAACATGATCCCATAGCACCTAATGATTTTTCAATACCTCTCATGAAGTCTGAGATACGAGCCCTGAAAGATCGCTGCCCAATCGTGCTTAGTGCACCTTGGGGTCACTTGGGTCGAGCATGGTCACGAGCGTTCCGGTGACTCTATGGGTAGAATGGGGTTGTCACTGGCATTTACCCAGCCAATTGGAGCTGATGGAGTAGATGGTTTGATGCCAGGTCAGATGGTTTGAAAGATACGCTGCTGAGCCACTTTCAACTGACCCTCACTACAAGTTTTGGCATCGACTGAGATCGCCTTGCCAAATGAAAATGAAGTAGAATCACCCAAAACCAAGAGAGGTTATTGTAGACCTCAAAAACATAATCTTGTAGAACCTAATGATTCGTCAATACCTCTCACGAAGTCCAAGATATGAGCCCCAGAAGATCACTGCCCAATCGTAATTAGTGCACCTTGGGGTCACTTGGGTCGAGCGTGGTCACGAACGTTCCAATGACTCTGTGGGCAAAATGGGGTTGTCACTGGTGTTTACCCAATGAACCAAAGTTGATGGAGTAAATGGTTAGATTCCAGGTCAGATGGTTTGAAAGATACACTACTGAACCACTTTCAACTGACCCTCACTGCAAGTTTTGGCATCGACTGAGATTGCCTTTCCAAATGCAAACGAAGTCAAATCACCCAAAACTGAGAGAGGTTATTGTAGACCTCAAAAACATGATCCCATAGCACCTAATTATTTTTTGATACCTCTCATGCAGTCCGAGATATGAGCCCTGGAAGATCACTACCCAATCGTGCTTAGTGCACCTTGGGGTCACTTGGGTCAAGCATGGTCGCGAGCGTTCCGGTGACTCTGTGGGTAGAACGGGGTTGTCATTGGCTTTTACCCAGCCAACTAGAGCTGATGGAGCAGATGGTTCAATGCCAAGTCAAACAGTTTGAAAGATACGCTGCTGAGCCACTTTCAACTGACCCTCACTACATGTTTTGGCATCGACTGAGATTGCCTTGCCAAATGCAAACGAAGTCAAATCACCCAAAACCAAGAGAGGTTATTGTAGACATTGAAAACATGATCTCGTAGCACCTAATGATTTTTTCATACCTCTCATGAAGTCCGAGATACAAGCCTCGAAAGATTGCTGCCCAATCGTGCTTAGTGCACCTTGGGGTCACTTGGGTCAAGCGTGGTCGTTAGCATTTCGGTGACTCTGTGGGTAGAATGGGGTTGTCACTGGTGTTTACCCAACCAACTAGAGCTGATGGAGTAGATGCTTTGATGCCAGGTCAGATGGTTTGAAAGATATGCTGCTGAGCCACTTTCAACTGACCCTCACTGCAAGTTTTGGCATTGACTGAGATCGCCTTGCCAAATGCAAACAAAATCGAATCGCCCAAAACTGAGAGAGGTTATTGTAGACCTCCAAAACATGATCTTGTAGCACCTAATAGTTTATCGATACCTCTAATGAAGTCTAAGATACGAACCCCAGAAGATCACTGCCCAATCATGCTTAGTGCAACTTGGGGTCACTTGGGTCGAGCATGGTCGCAAGCGTTCCGGTGACTTTGTGGGCAGAACAAAGTTTTCATTGGCATTTACCCGACCAATTGGAGCTGATGGAGTAGATGGTTTGATGCCAGATCTGATGGTTTGAAAGATATGCTGCTGAGCCACTTTCAACTGACCCTCACTACAAGTTTTGGCATCAACTGAGATCGCCTTGCCAAATGCAAACGAAGTCGAATTGCCCAAAACCAAGAGAGGTTATTGTAGACCTTGAAAACACAATCTTGTAGCACCTGACAATTTGTCAATACCTCTCATGAAGTCCGAGATACCAGCCCCAAAAGATCACTACCGGTTTGAAAGATACGTTGCTGAGGCACTTTCAACTGACTGTTAGTGGTATGTTTGAAATTTGAACTGTGAAATTAATCATGATTAAGCTTGTGAAATTTGAACTATGGAGCTTATTATGTTTAAGGTTTAACTTTTATAGATTGTTTGAAATGCTAAAAAATAATATCCTTAAAGCATTAGAAACAACAATCAAACATGTAAGAATTCAAACCATGCAAATGACATAAGTATATGACATGTAAGATCCCTTCTTGGCACTATTGGCCACCCATACATGATTTTGGTCATAAGTCCTTATGAAGAGTTTTAGGACATTTAACTTTTAAATCAAATTGATTGTTACAAATTCCCATTATAGGCTTCAAAAGATCTCAATTAACCATTAAGGATCCTTTTGTCCTTCTATCTTTGATTGGATCCATGGTGACCATAGGCGTCTTCATAGGTGCTCCTACACAAGTTACAATCCACATACAAAACCAAGTTTATTGACTCAAAATACAATCTAAGAAAGGTCAAATTAATGTATTGAAATTAAGCTTAACGAACTTAGAAAATAATACACTAAGTTAACTTATTACCTAGTCAAGTGTTCTTGAAGGGTCATCTCTTTCCTTGAGGGTCTCAAATAGTGCTTCATGATCAACAATAGTAATAGTCCAAAGTTCTTTTGTCTTTGGTCTTCCTTGATGCTTTGACAACTTGACATTTGTTTCTATAACAAGGTGTGAATACATGAGAATAGTTTTGTGCTTCTCATAGTCTTCAAATGCAGGAACTCCATTCTTTCTAATCATGTATGTTCACAGCCATGTTCCCGCAACAACAATTGAACCAGTAGGATATGTGAACCCATCACCATCTATCATCGGTTGTACAAGCTTCTATTTACCTTGTACACAACGTGCTAACCAATAATCTGACCTCTCATCATTCCCTTGCGGTGCAACCAATGCAAAAACATCTCCTAGCTTTAGAAGATCTGAAAGATGGTCATAGTCAACTAAAGTGTCCATGTCATCATTTCTTATAGAGAGTGTCAAAGATAAAGGAGTTAGATACTGTGGAACCCATGTATTCACCCACTCACTTGACTCACAATGATTCCAATCATACTGAAAACACATGGGGCAAAAACAAGCCAACTCTCGTGTCCAAATGGTCCATGTACTACTATTGGAGCTTCAGAATGAATGCATTTTTTAAGAGTCTTTCACTATTTAACAATCCAATCTATCTCCTATAGTTCCCTCCTCAACCAACCAAAAGAATCTATGCACTGTAGAATCAAGAGTCCCCCCTGTGACAATGCTAAAGTACACCAATCAACAATAGAACGAGCATCAAGAAGTACAACACCTGAAATCCTCAATTGCTCCTTAACTAGAGCTCTCTTCACACACGCACCTGCTTCATCATGCTCCCCTTTTCCATGCCCTGACTCAAAAAAACTCCAAATATGAGGTACACCTCTCTCCACATGCATTCTACACAACCAATAAAACATTTTGGCATTTTTAACTTGATCGGTGCAATTATCCGACCAAATGAGATGCCTATCCATAGCAATACCATTTTCCTGCAAGAAGTCAAAATAGTTCTGGAAACAATGTTGAACAAAATCATGAGAGTGAGACCTGTCATCGCTCATATAAAAATGGTACTCTCTGATTATCTTTCGCTCATCTTTTGTGCTTTCAAGGGAATGTCTATATGTGATTTGTACAAAAATAGCAACCTGAATGGAATTGTAATATTGAGCTTGAGTCTCATTTTGGGGCTGCAATGTATAGTTCTCCGCAAAGTCTAAAATGAATATAATAGTTCCAATGGGGAAAGTGTCCTTACATGTTCTGAATTGTTGATCCAACCATTGAGACCTGTGAGTATGCCTTGCATACTTGTAAAAAATATTTGTCTTGAAATTTGAGATAAAATCAGCAACATTGTATTCTTTTGCAACTAACTCACATCTAGAGCCTTCACCTTCACTCTTCAATGTATATTTCACTATTTCATGTACCTTTTTTTGGACGAGTGTCTTTCCAAAATTGTGTTCCAAACCCTCATGAAAACATGTTCTAAACTTGGACAAGCCACCACATTCTGAGCACTTGGCATTTAAACAATCTTTTTTATAAAATAAACAACCATCATCTCTATGACATAAAAATTGATCTAGCAAGTCTCTTGATGATTTGGGAAGACCACTTGCACCACAATCCTCTAGCATTTCATTAGTATGCAAAGTAGAATGAATGGACCGTAATAATTCATGATGCATTGAAAACTCAACATGATATTTGCAACAACATGTATTTCGAATCTTAAGGGGTACACAATAAAATGGTTTCATGGATTCAAAAGACCTTTGTGATATTTTCAATGTTGGATGTGTCTCACAAAATTTTTTATACAACATTGTTTGACTTACCTCCACATAATGTTTAGGATGTGGAGTGCGGTCTCCATTGCCAACTCTCAACTTCAAGATATCCTTCACATTTGGTGACACTCTTGAGTTAGCATCCCAAAATTGTTGAATTTCATCCTTGACAACATCTGTTAGCTTCTTATCGAAACGTGGAAGTCTCCCACCATAAGCCCATGTATCAATTTGAAGCAGATCATCAAGTCTTTCTCTTCTTGCAAGTTCTCTACCCAAAGTTTTATGGTCTATATTGAAGTCAACACAAGTTTGTCTCATCAAACGAGCCTTTCTCAACTGATGACTTACTAAGGAGGTTGTAATAACCCTCCGAGCAACTCTCTTGTCTTTTTCTCTACTAGTCTTCCCAATGCTATTGAGAGCATTGAAAAGATTCTTCACAACAATGGCATTTCTCTCCATTTTCTTGTTCACACGAATCTTCAATTTCACAAGCACAGGTCTCATGTTTTGCATCTTTAACAACTGCACAAAAATTTGACATTGCTCAACCAATGTCTTGTTTCAAAAAAATTGATCATAAAGTCTTGAAGCCCACAACCTAATGGTTCTATGTGACCTCTTTCCTTCCCAATTATTCATAATGTTCTCCTCAATTTCAATTAACCATTTAGGTGTTCTTGAAAACCCTGAATTTGAAGATTGATTATCTTTATTGCAAGGGACTTCATTTCGCATATAATTTGGAGATGTATAACATTCATGTGGTTCATGTGCAAAATTTCATTCCCAAAGTCTACATTTTCAATCTCCATCTGTGCATTTTCAAATTGAACATCCTCTTCACTTACAACTACATTTACGGGGTCACCTTGATTAATGTTTAACATACCTTCTCTCCTTCTTCGGTGATTTTCCTTATCTTTTTCCCTATATGCTTGAATTTCGTCATCTATCAACTTCCTCTTGCATTTAGCCTTTCGATGATTGTTGCTTCCCATGGTGAGACCACAAGTTGACAAAAATCAAACAATGGGCCCCAAATCACTTTTTTTTTTTCGCAACGCATGAAAAAAGTATCAAATCCTGTGATTGTGCAAATCTCTATAGGAGAGTATTGTGCAAATTTCAACACTAATCTCTATAGGAGAGTATTGTGCAAATTCTTTACAAAACCTTACAATTTTAGATTCGTTAACTACTCTAACAAAGATATTGCAACCACATACCATACATACAGAAAAATAGAGAATGACACAATGATATACCCTGGGGAAACCTTTCGGTAAAAACCCCAGCACTCCAAAACCTGCACAATGTATTGATCAAAACTATTACAGCTTACAATACACTTGCAATGCAAGTTCTTTCAAAAGATTTCTAAACCCTTGAAGACAAATCACGGTAGCATAAAACATTCCAACAATACACTCACATCCACTCTCTTCGCAACCCTAAAAAAGCTTATATCATGCGCTTCACTTTTTAGGGCTACTCCCAAAGATAATTGTATTAGGGTTTTACGATTGGGGAAGAGTGTACAATACTCAAATTTATCAATTGCCACATGTCTTCACCTGTCATTGAAACTTCCTGACATCGCTCTTACGTGTCATAGGAATCTGTCATAACCATTTTAGCCATGATCTCCTTACACACAATTCAAGATGCTGACACATCAACATTATTTGCAAGAAATACATTTTACAAAACAATTAATAAGAATAGGAATTATCCAAGGTTGAGACACCTTATTCCTAACAATATAATGTATATTATATATATACTAATGTATTATATGTACTAATGTATTAAAATATACTAATGTATTATAATATACTAATGTATTATATATACTAACATGTATATAATATATATATATAATACATATACTAATGTATACTAATATATTATATATAATATAAAAAGTTTTGGAGAATCTCTTGCAGAAATACAAAAATTATAATCTTCCTCCTAGAGCATACATTAATGAAGTTCTTCATGCCTTAGCAGAGGAAGCCAACTGGATTGTTGAAGCTTACAGTACTACATACAGAAATGTGGTATGTATTTTTGGCCTAAATTTTTTTCTCATTTCTTTTAGGTCTTTAAAGGTGGTCATCTAAATCTTTGTATTAAATATGCCTTTTACAGGCGTCGTAAACCCTAGCTACGTAGAAATGGAGGCTTTAAAGAATAGTTCACTGGAAGTGGAGAGAGAGACTTCCTAGGGGTCATGAGGACTCCCTAGGGGTCCTAATGCATGATAAGGCATACTAGGACCCCTAGGGAGTCACCGTGACCCCTTTTGACACATTAGAATGCTGATGTGTGTCTTAAGGGGTCTTAGGACCCCTTAAGACACACATCAACATTTCAATGTGTCAAAAGGGTTCACAGGGACTCCTTAGGGGTCCTAGTATGACCTATCATGTGTAAGGATCCCTAGGAAGTCCCCATGACCCCTTTTGACACTTTGGAATGCTCAAATGTGTCTAAAGGGGTCCTAAGACCCCTTACGACACACTTGACTATTCTAATGTGTCAAAATGGGTCACGGGGACTCCCTAGGGCTCCTAATATGCCTTGTCATGTGTTAGGACCCTAAGGGAGTCCCCATGACCCCTTTTGAAACATTGGAATGCTCAAGTGTGTCTGAAGGGGTCGTAAGACACCTTAAGACACACTTGAGCATTCCAATGTGTCAAAAGGGGTCATCAGGACTTCCTAGGGGTCCTAACGCGTGATAAGGCATACTAGGATCCCTAGGGAGTCCGTGTGACCCCTTTTGACACATTAGAATGCTCAAGTGTGTCTTAAAGGACCCTTTAAGACACACTTGAGCGTTCCAATGTGTCAAAAGGGGTCACGGGGACTCCCTAGGGGTTCTAGTATGCCTTATCACGCATTAGGACCCCTAGGGAGTCCTCATGACCCCTTTTGACACATTGGAATGCTCAAGTGTGTCCGAAGGGCTCCTAAGACCCCTTAAAACACACTTAAGCATTCCAATGTGTCAGACAGGGTCACAGGGACTCCCTAGGGGTCCTAGAACACATTGTCACGCGTTAGGACCCCCAGGGAGTCCCCATGACCCCTTTTGACACATTGGAATGCTCAAGTGTGTCTTAAGGGGTCTTAGGACCACTTCGGACACACTTGAGCATTTCAAAGTGTCAAAAGGGGTCATGGGGACTTCCTAGGGGTCCTAACTCATTATAAGGCATACTAGGACCCCTAGGGAGTCCCAATGACCCCTTTTGACACATTGGAAGGCTCAAGTGTGTCTTAAGAGGCATTACAACCCCTTTGGACACACTTGAGTGTTCCAAAGTGTCAAAAGGGGTCATGGGGACTCCCTAGGGGTCCTAACATGTGATAAGGCTTACTAGGACCCCTAGGAGTCCCCATGACCCCTTTTGACACATTGGAATGCTCAAGTGTGTTTTAAGGCATCCTAGGACAACTCTAGACACACTTGAGCATTCCAATGTGTCAAAAGGGTTCATGGGGACCCCCTAGGGATCCTAACACATGATAAGGTGTACTAGGACCCCAAGGCAGTCCCCATGACCCCTTTTGACACATTGGAACACTCAAGTGTGTCTTAAGGGGTCCTATGACCCCTTAAGACACACTTGAGCATTCCAATGTGTCAAAATGGGTCATTGGGACTCCCTTGCGGTCCTAGTACACCTTATCACATGTTAGGACCCCTAAGGAGTCCCCATGACACCTTTTGACACATTAGAATGCTCAAGTGTGTCTTAAGGGGTCCTAAGACCCCTTCGAACACATTTGAGCATTCCAATGTGTCAAAAGGGGTCATGGGGAGTCCCTAGGGGTCCTAGTACACCTTATCACACATTAGGACCCCTAGGGAGTCCCCATGACCCCTTTTGACACATTAGAATGCTCAAGTGTGTCTGAAGGGGTCTTATGACCCCTTAAGAAACACTTGAGCATTCTATTGTGTCAAAAGGGGTCATGGGGACTCCCTAGGGGTCCTAACATGTGACAAGGCATACTAGGACCCCAAGGGAGTCCCCATGACCCCTTTTGACACATTGGAATGCTCAAGTGTGTCTTAAGGGGTCCTAGGACCCCTTCAGACACACTTGAGTGTTCCAAAGTGTCAAAAGGGGTCATGGGGACTCCCTAGGGGTCCTAACATGTTATAAGGCTTACTAGGACCCCTAGGGAGTCCCCATGACCCCTGTTGACATATTGGAATGCTCAAGTGTGTTTTAAGGGGTCCTAGGACACCTTCGGACACACTTGATCATTTCAATGTGTCAAAAGGGTTCATGGGGTCTCCTTAGGGGTCCTAACGCGTGATAAGGTGTACTAGGACCCCAAGAAAGTCCTCGTGACCTATTTTGACACATTGGAACACTCAAGTGTGTCTTAAGGGGTCTTAGGACCCCTTCAGACACACTTGAGCATTCCAAAGTGTCGAAAGGGGTCATGGGGACTTCCTAGGGGTCCTAACGCATGATAAGGCATACTAGGACCCCTAGGGAGTCCCCATGACTCTTTTTGACACATTAGAAGGCTCAAGTGTGTCTTAAGGGGTCTTAGGACCCCTTCAAACACACTTGAGTGTTCAAAATTGTCAAAAGGGGTCATGAGGACTCCCTAGGGGTCCTAACGCATGATAAGGCTTACTAGGACCCCTAGAGAGTCCCCATGACCCCTTTTGACACATTGGAATGCTCAAGTGTGTTATAAGGGGTCCTAGGACACCTTCGGACACACTTGAGCATTTCAATGTGTCAAAAGGGTTCATGGGGACTCCCTAGGGGTCCTAACGCATGATAAGGTGTACTAGGACCCCAAGGGAGTCCCCATGACCCCTTTTGACATGTTGGAATGCTCAAGTGTGTCTTAAGGGGTCCTACGACCCCTTAAGACACACTTGAGCATTCCAACATGTCAAAAGAGGTCATGGGGACTCCCTTGGGGTCCTAGTACACCTTATCATGCGTTAGGACCCCTAGGGAGTCCCCATGACCCCTTTTGACACATTAGAATGCTCAAGTGTGTCTTAAGGGGTCCTAAGACTCCTTTGGACACACTTGAGCATTTCAATGTGTCAAAAGGGGTCATGGGGAGTCCCTAGGGGTCATAGTACACCTTATCATGCATTAGGACCCCTAGGGATTCCCCATGACCCCTTTTGACACATCAGAATGCTCAAGTGTGTCTAAAGGGGTCTTATTACCCCTTAAGACACACTTGAGAATTCTAATGTATCAAAAGGGTCATGGGGACTCCCTAGGCATCCTAACATGTGATAAGGCATACTAGGACCCCAAGGGAGTCCCCATGATCCCTTTTGACACATTGGAATGCTCAAGTGCATCTTACGGGGTCCTAGGACCCCTTCAGACACACTTGAGTGTTCCAAAGTGTCAAAAGGGGTCATGGGGACTCCCTAGGGGTCCTAACACGTGATAAGGCTTACTAGGACCCCTAGGGAGTCCCCATGACCCCTTTTGACACATTGGAATGCTCAAGTGTGTTTAAAGGGGTCCTAGGACACCTTCGGACACACTTGAGTGTTCCAATGTGTCAAAAGGGTTCATGGGGACTCCCTAGGGGTCCTAACGCATGATAAGGCGTACTAGGAACTGAAGGGAGTCCCCATGACCCCTTTTGACACATTGGAATGGTCAAGTGTGTCTTAAGGGGTATTAGGACTCCTTCGAACACACTTGAGCATTCCAAAGTGTCAAAAGGGGTCATGGAGACTTCCTAGGGGTCCTAACGCATGATAAGGCATACTAGGACCCCAAGGGAGTCCCCATGACCCCTTTTGACACATTAGAAGGCTCAAGTGTGTCTTAAGAGGTCCCCTTAAGACACACTTGAGCCTTCCAATGTGTCAAAAGGGGTCATGGGGACTCCCTAGGGATCCTAGCACGTGATAAGGCTTACTAGGACCCCTAGGGAGTACCCATGACCCCTTTTGACACATTGGAATGCTCAAGTTTGTTTTAAGGCATTCTAGGACATCTTCAGACACACTTGAGCATTCCAATATGTCAAAAGGGTTCATGGGGACTCCCTAGGGGTCCTAATGCGTGATAAGGCATACTAGGACCCTAAGGGAGTCCCCATGACCCCTTTTGACACATTGGAATTCTCAAGTGTGTCTTAAGGGGTCCTACGACCCCTTAAGACACACTTGAGCATTTCAGTGTGTCAAAAGGGGTCATGGGGACTCTCTTGGGGTCCTACGACCCCTTAAGACACACTTGAGAATTCCAATGTGTCAAAAGGGGTCATGGGGACTCCCTTGGGTTCCTAGTATGCCTTATCACACGTTAGGACCCCTAGGGAGTCCCCATGACACCTTCTGACACATTAGAATGCTCAAGTGTGTCTTAAGGGGTCCTAAGACCCCTTTGGACACACTTGAGCATTCCAATGTGTCAAAAAGGGTCATGGGGAGTCCCTAGGGGTCCCTACGTGATAAGGCTTACTAGGACCCAAAGGGAGTCCCCATGACCCCTTTTGACACATTAGAATGCTCAAGTGTGTCTTAAGTGGTCCTAGGACCCCTTTAGATACAGTTGAGTGTTCCAAAGTGTCAAAAGGGGTCATGGGGACTCCCTAGGGGTCCTAATGTGTGATAAGGCTTACTAGGACCCCTAGGGAGTCCACATGACCCCTTTTGACACATTGGAATACTCAAGTGTTTTTTAAGGGGTCCTAAGACAGCTTCGGACACACTTGAGTGTTCTAATGTGTCAAAATGGTTCATGGGGACTCCCTAGGGGTCGTAACACGTGATAAGGCATACTAGGACCCCTAGGGAGTCCCCATGACCCCTTTTGACACATTGGAATGCTCAAGTGTGTGTTAAGGGGTCTTAAGACCCCTTTGGACACACTTGAGCATTCCAAAGTGTCAAAAGAGGTCATGGGGACTTCCTAGGACTCCTAACGCATGATAAGGCATACGAGGACCCCTAGGGAGTCCCCATGACCCCTTTTGACACATTGGAAGGCTCAAGTGTGTCTTAAGGGGTCTTAGGACCCCTTCGGACACACTTGAGTGTTCCAAAGTGTCAAAAGGGGTCATGGGGATTCCCTAGGGGTCCTAACGCATGATAAAGCTTATTAGGACCTCTAGGGAGTCCCCTTGACCCCTTTTGACACATTGGAATGCTCAAGTGTGTTTTAATGGGTCCTAGAAAACCTTCAGACACACTTGAGCATTTCAATGTGTCAAAAGGGTTCATGGGGACTGCCTAGGGGTCCTGATGCGTGATAAGGCATACTAGGACCCCAAAGGAGTCCCCATGACCCCTTTTGACACATTGGAATGCTCAAGTGTGTCTTAAGGGGTTGTAGGACCCCTTAAGACACACTTGAGCATTCCAATGTGTCAAAAGGGGTCATGGGGACTCCCTTGGGGTCCTAGTATGCCTTATCACACATTAGGACCCCTAGGCAGTCCCCATGACCCCTTTTGACATGTTAGAATGCTCAAGTGTGTCTTAAGGGGTCCTAAGTCCCCTTCGGACACACTTGAGCATTCCAGTGTGTCAAAAGAGGTCATGGGGAGTCCCTAGGGGTCCTAGTATGCCTTATCACAGATTAGGACCCCTAGAGAGTCCCCATGACCCCTTTTGACACATTAGAATGCTCAAGTGTGTTCGAAGGGGTCTTATGACCCCTTAAGACACACTTGAGCATTCTAATGTGTCAAAAGGGGTCATGGGGACTCCCTAGGGGTCCTAACGCGTGATAAGGCGTACTAGTACCCCAAGGGAGTCCCCATGACCCCTTTTGACACATTTGAATGATCAAGTGTGTCTTTAGGGGTCTTAGGACCCCTTTGGACACACTTGAGTGTTCCAAAGTGTCAAAAGGGGTCATGGGGACTCCCTAGGGGTCCTAACACGTGATAAGGGTTATTAGGACCCCTAGGGAGTCCTGATGACCCCTTTTGACACATTGGAATGCTCAAGTGTGTTTTAAGGGGTCCTATGACACCTTTGGACACACTTGAGCATTCCAATGGGTCAAAAGGGTTCATGGGGACTCCCTAGGGGTGCTAACATGTGATAAGGTGTAGTAGGACCCCAAGGGAGTCCTATGACCCCTTTTGAGATATTGGAATGCTCAAGTGTGTCTTAAGGTGTCTTATGACCCCTTAAGACACACTTGAGCATTCCAATGTGTCAAAAGGGGTCATGGGGACTAACCCTTAAGACACACTTGAGCATTCTAATCTGTCAAAAGGGGTCATGGGGACTCCCTTGGGGTCATGGGGACTCCCTTGGGGTCCTAGTATGCCTTATCATGCGTTAGGACCCCTAGGGAGTCCCTATGACCCCTTTTGACACATTAGAATGCTCAAGTGTGTCTTAAGGGGTCCTAAGACCCCTTCGAACACACTTGAGCATTCCAGTGTGTCAAAAGGGGTCATGGGGAGTCCCTAGGGGTCCTAGTACACCTTATCATGCATTTGGACCCCTAGGGAGTCCCCATGACCCCTTTTGACACATTAGAATGCTCAAGTGTGTCCGAAGGGGTCTTATGACCCCTTAAGACACACTTGAGCATTCCAATGTGTTAAAAGGGGTCATGGGGACTTCCTAGGGGTCCTAACACATGATAAGGCATACTAGGACCCCTAGGGAGTCCCCATGACCCCTTTTGACACTTTGGAACACTCAAGTGTGTCCGAAGGGGTCCTAAGACCCCTTAAGATGCACTTGAGCGTTCCAATGTGTCAAAAGGGGTCATGGGGACTCCCTAGGGGTCCTAGTATGCCTTATCACACGTTAGGACCCTTAGGGAGTCCCCATGACCCCTTTTGACACATTAGAATGCTCAAGTGTGTTCGAAGCAGTCCTAGAACCCCTTAAGACACACTTGAGCATTCCAATGTGTCAAAAGGAGTCATGGGGACTTCCTAGGGGTCTTAACGTGTGATAAGGCATACTAGCACCCCTAGGGTTTCCCCGTGACCCCTTTTGACACTTTGGAATGCTCAAGTGTGTCCGAAGGGGTCCTAGGACCCCTTAAGACACACTTGAGTGTTCCAATGTGTCAAACAGGGTCATGGGGACTCCCTAGGGGTCCTAGTACACCTTATCATGCATTAGGACCCCTAGGAAGTCCCCATGACCCCTTTTAACACATTGGAATGCTCAAGTGTGTATTAAGGGGTCTTTGGACCTCTTAAGACACACTTGAGCATTCCAATATGTCAAAATGGGTCATGTGGACTCCTTAGGGGTCCTGGTATGCCTTATCATGTGTTAGGACCCCTAGGGAGTCCCTGTGACCCCTTTTGACACATTGGAATGCTCAAGTGTGTCTTAAGGGGTCCTACGACCCCTTAGACACACTTGTGCATTCCAATGTGTGAAAAGGGTTCACGGGGACTCCTTGGGGGTCCTAGTACACCTTATCATGTGTGTTATGACCCCGAGGGAGTCCCCATGACCCCTTTTGACACATTGGAATGCTCAAGTGTGTCTGAAGGGGTCGTAGGACTCCTTAGGACCCCTAGGGAGTCCCTGTGACCCCTTTTGACACATTGGAATGCTCAAGTGTGTCTTAAGGGGTCCTACGACCCCTTAGACACACTTGTGCATTCCAATGTGTGAAAAGGGTTCACGAGGACTCCTTGGGGGTCCTAGTACACCTTATCATGTGTTATGACCCCGAGGGAGTCCCCATGACCCCTTTTGACACATTGGAATGCTCAAGTGTGTCTGAAGGGGTCGTAGGACTCCTTAAGACACACTTGAGCATTCCGTTGTGTCAAAAGGGGTCATTGGGACTTCCTAGGGGTCCTAACGCATGATAAGGTGTACTAGGACCCCTAGGGATTCCCCTTGACCCCTTTTGACACATTGGAATGCTCAAGTGTGTTCGAAGGGGTCCTAGGACCCCTTAAGACACACTTGTGCATTCCAATGTATCGAAAGGGGTTATGGGGACTTTCTAGGGGTCCTAACGTGTGATAAGGTGTACGAGGACCCCTAGGGAGTCCACATGACCCCTTTTGACACTTGGGAATGCTCAAGTGTGTCTTAAGGGGTCTTAGGACCCCTTAAGTCACACTTGAGCGTTCCAATGTGTCAAAAGGGGTCATGTGGACTCCCTAGGGGTCCTAACGCGTGATAAGGCGTACTAGTACCCCTAGGGAGTCCCCATGACCCAAATGAGATTTTAGTGAATGACTTTTTGCTAATACTACTCTTCCACCAGATCCAAATTTCAACCCTTTTATGGATCTATAGGCTAAATCATGAGCCCACATAATTGGCCAAGAGAAAAATGTAATTGTATATCAATTGATTATTCAGTGGAGGAGAAAATATTGCAACGATCAAGAAGAAAATTGGCTATGGAAAATCTAGTTATGAATTCTTTTAAGAATGAAACTATTAAGGAATTGTATGAATCACAAACCATTAAAATAACCTTCTACAACAAAGACCATTCAAGCTATAGAATTTATTAACTCTGAATTTAAACATCTTATCAGCATTCATGGAAGAGATTTCATTAGCATCCATGGAAGAAATTTCATTAAAACTTCAGACAAAATCATCTAAAAAAATTCATTAACTTTAGGCAAAATCATTTAAGACGGACAAAAACAAAATCGTATTACTTAGAAATGGCAGAGAAAGAAAATGAGATAAACCAAATTTATCAAATTCTTGCAATCCGTAGCTTCTCTCCGAGCGCAAAATGACAATCCATGGATCCAAAATTATGGTAAAAATTAAATTCTTCGAGTAAGTCATTCAGAAACACGTACAATACTGGAATGCGTGATGATTTATAGAGAATTTATGATGGACTATGCTGTGCAAAAGCCCACAATCCCTACCATATCTCAAAGTACTGATGAGAAGCAATGGTGAAAGTCTGAGATAGAGGAGGCGCTTGCATTGAAGCGGCAAGACATTCTTCATAATATCGGGGCAGCACCATCGAAACAACAAGCCTTTCCTCATAATGTCGCACCACTGCTGATCTCTTCTTTAAATTTATTAATGCTGTCAGTTCTACGACGCCTACATAATTTCTAGTACAACTACTCATTTTACCAAACCCTTTCCCACTCTCCATAATCTTCGACTGATTCAAAGGTTCATCCGGTTGTTCTTGTTTAACCTCCCAATGACTCTGTTGAGCTGTCGGATTATCAACAGGTGTGGTACAATTGTCCGGTGACTAGAATCTATTTCGAGAACCTTTGCAATTTAGCGTTCTGGTTGAAAAAGCAAGGAAAGATACCATTTCATAGCCATAGGCGGTGGAAACAGAGTGATTCTCTTGCCCTCTGCTTCTATAATCCGCCTCCAGTGAACTATTCTTCAAAGCCTCCATTTCTACGTAGTTAGGGTTTTCGGCACCTGTAAAAGGCACAACTATGCCCCTGTAGGGACTCATGCTCGTGCTCAGAATCATATTAAATAATATTTAAAATGTAAAATGTATATTATATAATATTTAATATATAATATATAATCTAATATATAGTTTTTGATCTTAATATATAATTAAATAATATTTAATGTAACATGTATATTATATAATATTTAATATATATAATATATAATCTAATATATAGTTTTTAATATTAATATATATTAAATAATATTTGATGTAAAATATATATTATATAACATTTAATATATAATTGATATTATATAATATTTAATATATCTAATATATATCTAATATATATATGTTTATGGAGGATGGAGAAATGGGAGGGAGAAAGTGGAGGCAAAGTGAAAATTCAAAATTGTGCGTTATGTTCGGGTAAATATCGAGTACCTGAAAATATTGGGTACCCGATTAGGCTTGGTATTGCTTTGTGCACCAAACCTACATGGTCAACTATTGGAATGTCTCAAATACGTGTTTTTCCCCTGTTTCTCTAAGTTCCAGACTTTGACAATGTAGTTGATGACTTTTTTTTCACCTGAATTTGATGAAACGAAAAGGGTATCTTAAGGAGATTATCAACTTTCTATCGATATAATTGCTATCAAATTTTGAATTCGGTAAGTAATTATTAGTTATTTTTCAATTGAGCTACCTCTAAAGTGCTAATTTATATACTGATTGAAAAATGACTATAAATTTCAAACGGTATAACATTTTTTAAATCCAAAAAATGCGTCACATTCTATGCTTCGCCTACTATAAGGAATTTTTTTTTTTTTGAATTTTGTAAAGTTTTGAATGAGTTAAGGTGGTTAGACACAGGAGTTTTTTTATTCTGAAAATGTTGTAGCAGAAAATTCATAATTAATTATTTTTTTGGAATCAAATTACAAAAAAATATGTGTCACATCCGGGCATGAGTCTACTACCTATATATAAAATCTTGTAATAAAATATTATCATTTGATTATGATTAAGGTGGTCAGACATACACCTAATTATTTTTTTTCTGAAATTTTTGTACTGTTGTATTGAAATCTATACTTTTCACCAATCATACTAACTTTTTCTCAAAAAAGGCCTAGTAGTTTAGAAACTAAATTCAATTTTCTACAGATTCTATTCTTACAACTTTTTGATATTAGGTTCATATCTAGTTGAAATTTTCACGTCAAGTTGACTAACCCTGATTTGCTGATTTTTCATTGCCACTTAAGGGCATAGTTTGGCCCCTCATGATCTTGCACATACCCACATACATACACTATATCTAGATCTTGGTGAACTACACTTTGACCTGCTGTCTGGATTAGTTCCAATGAATAGCACAAGTACTTTACTTAGTCACATAGACCTTCTTCTGATGGTTCCACAACTCGCACACTCTGCTCTGCTCTACTTGATCAACCATGAACCACACTTCAACAATAAAAAATGACTGCCTATAAATATCTTTCCTCCAAATGATATAATCAAGTCAGCCTATTAGAAACACCTTGAAATCATATTAGAGAAACCATAATAAACTCCAACAAACATTATGTCGGCTCTATTATGCATGTAACTCATTTTGGGACCTATTTAATAAAATAAATGTAGACGCACGCTACATACTGTCAGCTCTACCAAAACAACTGGAACTTTCTCTGTAAGCTAAATTAACTTATACACTCTTAACCAAACATCAATAATACTTCTCCAAGCTTAACTCCAAGGGTGCATGTAAGGAAACTCAGGTGCGGAAACAGCTTCCTACACTAATCTCTAAAGGAAAGTATTGTGCAAATTCTTTTAAATCCTTACAATTTTAGATTCGTTAACTACTTTAACAATCATATTACAACCATATACCATGCATACAGAAAATAGAGAATGACACAATGATTTACCATGGGGAAACCTTTCGGTAAAAACCCCAGCACTCCAAAACCTGCACAGTGTATTAATCAAAACTATTATAGTTTACAATACACTTGTAATGCAAGTTCTTTCAGAAGATTTTTCCAACTCTTGAAGACAAATCACGATAGCATAAAATGTTCCAACAATACACTAACTTCTCCTATCTTCACAACCCTAAAAAAAATGCTTATATCATGTGCTTCCTTTTTTAGGGCAACTTCCAAAGATAGTCGTATTAGGGTTTTACCATTCTCCGAGAAAATAGGAACCCAATTATTTTTTCCGGGGCGATGCCCCAAACCCCACGATTGGGGAAGAGTGTACAATACTTAATTTTATCAGTTGCCACATGTCTTCACCTGTCATTGAATCTTCCAGACATAGCTCTTACGTGTCATAGGAATCCGTCATAACCATTTCAGCCATGATCTCCTTACACACAATTCAAGATGCCGACACATCAAGTGGAGTGACACATCAACATGCCAACTAGACATGTAAATTCACACTTAATTACATTATTTGCAAGAAATACATTTTACAAAACAAATAATAAGAATAGGAATTATCCAAGGTTGAGACACCTTATTCCTAACAGCGCATACCCTCAAGATAGGCGCAACTCAAGAACCAATAAAATCTCTGTCGGCTCTTCTGAACAAACACAGGAAACTGCTACTGGCAAATAGCGACTACATAACTTCACTTGTGTTCATCATCAGACTATGCATCCATAGACTTAACATCACTAACATGTCTTTAACATATATCCAAGGGTGCATGCCCATAAGACAACTGTATGGACAACCATACACAGGACATTGTCTATTATTCTATTAGGAACACTGCTGACACCAACTGCAATATAACTATCTATGCCAACAGTTAACCTCTGCACCCATGATATCATGCTGATATCATGTCCATGCTACATATACAGAAAACTTACTCTATAAGATCTCCATGCATGCTACTTTCCATATGTTGTCATCAATGACAAACATATAGTCAATACCAACATGTTGGCAAATCTCCAACAACTAGTTGGTCTTTTGAAAGTGGGGGATTGTTTGGAGGTGGTTCTAGATTATTTGTGGGATCATTGAGAGGGTTTTCTGATTGGTTTGAGTCCATGTCTGATTACAATTAAAACCCAAATAGACAATTATAATCAATTTAAAAAAATAACAAAGAATCTCATTTAAACCCTAGTTTTCATATAAAAAACTACAAATTTCAATTAAAAAACAATAAAAGCAATACAAACTTAAAAATTTAACTTACCTATTGATCTTGAGCAAATCGGATATGAGATTGTATCGGATATCTGAAACCCTTTCAGCTGTGTTCAACGTTTTCACAATGAAAATGTTGAACGCGGTCGCGGGCTACAAATATAATTTGCTGGTGAAAATCGGATATTTGATTAGGCCCGTGCTTTGGATTTTTGGCTTGGCCAGGTGTACTAACACCCAGGCCTACTAAAAAGTCAACAAACTTTTTAGTGCGCTTTTGGACGAGTGAAAAGTTTATTTTTCACATCGCTAGTTTTTGACACACCATGATCCTGCACATACCCAATTTATGAATTAATTTAAATAGATGAATGCATTTCTTTAAATTAATAGAGGAAGGGGATTTAATTAATTATTAGATTATGGATTGCCATATTAATTATCAGACAATGGATTGCCATTTACATAATTAATTGGACTATAGTTAATTAATTAACTAGGGGATGACATAAATTAAATAAATATTTAATATTTAATTGATTAATGTCCTAAGAGAGAACTAAACAGGATTACTTAATTATGTCATCAAATTTAGGTGTCTACAAATACATGGAAAAGAATTGAAAACTCAAAATGAAATTAACATGAAAGAAACAATACAAAATATACTAGGTGAAGTATGTAAAATTGCTGCATACCTTGAGATGAAGCATCACTTCTTTCTGCTTTGTGACTTCTGCTCTCTTCTTGCTCTTTGGTGGATGTTGAATGGCTTGAATGGGAAAAATGAGTTTGTTTCAATTACTTGTATGTCATGTATTTAATTTTTGTATTTTTGTAATTTAAAAATTTTGAATTTCTCAGTGTCACTTGCAAGAAATCAATGGATTGCTGCATTTATATCAGATTTGATGGCCTTTGATTGTGAATTGGTGGCCTTACAAAAAATTATTTGTCTTAATAGGTGGTTTAATGCTAATATGACCACAAGCTATGCACTTGAGGTGGCATGAAGGAGCAGTGTAGCTGGAATGATGGGACATGGTTATGTCAAATATCTTAGGGTGGTGACATATTCGTAGGCATTACTGGTCATAATGTTTAGATTGCATTGGTATATTGCAATGTGTTTTGGGTCTGTACTTGTCTAGATGGAAATGTTTTCTTATTACTCTCGTTTGTGGCTTAGGTGGCCAACCTCATAAACTTGGACAATGGTGACATGTGATGTTTTTGCATTGGCTTTAAACTTTGAATCAGATTTGACTACGATTTTGTAATGAACAACCTAGTTGTATTTGCATCAATAGTTGTCAGTAATACGAGTAGGGTAATTACTCAACATGACATGAATGCTTTTGTTTGTTTCTTGCATATATAAAAAACATAAATTAACCTTCATATGTATATTTTGTGGGTTATTACTTGTATGAGTTTACTTTTATAATTTTTGACTATTTATTTGACACATCCTAGTAGTTAATTTCCTAGGTGTGGGGCCCAAATATGTCCAATAACATATCACTTATTGGACCCCACACACATTTTGGCTCCTCTCCCCTATGGTGGGGCTTGTGTTGCTTTCTTCTCAATTTGTAGAGTTAGAAGTCTCATTGAGGTGATTGGCACTTTTGTGGGTACTTTATCTTGGGTTTCTTTGTTTGGGAGCTTCTATTGGGGGTATATGATGCTCTCTTCCCAATGTTCTTGCCATATAGATGTGGTTTCTAAAATAGGGTTAGTTGGGGCCTTGCCTTTAAGATGGAAGGATGTCCTAAAAGTTTTTGAATAAAAGTTTATTGGTGCTGGTGTTGGGGTATGTTTTGTCCTCTTGTTTCAAATCTTTTGTGCTGGTGGAGATCATGCATTTGTGGTGACTAGAGGTGTGGTGAGCCACAATGATGACATATTCTACATGGGGCTTGTTGGGCCCTGCAGGGGGTCCTGGTGAATGCTAAAGATGGGGTCATACATCCCTATGTTGACAGACTTCCTCCCTTATGGGATGATTGGATTTGGACTGATGGCTTTAGTGGACGCATTATTTCTTTTGATTAGGTCATAGTCTTAGCTTGATGGTTGTGGATTGAGGAACATAGTTTGAGGGCCTAGTTGAACATAATCCAGTTTTTACCCCAAAGGTTCCTATTGAGGAGGAGTCATTCATGTTCCACTTGCACTCATAATAGTCCTATTGAGGTGGACATTTTGTCTTCATATAAGGTGGTGCATTTGGATTCTACTTGTACTCATAACAGTCCTATGGAGGTGGACATCGTGTTTGCAGGTAAGAGGGTGGTTTTTTTTGGGATGCTTTAGTCGTGGTGGTTCAGTTGGGATCCTAGATTTGTCAATGGTTGTTCTGTCTCTTCTAGAGGTGGAGAATGTGTGATTACCCCTATTTGACCAACTAAGGTCTTAATTGGAGGTGGAAATGATGTGTCTACCAAGATCCTTACTATTGTCTTCTATTGAGGTGGAGACATTTTTTGTGTTTTGAGGTCTCTTATTATTAAGGGTTTTGGCCCTCTCTTGGATCTTGCCCAAGAAATTATTATGTGCTATTTGGTTTTGGTGGTTAGTTCACCCCCCATTTTTGGCTTGTTAGTAAGTTGTTTCTTGTTCTTTAAGTAGCCTTTTGCCTTAGTGTTGTTTTGGCCTTCTTGTCCTATGTGATGTAAGTGGCCAATTGTGGCCTCTTGGGTTGTGGTTTTGATGTTGATCTTCTTTTAGTGTGTTGTTAGTTATTGAACACCTTCAGGTTGTGCTTTTGTAAGGGTCAACACCCTTTTTTGTTGTTGTTGATTAATATAAAAACAATTGGTTATCCATAGAGCTTGTATTAAGCACATGCCATCAAAATGAATTTAAGGACCGACCAAAAAACTTGAGTTGTTTTTGCACATAGCATGAAATTTGATGGTCTATATGGTCATTTTTCACTTTTGGACCATATATGACAACTTAAAAATTAGTTAGACAATACAGATAAACATATTATATTTTTACAAACCACACACACACACACACATATATATATATTTTAAGTTATTAAAAAAAATATGAAATATTATTATAAGTTAATACAATATAGTATTCTAATATTAATATATATCATTTTATAATATTTGTTATAAAAATATAAATTAGTTTAGAATATTTTTAAAAAATAAAATATAATTATTTATAATATTTAAAATACTTTAATATAAATTTTATTTTCATATATATAAATTTAGAAATCTAATTAATTTAGTTTAATTTTTTTAATAAGATTGTGTTAAACATGAATTAGAAACTTGTAATAATAGAAAAATTTTAGATTTTGACATTTATTATACATTATTATTAATTGATAATTAATATTTTTTTAAAGATCAAATAAAACACATTGAAATGATCAAACCATTCACCGTCAAATTGACACCTGCTTGCACACCATGGCATAAAACACAAAAGCTTGTCTGGACATGATTTTTTCAAAGACTATATAGTATATTTGCCACGCCTAAAGGCAAACACTTCAAACAAAAACTGGCCGGCTTTATCAAATCCAAAAACATTTGATCAGGTGAGTCCAATCTTACTAAAACCCAGTTTCAGATATTTCAAATTAAATTGCAGAGCTTCTCAATTGTCACTAGGTGGGAAGTTCACATATAGTATTTTTAAATCACTTCGACGAATTGTCTATATTACTGATTTCAGAATCATATGCTGCAGTTGGTTATACTGCGAGGGCTTGGAATTTACTTCACCCAGTAGCGTATATTAAAATAGGAATCATGAATCGACTTTACCAGCTGCGTAGACTGAAATAGGGCCTCAGAGTCACTTTCACCAGTTGTGCAATATGATATAGAGCTCTTGAATCAGTTTCACCAATTAGGTATAACACTATAGGGTTTGTATCTTAAAAAAACAATATAGGGTCTGGACTCTGACTCATTTTCTCCAGTTGCGTATATTGATATAGAGTTTCTGATTCACTTTCACCATCTGGGTGTATTAATATTGCACTTTTAAATATCTTTCAACAGTTGGGTGTACTGGTAAGATCACCATGAGCGTAGCTACGAAACCTCGTATTGCTATTGTTGGTGCAGGAATGGCGGGCCTTTCTGCTGCTAATAGGCTAATCGAAGCCTGCAGAAGCAGCGATGGGTCCACCCCCTTCGATCTTCTTGTTGTAGAAGCAAGCAATCGAGTTGGGGGAAGGATCTGCAGTGCTGAATTTCACGGTGAGAATGTGGAGTCAGGTGCTACATGGATTCATGGCATTGAAGGAAGCCCCATCTATGCCATTGCGAAGCAGATTGGTGCTATGAGTGATAATAGCAAACCATGGGAATTCATGGACAGTTTTCCTTTGGGTACTCCTGCTATTGCTGAAGGTGGATTAATGGTTCCTCCCCCAGTGGTTGCTCCGATGGTGAGTTATTATAGGCGCTTGCTGTCCATGGTGCTAAAACAGACCAAAACTGAGATAAATTTGGCAGATGTTGTGGAACAGCACAAGATTGTAGAGTTGATTAGGGATTGTAGAAGCTTGGGAGACTTTTTAAGAAAAGGGTTAGATACATATTTTGAGGAAGCTGATAAAAATAATCAATCTCAAATTCCTTCTCCATCTGCTATTTTGTCAGAGCTTGGACAGTTTAGCAATGGGGATCGATCTTCCAGGGCACCCAATTGGAATTTGAAGTCATTGCAAGAGGCTGTGTTTTATACTCAGGATAATTTGGAGAGAAGTATAACTGCTGCAGATGATTTGGATAATGTGGATTTAGGAGCTTGCGGGGAGTATAGGGAGTTTCCAGGGATGCAATTGCCCATACCTAGAGGCTTTTCTAGTGTGGTGAACGAACTTGTAAGTAAGCTCCCTGAGGGAAGCATAATGTTTAATGCTAGGGTTGAGAGGATTGAATGGTGTTGTGATGGGAGTAGGCCTGTATTGCTGAAAGGGCCTGATATTGAGGCCGATCATGTGATTTTGACTGTTTCATTGGGTGTACTGAAATCTTGTATAAAAGGTTGCAAGAAGAATGATGTTGATAGTGGAAATGGTGAGGCAGAGGGCCTTAATTTTGGTGGATTTCAACCTCCATTGCCATCAAGAAAGGTTGATGCAATTAGTAGGCTTGGGTTTGGGGTGGTAGATAAGGTACACATGCACTTCACCTCTGGTGTTTCCGATGTACCAGGCCTCATATTTGTATTTCGAAAACATCAAAATAGTGGCGGTGATAATGACTGTGAAACTGGAGGCATTCCATGCTGGATGCGGAAGACCTATTCCATGATGCCCATACACAATAATTCTAGAATTGTTGCATCATGGCTTGCGGGAAAGGAAGCAATGCAAATGGAGTCCTTGTCAGATCAAGACATCATCCATGGGATGCTGACTACTCTCTCTGCGTTTGGCATCAATCCTAGGAAGATCAGTAACAATGACGAGGACAAAATGCCTGCGATTGATGCCGTCCTTAGAAGCAAATGGGGTACAAATCCTCTATTTTGGGGGTCTTATAGCTATGTTCCCCTAGGTTCTTCAGGTGAAGATATTGAACAATTAGCAGAGCCATTGCCGTATCCTGAGGATTTTAACAACAAACCTCTGCAAATACTTTTTGCAGGGGAGTCTACTGATAGGAATTATTATTCAACAACCCATGCTGCCTTTTTAAGTGGAGTCAGAGAAGCAAACAGGTTGCTCAAACACTATAACTTCCTATAGCTGCATTTGGTTCTTATTTACTGTTATTACTTTTGAAATAAGATATAATATCAAACTTTATTAATATCATGTTGGAATTTAAGATTGTTGTTTGCTTGCCTGTGATTTCTTTCAAGCCTCTAAGATAAATAGAATTAGCTAAAATAAAATAATTAATCTCGGTAAACAATAGCTGCTTACTTCGGCTGTAGGACTTGAGTGATAGTTCTAAACTACTTTATGTTGAAATTTGCATCTGATTTCTTTAGTTGAACTGATGTTTGTGTATGCGTATATAAATTGACAGTACAAAATTCATTTCAATACACAACTGCCACCATATGTTACTTTTAGAATCCACTGAAACTGAAGGATACAGGTATTGAAATGATAAACCTCAGAAAACATCTTTCTGCTGTAGAGGCATTTCTATCAGGCTGATTACATTCCCTGCCATCTGCTCATTCTTTAGTATATGCCTCATACATTCCCTGTCAAAAAGACTTCGAAAACCATACAGACAAGAAAATGAAATAGCTCTTCAAAAGGTAAAACTAAACCCACCTGAGAGAAAATAAAGAAATCATAAAAAACTTGGAGAGTATAAATAAAGCACCAGGAAGATGGAGAAGAGTGAGACATAAAAACTGGATATTTCACAGCATAGATTTGCAATGAAAATAATTATAGAGCAAAGAACAATAAATTGGAAAAGCCCCATAACATTATGATTTATAGTAAGCTTTTAGATAATTCCTCTATTTAACTCTTGGTACGAGGAGGTGCACTTACTCACTAACTACAGCTCCATTCTGAAATAGAATTCTCATTTCTATACTAGCATCCATATCTCCTTGTTACTATGCTAGAAACCGTGAAACTACATATCACACTGGATTTGGTTTTAACAACTTAAACAGCACTAACAAAACTGATGACAAAAAACACAAACCCAACTTCACTTCGTCACATTCAACATATAAACCTTTTTAAGAACTGACTGAGAATTGTGAAGTGAAATATAAACACCCTGACTTCCTGGGACTTAAATACGCTTCATGTGATCTGGGATATAATTCTGAACTAACTTTAAAGAATAAAACATAATTTCATATGTTACTTTCTACTGGTGCTCTGCTTCTCAAATTTTCTCATATTTGAATTGGATAGAAACTTCATTATCATGTAGATTTTCCAATTTTCTAATGATTGTCGTATAGTAGCTTTGATTAGTTAATGGAAACCTTACATAAATGTTTCCTTTGGTTTAACACTCTTTTATCTGTAGTATCAGATCTAGGTTACATATAATAGCATAGGTATTCAATTTTTTTTTAATCGGGTAAAGTTTTGAGGTTTCAAATTTTCAAGGGCTTGAATCTAGGTCTTTTGCTGGACCACACTTCGTTTCAACACATCAATCAAGATAAGAAGCAAAGGAAAGTTTGTGTTGTTTTGTACCAAAATAGTGAAAGTTTTAAGGTTCTCATTCCTTTTTTTTTTGGTTTCCTTTGGATATAGGTTGAGAGGAATGGATGGAAGGTTATTAATTACATTAGAGAAATTAGAATTTAGGCAGTGATCCATAAAGATTTAGACAGTGTAATATCAACTTGAGATTAGTTTCAAAGGCCACGAAACATACACCATATCCCAAAACTACCAAACAAGATTGCCAAGATGACAGAACAACAAAAGAAGAGACCAAGGGAAAACAAAGATTAGAAATGCATATGGGAAAAGGGAGGCAAGAAGGTTTCTAAGATTGGGAAACACACCCAAGCACTTAGAATTGCAATAGACATATACAGGAAAATTAGGAAGGGGAATCGCAATTAAGTAAATAGATGAAAAAGGTGAAAAAAGCTAACCAGGAGAGGAGCAAAAGCTATTAGGTCCTATAGAAGGAGATATTGAGAGGTCACTAAAAAGAAAGATGCAGGAAAGTGAAGGCAGCCAGTAAATAGAGTGATTGAGACACTAACCATGAGTTGGTCTAAATATAATGATAAAGAAAGTGTACTCTTTAAAGAGAGACCACAATTTCAAATCCTGCAGGGGGTGAGGTATGTACTCATATTTGAAGCACAGTTAGGTGCCTCCTGCATAATTGCATAATTGGAGTGTAGGGAGTACCATATATTGTAAGTCACATGCAGCCCAAAATCAAACTGCCTAATATCATGAACTATAAAACATAATAATTTAATTTTAAATGTTTTTTCCAAGAGCTGTGACACTAAGATGGCTCCAAGTGGTGGCACGTGACATCAAATTTTATGCAAGGCTATAAAACCTATAGTATAGACTTATTTGAAATGCACATGCACCCAAACGGTTACACATAGCAAAAGAGAAATCCCATTATAGTAGGTTGTGGATCGAGGGAGTACTTCAAGTCTTCAACCATACTAGCCATATCAGAGGCTTAGAAGCAATAGGAGAAGGGTAAAGCTCTATGAAGTTAGCTTAATGTGTAAGAATTAAAGGATTAGCATAAATCTGCAAGTTTTGAATTGGCTTTGCAACAAACTCATTTGACTTATTTGGTCCATGGAGAAGCTGGATTAAACTGAATCAGTATGATCTTGGTTTAGATGATGAAGACACATAAATCTCTTTTTATCATGTCCAAGGACTCTGTGAAACCGATAGAAGGCATTTGCTTCATATGAAGCGGGTAAAGGTTGGTTAGTTCAAAGAGATTAAACTTTTTTTAAGTAACTTTTGTATAATGTTGTATAAAGATTCAAACAATTAAGTAAACAATTTGCACTTTTCTGGTGCTACAACAGGCACATGAGAAGTTTGAGAATTAGTGATAGCATTTATGTTTTGTGGGAAAAATTTCAATTTTTGTCTACTAAAATGAAGTAACAAATTTTGGAAGACAAGCTCCAAAGGTTTTTTTATAAGAGCGTACTACCTGCAACATGATTCAAATAGTTATATGTCATTCATAAGCGTGCAATTGTCAGAAATATTAAGTTAAAGTTTATTAGAAACAAATGCACTAATAAGTATAAATCTTGACATCCTCCTTTACACCATCCTACCCTTCTAAATTTCCATAAGATTTAAGAGCTAATCGTTAATGTGTACTTTTGAGACATAAAATTCAATATCTAAAAGATAATGGCATGATACGTGTAAAATATTTAAATGATGGAAACAAGTAGTTGTTGACTTGTCCTAATCAATGTTTGTAAAGCTACACAAACCCATTCACCCATCATGCTCAAGCAAACAATTTGGATGTGATTGAGGAAGATGAACCTTTAAAGATGGATACAACGTTCTTCTTTAATGATGGGTATAGTAAACCAATCCATCTTACACTGTTCTTCTTGATGGATACAATGTTCTCCTAATTATATCTTACATAGTATTTACTAATGACAAAATTCATAATAATGGGTATACTAAACTACTCTATCTTCAAGGAAAAGTTGTAAACGTAACAATAAATGGTAAGCGAGTTGATTCTAATTATTCATTTTATAAATTTGTTAAATAATTTTTTGTTTAAATTCAACCAAACCGATATATCTTTCGAGAACAAAGCCATAGAAAAAGAAAAGAAATTAAAAAAGACTAAATGTATAATTGAAACCTCAGAAACAATTAAAAATATCAAGAATGACAAGAAAAACACTCAAAAGAACTTAAATAGAGGACTATTCATCTCCTTAACAATCCCAGAATCTGCTGCTCTTCCATTCACTACCTTAAACGAATGAGCTTTTCAAAAAAATATTCTATTAGAAAACTGTTTTTCACAAATAAGCTATTTAGTTTATGAAATAGTTTAATTCAAAGTTGTAAAAGATAATCCCAACTTCAATGGAAATGACCCCAAAAGAAAGGATAAAATCACTCACGCCTATGTTGGATGCCTCGAAAGTCATTATCATCTAAAACAATCTGGTAGCCGCAAAGAATTGTGGAATAAAAACATTGTGCACATCCATTCCCATTGATTCATATACGGTGTTATTTTCAAGATTATTATTTATGAAACCATTTTCCTTGGCTGCAAATCCTTACTAGGGAGAGATGTGATTAAATTGTCACTTGAGTTATTATATATATTCAATTCCATAAAATATTCTTGCAGGTCCTAAATATTAATCCACACTAATAAGATTTATCAATCATTTCTTCCTATTTTTGGTACCCTGTACTCTTTTAAGCATGCTGCATAAGTATTGAGTTAAAATTACTCATTATCTAATACTAGCTCATAATGGAATGTTGTAGGATATCTTATCTACGTTGATTAGATAGATCTCAGAAGTTAGACTTCTTCAAATGCAAACCATAGCTCAAATAAGATTATCTTGATAATTGAACCAATAACTATCCTTGGATTCATTGTTCATCATTTCCCATTTCAGTCTTTTTATACTATATTTAGTATTAAGTTGAGTGATATGACCTTCTTTATCATTATGTTATCATCACAGTCAACAAATTGATAATCCACCTGCAGATGACCAGAATTGTATCCATTGCCATTGGTGTCAATCTTGTTGAATTCATTAACGTCTAAATCCAGGCCTCCATTGGCACATTGATCAACTACTCTTACAGTGGTCTGTGCTTTAGTGTCTTGGTTTGTCACCTGCAATTTAACAGCACAAGAGTACTCAATCAAATTATATAAAATGTAGATTTCGATCTTAAAAATTTAGATTGCTGAATAATTTATAACATCCCAAAATTATAGTACTTTAGGTAAATTGATTCAATGGAGCGAATATCAAATGAACTATTTATGTAGATTGATTTGACAGGCAGCTTGAAGCCAAAATGTTCCAAAGACACCAACTTTCACTAAAGAATTCCTTTCTATTTGTTTTCCTTTTTTCACTTCTGACCCTGAAACACCAGATTTATTGAATTTAGAAGATCACTGACAAGCTTCCCACCTAAGACTAGAACAGAGAAAAAGTGTCAGCCTTTTTTGTTTACCAACTCTATGACTTGATAAACAGCTAAAGCTCACGTTTTTCACAGGCTTCCATCCTCATCTTTCCATCCAATCCTGAAACTTTGGAATCCTGAGTTACATTCCCTTGGGGCTCTGAAATATGACAAAGATTAATGTTTACTTCAGCTTTCCCCAGTTCTGGCATGCTAACTACCTTGTGAACACCATGCTCCATCTCTCCGAATTCCAAATCCTTTTCAGGGCAATCTTTTGATTCTTATATCCCTTTTCTTTCCTTCTACTACCTATGTAATTTCTATTGGAGTGACTTGATTTGAGGTATTTAGTTCAAACAAATGAAGAATTCTTAGATTACAGTTTGTAGTCCTCAATCACCAAAATTTGAGGGCAAAGTGATACAATGAGGAAGATCCTTATCCACTGTAGTATTCACACAAAAGCTGACATAAGCTAACCTTTTAAACATTATTTTACCACATTAATTCTATGAGTATTGTTTTCCAGTTCCAATGCTTCATTGGTAGACCTGGAAGCATAACACAAACAGAGACCCTATTACTGTACTTTTCAGAGTCAAATTGTAGTTTCCGTTTTCTAAAGAAAAAACCCTGCATTACAAAATCAAATGTAAGGTAGACAGTAGCATTTACATCAAGATTGATGAGCACCTCCTTAGTCATGGATTCATCAAGAATCCTTATGATTCCAATCTCCACCTCATAGAGCAAGTGCAGAGATATAATCTAGAAAATAAATTCAGTAATCCAGCCTAAAAAATTTACAAAATTTTAAACAATTTAATAAAACCTATATCATACAATACACAAATCTTAAATAATTTGAAGAGAAGAAATATACACCAACAATTCATATATTAAGAGTGTCCGACAAGAATAATTTACCAAACAAAAAAAAGTTAAAACTAAATAGAGGACCATATGAGCCAACTGCTCATTTAGATCTATAGAGTGACTACTTACCCTTAAACATTTTCCACAAGAAGCTTGTCCAGTTGGGCCAACTGGTCCACAGAAGGCAGTCCATCCATATTTCTTGCGCCATTCGAGGGGCTTGTTTGCATCCCAACTGGCACAGTAAACAGATGTCTTGTTCAAATCCCACCCAATATTCTGAGGGTTATAAAGATTGTAAGTTGCCCTCACATTTGTTGCTTGTTGAGCAGTGGCCTGCAATGCAAGCAAACTCAGGCAACCCAATATCACCACCAACATCACTCTATTCTCCCTCTTACAATAAATCAATCGATTTCTTCTTGCCATAAGATTCTGGAAAAAACTGTTTTTTTCCAGTTCTCTGAACTGGTTTGAGCTGAACACTGATAATTTGTGTAGGAAAAAGGGTTAGGATTTACGTTGCAGCGGGGAGCCCACTTAAAGGACTTGTTCAAACAACCTGAACAGTCTATGGCTAAAGTCTCAATTCCTGTCGATTTGACTTGTAATCCACTATACATTTAACAGTCAATTGGTAAGAAGACCCTATTGTGCTGTGGTCTATAAATGGTGCCAAGTGAGACCTATCATTAAGCCAACTTGATCATCTCAAGTCAATATAGAAGCCTCTAAGATGTTACTTCTGTTGATTTGGACTTGGATCTCTAATAGGTCTTGCCATTTGAACCAATCCCTATTGACTAAATTTTTTTAAATTATTAAAATTATTTATTCTTCATTCTATTATAAAATAATGTGTAAGAATCATATTTTGTATTTAATAAATATACTTCATATTAGATTTTAAATAATTAATATATAAATATTATTGTCAATATACTTAACCAATATAATTGTACACGTTTTCTCTTTAGAAGATTCGAGAGTTTATGTTCTAATATAAAGTCAATATAGAAAATAATACATATTAATTGTCTTGAATATATATATAAATATTAAAGAGTTGCATATTAATCATATCAAATACATAAAAGACTATAATGGAAGTATATAATGTTTTAATAATAAAATGAATAGAAAATTCCAAGTGGTGGAATTACTCTAGTTTCTTATTATTGGAGTTTCAAAAAATCCTATCATGCATATTGCAATGGTTGTCCCTTCTGTCAAACTACTCTCCAAAGTGGGCTAATGTTTGCCTTACTTTCGATATAGTTTTTGGGGATTTGGGTGTCTTTGAATCAGTTACTAGTGATGCTGGGGTTTCAAAGATTGTGCTCCTTTGGTGCCTATTATGAGAGTAGTTAAGACTTCTAGAATTGGTGGTTATAGGTCTTTAGTTAATGTTGTAGGTGTTGACCTTTGAGATAAAATAATTTTAGTGTAAATAGATTTATTACATAACTAATTAATTAATCACACTTTCTAGGTTGATCTATTCTCATTACTTAAGTCTCCACTTAGGAACTTTTAAAGTTTTGTTTGACCTCATGTGATTGAGACACATGTCTTCAATTTATGAGACACAGAGCATCTACACTTACCATTTACTAGAACACTTGTGAAGTGAGTTTACGAGTGTTGCATTCTTCAAGAGGTAGTCATTCATTTTGCCCTATTCACCTACCTCTGCTGCCTCTCTATATATGCAAGAATACTTTGTACATCTTATTTAACTCTTTGATAACATCAAAAAAACTTATTTATATATGCCAGAATACTTTGTACATTCTATTTAACTATTGATAATATCAATTGGGCTTATTTGTATTCTCATGGCTTGTGGAAGGTCATTTTGTTTCTTGATTTCTAATTTTGACTAAGTCCAACCTGTTACTAAAGCCATACTAGCAAAACCCTTCCATTTGAACAAATCTGGCACTTGACTTAGTCAAGAGCTCCTCATAAAACTAAATACCTTGCTATTGAATCTAAAAGACCAATATAAGATTTTTTTAACATATTTTTAATTATACCTAACCCCCTACCAATATGCACCTCTACCCATTCTAGATTAAAAATCCTATTTGGTTGATTTTTTTTGGCCATTTCAACTTATTTGCACACTTTGGCGCCATATTTGGTTTTATCAATTTGAGGCATATTTTGTTTTGTAGGGTTTCAAATATTTTTTCTTGAATTTTGCCTTTTGGCTCTCAATCAATCATGGAGATGTCTATCCAGCCAACACTTAGTTTTTTTTAGCAAAGTCTTTTACATGATGTGCTAAATATATTGCTAGATAACCACCATCATCAATCATCATTTTGTAGACGTGTAAAATTATCGCACGTCTACAAGCAACAATTTTACTTACTTTCTTCCTAATTGATTGAATAATCTTTATTATTTAATTAATTTGTGTCATTCTTTCTAATTCACATTTTAAAAATCATCATTTCCCTCCAATTCTAATAATTAAATAATCTTAATTAATTATTTAATTATTTAAGCTTTTAATTAATACTCTCTCAAGATTCCCTAATTATTCTTCTAAAAATTAATTAAGTAGTTTTTATTATTTAATTAATCTTTGTCTCTAAGTTTTACTTAAATAATTGTATTATTTAATAAAAAATATTCTTCCTTGTTCTTGTCACCATAAATAATTGATAATTCCAATTACTATCTGTATCTTCTAAAATTAAATAAATTATTTAATTTGTTTAATTTTCCATTTCCCCAATGCAAAATTATTCTAAAAATAAATAAGTTGGTTAATTTATTTATTCCCTTTAACGCAACATTAAATAATTGAGCTGGATTCAACAATTAGACTATGAAGGTCTCCCTTCAAGATGCAGAAGATGCTTTAAGACTGGTCATGTTGCTTCTCAATGTGATCTTCAGAGACTCAAAAAGTCTGCCTTGTGGTGGTAGGGTGCCACTTCTCAGCACTATACAGTGGAGAAGGTGTCTTCCCATCAGAGCTTTTTGCAAGTGGTTGAGCAGGATTGACTCGTGTCTTCTGTGGTGGTTGATGTGCCTATTGCAGTTGTTGGCCATGATTCTGCTCGCCCTCTTGCTGGTTCTGGTCCAACTCCTTTGTTGGCTGGAGCTGTTTGCCCTTTTGTTGGTTCTTTTCCAGATCCTTCTTTGTTGGATGGTTCTAGCCCCCTATTGGCAGTTCGGTGGGTGTTGTTTTTGCTGTCCTAGCTAGTGTTTTGGTTGGTGCTGGTTCTAAAGGTGCTGATCCTCTTTTAGTTAATCCCTTGGTTGGGAGTAATGCTAATTATTTACTATGCGTTTCACTGGCTGTTCCAACACCTCTGCTGGGTGCTAACTCTTCAGTCTTGGATTCGCTGTGTTGGCAGGATGAGGTTGCAACAGTTGAAGAAGGGTGGATCACAGTTAAAGGTAAACAATCTAAGAGATCCTCTTCTTCTTTTGACATGACCCTTTGGTCCCATAAGAAGGGATCAAAAGTTTAGTTCCCTCTCCTTTATCTGCTAATTTCCTTTGTTTTATCTTGCACAACAGACTGGGGGGTTTTAGCTGGACTGCTTTCTTTGGCAGTGTTTTTTCATGAGGGGTTTGGGGTGTGTGGGCTTTTGTTTTGGCTGGATTGTTGTTTTTATGGAACTCTTATAGTTTTATCATAAGTTCCAATATTGTAAAGGGTTTCAGGGCCCCTTCAAAACCTATTGTTACCTTAATAAAAAACATTAAATAATTTTTCTAAATTACTTAATGCTAATCATTCCTTTAGTTCCACCTCTTTTAATTGTCAATGACTAACAATTCATCTTCTCATTCAATTTAGCATGACTAATCAATAAATTTAGTCTTCTTAGTCATGCAATCAGTTCACTAATCAATTAATTCAATCCATTCTTAATCAATCAAGTTAACTATTCAATCAACTTTGTCATGCAACCAACGAACTATCAATCTGTCTCACTCATTTGTCCAATCATAGCCATTCATTATTAGTCAACACCCCTTAATCTGTACCATTCATTGAAGTCTAAAAATCTATAAAATGAAGGTAATTCTTCATTATTTTACAACCACAATTTTTGAATTCTTGTGCTATCATATTTTGAACAAATCTAAGAGCCACTATTGCATAAGAAAGAGAGAAACAAGGGAGAGCTTTTGGTTTCATGTTTACATTTTATTTGAATTTTTTTATTTAATAGTGCATTCGATTTTATTCATCTCTATCGAGTAGGTGTTTAATTTGTGTAACAAATTGGATCTTTTGTGGTTGGATTCATTAATCTTGTTGTAGGATTTGTATATTCAACATTTTACTCGTACACATTCTGGTGAACCCAACAAGAACAACTTTATTTACTGATTTTAAGAGTCCTTCTTAATTCTGTGTAGGTTTAGATTGATTAACTATCGATCAAACGTTGCAATTGCATGTTTTAGCTACATAGGTTTTTGTTTCTATTTTCTGCATAGGTCTAGATTCCTTCGACGCAAGTGTGGATTAATCACCACAATTGAACGGTTCAAAGCCACAATTGAATCATTTTGATACACAATCATTTTGGTATTTGATAGTGTTTATTTTTTATTTTTTGTGTTTGCAAGGATTCAACATATCACTAATCGAATACCATAGTCACTGAATTAAACACTGCAATCGCTAGCCAAATGCTACAATCGTCTGGTAAAATCAAGGTATAATTTTTTTTGTATTTTCCATGCAATTTGTTAAATTTTATTCAAATCTCAAGTTCTAGGTTATACTTTTTGGGTTAATTTTGTTGGCATGTGGCGTGGAAACAACTTTCTATTTGTAGTAGATTAGATCACACTTCATTTGGTAAGTAAAATTAACCTTTTTCATTTTCTATCTATTGGTAGATTAAAATCACATTTCAATTTGGGCTTAAATTCGATCATTTTGTTTGGCATATTTGGTGCACTTGCGCAATCTATTGTAGTACCCCATTTTTCATTTTATTCAAAGAGGTTTGCTTAGGGATTTCATCACCTCAAGGAATGACCTCAAAGTGGTAAATCCCCCTAGCCGCTATATAAATAAGACTCTAGAAAAACCCTAGTCTTACACTTGACTTCTCAAGCTCGATGTATTAGTAATAGTTCAAATTGGGTGAATGTGCTTAAAGAGCTGACGTGACTGACTAGAGACTAAAGTGTCTCACCATTGAATCTCATTTGGGCAAGCACCATGGATCTTACTAGAAACCTTATTTTAGAGGCCACCTTTATTTCTTGAGCATCGCAATATTCTCAGTGTAAGGGGAGAGAATAATCTCACCCCAAGATACTCACCATATGTTTCCTAGAAAGTTGACTCAATAGAAGAGAAATCTTCTTTGACCAAACTCTAGCAAAATGAAAAAAAAGCTGCACCCTAGGGTGTGAAAAGGCTATTTGAGTTGACAAAATTACAAGCTATGGGTTGAAATATTGTAATGAAGCTTCTGTCCTTAGGATAAGACTATTTTTAAGTGTTTTTGTTTGTGATAAAACTAGTGGAAATCTTGGGGCTTGCAAAAGTCCTTGAACATACACAAAGCGCAATAGTCCAAAGTTTGTCAACAACTATATTGTGTTATGTGAGTGTTCTTTGTATTTGTAAAATTGATTGACAATCAGATATTCAATAATAGAAAAATGCAACTGAGAATTTCTACTATGCAATTGTCATATTCTAAGTTGTGATTGTCATATCCTGAGCCACAACTATCATATTCTAAGTTGCAAATATCATATTTTGTGCCACAATTATCATACTCTGAGCCACAATCATCATATTTTGAGTCGCAATTTCCTAACAAAGTATACTAGAAGGGAGGAGAGATAGAGAGGTGATGTGAGGGCGAATCAAAGGAGAGGGGTAAGGAGATAAGATATGATAAGATAAATTTATTAATGTCCAACGAAAGACCAACAAGGGTCTATGGGACGAGAATCATACAACAGAAACAACAAGAAACCAGCAAACCACCAAACAGTGGTTGGGGGAACATGCTAAAAGAACAAGGAACCAAACAAGAAGAAGCAAAGAACAAAGAACCAAGAACCACCAAGGCAAGGATTAGGGGTCCTTCCCGAGCAGAAAGAAATCCAACACAGAAGGATAGTGACTTGGAAGAATATGGGTATGGATCTGTCATCATGATCTACTGGTGGTCTGCCGCTGATGGGTAGAAGCACTATGAGGTCTCACAGATTTGGAGTGACCAATGGTAGAGGCACATGAGGGACGCTTCACACCTCGAGCCGGGGGTGAGGGCAAGAAGAAATCCCTAATGCGTTGCTCAGTGACCTGCTTCTGGGGAAATAGAAGCTGTAGGGTCTAGTCACGGAGTTGTACTGTCTCCCATAAATAGAGTGCCAGACATCTCTGGTCAGAGTAACGAAAGAAGGAAGTCAAGGAGTTGCAATCTTTGAATAAGCAATAGAATCTCCCTCTGATCTCATAGTATATAGGGTAACAAAAAATGAAATGTGCCTCAGTCTCAATCTCAGACAATGTGCATAAACAATAAATGCGATCCTCTTTGTCAATGTGATGATCAGTCTGCACTTGCAGGTGGTGAGAGCCGACTTTGAACAATCCCAACGCGATCCGAAGAGCATGGCACAAATGTTGTGATAAATATCTAGGTCGAACAATGATCCCATCCTGAATGTGTAAGAAGTGCTCAGCATAAAAAGCCATCCTTGGACGTAAGCTCCCACTAGGGTTGGTCCAAGTCGAGATGATGTACTACCTATAGATGTCAAGTTTGACATGCTCATTCAACTCCTGTCTAGAGGGGAGAAGATGAGCTGGAGCATCCAAATAAAATTGAATGGGGGGTAGGTGATCAATATCAATCTTGATGGAACCCAAAAGGGAAGTGGCCCGAGCATACCAACAACGAGCTCTAGGAGAGGTGTCAGATCTAGCCAGCTCAACAAAAGAGCAATAGGCGAGGTAAGAGTATCTACTTTGGTCATCTAAAGAGTCTGCGAAGCAACCTAGGTGGTGAAGAAACCAAACCAGGTTGAAGATGGCTCCTAACCTAAAGGAATGAGCCCCGAACTCAGCTAGGATGATGCTGTGGGAGGTGGTACGATGACATCTGATGATACGCCAAAGGAGGAGAGTTTGTATACGCTCAATAGAGGCCCATTCAGAATCAAGAAGAGATGGTCCCCAAACAACAGAGCCATAGAGTACAGTAGGTCTAACTAGAGAATCCAGGAGGGATAACTTGGATGAGGTGTCCTGAAAGTGGTGTCTAAAGCACTATTTGTTGATCAGGGTGAGGGAACCCATCCCTTTACTGATTTTGGGTTGAATAGCAAAGAGAGGGAGTTCTAGAGGGAGGGAGAGAAATGAAGACAAGGTATACTAAGAGGCGAGAAGCCTAGAGGGGGGAGACATGAGTGATCTGGATGTGAAAGGAGAGGGGTGAGAGAGAGAGTAACAAAAAATGATAGAATTACTAAGAGAATAAGAGAAACTGAGAGAATAATGGAGACTGGGGGAGGCCAATAGATATAGTGATTCAACCCTATGTATCCTAAACCATATGCCATTAATTGTGTACCCTAAAACCTATACCAATATCCTTAGTTCCCTAAACCCTATATCACACACCCTATTTCTAAAAAGCTATATCCTAAAAAAATTATATAGTCTAAACCCTATAACTTATAAAATATAGTGGGAGGTAATTACCTAAAGGTGGGAGGGAGGAAGTAGAGAAAAGACATGAGAACAAAGAGAGAGTGGGGTAAGAGGGGATGGATGAAGAGATAGATATGGATGGAGTAAGGGAACTATGGGAGGGAAGAGAGATGAGCAAGTAAGGAGAGAGAAGAGGAGAGATTAAATATATCAATATCAACAATGGGGGTTGGAGAGAGAGGTGGAGAGGGAGGTAGATAAGTAGAGAGGGATAGATAGAAAGGTGAGGTACCTAGAGGGGGAGAGAGAAGTGAGATACCTACATGGGAAGAGGGGTGAGATAAACATAAGAGATAGAGAGAGGTGTGTAATAAGAAATGGATGGAGAGGTGTAGAGGTGGAGAGAGAGGAAGAGAGAAACCTAGAGAGGGGAGAGAGAGGGCAGGAGGGAGAGGTGATAACCTAGAGAATAAATATAGAAAATAAGAGAGAGTGGGCGAGGGAGATAGATATAGGGGTAAACAGGGTGGGAGGGAGAGGTGATAACCTAGAGAATAAATATAGAAAATAAGAGAGAGTGGGAGAGGGGGATAGATATAGGGGTAAAGAGGGAGGGGACATAGAAAGGGTGGGAGAGATCTAGGGAGGGGGATATTTGTGAGAGAGATAATGGAGGGAGAGGGAGAGAGAGAGAGAGAGAGATAAAGGATGTATCAATTTAGGAAATGCACCGTCAAAAGAGAAGGTGAGTAGAGAGGGTGAGATGGTGGTAGAGACCTAAATATTTGACATAGAGGTGAGAGATAAGAGAGGGAGAGAGATAGGTATAGAGTTTGGGGAGATAAAGAGAGTGAGATAGAAAGAACAAGAGAATAATGATAGGATCATGCTAATTGCTGAAATTTGACTTTCTAAAAAATTATATGATCGTCAAAAACCTAGAATCTACATTATAACTCCTACAAATATGAACCAATCTCAAACATTCTTAAAATATATACATGAAATATAACTTAAATTATAAGCGACTTTTACTTAAATATTGTATTTTGATTGTATATATTCATATTAAGATATTGACTATGACTTGATAATGATAAAATGCATTTTTTTGCATTTGACACATGACAAATATGACATGTACCATATTTGGAACACATCATATATGGAATGTACCATATTAGTTTCCATGGGAAGCACCAATCCCTAGGCTTGAATTTGCCTTGGGCGTCCAACCCAAAGGCTTGGATGACTATATCAGGCTTGAGATGTGTTTTCCCAAAACATAGAAAAATTTCTCATATTTTTGTCCGTGCTCCTCATTAGGTTTGTATGTGGTTCAACATAGAAAAAATCAAACACAATGATGTTGTTAAGCTCTTTGTTAGCTATCTGACTATATAATCTATTTTGAATTTTGATGTTGTTAAGCTTTTCATCTCTAATTTCTTTTGTAAGTATGTCTATTTTTTGTCAAAAACCAACATGTGGTATTTTGAGCATAGATTTTGGCTCATTTGTTGAATTTTGAAAAAAAATACATTTTTAGAAACTAGACTCCATTGTACACATTTAGGAAATTTTTTTTAAATTTTTTTTGATTAGTTTTCACCAATTTTTTTTTTTTAGGGGGGCATGCTCAAATTTAATGTTTCAAGGATGTGTTCACTTCAAAAATTAGTAAAAAATAATACATTAATAAATAAATTAGCCAAAAAATCTAGGATAAACTATGTCATATCAGCTAACTTCTCATGACATAAATTTAAAAAATTCAGAGAAAATGTTGAATAGGGGGAGCACAATAGACACTATGTTATATTTTTTAGAAACAATGGGACCACATTGTGTGCTCCCCCTTCTTGAGGCCCTTAATCTCCAGCATTTAAAACAAATGAATTAGTAGTTTAGAAACTAGATTCAAAGTACTATAACTCTCGTTCTTGTTGCATCTTCAAACTTTGCGTGTAACTATCTTGATTTTCTTGTCAAAGTTCAAAGCTTATTGGTTTTACAAAAAAATTGTTGGAAGGTTGTCATTGATGAAGGAGAATGTTGTAGTTATGTCATACTGGTTGTCATTGATGTCAAGAACTCTTTGTTGGCTACATCTATTATGTCTCTTCGATATTCTGTGCTGTAGTTAACATTGTTTTGGTTTGTGTTTCTTTGCATATATAAATATGGGTATGAGATTTCAATGACTATTTTGGTATATTTGATGCCTCTATATTCAAGATTTCATGTGTTTTGGTGCTTCGATCAGATTGTTATTTTGTCTAATAACAAGGTTTACCAACCGTTCTATTCCTCTAGAACAAAACATGTGTTCAACATGTCTGCATTGCTTTACGTGGACATTTTTGGTTCCATGACTTTGAGACAAGGTTAAGGAATGGATGAAGCATGTAATCTCAAATTAAGACCAGAATTTGGTGTGCTTTGTTTGAGTCATGGAAGCAAGTGTGCGGTATATACTCTACATGTAATGTGTAATGAATTATCTTAGATAACTACTTGTTAAAGTGTATTGGGATGAATCAAAATTCAATTGGATTTCATATAAATATAATTGTTATGCCTCATTTGAGGTATGGACAAAGTGACAAGAGAACTTGCGAAGGAATACGAAGTGATATGTATCAAGAATAGATGAAACCTACTGAAGAAGAAATGAAGTATGTAAGATGTGTATTCTAAACTTCAAACTGATTTTGCACATATGTTAGATACAATTGTAATCGCTCATTTTGTTTACTTATTCTTCTCTAGGTAGTGAGCCTCTATTTATTGGGTGATGAGTCCTCTGACAATGAGTTGTGCAGTTAGCACTCATACAAGAAAGTTATAAAATATTGAGATTTAACTCTCTTCATGGTTTTTCCCATTTGAGTTTCCATGATAAAAATCTGGTGTCCACTTGTGCTTATGATATTTATTATTTATTTTTAATTAGATATGATGGGGTAAGAATAATTTAAGGAGCATTAAGAAAATTAAATTTAAAGATTTTAGGGAATACTAGTTCACCCCCTCTCATTATTTTGTCTATTCAACAATTGGTATCAAATGTTATTCCCTTCTTTTAGCTTGATTGTTTGAGGGATATCTTGAAGGTCAAACATATGTCATCTAAGGAAAAAATGAAAGAAAGTCACTTTGATGGAGAATTGTAGAATATTGTTGAAGACCTTGAGATTGTGGAAAGTGAAAACACATATCTGAAGGAAAACATAAAGGAAGCTAATAAATGTGTTAGAAAGCTGAGGGAGAAAATAAAAAAGTTCAAGGAAAGACATAAAGAAGTCAGCAAAGAGTTGAAGCAAGTAAATAAAACTATTGCCAATCCATTAGTAAGATATGCAACTTTTGAAATTAATTACAAATTTTACTTTTAGAATAGGGAAGGTTCCACTTTAGCAATTGCAATATATGTCACTCACCAAATGATTAAGAAATGAATAGACTATGGCTTGTGTGAATTATTAAGGTTTCATCTTTTGAAAATTTTGATGTTAACTAAGAATGAAGGATACACTTTTTGGTTTAGATCTCTAGCTATTTTTCTAGTCTTTTACTTTTTGAAATCAATACCGTTAAAGGAGAATGTTGTATGGATTGAAGATTTGTCTATAGGGAAGTGCATATATCACTACTTGAATGATTTGGACAAAAAAGACGTTGCATGCAGAAACTAATTTGAACTTTGGACTTGTACCTAACTTCAAGATACAAAATCTCAAAAGATTTTGTAGAAAAATACAGGGACACCATTACCTTTTTAGTTGACATATATCATTTCTTAATGGAAGCAATTTTACCTAGGAAATATAGATTAAATGAGTTTGGATATGAAATTAGGATGGAAGATTGTGTGTTAAATGCAGAGGAATTTATCAATTGTACTATGGATTTAACATAAGACAAGTTCAGAACTTTTGAAGAATTGGTTCCGACAAATGATTTAGAATATGTTGTTCGAAAAGGATGTGCCTCTAGAAAGAAAAGAAAGAGAAGATCTTTTGAGGCCTCCTCTTTAGTCTTGAAGAAGAAGAAAATTGAAAGAAAAAATGAGATAACAATGATCATTGATGATGATGAACTTGAACTAACCAAGGATGATGAGAAATAGAAAGAAATTTTATCCGCTCAAGAAGAAATGCCTAAATAAGAGTCTAATGGTTTTGATGAGGACCCCTATGAGGTGGAAAAGGTGTTAGAAAAACTTGGAGAACCTGATGGAATAAAAGGAATGGGTGATGTATATTTATCAATACCTTTGTATGAAAAAGTAAGAAATGAAGAAGCCTTGATCATTCATGTGCTCCAGAAAAACATTGTTCCTTGTGATATCTAATGTATGTTTAATCCCAGATGTTCTATTTGAACATGTAAATGAATATTTAGCCATGAAATGCAAAGAAGAAAATATGAGCTAAATTTTTTAAAGAATAAATGTGACTCTACTCAAGAGAAGTTGATTGATTATATCATGAAAGTGAGAACTTGTATTAGTTCTATTGCTAGTATGTACATATATCATTTCAAATGACCTACTTCTACTAAGAACCACAAGGAAAAGATTGACTCCATTGAGTTAGAATTGAATAAGTTGGATTTATCATTTGATATTTCCACAAACAAGGATAGTGCAGAAAGTAAAAGGATTAATTCACTACAGTTATATGTCATTTGGATACAAATACAAAGAGATGATTATGTCTAATCTTTCTGGAAAGTTAAGAAGATAGTAGAAGCTAAACTGGATCATTTTGTCAAGCTACTAGAAGAAGAGAAAGAAGAATTGAGTTTTTTAGATCTAGATAATTGAGCTAGCGCTATTGACTTGCTGGTGCAGTGAAATAGTTAGATTTTGATGCTTTTAACTACCATCAATCATCATAAATCTTTCCATCTAAAACTCAAAGTGAAGTACAAAGAAATTTTCCCTTAAAGGTAATTGAAGTTTTGTTTACATTTTTGGTATCGTTTTGATACCCTTTGTCCCTATTGGTAAAGAGGAGATTAGTAGAGAAAGGAGAGTAGTACTAAGAGGGAGGATAATAGAAAGAAAATAAATGGTAGGGTATTGAGATGAATAATGGTTTAAGGGGGTGCTTTACAGCTAATACAAAAAGTTTTGAATAGTTTTGTTTTCTGTACTCCTTATGGCATGTTGCCATCAATGACAAAGGGGGAGATTGTTGGCAGGTTGTCATTGATGAAAGAGAATTCTTTAATTATTCCATACTAGTTTTCATTGATGTCAACATCTCTTTGTTGACTTATTCTCTTATGGCTGTCAGATATTGCATGATGTGGTTGACACTATTTCGGTCTCTTTTTCTTTGCATTTACAGATACGGGTACAAGATTTTGACAACATATTTTTCTATATTTGATGCTTCTATATTCAATTTTTCACAAGTTTTGGTGCTTCAATAAATTTTCTATTTTTTTAATAACACAGTTTATCAACTACTCTATTCCTCAAGAACAAAACATGTGTTCAACATGTCTAAATTTTCTTTGCATGGATATTTTTTATTCCATGATTTTGAGACAAGGTTAAGGAATAGATGAAACATGTAGTCTCTAATTGATACTAATATTTTTTATTTTTGGCCAACTCATAGAATTTGTAAAGGAATAAGAAGTTATATATAGCAAGAAAAAATGTAAACTAATGAATAAAAGATGTCAAAGTGTAAGATTTGTATTCTAAGCTTCTGAGGAATTTATTTTTTGCATATGTCATACGCAATTGTACTAATTCATTTTTTTTACATATTCTTCTTTGGACAGTGATCCCTTTGGGAGTGAGCCTCTATTTATTAGGTAGTGAGCCCTCTGATAGTGACCCATGTATTGAGCACTTGCATTATTTTATAACTTGTACCAAATCAAATTGGAAGCACTTGGGTGCTTTGCAATTTAATGGTTGTTTAGCACATTCCTTAGTGTATTTGCATTATACATTTTCATTTTAAGTACTTTGTAAGCACATTTAATTCTTTTCATCCTTTCACTTAGGTGAAATCGAGGTAGGATCTAATACATCCTCCTTTATTTCTCTCTTCTTCTGGTGCAAAACTTGAATGTAGGATCTAACTTCTATGTGTCCTCTATCTTTCCTCTAATCAAAAACTTCATTTCTCCCTTTTGGACTTTGTTTTAAATGTCTTTCCAACCAAATATTTCTTCTTATTTTATCATTTCTCCCCCAAACTATACAATATCTCTCAGGATCTAGAGATTTTACATCAACATCTACACCCAGGGTATAGGTCGACCTTGACCTATACCCTGATGTTTGAATTTTTATTGGCCTTCAGCCTTGATGTGAGGTATTGTCATTTCTCGCTTATCTTTGTCGGCTTTCATGAGTCTGAATTCCAAATCACTATAAAATAATAGGTAATTGCTTCATTTTGGCATAATAGAATCAAGTGCAAGGTGAAAACCCCAATTTGATGACAACAAGAAAGTGCAAGGTAGAAGCCCTAGTTTTATGACATCCATTGAAGCAATGGTTGACTATTGAAGAATTCATCCAAGCATTCCAATCAAGCATTTACAACTTCAAACAAACATTCAAGACATTATCATGGAGTTTCAAAGGGATTGTGAAGATGGAGATGATTAATTTAGCTATTGGGGGCTTGGTATGATTTCCATGTTAGTTTTAGATTTATGATTTGTTGCTTCATATTTACAAATTTGCATGAATTCAAACACATATTGATTGCATTTACATACTAGGGTTTCACTCTCTAGGGTTTGATCTTGGCATTTAAATTTATATATCTCCTTGCATTCTAGATACACATTCTAGATTCATGAGAAATACACACACAATACATTTCCCAATGGCTATTTGTGGAGGTGGAAATCACCAAAATGAGGGGTTGACTAAGGAAAACCCCTATATAGCCACCCACACACACACTCTTTCAGACTTGCAGAATCCAGAGTACAGGTTGAAGTTGAAGATTTTAGGACCTTTTGGAAGAACTTCCTAGATCTATCTTTCATTCCAAGTACACTATCAGGTATAGGTGTAGGTTGACCTGTACCTCATATTTAGTAGTGCAGATTTCAATGATTGATTTGGGAAGCCAGATAGTAGATCTTTAGAATCTAGTTCTAGTTTCTGAGTCTAGAATTTCTAGGCATAGGTCAAGGTTGACCTATACCTAGTAGGTCTACCTGTAGCTAGCATAGAAAAAAAGGTTGTTTGGATTTGATTTGTAGGTTTCAGTTTGTCCATTTCAGAAACTAGGTCATTTTGGGACTTTGACAGACCTAAAATCAGTCTTTGAGTGCTTCTTATCCTCTCACTTTCATAGGTATTCTTATCCTATATCTATTCTTTGTAATTACTTTCATAAATCAGATATATACATCTCTCTTACTTATCTTCCATTTTTTCAATACAAAGGTTCTAAACCTACATGGTTGTGGTCCTATGCTTTTACCCTATCTTCCTTGATGGTACTTGCTAGATCTACTTTGTAGGCAAGGATCCCTCTTGATTATCACGTGTATCATTGTGTATCCTCCCCTACATAATCCCTAAGATTTTTTGAGTGATCTACCATAGCATTACTCACCATTTCTTACGATACATTTTTGTTGAACCCCAACCTTTCATGCCTTTTGTATTGGTTAGTTAGATCATGCGTGCATGTCTATAGTCATTAGATTTTTATTTTTCACGTCTTGAATTTTATGCTTTCATTCTCTTACATATTTAGATTTACTCTTTCTTGCATTATAAAAGAGAAATGCCAAAAAAATTGTTGTCTTTTACTTTCTTGCATATCATTTATATTCAACAAAAATACAAAAATAATTGCATTTCATTTTTTCATTTAGTTTAAATTCAACATGTATGACTTCTTTCATGATTATTTTGATGATTCCTTTATTAGGCATGATCTTAAGGACCCTCATAAGGTGTCTAGTAGTCAAGATTTGGTTATGACAGATGAGATCTCTCATGATCCTATCTCTACATCTTCATGTACATCTTTTTTAACCAAAATTTTATCAAAAATTTCTTTCTTGGCTCCCTTTGAGTGATTCTATCTGTAACATTGAAACACCTAAATTTGTCTATGCTAAACCATTGGTAATTATCAAAGGATTCCCTTATGCTCAATCCCTTAGAAAATGTCTCATCACCATTAAATGATATCCTCAAACACCTAACAAGCCTATTATAGCTATCAAAGGAAAACCTAGGAGTCCTTTAGAGTTTTTCAACAATTACAATGCAGTAGCTCACACCTATTGTACATGGAATAACCCTCAACCTACTAATCCGGTTCTTCCTACTTCCTTACCACCTTCCCAACCAGTGCTTCCTCTAGCACCTCAATTATCTCCCAACCTTGTAAAGGAGTATGATTTGGTTGAACAATTATGCACTACTCCTGCTAATATCTCTTTATGGGAACTTCTTCAAACTTCTCCTACATATCGCAAGGCCTTTCAAAAAGCCTTGAATACCCTTCCAACTCCACCACCTATTCAAGAAAATATTAATTCTTTCTTGGAGTGTATGCATACTTCACCTATCTCTCCTCAAATTTTCTTCACTCAAGATGATTTTCCTTTGAAAGAAGTTCAAGATCAATTTGATGCTCTTATGGTTACCATCATTATCAATGAACATATTATTTGAAGGACTTTAATTGATAATGTGTCTAGATTAAATGTCTATAACATGGATATGTTAAAATAAATCAAAGCTAACATGTCAACTATTAAACTAGATAATATTCCTATTTGTGGCTTTGACAATATAGCTGAAAAGACATTGGATATCATAACTTTACCTATTAAGGTTGGTCCAATTATTTTAGACACTCCTATTTACATGATGCCTATAAACCTTAATTATAAACTTCTTTCGGGAATACCTTGGTTACATAACATGCATGTTGTCCCTTCAATTCTCCATTGCAAAGTTAAGTTTATCTATAACAATGTGATGTACACTCTTCATGTGGATGATAGACTGAGTAGTTGTTTGAACACGAAATCCGCTAAAACCCTTGAGCCTGTTGAAGAAAAATAAGAGCCTAATTCTAAAAATGATACTCAATCTTTGGAAGAGCCTTCTTCTTCTACTTCTCCTTTAGACGATGATTGGGGATATTTCAATTTCAAACAACATTTATTAGTGAATATAAGGTTTTAGATCTTTTATTTATGCAACCTCAAACTAAAAACAATAAAGAATCTACAAAAAGTCCTCTTTTTGATGACTTATAAGTAATAAATTTGTTACCGCTCTTGATAACGAAACTATAGAAACCATTAAGCCTAATTGTTCTGACATAGTGACCTATGAAGCTCCATTAACTCTTTCAGATATGACTTCTTGTTATGGTCCTGGTTATCACTTTCTTGCAAAGTATGGATTTAATAAAAATAGACGTGGAAACTTTGAACAAGGGATACAAGTTCCATTGGAGAATGAAGCACATAAAAATTCCTATGGATTTAGATTAAATCCTTATGAATAACCAAAACCAGTTACCTTGAATGTCAATCATATGTCTAGTGGACCTCTCAAACTTGTGAATCCTTATCCCATCGATTTTGATCAAAAAACTTCTCTTGCTACCTTCAGTACTGATGATGCTTTAGCTGAATTCATGGGGGCATATAATGATATTCCTTCTTTTCATTATAATAAGAGAATGCCTTATTGTTTAAATGCTAATCATACTTTAGGAAAGAGACTAACTCTAAACATCATCCTAATACACCTTTTCTCGTGGATATTTCCCCAAAAAGTAATCTTCTGATTACTGATACCATCTATGTGCAAATGGACCCTCATGACCCAAACTATTTTATAAAAATCAGAATATGTTTAGATGATGAAGAACGTGCAGAGCTTACTTCTCTTCTGCTTGAATTTCTTGATATCTTTTCTTGGGTTTATTTTGATATGCTTGGTATTGATTCTAAAATTTTCACTCAAAAAATCATTCTTGCTCCTAATGCTAAACCACTCAAACAAAAGATACACACGATGAATCCTAGTATCTCTCTTCTTGTGAAAGTTGAAATAGAAAAACTTCTTGACATAGGCTTCATACGTCCTATAGATTATTCTCCTTGGATCTCAAATATTGTAGCTGTATCCAAAGGTGAAAATAAGATTAGGATGTGTACAAATTTTCATGACTTAAACAAAGCTTCTTTGAAGGATGATTTCCCTCTTCCAAACATTGATAGTAGATTCTATAGTAGGACACACCTTATTATCTTTCATGGATGGATTTTATAGATATAACCAAATATTCATCCATGCACAAGATCAATACAAAACCACCTTCTTTTTTCCTCCTTGGGGAACCTTTTGTTGGGTTGTTATGCCTTTTGGATTAAAAAGTGGGGGAACCACATATCAACATTCTATGATGCTAATCTTTCATGATTGCATTCATAAGATTCCTTAAGATTATGTTGATGACATCCTCACCAAGTCCATTTCCCATAAGGATCATATACCAAAAGAATATGCAAATATAACATGTGCTTGAATCCTCAGATATGTGCTTTTTGTGTAGATAGTGGAAAACTTCTTGGATTTATAATCTCTAACTAAGGCATTGAGGTGGATATTGAGAAAATTGATGCTATTGTTAATATGCCACCTCCCAGAAACATTTTCTAACTTTGTAGCTTACAAGGGAAAATGCAAGCTATTCATAGGTTTGTATCAAACCTGGTAGATCGTACAATTCATTTCATTTCTTTGTTATTGAAAGTCACTACTTTTTCTTGGAATGATGAATGTAAACAATCATTTGAACAATTCAAAGAGTATCTTGCTTATCCTCCTGTCTTACAACATTCTCAACCTAGTCACCCATTCTTCCTTTTTACTTCAGCTTCTTTAAATGCTTTAAGTGTTGTCTTGACTCAACATGACGATAATGGAAAAGAGCTACCAATGTATTACATTAGTCATACCTTGGTAGATTATGAGACACAATACACTACAATAGAAAAATAATGCCTTTCTTTAGTTTTTTCTTTTCAAAAACTCTAATATTATCTCCTTAATGCTAAAACCAATGTTATCATCAAATTTGATCCATTGAAACATATTTTCTTAAAAATTGACCTATCAGGATGTCTAGCTAAATGGGTTATGCTCTTAAGTGAGTTTGACTTAAAGTTTGTTTCTCAAAAATCAATTAAGGGACAAGCTTTGAAATACCATCTTGTTGAGGCTCCTTCACCTATAACAATTCCCGATCCTATTACCTTTCATCATGAATTTTTGTTACCCATTGACAATGATGACATTTGCGAATTGTACTTTGATGGGTCTAGATGTAAAACTAGCTTTGGCGCTTGAGTTATTCTTATATCTCCCTCAAATAAACATATTCCTTTATTATACCATCTTAACTTCTCTTGCACTAATAACATAGCAGAATATGAAGCCCTTATTGTTGGATTAAAATCGTCTTTATCTCTTAAAATCAAGAATATAAATATTTTCGGTGATTCACAATTGATTGTGCAAAAAATTAATTGGAACCTACAAAACTAAGAATGATAAGTTGACACAATATCATGAGATAGCCTTAAATTTACTTGCTAAATTATCTTCCTATTCCATTTCATCACTACCTTGCAAAGATAATCGACATGTTGATTCCATGACAAGTGCCACATCTCTTATTTCTTTAGAGGACAATGATTAAAGTTATCAATTCACTATACATACGCTTATTACCCCCATTATTTTTGACAATTCTACTATTGACGCTTGTTGTTTTATCTTAAATTTAGATGAATGGTATTCACATATCTTTCACTATTTAAGAGATGATACCTTTCCCAAACCATCAACAAGGAATGTTAGAACTCGAATTTCCAAACTCACTACTAGATACATCATCCTTGCTAACATTCTCTACAAGCACTCATATGATGACCTTTTACTTTGATGCCTAAATAAAAATGAGATTCATGTTGCTTTATAAGAAGCCCATACAGGATCTTTTCGATGGCATTTTTTTGGAAAGTCACTAGTTAACAAGCTCCTTTGTATGAGATGTTATTGGCAAACTATGGAACACAATTCTCTTTCTTTTATCAAATGATGTCCTCAATGTCAACATCACAATAATCTCATCCATGCTCCTATGCATGAACTCTAATCTCAGGTAGCTTCATGGCCTTTTAGCATATGGGGTTTGGATCTTATTGGAAAAATATCACTTCCTTCTTCTCAAGGACACACTTACATTCTCACTGCTATTGATTACTTTACTAAATGGGTCAAATTTGTTCCTCTTTGTTCTACTACAAATGATGTTATTTGTGATTTCATTCTTTAAAATATCATTGCTAGATTTTGTATTCCTTTAACAATAATAGATCAGACAATGGTACTTTTAAGATTAAGTCACAAAGTTCCTCGACAAATATCGTATTCATCAATAATTTTCTACTCCTTACTACCCTCAGTCTAATGGTCAAGCTGAAGCATCAAACAAAGTTATTGAGCGAATTATTAGAAAGACTATTAACAAACATGCTAAGGATTTGCATACACAGTTAACTTATGATTTATGGGCCTATAGAACAAGTTTCTGCACTACAACGAGAACATCCCCTTATAATTTAGTTTATATTGTTAATGCTACCATGCCTTTAGAATTGGAAATTCCTTCATTATGAGTTTCCTGTAATGGTATAATTGATAGTGACACTTTTAGACAATAACTTTACAATAGCTTGAAATGCTGGATGAAAAATGAATTAATTCCCTTGAACACATCAAAGAATATCATAAACCTATTCATAAAAAGTACAATAATAAAGTGGTTGAATGTTCCTTTTCTGTTGAAAACTTTGTTATTTATGAGAATCAGCATAATTTTATGCTCTACCTAGTGAAAAAGGAATGTTTAGTCCTAATTGGCTTGGTCCATATGTCATCACAAAATTCTATGGCTCAGGTGCCTACAAAATAGCTAATATAGATGGTTTACCACTTAAAGACCCTATAAATGCCATGCACCTACGTTAGTATTATGCTTAGCCTTGTCTCTGTCTCTGTCTCTGTCTCTGTCTCTATCTCTATCTCTCTCTCTCTCTCTATGTTCTTGTATATTCTTTACATTTAAAGCATTATAATGTGTTCACACATGTCTTGCTTCATTTTGAGAAAAATATTTTACATTTTGGTCTTGAATATTATGTGTAATATATTAATCATTTTTGGTTAAGGTATTACCTAGGAGATACTTGCACATGTCTTCTTTTTATTCAGCCTTATGTTAGAGTATATTTGTCTCTAAGGTATGTTAATCTATTTTACATAAGCATTCATTAATTTCATGTACATCGCTTTAATCTTTATGTTATTGGTTACACAAAATCAATCATAGAGGCATTACATGAAGAAATAAACATGAAACATTGTTGGCATATATATATATATATATATATATATATATATATATATATATATATATATATATATATATATATATATATATAATGTTTGGATACATGGTTGACACTATACAAAATGTGCCCTATATATCTAAACATACATCAACTATACATACAATTAGTGCTCTTCCATAGGGTGGTGACTCCGTGATCTCTTAGGACCACTATGAGAGGTGGATGCCTGATGTGTCCTGAATGACCTATGGTATGTCATAGACTGCGAATGGCTCCTTGATGAGATCCTCTCTAACCAAACCTATAGTCTACCTTATAGCACATAAAAATCACACTTGACCTCTTCTAATCATCTCTTAAGTTGCTCCTCGTTCTCTCTCCTTAGTTGTAACTCTAGTGCAATAGTTGAGAATATATCTCTGTGTTTGTCGAGATCTCGTTGTGCCTCATATCTATGTTGTGAGGATGATGGTACACTTGATGTTGTGGTTATGTCCCTCAAGACATCACTCGCAAAGCATCTCCATCCCTCGACATCACCTGTAACATACATAATCTTGGTCATATTTTGTATGTATATGTATAAATTCTAAATCCTTAATATGTCTATCTTTTCATACCTAGATCTTCGTCCTGGTAGCTGGGATCAGTAGTAGCTAGAATCATAGGTTCCTTTCCCTAAGATCCTGATGTGGGCATGGACTGGCTCAACTCTCCGTGATCTTGTTGCCTAGTAGGTCTTGAGGGAGGCATCTCTGAAGAGGCCCTTGGTGGTCATGACTATAAATGGGTGGCCTTGACTATGAATACTGGCACATCCTTTGATGCACTATGCTCCTCCACCATGGGTGCCTCCTCTACTATGTCTCCTAGATTCTCATCCTCTCCTATATCTATTGTTTATGGTGCCTAATGATCATCATCATCTATAGTATCATCATCCTCATCCTCATCATCATCGTCATCATCCTAATCCCTAGCTACCCTGTGCTATTTTCTATAGAATGGCCCCAAATATTTGATAGAGTAGTCCATTGAGAAGATGGGTCTGATTCTATGCACACTTAGATATCTAAGGTAGTCTCTTGATAAATTGACATCCTATAATGTTGGTGCTACCACAATATCCTATTCACCATCCACATCTATCTCTATCACACTATCAACTGTCAGCCATAGTACTATCCCAAGCCTCTCTATATATCTCTTCCCATGGGAATAATGGGGTACAGGTACAAGAGGAACCTATTATAGACTAAGCTGGTGCATGACTCTATAAAAATGATAAGGCACTACTATGTAGTTATGCATACCTTGAGAAATTTGAATCTCTAGGCACATCTCATCTAGACATCTGTGTCTCTACATGCTTGCATACACATATATGGTCTCCATATGATCTTTGTACCTAGTAACTGGCCCAAGGTGACTCTCTAGTACTGTGCATCTCCAAACTACAATATAGGTAAATGCTTGTGGTGCTCCATCATCTAGATCCACTAGGTACCCCATTGGTCTAGTGCATGTGATGTGCTCAAACATCCACACCTGCAGAAGTGTGAATACTACCAGACTCTATCTCTGATACCTCACAAACTTCATGAGCTCATAATATAGCTGGGCTAGCATACTCCTACTCCACAAATATACAACTTGATATCTCTCCATCCTCCATACTATATGTGTCAAAGGTGTAGAAAACATTGTACCCTTCATATCATCTGTAACCATACTAGCAACTATGCAAAGAAAGATCTTCCTAATAAAGGGTACCTCACTTGTAGCCTGTAGAATGACCTTTAGCTTGATCTAATATCTATGTATATAGAATTGAGATTGATCAACATAATACCTATGATCTATGGCTATCTTTGCATCATCTCTTTCTATACACGGTCTCACTGTCTATCCATGGATCAGTAGTCACAAGATCCTATATACATCCTCCAATGTCACAATCATCTCTCTTGATGACAGATGAAATGTACAAGTATCCTTGACCCATCTCTCCATCAGTGCTAGTAACATTTATCAAAGGAATCAGATCTATGGAAAGAAGTATACCTAGTACAAGCCTATAACTCTCAGGAGATGAGCCTCATGTGGTTGTAGTGAGGTAAAATATCCATGAAGATAAATCATGGTCTTCATCAAGTAAAGCTCCCGTAGTTTTGACAATTCCTACAATCATAGGTCAACAAACTACATCAGTACATCATCTAATCAATCAAAACTACAGAAACTAGAAACACCAAGGTATAGGTTGACTTCCTAGGCATAGGTCAGCTTCTTGGGTAGAGGTTCCCAAGTACATGTCAACTTCTCTAGTATAGGTCAACATCCCTAGTACAGGTCAAATTTCTAGGTTTCTAACACAAATAACATCCTAATATCACTATGAGGAACACACTACATCTAGCGCAAAAGGGACAAAAGTACTAAAAAAAGGAAGCAACATGAGAATCGAGACATACCTATCCAGGAGTGTGCCTTCCTCTACTACTCTCCTAGGCACTTCCACTCTCATTGGCTCTAGTGGTACTCTCTTGAACATCTTCTATTTATGCTTCTTCACAAGAATGTAACAAAGGTAAGAGTTACAAATGACTTCTCAAAAGGTAAGTTCACTTATGTACTTTTCAAGTTAGGTTACTTTTTGGCCTTTTCATATAAATATCAATGTTTATTTCTCATTATTAATTCCTATTTGTAATTATTTGATCATAACTCAAGATAGGAAGCTTCGATTCCCACACTAACACATGTGTTGAAATCTTGATTGAATACATTTTCTATCCAAATGCCTTATGAAACATTTTGAGTTCATCTTGAAAGGTTTTGAAACACATTTTTCATCACTTTGCATTTATAGTTCATCGCGGTAAACATGATTCCTTATTTCACCTTTCTTGATTAGCAAGCCGAAATAGGGGTGCATATAGCTACCCATGGACGTCATGATATTCCTTAGTAAGTCCTAGGTGATTTTTGATTATTACTAACATGTGGATTTTCATGATGCAATTACTAATGATTTCTTGTAGGATTTATGCATTGTGGACTTTGCTATATCCTTTTTCCATTTATTGATGTTCTCTTTACTTTATCTTGCATATGCATGTAGTGTCATATATCGCTAAAGTGGGGGCTGAATGTACCATCTTAAATTGGAAGCATTTGTGCTTTTCAATTTAATGGGTTTTTAGCACCTTGTTTAGTGTATTTGCATTATACATTTGTATTTTAAGTACTTTGTTAGCACATTTAATTCTTTTCTTCCTTTCACTTAGGTGAAATTGAGGTAGGATCTAATACATCCTCTATTTCTCTCTTCTTTTTGTGAAAAACTAGAGGTAGGATCTAACCTCTATGTGCCCTCCTCTATATTTCCTCCAATCATAAAATGAATTTCTCCCTTTTGGACCTTGTTTTAAATGTATTTTGAACTAACGTTTCCTGCTTGTTTCATCATTTATCCCCCAAACAATGCAATATTTGTTAGGATCTAGAGATTTTACATCAAATTCTACACCCAAGGGTATAGGTCAACCTCAAACTATACCCTGATCTTTGAATTATTATTGGCCTCTGGGTTCGATGCAAGGTATTGTCATTTCCCGCTTCTCTTTGCTGACCTTCATGAATCTGAATCCCAAATCACTATAAAAACAACCTAATTGCTTCATTTTGGCATAATGGAATCTAGTGCAAGGTGAACACCCCAATTTGATGACTAAAAGAAATTATAAGGTGGAAGCCCTAGTTTGATGACATCCATTGAAGCAAGGGTTGACTATTGAAGACTTCATTCAAGCATTTCAATCAAGCATTTACAACTTCAAAAAAGTATTCAAGACATTATCATTGAGTTTCAAAGGTATTGTTAGGATGGCCAGGAGTGCTTTAGCTCTTGGGGGATTGGTATGATTTCCATGTTATTCTCAAATCTATGATTTGTTTCTTCATATTTACACATTTGCATGCATTCAAACATATATTGATTGTATTTTCATGCTAGTGTTTCACTTTCTAGGGTTAGGTCTTGACATTTTAATTTACATAGCTCCTTGCATTCTAGATACACATTCTTGATTCATGAGAATGACACACACATTACATTTCCTAATGGCTATTTGTGGAGGTGGTAATCACCAAAATGGGGGGTGGACTAAGGAAAACCCCTATATAGCCACCCACACACACATACAATCTTTTAGACTTACAAGTTTCAGAGTATAGGTTGAAGTTGCAGATTTGAGGACCCTTTTGGAAGAACTTCCTAGATCCATATTTCATTTTGAGTTTCAACACTATCAGGTATAGGTCAAGGTCGACCTGTACCCCAGATTTTGCAGTGCAGATTTTAGTGACAGATCTGGGAAGTGAGATAGTAGATCTTTAGAGCCTATTTCCAGTTTCTAGTCTAGAATTGCTAAGTATAGGTTGACCTATACCTGGCACATAACATAAGGTTGTTTGGATATGATTTGTAGGTTTTAGTCTATCCAGTTCAGAAACCAAATCATTCCGGGACTCTGACAAGCCTAAAATCAATCTTTGAGTGCTTCTTCTCCTCTCACTTTCATAGTTACGCTTATCCTATCTCTATTATTTGTACTTATTTTCCTAGATTAGATCTTTACATCTCTCTTACTTATTTTCCATCTTTTTCATACATTGAGAATCAATACAAAGGTTCTAAACCTACAAGGTTGTGGTCCCATGCTTTTACCCTGTCTTCCTTGATGGTACTTTCTAGATATACTCTGTAGGAAATGATTCCTCTTGAATCTCCCGTGTATCGTTCTATATCCTCCCCTGCACAATCCCTAAGATTTGGTGAGTGATCTACCATAGCATTGCTCCCCATTTCTTATGATACATAACTATTTATATAATATTGAAAGTTAACACTCTTTTTGGTTTTTCCCATTTGGTTTCCATGATAAAAATATATTGTCCACTTGTGCTTATGATGTTTTTTTTAATTTGTTTTCAGTTTTATGATAGGTAAGAATAATTTAAGAAGCATTGAAAAATTGAATTTAAAGGTTTTAGGTAATACTAATTCACCCCCTCTCATTATTCCATTTATTCAACAAAAATGGCATCTTAAGACCCATTTTTTGTCCCTCATATTTGTGCATTCACTCGTATTAAAGTCTAATATGTAGAGAAGAGTATCCAAAGGAAATATTATCTTAAGTCTAGTACTAGTGGTCAAGACATTTTTTTCATCGAGGTCTCTTCAACTAATTGATTTAGAGAATTTATTTTTAGCACTAACTCATTTGTTGAGTGTCCTTTTTTTCCCTTTTCCTTCATCTTGCACAGTTTTTTTTGTACCCTTGCATGTGGTTGTATGATTTGAGATCCTTGGTTTGGGGGCTTGTTCCCTTGAATTTAGTGACATTATATTCCCCCCCCTCTCTCTCTACTTTATCATATGCACGTAGGCTCATACTTCTAGTAAAGTGAGGGCTAAATTTAGCATCATAAATTATACACCTTCTCTAAGGTGTCCAATTCTATGATTTTTTAGCACCCATTGTGTTAGTGATCTTTTCTTTCTACTTGCAAGTTTACACTATGATTGACAAATTAATGTCACTGACTCTATCACAACTCCAAAGTCTAGAAGGAAAAGGGCCAATTAACAAGGATCAACAAGGATCCTCCTACACTTTGAGCCTAGATGCTTAGGTGGGTGTACCTTTGATTCACTTCTTGAAAGGAATCACTAAAGATTATACAACTATACCCTTCACAAATTGGTTTTAAAGATTTTATCATTTAAATGTGTGATTGATGATGATGAACTGCTTCTAGAGAATGGATCAGTGCCTTAACCTAGGGCATAGAGTCACCCAATAACATGTACCAACTAAGAATTCTAACTCAAACACTCTTGAATTTAGAATAAGTGCTTTGCCTATTATCCCTCTCACTCCCAAACCTGATCATCAAATTCCTATCCAACCATGAACTCACTGAAACTATCTTAAAGACTTTAATCCTAACTTTGTTAGGAACTCAAAGATAACTCCACAATGTTCTTTGTCCACCATATGCTAACTCACTTTGTGACATTAACATATATGAGCCCAAGATCAAAATAGGAAGACAAACATAAATCTGAGATTGGAATTCAAGTGTATTCTCATTAAAATCTGCAGAATTTATACATTACCAAGACAACAATATGCTAGGAAACAAATCCAAAATCCAGGCTCTCCTTGTTCAGTCTTTTACATTGATTTTCAACATAACATCAACAACCACAAAAATAAAAAATATTGCAATATATACCACTAGTCATCTTGGAACCCCAAAAATCAGGATGCAACAAGCTACGGATGACTAGGGAAAGGGTTTCAACCACCAAACCAATCAGATTCAATCAGGATTTAATTCATTGGAGGGAAAACCAAGCAACCTAGAGCAACAGATCCCAGAATGATCTCCATTTATGATAACTTTTGACTTGTGTACTGAAGATCAAGAATTTACCAAGTTCATCAATTTGATTGTCCACCTGCAACATGCCTTGAGAAGTCCACTTACCTAGTTTTCATTGTACAAACTCTCTGCAATCAATCATCAGACTCCCTGGACCACATTGCAACAGTCGACAAAATCACATCTACTAGATCCAGCTGCCCAAGCATTCAATTCCAGTCCTTAGTCGCTGAGAAACCCTTAAAATATTGAAATCTAGGAGAAATAGCTACTTTATGGCATGAGACAGTGAATCGACGGTCAGCATTCAAATTTGAATCAACTTTATTTTATCGCCGTCAGATTACCTTACTTTTCTTGGGTTTCAATTTTCTCTTTAGTCGCGAGATTGCCATACATCCTCTTTAACCCTAAGTTACCTTTAGAGACTCAGCGACTATAGTCTCATGATCTCATGGTCATCTCTTTAACCAACAAACTATTCAGAGATCATGTGACTGAAGAGATTCTTAGTTGCGAGATAAAAACACTAACCACGATATCATTACGAGACTACCCGACTGCAGGGAAAATAGACCGCTAGAAACCTTTTCACTTCATCTTGAGATTACGCGACTAAGACCATATTCTCAGTTGTGGAACACTTTTTCTTCTTTCCCTGATCTAGCAACTATAGGAAACCCCTTCAAATTTTTCCATTTGGCGACCTGGTGACCATAGTCTAATCCGAGTCTCGTGAACTTTATTAATTCTTTAAAAAAATTTAGAGATTACTCGACCTGGAGATCTAGCGACTAAGGGAAAGCTGACTGTCTTGCCTTTTGACTTTTTATCTGGCGACTTGGTGACAGAGGACCCACCCAGTAAGCATTTAAATTAAATGGTGGTCGCATGATCGCATGGCCTGGAAAGATTCCATACGATCAAGCAATAACCATAGATCTTCGCTTTCCTCTTGAAATATTCAGGCCCACTGACACATCCTTGTCATCATCCATGTCAACCAATGAAACACAAGTGCCTTAGCACCACGTAGCACATCAAACCCACTAAGCCCTTTCGTCCTCTGGAAAATCGTATGACTATTGTATGATCGCATAACATGGAAAGTTTCCATGTGATCGTACGCTAGCCGTAGATCTTGAATCTTGCAACGGATGTCATAAAAACTTGGCTCTAGTCTGTCGCATCAGCCACTCCATCGAATCAAAATTTGCCACATTGCACAAAGCAGGCCCATTCTCTGCCCTTATGGTCTGATACCAAATCAACGGCTGGTGCATGATCTTAAGGAAGAAGAATATTCCATGCGCTTTTACACCAGCTATTAGATCTTAAGTCTGCTAAATGTCAGGCCTCGCTGAATCATCTGAATCACCATCTAGCATGACCAATGAAAAGCTTCCATTTGTATACACATGTTAGCGGTCCCACTTTCGGTCTATTTGAACACCTGGAAAATTAGACGGTTGGCGCATAATCTGATAGACCAAGAATATTCCATGAGATCATGCGCCCACCATAGGATCAAAAAGAGACTGAGATACAGGGCCCACCATTATGTGAACTAGCAACTAAAGAGAAAATACAAACTGCCTGTATACTCAGAGACCTAGCGACTAACCGCCAATGGAGTTGATGAAAGCTTAACCCTTAATTGCTAAGATCAAGAGATCCCACGACTGAAGAAATTCTAAGTCGCTGAATAAAAATGCTGACCGCCGGAGAACTTAGAGATCTGGCGACTGAGGCCATCTTGAAAATATTAACATAGTGGTCGCCAAATCTTGGAAAAAAAACTAGAGACCTAGCGACAAAGAGGCAAACGTTGAGTCGCTAACCGCGTAAGGGATAACCGCCAGGATTAAGAGACTTGGAGACTAAATAAAAATACCACTGCTTCTATTTAGAGACTTAGCGACGAAAAGGTTTATGAAGTCATGAGATAAAAAGGAATATGCAGAACTCATCAAGAGATTAAGCGACTAAAGGGAGAAATAAAAGTGTACATGCTTTTATAAACACTTAAGTGGCCTAAAAAAGGTAATGGCGAAAGAGAACCAGGCCAAGACAATCTAGGGTTTTTTCCTTCCAACGGCTAGAAATATGAATAAAGACCTAGGGTTTCAAGCTAGAAATAAGGAAAAACATGCAGAGACGAAGGAAAATTTTTGCATAGCCATGAAATTTTTTTGCAGGTGCTAACAGTGGCTCTGTTTGGGGATGTATGCCTCCTGTAGGCATAGCAAGAATCTAGAATCATAGGTTGAGCAGACCACCTACTGGACAAAACCTGAACAATAGAGAGCAACAGGATGAAACCCTACAAACTAAGACGAAAAGAACAGGAAGGAAGCACACCACTATAAAGAATGTAAAACATATACAAACCTAACTACTGTTCATGGAAAGATAAATACCTTCAATTAAAGTATTTTTTCAAGAATTTTCCATGAACTGACAATTCTTGAATATCACCATTTAGTTCTTTGACAATATAAGAATCCTGGCCCCATTTTTCATGAATTAGATATGGCCCCAACTAGATTGGATCAAATTTTCCATGTTTCCCTTTATCTTCCAATCTGGCATTCTAGATCAACACCAAGTCATCAGGTTCAAACCTCCTTTCAACAGTCCTTTTATCATACATATTCTTGACTTCTAACTGCAACCTGGCATTTCTTGAGGCTGATTCTCTTCTGGTTTCATCCAACCTGATGAGATCTTTAATTCTTAACTACATTTCATCATCTATATCATCATCATATAACTAAACAAACTTATGCATTTCCAATAAGTTGTTCTGAGGCATCCTTGCATGTATCCCATATACTAAGTCAAATGGTGCACAAACAATTGCCTTCTTCACAGTTACCCTCTCAGCCCAAACAGCTAATGGTAACTTTGAATTCCATGCTCTTTTATTCTTATCAAGGATCCTCTTGAGGATTTTTATCAAGCTCTTATTTGTTGATTCTGCCTATCCATTCCCTTGTGGATGATAGGGTGAGGAGTATGACATCTGAATTCCTAGACCTTTGCAGAAATATTTGTACTCAACAGACCTGAAACACATTGCATTATGACTAACAATCCTCTTAGGACAACCAAACCTGGTAACAATATTATTCAACAAGAAATCAGTCACCACCTTACTAGTTGAATTCCTTGTGGGGATAGCTTCTACCCACTTTGTAAAATAATCAGTGGCAACTAAGATCCAAGAGTGTCCTCCACTAGACTTGTTTGGTATTTCTATGATGAAATCCATTCCCCACTATTGGAATGGAGCTTGCACTTCTATTGGCCTCAAGGGCACATTGCCTGAAAATTTAAGCTTACCAGAGAATCTCTAACAAGCATCACACCTCCTTACCAATTGCTCTGCATCCTTGAAGATTGTGCACACCAAAATCCTTCTCTCAAGACCTTTTGGGCAGTATTTTTACCCATGTAATGTCCTCCACAAAATCCCTCATGCATTTCTTTTAACAACTTGTCAGCCTGATTTTCATCAACACTTTTTAAAAGTATGCAATCCAAATTTTTCCTATATAATTTGCATTTTACAATCACATACTTGATGGCCTATAGCTTTAACATACTCTTCTTGTTGTCATCCATTCCTACTAGGAATTTCATGTTCCTTAAGTAAAATATAATATCCTGATACCAGATACAATCATCCATATCACAAGTGTAGTCAATCTCAGTCTGGTTTATCTGGTTTGCATCAAGATTGGATTGAGCCATCAGTTTTTCCAATCCTTGTCCTCTGACCAATTTGGTAATCTAGATGTCAATATTGAATTCTTGAATTCTATTTATCCATTTGCATCTCCTTCTAGACACCTCTTGTTGTGAAAAAATATCCTTTACTGCAGCATTTGGTACAAAAGCAATCACAATTGCTCCCAACAGATAGCACCTAAAAGCCTTGACAGCCTTCGCTAGTGCATATGCTTGTTTTTCATTGATATCATATTTGAGTTCAGTAGCTTGCACGGATTTACTAAAAAATGCAATAGGCTGCTCATAACCTTCATTATTCTTCTGCAACAAAATTGCAGCAACAGTGTGAAAAGATGCAAAGGAAAAGATATGCATTGGGATATTGTAATCAAGTGCCTTGAGCATAGGTGCATCTTTGATAGCCTACTTGATATTCTTGAAAGCTTCATCAGGCTCACCTTCCCACTTAATCTTAGATCCCTTCTTCAACATCTTAGATATAGGCCTAGTGACTTTAGCAAAATTTGTAACAAATCTTCTCAAGAAATACACCTGACCAAAGAAAGACTGAATTCCTTTAACATTTTTTGATCTTTGAATCTTATCAATGGTTGCCACCCTCTCAAGATCAATTCTAACTCCTTGCTTTCCAACCAAGTGGCCAAGCAACTTGCCCTCAGTGACACCAAATGCACATTTCCTTGGATTTAATGAAATGCCATATTCCAAAGCTCTCACAAATATTTTTTGTAGATGAGTACAATGGTCTTCTTCCTTCTTGGAATAGGCAGTTAAATCATCTTGATAAACAACAAGGAAATCATCTATGAAATTTGAAAAGGAAACATTCATTGCCCTCTGGAAAGTTGCACCAGCATTTGTGAGACCAAAAGGCATTCTCACATAAACATATGTCCCCCAAGGTGTAGTAAAAGCTGTCTTAAATTGTTCTGATTCTTTTACAATTACTTGATTATTACCAGAGAAACCATCCATCATAGACATTAATTCAGATCCGGTCACTCTTTGCAGCATAGCCTCCATATTAGGCAGACAATAGTTATCCTTCAATGAGCTGACATTTAAATTTCTAAAATCCACACAAAGTTTGATGTCTCCATTTTTCTTCCTGATAGGGACCAAATTTGACACCCAAGAAGAATGCCTAATGGGCTTGATAATTCTAGCATCTCTTAGCTTCATTAATTCTTCTTGCATTTTAGGTACCAAAGTAGGATTTATAGGCCTTTTTTTTTCCCTAAAGGGTTTAGCATCTTCTTTCAAAGGAGTGACATGCTGGAATAAGTCTTCTCTATAAACCTTTAGGTCATCATATGACCGTAAAAAATGCCTGAATTTTCTTAATAACTCAATCAAGGACTTCCTTACCTTTTGAGACATTTCTTTACCAATGTAAACCATCTTAGGTGCCTCTTGTGTACCAAGATTTATCTCCTCTAGATTCATTTGGTCTTCCTTTTTAGTACCTTGCCGAACTCTGTCCTAGTTATCAAATACAATTTATAGAACAAGTCCTTTAGGAACCTTGTTGGTTTTAAGCTACAAAACCTCATTACCAAGGACAACCTCCTTTCCTTCTGTAATCTTAACCAAGGCTGAACAATCTAATTCCTGACCATGATACTGATCTTCACAATTCAAAAATCTCAAGATATCCTGGTCATCTTCAAAAACTTGCCAATTCTCAACATTATCTGGTATACGAGGCCTAGTTTGAATTTCAACCTTAGAGAGGCCAGAAAAAGTAATATCACCGGGATTGATTGCAATATTGGCTAACAAATCAGCCATCTTATTATTACTTCTATCCTTCCACTCAATATTGAAGGCATCAAAACACTTAATCAAATCCCACATAGCATTTCTATACTTTTTTAAGCTTTTGTTCTTGGAAGCATATACAGACCTTATTTGGGACACCACTAATTCAGAATCCCCAACAACTTTTATACATTTAATTCCATGCTTTTGTGCCAATCTTAGTCCTAGCAATAATGCTTCGTACTCTACTATATTATTGGTACAAAAGAAATTCAATGTGAAAGAGAACTTTTAGGTGCTCCCATTAGGAGATATGAGTAAAATACCTACTCCTGCTCCATCTCTACAACTAGCACCATAAAAGTACATCACCCACAAATCACCCTTCACAGACCTAGAGCCAATCTCTTCAGCAATACATGGCAATATAGGCTCCTTTTCAAGTACAGTGACCTCAGCTCTGAAGGCATTGACATTAGTATCTACAAAGAAGGTAACCTCATTATCAATATCCTTTTCAATCATATAAGTTACCCTTGGTTCTTTTTCAATCCTAACAAACTGATCATCAATCTTGAAAGTTGCAGAAGAAAGATCACACTGAAAACACCCACCCATGGAAGCACTCCATTCCTAGATAATAGCATACCATAATGGGGTGGAATGTCTACTACCAAGACACTCATAGTTAGTTCTTTCTCTGGATAAGCTACCAATCTATATGGCATTGCATTTATAGTCCCAATGACTGGTACTTCCCTCTGATCCATTGCACAACATCTGCATTGATTTGTATCAACTTTGAGGCTTAACTTTTCCATAATTTTGAAAGGCATGATAGTATTGGAAGCACAAAAATCAATCATACAATTTCTTAATTTCATCCCATTCACAATGATACTCAGAAAGAATGGGTCTATGTTTTCAAGGCTAGCATAGACAAAATTATCCAAGTATATAGGTGGTATGTGAGATACCAATCCCTAAACCTCCACTTCTTTCAAAACTTTATCCTGAGGTTCATTACACACAACATCATTATTATGAACATTATCTACCCATGCAGGAGCCCTATCCTTATGTTCAGGGATCCTCAACAATTCTGACAAAGGAACCTTAACAGTTATTTGAGACAACACAACCAACATATCAATAGGGACAGAGGGAGGAAAGTCAATCTGTTCTGCCTTAGTGTCCTTTTGTTTATCTAATACATTGGTTGTAGCTGTGACCTTTACCTTTTCAACTTTAGCCATTTTGCCAACTGGCTTTTCCACTTCACTCTGATGATTCTAGTCTTGAACAGTAGGAATTTTCTCAGCTCCAACTCCCCTAGGTTCCCACTTCTTACCTCTCATATTCTTGAACCTCACTAAATGATCATCCTTTGATCTATTCTCACTGGGTTCCCCAGAGTTGGTGTTCTTCATAAACATTCTTGCAGCTTTCCCATTTGTATCCCTTGCCACCATGCCTCTAGTTTGCACTTGGGCTATCATTTCTGTAGTAATTCTATCCATTTCTTCCTTTGAAGGTCTTCTTAAATTTACTATTTCTAAGGAGGAATTTATGTTGCATGTCTTTTCATCAATGTCATCATTATCAGAAAAAACCTCTTGATGGAAAAGTGCCCTATTGTGTCTTTTCAGACACACATCTACTTCATCAATATCATAATCATCTTCATATCCTAAATATGAAGTTTCCATGTTGCATCCAATGTCATCATGATTTTCTTCTTGATGTAACTCCTCATTGTTATCATCTTGATATGTTGACATGGATTGTGCAACCACACAATGCTCAACAAAATGAGGGGATTGGCATGCTGTGCACCATGGTGCATTCTCTACAACATTTATAGAGGATTTTTGCAAAGGATTAGGGACCATTTTATCATTATTTCCTCGTGCAGCAGGGACAATAGGCTTGCCATCCTTCCATTGGGTGTTGTAGGGATAATTCTGCAATCTATTCTGCCTACTAAAATTATTGTTGAATTGAGGCTTTTCATTGGCAGTAGTATTATTAATTCTATTAGTAGGTGCTTTTAAATCCTTCAATGCATTCAACACCTTATCCAATTTATCTTCTTCTTGTTTCTTATTTCCTACATTCCTTTCATTATCCCTTCTATATTTCTTGTCTCCAAACAACTTTGGATCATCTCTCTTTCCACCCAATTTTCCTAATATTTTCATATTGTTTTCAATATTGACATCAATCCTAAAAGCATCTCTAAGAGTTCTCGGTTCCTTGTCCCTCAACAAATATCCGATTTTTCCATCAAAAGAATTGAAGTATGTGGTCAAATAGACATTGTCATCTAACCACATGACTTGAAATAGCTTATGCATACCCTTCTGAAATCTCATATTGAACTCAACTGTAGACTCATTCTGATTCTTCCTTATAGTGTTGAACTCATTCAACATGAAACTAGCATTAGGCCTATCACCGTACTATTCTTTGAAACACTTCTCAAAAGAATCCCAAGTATCAATACATCAGTCAGGGAGTCTCTTGAACCAATCTCTATTATCCTCCACCAAAGATTGAACAAATAATTTCATGACTACATCCTCATGCTCTATCTCATAATCATTTAGCATATCAACAAATAACCTAAGATGTTCCTCACAACTAATGGCATTGTTACCAGAAAACTTAGGTACCTTATCCCTTATATCAGTTGGGAAAGCATTTGGGTAGCCAGGGATTCCATCAAAACTAATTTGCCTATAGCCTTCTAATTGCATAGGTCTTCTTTGAAAACTTGAACTAGTGTTCCCCTTAGGATCAATGTTTTTATCTACATTCCCACCCATTTGTATATTTGACTATTTATTAGGGTCAACAACTGATTTGGTAGATGCGGTAGGAATTAGATTACTAGTAGTAGCATTACTAAGTGGAACAGTAGTCATAGATGGTATACCTATTTCAGTAGCAAATGGGCCAAGAGCATTTGCAGATGAAGCCTTCAAGAACTGGATCTTTCTTCTTTTTTCTGCAATGGAGGCTTCAATTTCAGCCTTCTCTAATTCTCTTGCTAGGTCCTCATCTTCTTTCCTTCTCTATATCCTTATTTGAAATGGGTGCTGGGACCCCTGGTATTGTCAATGATTTTCTTGTTTGGTGTCCCACAATCTTTTTCTTTCCTTTTTTGCCAACAACAACAGCAGGCCTAGTGATCTCATGCCCATCTTTATCTTTAGGGAGGGAAGTATAACTTTGAACCTGTCTGATCACAGGGCCCTCTTTATCAAACTCAATGTCTTGTAGCAAGCGTTCCTACTCACTTCTCAAAGCATCAAGATCACCAAAGACATCATGCTGCAAAGTATTAGGAGCAGAAGCAAGCATCTTGTTTCTCTCCTTCAACTTATTAATCTTTCTAAGAAGAGACTCTCTTTCTATCAAAGCATTTAGTTTCTTAGCTTCTCTCTCCTTTTGTAACCTCTTATGTATGGCATCCTGCTCTGCCAACTGTAACCTTAGTGCACTCAAATCATTCAGGTCTATCATAACGTCATCAGAACTTGGTGACACATCCATATCAGTGAGACTTTGATATGGGAAATGGACTTGTCTTGGTCTCATGGGTTGCCTTCTGAACATATCCTCATCAAGATCTAAATTTGGTCCAAAACCCCTTTCTCTAGCTTGTTCATCCTGACCTGCAGGTAATGAACCCTTATCTTGAAATAATGCCTCTGGGGTATCATAAAATCTATCTTTAGAGTGGCCACTATCTGATTTAGAACTTTTGTATTGTGGATCTTCCTCATTAGAGGATGCATATGGTGCTCTATTTCTAGTATTTCTTTGTTCTCTCATAGGAGCACTAGTAGACTCTCCATCTCTTCTGATCCAAATCTTCTTTTCCTATCTAGGTAATTGTTCCAGAGTAACCTCTAGATTTTTCTTGACAAAGGACCTAGTATTCCTTCTTTTGTCCATGATCTATAGTCTATAACACTGGTTCTAATCCTTTTGAGTGGCCACCCACCAAAGTGGGAAATCTTTGAAAATCTTAAGGACAAAAACTAAATACAAGAAGAAAAATAAGTGTCCACTTAATAACTTTATTCTCTAGACTCTCCCTAGTAGAGTTGCCATTTTTTGGGTGATCTTTTCTTTCTACTTGTAGGTTTACACTATGATTAACAAATTAATGTCACTGAATCTATCACCACTCCAAAGTCTGCAAGGAAAAGGGCCAATTAACAAGGATCAACAAGGATCCTCCTACACTTTAAGCCTAGATGCTTAGGTGAGTGTACTTTTGATTCACTTCTTGAAAGGAATCACTAAAAATTATACAACTATACCCTTCACAAATTGGTTTTAAAGATTTTATCATTTAAATGTGTGATTGATGATGATGAACTGCTTCCATAGAATGGATCAGTGCCTTAACCTAGGGCATAGAGTCACCCAATAACATGTACCAACTGAGAATCCTAACTCAAACACTCTTGAATTCAGAATAAGTGCTTTGCCTATTATCCCTCTCACTCCCAAACCTGATCATCAAATTCCTATCCAACCATGAACTCACTGAAACTATCTTAAAGACTTTAATCCTAACTTTGTTTGGAACTCAAAGATAACTCCACAATGTTCTTTGTCCACCATATGCTAACTCACTTTGTGACATTAACATATATGAGCCCAAGATCAAAATAGGAAGACAAACATAAATCTGAGATTGGAATTCAAGTGTATTCTCATTAAAATCTACAGAATTTATACATTACCGAGACAAAATATGCTAGAAAAAAATCCCAAGATCCAAGCTCTCCTTGTTCAGTCTTTTACATTGATTTTCAACATAACATCAACAACCAAAAAAATAAAAAATACTGCAATACATACCACTAGTCATCTTGGAATCCAAAAAATTAGGATGCAACAAGCTACAGATGACTAGGGCAAGGGTTTCAACCACCAAACCAATCAGATTCAATCAGGATTTAATTCATTGGAGGGAAAACCAAGCAACCTAGAGCAATAGATCCCAGAATGATCTCCATTTATGATAACTTCTGACTTGTGTACTAAAGATCATGAATTTACCAAGTTCATCAATTTGATTGTCCACCTGCAACATGCCTTGAGCAGTTCGATTACCCACTTTTCATTGTACAAACTCTTTGCAATCAATCATCAAACTCCCTGGACTACCCTGCAACAATTGATGAAATCACATCTACCAGATCCAACCGCCCAAGCATTCAATTCCAGTCCTTATTCATTGAGAAACCCTTAAAATATTCAAATCTAGGAGAAACAACTACTTTATGGTGCGAGATAGTGAATCGACGGTCAGCATTCAAATCTAAATCAACTTTATATCATCACCGTCAGATCACCTTACTTTTCCCAGGTTTCAATTTTCTCTTTAGTCGCGAGATCACCAAACATCCTCTTTAACCCTAAGTTACCTTTAGAGACTCATCGACTATAGTCTCATGATCTCACGGTCATCTCTTTAACCACCAAACTATTCAAAGATCATGCGACTAAAGAGATTCTCAGTCACGAGATAAAAACACTAACCGTGATATCATTACGAGACTATCCGACTGCAGGGAAAATAGACCGCCAGAAACCTTTTGACTTCATCTTGAGATTATGCGACTAAGACCATATTCTTAGTCAGGGAACACTTTTTCTTCTTTCCCTGATCTGGCGACTATAGGAAACCCCTTCAAATTTTTCCATGTAGCAACATGGTGACCATAGTCTAATCTAAGTCTCGTGAACTTTATTAATTCTTTAAAAACATTCAGAGATTACCTGACCTGGAGATCTAGCGATTGAGGGAAAGCTGATTGTCTTGCCTTTTGAATTTTTATCTAGTGACCTGGTGACAGAGGACCCACCCAGTAAGCGTTTAAATTGAATGGTGGTCGCATGATCGCATGGCCTGGAAAGATTCCATGTGATCAAGCGACAACCATAGATCTTCGCTTTCCTCTTGAAATATTCAGGCCCACTGACACATCCTTGTCATTATCCATGTCAACCAATGAAACACGAGCACCTTAGCACCATGTAGCACATTAGACCCACTAAGCCCTTCTATCCTCTGGAAAATCGGATGGCTATCGTATGATCGCATAACATGGAAAGATTCCATGCAATCATACGCCAGCCGTAGATCTTGAATCTTGCAATGGATGTCATAAAAACTTGGCCCCACTCTACCACATCAGCCACTCCGTTGAATCAAAACTTTCCACATTGCACAGAGCGGGCCCATTCTCTATCCTTATGGTCTGATACCAAGTCAACGACTGGTGCATGATCTTAAGGAAGAAGAATATTCCATGCGGTTTTATGCCAGCTATTAGATCTTAAGTTTGTTGAATGTCAGGCCCTGCTGAATCATCTAACTCACCATCTAGCATGACCAATGAAAAGCCACCATTTGTATACACTTGTCAGCAGTCCCACTTTCAGTCTATCTGAACACTTGGAAAATCAGACGGTCGATGCATAATCTGATAGACCAAGAATATTCCATGAGATCATGTGCCCACCGTAGGATCAAAAAGAGACTGAGATATAGGGCCTGCCATTACGCGAACTAGTGACTAAAGAGAAAATACAAACCACCTATATACTCAGAGACCTAGCGACTAACTACCAGCGATGTCGGCGAAAGCCTAACCCTTAACTGCTAAGATCAAGAGATCCTACGATTGAAGAAATTCTAAGTCACTAAATAAAATGCTAACCCCCAGAGAACTTAGAGATCTGGTGACTGAGGCCATCTTGAAAATATTAACATAGTGGTCGCCAAATCTCAGAAAAAAAAACTAGAGACCTAGCGACAAAGAGGCAAATGCTAAGTTGCTAACCGCATAAGGGATAACCACCAGTATTAAGAGACTTGGAGACTGAATAAAAATACCACTGCTTCTATCTGGAGACTTAGCGACTGAAAGGTTTATGAATTTGTGAGATAAAAAGGAATATGCATAATTCGTCAGGAGATTAAGTGACTAAAGGGAGAAATAAAAGTGCACATGCTTTTATAAACACTTAAGTGGCCCGAAAAAGGTAATGATGAAATAGAACTAGGCCAAGACAATCTAGGGTTTTTTCCTTCCAATGGCTAGAAATATGAATAAAGACCTAGGGTTTCAAGCTAGAAACAAGGAAAAACATGCAGAGACCAAGGAAAATTTTTGCATAGCCATGAAAAATTTCTACAGGTGCTAACACATTGTACTATGTATTTATGTTGGAAAGTTGGCTATATTGATGTATATGACTTGATATAGTGTTGTCATTATGCAAACAGAGTCATATAGTTGTTTGGAGTCATCGCACTTGAAGAAAAGATCAGAAATCAATTAAGTGTTGAAGACTGGACAATATACAGAGTTCCTGCATCTTAGAGCATCAGTGCGCATGCGTATAGAAGAATTATGGTATGTGCCCTAGAAGTTAAGTTGGTTATACTATATTCATGCTTAGTCTATGAGCGCATGATCAGATGTGAAAGTATGAGAAAGTTACAGTTAGTTGAAGTTGCACAGCCAGTGTGTGCTAAAAAAGAACATAGCATGAGGCCGACAGTTAGTATTTTGGTTTGCGGATATAATGTAATGCTGTAAGGGCTATGTGCTTATTGTATTTAGGTTTTTGACATATATACTTGTTTTTTTGTAAGTGTGCTTAAGCCAATTCATTTGGAAGCATTGTATGTAATAGGTCTAAGGGCTGACGTAATTGTTTATTTTGCATGAGCATATAAATATAAGATGCGCCCATTGTATTTGGTATGGAAGTTGATAAAGAGTTGTGATAAGAATAGAAGAAGTGTGCGAAGACACTATAAGATGTATTAGAGCTTTTCTAGAGGTCAAAGCATCAGTGCATCAAAGGAACTGATCTGACAAGCAGTGTCATAGTGATAGTTCATCTAGCAGATATAGTGTGTATCTGAGATCAGAAGGTTGTAGCCTTCACCACTTGAGAAGTGAGCTCTTGGATAGTGCATCCTCTCCCCTAACAGGGACTATTGTAAAAGACTCCTAACAGGGTCCAAACCTTAACAAGGTCTACTGTACTTAAAGCATTGTAAAGAAACTCCTAACATGGTTAAGGATCTTCTAACAAGGATCACAAAACACTAGTGTAGAATATTAGTGGGTGTCAATTCCCACGAGGGTTTTTACGTATTTGGGTTTCCCCATAACCATATTGGTGTCATGTGTTGATTTCATGTTTCATGTTTATGTGAATGTTTAATTTAGTACTTAAGTATTTAAGTTCAGTATAAAGATTAAAGTGAAAAGTTAAAGTATAGTGAACACTGATTCACCCCCCCTCTCAGTGTTCCCATTCCTAACAATTGGTATCAGAGCTCTGGTCCTGAGCATAGAAGTTTAACCACTTGAGGAGATCATGGAAAAAGAAGATATGAAACATCTAAAAAGAAATCTTGAAGCTGCTCTTGAAGACCTGGACAAATCAGAAAGAGAAATTGAAGAACTAAAAGAAAAAGTCAGTGATGCACAATTGGTTATCGAAAGGCTAAGAAAGGATTTGAAAGTATGTTCTACCAGTGATCTAGGAGCAAAGGTCAAGAAGCTAAATGAAGAAAATGCATCTATGAAAGAACTACTTGAAGAATTTGATGATAAGTTGATCAACAATTAGGAAGTTTACAATGAAAAAATGAAAGAGAACCTTCAACTCAATGAAGAACTAAGGCAAGCAAACATGGAAATCTTGGAGCTAAGGAATAACAAAGAAATCTTGGAATCTGAATTGAAAGAAGCAAAGAATCATATTGACAAATTACACACCAGTTTTGATTTGATAGAATCTCAGTTGTATGCAAGGAGAGCCAAAGGAGACACTAGCTGTATTAGATACAATGAAGCGCAAATCATATTGACAACATGCAAGCAAGAAAGGATTCACAAAAGGACTCTACTGATGCTGAAAAGACTAAAGATCAAACCAAAGATAATGGTGGACCACCCAAGAATGAGCACAAGCAAGTAGAATGCACCTATTTTTCATGTAACAAGCATGGATACATTGCAAGGAACTATATAGAGGTAAGACCTTTTAATGGTTCCTATTATTCATGAAATAAGTTTGGCCATAGAGCTGTGAATTGCAAGACTAGTAAGAAGAACAAGATTCAGCATGATCAGAGAAATCATAATTAGACAAACACAAGAAGTTCTTAGAATGTTACATGTTAGATATGCAACTATAATGGTCACTCAGATAGACAATGTCGAATGGTGACTCATGTTAATGCATCGAGGAATATAAGGCCTCTAGTCATGTCACTCTTGTAACAAGGCTAGACATATCTCAAGGTTTTTTAGATCAAGGACGCAAGGTTAGGAAAGCCCTAAAAAGGCTGAAGAACCAATTTTGGATCCCAAAGGAGAAGTCAAGTTTGTGAAAGCCTTAGAGGATGCGAGATTTATTTGGTCAGAAGGAAAGAAGAAAAAAGTTGTTGAGAATGTATTGGATGCATCTATAGTGGATGCACCCTCTACATCTGGATGAATGGCCCTTAGGGTCATAGGGGGAGCTAATTTAGCTCTAGACCCCTGCGTGGATGGTATACTCACTCCCAGAGTATGCACCTTTGGACTTAATCTTTTGGAGTATAAATGAACATTCATGCAAGAGCACACATACTGATTGTTAATAGAATTAAAGTTGGAAATGTTTAAGTGACAACCTAGTTTATGCAACAAGCATTAATGGTGGATTTTTCACTTTAAGTAGACAAAAAGTTGTTTGATTACTCATTGCATTCAAATCCAGAGTGATAGGAGCATAGGAAGAGCCTTAAAAGTTATTGTGAAGATTTGTAGAGTGATCTATCAGTGATTTGTAGTAATTAGCAGTGCATTTGGTCAGTTGCAGAAACCCTAGTTCGTCGTGCCGATAGAGAAGTCTTCAGATTATCTCAGAGATCAGTTGGAAAGTGATTAAACAAGTAAGTCATGGCCACTCCCATAGTTTTTGATGTTGCAGAGAAGAAGAGATATGTATTTAAGAAACATCCATTTAAATCAACCCTAGATGATTTAGAGGGAGCATTCTCCCACATGCCTATGGGCGTCATGCATGTGGAAGACATTAGGGCTTAGATCTACTGCAAGAAAGAACCATTAGGGTTGGATAGGTTAAGGACACACATGGATACCATGTTGAAACTAGATAAAACATTCATGGATGAATATGTTAAGTGGAATGATCACCCCATAGTTGAGTATGCTACGACATATGAATTTTATGAGACATAATGGATTAAGATACTATTGAGCAAAATTCACGATGACCTATTTTGGATAGGTGATGTGCTAGTAAGAATCACCGGTGACCTTATACATGAGATGAAAAGCCTTTCTAAGATAGGTGCAGCCCTTCCTATGGGAAAGGATGTCAGAAAGATTGTTGAGAAAACTTGTAAGTCAAGGAGTGATAGGTGCGGGATGAAAATTCAGCCTATTGAGCAAGCTGACATCAAATTGATGTCTATGATACTTGGATATAGGTTTCATCACACTAGCAAGGTGAATAGTGTGTTTGCGGGCACTATTTTAGCAGCCATTAGACTTGTGAAGGAAGATGCAGAGTTCAACTTGTGTGAGATCTTGCACGCATAGTTGATTGATAACATCAAGGCAATCAAGCATGACAAAACCAAGATATTCAGGTTTGGGTCATTGATCATTTACATGTACCTTCATATAGTTGGAAAAGTATCAGATTTTTATTTGGAAAAATCCATTCCAACCATGCCACAAATATCTAACAAGGCATCCATAGGGAGTACATTGAGAGATTATGTAACATTGGAATTGAAGACCTTCAGGGTCAAGATGCAAATGAGGTTCAAAATTCTAGAGAACATTGTGGAAAGGTATAAGGATACTATTTTCTTTATGGTAGAGACATACACAACTTGTATGGAAGCTGTTGAGTCAAGAACTAAGTGGGTTCATCCACTTGGTTATGAGGTAGAAGAACAGGTCCTTGAAGCATATGCACAAGTTCTACTATCAGCCCCCAAAGATCCTAATGAACCTAGGTGGGGAACTTATGAGGAGAAGACAAGAGAAGTAGATGCAAAACTAAACAGTGCAAGAACTGAGAGGAAAGCCTCTATGATTACATTTGAGATACTCAGAATTCATGGAGTAACACAATTAGACCTAGACAAAGCAAGGGAAGAAAAGATTGCTTTGGAAATTGAGAGTGCATCCAAAGAAGAAGCTAATTCTAATGATCCTAAGATGAAAAAGGTAAAGATTGAGAAGACTGATGATCCAAAGGAGAAACAGGGTAAAATTGATGATATCATTCATGCGCCCACTATTACAATTGATATTGAGTCCACAGATGCATATCCTAAGATGCCCAAGAGGAGAAAACAAACTGCCACAAATCACCCTTCAGATATAAGTGTAGCCACAAGAATCAAATTGAAAAATATGCGGTCACCTCTAGAAGTAGGATTCATACCTAGTCTTCAAGTGTTAAGGACTAGATTTGTAGAAGAAGGAAGGCTAGATCAGATAGCCAAGTTTTATGAAAAATATCATGAAATTGATAAATCAAATATTCATGAGATAATGATCAAACACATGATAAAGTTCAAGAAGATAGTTCTTGAATTGAAGACAGCTATCCCAGATAAGGTATGGGAGATTATGGATACCTTGAAGAGACAAGCCACTGAAGAAGACTTCATAATAAGGGAAAAAACACTTGATTCCACTCTTTCAGTATGTTCTATTGAAGAAAAGTCACTATTATTGAATATGGTGAAGCCACACTTAAGGAAAAAGATGAGAACACTACACCTCATGAACAAAGACTATGAGCTGATATCCAAGGAAATAGAAAAGGCCTTTGAGAAGGTATTCTTAGAGCAACACATGACACCTAAGTTTGCACCCATCACTCAAGCACCTGGTGAGAAAGACAAAGCAACATAGACCATCAAGATACAATCTATAGGTCCTCAGGATTTAGCGCCTGCAATGGAAACACAAACAGAGTTAGATAAGTTTGTGCCCATGATAGAGTCACTCAAGGACAACACCATTATCATTGATAATGTTGAGATTGCAATGGCGGCCAAAGATAATGACTTGGATAAGTTTGAGGAAGCTTTTGTGAACACACAAGAAGCTGAAATGTTATGTAGCAACACACCGCCCACTCATCAAGAAGAAGTATTGATTGATGATGAGAAAGAAGAAGAAAAGATTGAAGAAAAAGAAATAGAAAAAGAGGAAGAAAAGAAAGAAGAAATAAAGATAAAAGAAAGTGAGAAAAAGGATGAAATGTGAATAAAGCAAGAAGTGTTGGACAAAAATCCCTTCACTCCCTCAAAAGCATTGTTGTCAAGTTTGACACCTAACACATCCAGTTTGGACTCATGGAAAGAAGAAGACCTGATTAAATTCAGCATCTTAGCTATGGAGAAAGATAAAGAAAAACAAGTAATGAGGAATCCCCTCCTGGTAGAATCAGTAAACATTTTGAACAATTTGTTTCCAGAGGATAAGAAAGTGTCAAACATACACTCGGTTGATGATGTGAGTACAGTCATCTCATAGTTCAAAAGCAATTTCTCAACCCTTGAAGAATCTACATCCCTAGTTGCAGAAGAAAAGTATCTGAAGAAAAGATTGACTGAATTGGTGAACAACTTTGCACTTGACCTCAGTTCCCTCAAGACTGGTCAAGCATCCTTGAAAGAATTTGCAGATCAAGGAAGAAGAATCATTGTAGAATGCATGGATCAAGACAAGCTTACTGATGCTCATTTCAAGAAAATAAAAGAGGCAGAAGCTATGATTGAGTAGGTGAAGCGTTTAGTGACAGACACATCCACAGATGTGAACATGTGCAATAATGTCTACCAAAGTCAGATAGACAAAATTGAGAAGGAAAAAAAAGAGATGACAAAGTTAAGGGCTAGACAAACTCAGTTGAGGAATGCTCTTGTGCCCTGATTAGACATTCTAAATTATAAGATCAAGGAGATTGATGCCACTATGGTGACATATGATCAAGGTCCTTCCATAGATTTGAAGAAGATGGAGAAGCTTCAGTATGCATTATGTGCCCATCTCCAAATAGTAAACTCTTTGATCTCATTTTGGAAGAAGGAGATCCAGAACCTAAAGATTGCATATCCAGATGTTTTCCCTTAGTGAGTATGTATAGATAAATTTTTTTTGATCACCTTTGTCATTGAATAGGATGAAATAGGATTCACTCTAAAATGTATGGGGGAAATATGAGATCTAATTCTAAATCCAAATTCCCAAAGGAGAGATCCAAATTGATCAACCAAAAGGTTAATACACAATCGAATCAATCTATAGAGAATATGAAAGAGGAAGAAAAATGTATATTTCCCTATGATGGAATTGAAGTGTTTGAAATTGAAAGGGAAGTACTAACCTAAAAAATAGGGCAAATCTGGAAAATGCCAATTTTTTATGTTTATGTGTACTTTCGAGCAATTTTGCAACCTGTTTCAGACTGGAAATGCTGAGATGAAGAAAACCCAAAAATATTTTTTCTTTTTGATGGCAAGTAGTATTTGACCCTCATAAAAGGTCAAAGACTATATTCTTTATTTGAAGGTTGATTTTGACTTTGTTCACAAATCTCAAAAGTTCGGCGAAAAGGGTATCCAAATCTACTCTCAGATCTAAATTCCGCACCTATACCTACAAGAAAAATGATTTTATTGTTTATTTGGGGGGTTTGCCTTGGTCAAACCCTGGTTTGGAATCAACCTTAATATTGAAATGAAAATGGAGAATGCTAGCAAGTAGTAGAAGTAGATCTAACAATGAAGCTATGGCATTCAATAGATATGCAATTGTATTTGAAATGTAATCAAGTATGTTGTTATGAAAGCTTGAACATAACATCAATAAATGTAAATCAAACCTCCATGATTGTATGCTTGAAATCCACCTTGAGGGAAGAATGAAATGGATCTTGAAGGAAGATCACACCATCATGATGGCTAGATCTAGGGTTTGAATGATGAATCTTGAATGCTTGAACCAAATCCCTTCAATGGCTTGAATGCTTGAATCCTTGATCTTCAATGGAGAACTTGGATGGAGAAGAAGACTTGAATGCTTGAATGGATGCTTGCTTGATCACCTTGAGAGCTTGAGAGAGGAGATTGCAAAACTTGATTTCTTGATGGCAAAAGAAGATGTGAATGATGGATGAGAAAATGAGAGAGGAAGGCCTCCTTTTATAGTGAACTAGGGCACAATCCTCTAGAGGGGCCACCTTGGAGAATTAAATCCCAATTGGTCCTAACCTTTAGAAAATATAACTAGATTAAATGCAATTTTAGGATTTACCATTCCAAAACCCGAAATGGCCAACCTAGAGGTGGTAAAACAAATATCCCCGAAACCCGACATCTGAAAATCAAGGAAATTTGAAATCTGGACATGGGGTCAAGGATGAGCTTGTATATGACCAGGTCAGGGTCAAGATCAATCTTGACCAGGTCAGGGTTGAGGTTGAATTTGACCCCATAAGGTCAAATTTGACCTTGTGGTCAAAAACCTCAGGATCCTGACCCAGAATGCTAGGAAATGCAGGTTGAAGTGAAAATCAGGGACAAATAGAAGTAAAATGAGGAGAGAAAGTATGATCCAAGAAAAGAGCTGATTCAAGGTGCTTGAAATGACCTAGACCACTCACTCAGAGGGTTAAATGCTCTTAACATGGAATTCCTTCCATTTTAAGACGATACATTAAGCCCCCACTTTAGCAAGAGTATGGATTCTATGCAAACTCTTGGTAAAGGAGAAGGAAGAAGAGATCCAAGTGGATTCAAAATGAGATAGAATGAAACTTAGCTAAGGACAAAAGCCCCTAAAATAAGGATTATAACTCAACATACATGCATGAGGGTGCCAAAAGAAAAAAGGTTAGTACAAACAACCCAAATCAATTAGCATAAGAAACCTTGCTAAGAAATATTTCTCATACTAATATCATATTTGGAAAGCTATCATAAAAGCATAAATGATTACATAAGAAAGATAAGAGAAACACTATAAATAACATAGCTATTGGAAATTTAGCTAAGTTGGTTACATAGATGTTTTCATTATGGTAACATATGATCTACATGAAGATCACACAGGTCAGTGAGCTAGTATGTTAGAGCGCAATGCAAATTTGTCTAAGTATGAGACAGCGTGTTTTTACCAATGAACCTGATGATAGTTTTGGTTTGCGATGTTGATTGGAGTAATTTCAATGCTTGCACACTTGAATATAGACTATATGGTGACTATTGAAGACTCATCTTAGAGTGCAAGTTAGTATGACATGTACGGAAGAAGTTATGATAGTTTTTCTAAAGATAGTGTTAAGCTGACATGACAAAATATGAAGACAGAATTGATAAAGAGTTAAGGGATTATTTTGTTTATCAAAATAATGACTTAACAATATAAAGGGATGACATCCTAGATGTTAACCCTTGGGTAAATTTATTTTGTAATATGTTAGACGACTGAAAAGTTATTAGCCTTAATAACTTGTATAAATGTAATTGTAAATTGTAAGAAGGATAACAAAGAAGTGATATGATGTATAGGTAATAGCGATAGTGAAAGAGTAGTGAAGAGATATTGATGCAAGTAGTATAAGGTTATGTACCTTTACCTACTTTTGTAAGCAGTAAATATTGTACATTACTTGTTTGGGTAGTGGGCTCATTTGGTAATCACATTTTGTACTGCCAACTCCTAATAGGGTTGAGGCTTCTAACAAGGACTATAGTCCCTTAATCAGGACTGAGACATTATATGCATGTAATAGACTCCTAACAGGGTGAACATCCTTAATAGGATACTTTTAATTAGTGGATCTTTGTGGGTACCATCTCCATCGGGGTTTTCCCTTGGCCAAGGTTTCCTCGAGAACAAATAATGTGTTATGAGTTCTTTAGTTTTATTGCTATGCATGTTTTTTATCTTCTTATGTTATGCATGTGTTAAGATAATCTTTTATATCCATAATTGGGCAAAAGTAAAAGTTTTTAGAATACTGATTAACCCCCCCCTCTTAGTATTCCCTATTTCTAACAATTGGTATCAGAGCTTAGTTACTCAGGAAAAAATCATTCAAGGAAAGCCTAACAGCTTGAGTAAGATCTCTATGGATATGGATCAACTATAGAATAATCTTGAAGAAGCTCTTGAACAAATTGATATGCTTACTGATGAAAGAGACACTCTGAAAAGAAAATATGATGATGCAAAGAACCTCATTAAGAAACTGAAAAACAAGTTGGAAGATCTGAAATCTGAAAAGGAATCTGAAATTCACATTGAAGATTGTGATGACAATTTAGAAAAAGAAAATGAGATCCTTAAGCATGAACTGAAGATAGCAAATCTGAAGCTAAGTCTAAAAGATGGAAATAGCAAGAATGAAGCAAATCTAAAATCTGAGAATTAAAATCTAAAGACTAAAAATGAAGGACTAAAATCTAAACTTGGTAAAGTAACATCTAAACTTGAGAAAGTCAATTTGTAGTATGCTAAACTTGAGAAATACAATACAATTGTGAAAGGTGAATTGACTCAATCTAAGCAACAACTTGAAAGACTATATTCAACTAGTGAGAAGATTGATGAACAAATATCTTATCAAAAACCATTCTATGATAAGACTAGTCTTGGATTCAACACTTTTAAAGGAAATGAAGATAGCAAGGAACTGGATTTGAAAATATCTGAAAGTATAGATGAGAAGAAGTCTGATGAGACTAACAAATCTAAAGATACACCCAAGGAAGAAGAACCACCTAAGCAAGAGGAATCACCCAAAGGTATGCAAAGAGAATTCAAAGGTAGATGTTTTTCTTGTAATACTATTGGTCATATGAAGAGAGATTTCATAGGTAAGCAATTCAAACCTCTTAATGGTTATTGTTATAATTGTCATGGTTTTGGACATAGAGCTATTGAATGTAGGAAACCTAAATTTATTAAGAATAATAATAGTAGTATAATGTTTAGGAATACTAAAAATGCAGATAAGAAACCTACTAAAGATATGAACAGAAGAAATGGAGCAGTCTATTATAGATGCAACAAGGTTGGACACATTGCTAGAAATTGCAGATCATAGATCAATCAGCCTAGACCAAGATATGGAAACAATGGAATAGTTTGTCAGATATGCAACAAGATTGGACATACAACAAGGTTTTGTAGAATGAAAAATAGAGTTTTTCATACCAGCCCTAACCCTAGAAATCATGCAAGAAGAAATGAAGATGCAAGTAACAGTCAGAAAGGATGCTGTAGTAATTTAGATGAAGTAAAGTTTGTTAAAAGCACTAATCAAGGAGACATATTCAGCATTGAAGGTAGTCAGGAAGGTGAAGTATTAAAAGGTAAGAATGAATCTTTACTTGACCCATCTCAAAGTACTTAATTTATGAAAATTACAGTAGAATAGGAACTTAGATTAGTATAGAAGTAGATATATGATGAATTGAGTCTTGCACAGTTAATGCAAGGTATTATAAGATGTTCTAATGCTATGGTTAAGAGTGCAAAGAAAAATATTATGTTTTGCGAGATCGCAAGAAGTTTTAAGTTTTGCAGGTTAACAGAATTAGCTTTTTGGAAAGAAGCAGAAAAAGAATTGAATGCGATGTCAGATCTAAGTGAGATTGAATTAATAAAAGTTCATGATCAGTATTATTTGATCATTAAAGTGAATTCAAGTGTTAAGGAGATTGAAGAGCAGTGATTGGAGGTGTTTTGCAAGGATTGGGTGAAGAATTTTGTGCCGAATCTACGCAAGCCCTAAATCGCAAAATTGAGGTATTTTACTTGGCAGATCTTTAAATCAGTTAAGGAATTAGAGGAAATCATAGATGTTTCTTTGATTCACAATGTCAGAGATAAGAATAGACCTAAGATGAAAAGGGAACCGGTAGAACCCTTGGAAGATGATCCTAGGTTAGCTTTATCATCCGTACCAGATGGAGTTTTACATCTAGAGAATGTTAGAAGTTATCTTGGATGCAAACTAGAGACTATTAGTGATAGTGATTTCACCAAGGAATATCAGAAGATCTACAATCAGGACATGTCATTGAGAGAATGATTTGAACATAGGAAAGATAATGAGATCATTAAGTATGCATTACAGTATGAATTTGATAATTAAGAATGTACTAAGATAATCCTAAGCAAAAGTCATAATGGGAAGTTTTGGTTAGAAGATAGAGTGATAGATATCACAGCTGATTTGATTCATGAAGTTACTAGACTATCTAAAACTGGATCCATTCCTTTAAATGAGAAGAACATGAGGAAAATAGTCATAGACAACACAAATTCATCCTATAATGGTAGAGGAATTGTGATTAGTAAGATTCAACAAGATGATGTCAGATACTTATGCAAGATCCTAACCACTAAGTTTTGTGCAAACTCAAGAGAGGATGACATGGCAGCTGGAATGATACGTGCAACTTATCTGATGTGTGTTGATAAAGTACAAGTTGATATGTGTGAGATTCTAAGAATTCAACTATTTGAGAATTTGGAAAAGATTAAGAAGACTAAGTATACACAGTTTAGATTCTCATCCTTAATCACTTATATGTTTTTTCATCTATTGAGAAGATTTCCTTACACCATTGGAAATGACTGGAATGATGGCCAAACTACAATGGAAAGGATTAACCTAGTGTATAGGAGGCATGATATTGATAAAGTGAATGAAAGTGTAGTGTTGGTAATCAAGACATTTCAAGATTTAGTGTCTAGCAAATCAAGGACCCCACAGTCTCTTGTGGAGAAGTATAAAAATGAGATATGTTTCATGGTTGATACTGACTTTACTTACATTGAAGTAGTAGAACCTAGAACAGAGTTCATAGACCCTCTTAGCTATGAGATATCTAAGGTTGAGATAGAAGAGTATGTGAGCAGGTTACTTAAGTGCAAGATTGATACTCACTGTAATAGGTTTGGAACCTTGGAGGAGAACTTCAACTCTGCAAAGACCTTACTTGAAGAGAAGTAGTCAAAGAAAAGAGTTGAGAGTACTATCAAGAAAATTCTAAAAGATACAGGGATGACTGAACATGAATTCTTGGTAGCCAAGAAAAAAACAACAATTAGAACTATTGGACAAAAAGAAGTTTTGTCTGTTCCACCTCTATTATCAATTGCAGCACAACAAGGGGAAACATTAGTTAAAGTGAAAGTGGAAGAAACAAAGAAGGATCAAGAAACAATTATATCTAGTAGATCCACCTCCTCCACACCTAGAAAAAGAGTAAAAGAGAGTGCTAATGGACTAGGTAAGAGGCAAAAAACATTGGTGCCACCAGTTCAAAGGAAAATTGTAGAAATCAAAGATGATGAAAGTACTCCTGTTAAGAAGAAAACTTGGAAACCTAGAGTTGAGAAGGTTAATGAACAAATCATTCAAGATGGAGACTTTACAAAGATGAATAAGTATTTTGATCTCTATGATTATGCAGAGAGATTAAATCTATAAAATGTAGTGGTAAAGCATATGATTTTGTCTAATAAGAAGTTTGATACAATTTAGGGTAAGATACCTGATGACTTGCACAATAAACTTGTAAATAGGAAGAAGAGAGCATCAGAAGAGGACACAACTAAAGATTGTAAGAAAGCTTTATGTTGTGAGAGATGAAGTACACATCAATCAGATTATGAAATCTCTAAGCACCCATTTGAGAACCAAGAAGAGAACTATTTATATTATGGGAGGCAGATATGAAGAAGTTAATGTAGAAATAGAGCAAGCAATCATAAAGGTAATGTCAGAGAATGCTGGAGAATCATCAATTGTAGCAGAATCCAAAGATCAAGCAGCAAAAGAAGTAGAACAAGAGGACATTCCCTCTCCACCAACCATAAAAATTGAGGACTAAGTCATGAATGTAGCAGGAACTAAGATCACCTTGGATAGTGATGATAACTTATTCAAGAATCTTGAAAACATTGTTGACAATTCAGCTTTTGAAGAGCAGGAGACTACCAAAGGAGAAGAGAAAATAGAGACCATAGTTGTAGAACCTAAAGTGACAGAAAAACCAGTACCTATTCCCACTCAAGAAGATATCAGTCTTACACCTGAGACTGGCAAGAAAACTTAGATTGGCTCTATGATTGAGAATTTGGGAAAGGAAGTAGATGACGATGATCAGATGGAATTGATCACATTTTTGGACAAGATCATTGGAAAGAATAAGAAAGTAAAGAGTCTTGAAGGATGCCTGAAGGAGCTTATTGAGAAATTACAAGGCATTATTACTACATAGATTGCAAAAGATGACCCTTTGGAAAGAGCAAAGGAAGTAATGAACACTTTTGATAATGAGTTTACAAATCTATCTGATATAGCAAAAGTGAAAGCTCATGCAACTTGTGAGGCCAAAACACTCTTGAACATCAGTTAGAATATCAGGAATGATATCAATAACCTTGATATCTGTATAAAGGACTTGAGGAAGAATTTAGAAAGAGGAAAATCTTTGTACATTCAATGTACAAAATCAAAAAACTTGGTAGCAGAAGAAGATTAGAAGATGAAGATGAAGGAAGCAGAAATTTAGAATGAAACAAACCTTCTTTCAAGCCCCAATGTGAAGGTATCTGATGTTGAGCATAAAATTTGTAAGATATATGATGAGATCATAATTTTGCAAGATGAAAAGGAGAGGAAAATGAAGAGATTCACTCTTTTGAGAGAACACATTTCTATAAACTTGAGCACTATTGAAGGGAAATTGGAAGAATGTCTTTCAGCTAAGACATCTTTTCAAAAGTTTAGCTTTGAGAATCTCCAAGCATGTGAGATTGCATCTTATGGATTATGCACACTACTTAGTCTGGTAGATTCAATTAAGAAATCATGGGAGAAAGAGTTAGAGGCTATGAAGATCAATTTTGCAGATTGTGTTGCAAGCCTACCGGCTTTGCAATATTGAATTAAGGTATAACTTTTTGTGAACACAGTTTTGTTACCCTCTTTACCTTTTTTTGTCATTGTTGTTAAAGGGGGAGAGATATATAGCAGAAAATTGTTAAGGATACTTAATCTTAGGGGGAGTATAGTATATAGAAAGGATTAATAAAGTCATAAGGGAAGTACATATATATTTTGTATTATGGTCACAATTTTGAGATTTTGAAGTTGTAAGACTTAGACAATTTTCTCATATGTTGCCACCAATGACAAAGGGGGAGATTGTTGGCAATTTGGCTAAGTTGGTTAGATAGATGTTGTCATTATGGAAACATATGATATACATGAAGATTGCATAGGTCAGAGAGCTAATATGTCAGAGCGCAATGTGAATTTGTCTAAGTATGAGACAGTGTGTTTTTACCAGTGAACCTGATGATAGTTTTGGTTTGCAATGTTGATTGGAGTAAGTTCAATGCTTGTGCAATTGAACATAGACTCTATGGTGAGTATTGAAGACTCATCTCAGAGCGCAAGTTAGTACGGCATGTACGGAAGAAGTTATGATAGTTTTTCTAAAGACAATGTTAAGCCGATAGGATTGAATATGAAGACAGAATTGATAAAGAGTTAAGGGATTATTTTGTTTATCAAAATAATGACTTAAAAATATAAAGGGATGACATCCTAGATGTTAACCCTTGGGTAAAGTTATTTTGTAATATGTTAGCCGACTGAAAAGTTATTAGCCTTAATAACTTGTATAAATGTAATTGTAAATTGTAAGAAGGATAACAAAGAAGTGATATGATGTGAGATATATGATGTATATGTAATAGAGATAGTGAAAGAGCAGCGAAGAGATATTGATGCAAGTAGTATAAGGTTATGTACCTTGACCTACTTTTGTAATCACTAAATATTGTACATTACTTGTTTGGGCAATGGGCTCATCTGGTAATCACATTTTGTACTGCCAACTCCTAATAGGGTTGAGGCTTCTAACAAGGCCTATAGTCCCTTAATCAGGACTGAGACACTATATGCCTATAATAGAATCCTAACAGGGTCAACATCCTTAATAGGATACTTTTGATTAGTGGATCTTTGTGGGTACCATCCCCACCAGGGTTTTCCCTTGGCTAGGGTTTCCTCGAGAACAAATAATGTGTTATGAGTTCTTTAGTTTTATTTCTATGCATGTTGTTTAGCTTCTTATGTTATGCATGTGTTAAGATAATCTGTTATATCCATAATTGGGCAAAAGATAAAGTTTGTAGAATACTGATTCACCCCCCCTCTTAGTATTCCCTATTTCCAACAATAGCTTCATGATCCTGTCCTACTAGCATGAAAGAGAAAAAGAGAGAGAAGGAAAAGAGTGATTACCTTGCCTAGTAATATGCCCACCTTACCATGAATCACCTTGGAGGGAGAACCCAATAGGTTCACCCATAAACTATGCTTGCAATTGTAATGCATCTTCTAACAGCTTCTAGAATACCCATAGATCCACCTTCTTGTATCACTATGAATATGAAATGAGTGTCTCCTTAGGATTTAGCAACTTATGTGTGTTACCTTCAGAAGATTTAGCATATAGATGCGTGTCTTTTTAGGATTTAGCAACTTATGTGTGTTACCTTCCAAGAATTAGCATATTTGAAATTGGAAATGCGTGTCCCTTTAGGATTTAGAAACTTATGTGCATTTACTTCCAAGATTTAGCATATTGAAATTTTTTGAAAAATGCATGTCTCCTCAGGATTTAGCAACTTATGTGCATTACCATTGAAAGATTTAGCATATAGATGCATATCTTTTTAGGATTTAGCAACTTATGTGTGTTACCTTCCAAGATTGAGCATGTAAAAATAAAAAACTATAGTACAAGGGAGACCCCATATATGCCCCACTCCTTAATATGGAAAAAATATACTATTTTGACATGTTAAGGAAAGGAAAGAACAAGGATAAAGCCTTCTTCAACATCAAGAAAATATCCTAAAAAAACACCCAGTCCAAGCCAAGAAGGTCACAGCTCCTATGAGGCCATGGAAGGGACGAATATAAAGAGATATCATGCAAGAAGTGAAAAGAAAGTAACCCTTGTGAGGGATAGCACAGTGTTCAATTTCCAGGGTGAGAGATATATCAATCATGGAAAACCAATGTCAAACAACAAAAGAGGTTGTTATCAAGGACATATATCCTTAATGCAAACCAAAATTTCCATGTATGATTGAATATCACATAATAGATAAAGACTGCTTACCCAAGGAAAGAGGTGAATCCTAGAAAGACAAAAAAGAAGGAGATGAAATCCTTGCCCCCCAAGTGTAGGAACAAAGATGAAAGAGGATACCGACTTCACAATGCAAGGAGATATCCTATTTACAATAATGTACACCATATCCTTAGCGAGGGATATTGAACCCTACATCCAAGAATATAGATAATCGTGAAAAGGATATGTCACTCATGGAAAAGGATCCTCAAATGAAAGGGATCTTATCAAAAAGAACCCCAACAGAGATGAGTGCTTAGATAAAATATCAACTTTCAAAAAGGCAGGAACAAAGATTCAATCATCAAGCCCCCTGCAAGGAAAATGAATCTTTGAAATGAGGGAAACAACTCTAACACCAAAGCAAGGGTGAGAGTTTTTAAAGAACATAATTTGCAACATAGAGAAGAAGTGACAACTTAAGACGACAAATTCTCATATAAGAAGGTTATCTATAGTCAAAACATCTGTCAATATGATGAAATAATATTGCAATATAAAAAAATACCACTAAACTAAGGAAAACAATTCCCTAGACAAAGAGAGAGAAGAAAGAACCTTGCCCCCTAGGGATGAAAGGCAAGGGATATCTTTTCAAAACATGTCCTAGAAAAGATATCTTGAATAATAGAAGAGAGCAATGGATGAAAAGAAATCATAATAAAAACCATGAAAACATAACCAATTAAGCTCAAAGAAGGAATATAATGGATTCTAGAAGACAAGAAGAAATATACCTCTTGCCCCCCAGTCTAGAAGATAAAAGATCTATGTTATATTAGAGTGAGGGGTAAAATTATGAATAAATTTAAAAGGAGAAGTTTATTTTCTGTTATCTTTATGGATTAGATAATAAGGAGAAGGTACTTTGAAGAATCTTTGCACATCTACATCATGAACCCTAGCATAAGTGTGGGAAAAACTAGGAATAGCAGATGGATAATTAGGAATCGGATTAGGAAAGATAGGATTAGGATTAGGAATATTAGGAACACTAGTCAAAGTGTAGGAAGTATTATGAATGGAAGATGCAACCAAAGGAACACTTGGAACCACATTTGGAAAAGGGGTTGAATAGATATAAGTAATATTATGGCAAAAATGATGTGAGGTGGGATCATGTTTTCCCATAAGATCACCACTAAGATGAAGAGCTTTAAGGGAATTCTTATCTTTCTATACTAATGCCTCATTATTAGAAGTAATCCTAAATTGAGGTGAAGGATCTATAATGTTATCTTCTTGTATTAAAAATTCTTCACAAGGGGAGGATAAATCAATGTATTTATCCAAGGGTTCATCCCAAAAAGTAGAATTATCCACAATGGCTTCATGAGGAAGAGAGTAATCAACATCCAAATCCAAAGCTTCATCCCAAATAGAAGGATTATCATCCCTATCCATTAAGCACATTGTAGGAGTGTCATAAGTCATTAAAGCTTGATCCCTAGAGGGAGGAGAAGGACATCTATTAGGAGAAGAATTAACATCGATCTTCAACTCCTCTCCATAAAGAAAAATATGATGGAGATATAAATTAAGGTCATCTTCATTCTCCAATATATCCTTATAAGGTAATTGAAAAGGGGAAAAAGCAACATCACATGCACTAGATGAAGTCTTGCTAGGTGTAACGTCATGCAATGGTAAGGTAAGAGGAGGATGTTGTGTAATCCCAAAAGTCTTGGAAAACATTTGAAACAACTTGTGCAACATGATAATGAATAAATCTAGATATATCCAAATGTATTCAAATGAAATTTATAAACATGAAAAGGAAATCAAACAAAATAGAGCATCTAATTCCACAAAGCAATGTAAATGTTTTTGTATTTTTGAAGAAATTTTTGTAGATTTGGTATTTGTTTTGTTGATGAGTTTTGGTTGCAGGTGCTCATCGATCTTGCTGCATGTGAAGGTTGGGTCATGTGTATAGACACTAGAAGTTTGTCAAGGGCCAAGAGAAGGTCCAGGGCCAAGGAGTGGTCCATTTGATTTCCAAGAGACTAGGGAGAGAGACAAAGAGGAGGACTCCTAGGTGAGGCATATGAGAGAGTTGTTTGTGGTGAGTTGGAAGAAGCAATGGTAAAGGTGGATCTCTGACTAATAAGGCACCATGGAGTTGCAGCCATTAATGCTCCACTGATAGGAGTATTTGAGAAGATTATTTTGAGTATAGTCCTATCTCCTTAAGGGAAAACATGGTGGTGATAAAGGCATGAAGAGGAAAAGGTACATGAAGGTAAAGGTGAAGATTTTTGTTTTAATTTTTTTGCAGGTTATGGCACACCATTCCAAGAGACTTGGAAAATTTTCAAGGCTAGTAGTATGGTGCAGGAGAACCTAATCCTAGAGGTCACTATGAGATATATAAGGGTTTTGAGTCATTTAAAGTCAATTATATGATGTATTGATTCATTTTGAATCCATTTGTAAATGTATTGAGAAAAAATTTAAGCATGTGCACAATATTGCTCAAGTTGTCAAATAGGTCATGTTTAGGTCTACATGGTCAAATTTTTGTAAAAGACCCATGGAAGGGTAAAATAATTATAAAAGGTCTTAAAGATTCCATTTAGATATGTATATAGAGGTTTGACAAAGTTTTAAAGTCATTTTGTCAAAAATGCAAAAGTTGTAAAATGCAACATTGAGAAAGTTGCTAACATTGCAGAAAAAGATGTAAAAAGGAAGATGGTTGGTTTAGGAGTTGGTTATGAAGTTAAAAAATACAAAATAACTTATAAATACCATTGTATGGTCGAACCAAATCAGATTTGAGAGGAGGAAATATTTTGATACATTTTTAGTGCATTCTATTGTTGTTGTTTTGATTGGTTATTCAACATTGATTGGTTTTTCACCACAATTAATAGGATGGTTTATGATCCTTTCAAAATCTATTCAATAATTTATTTTTATAGAGGCATCTCATGAGATATACCACAACATGTTTTATCACAAAAACATAAACCTTTCACTTGATTTGAAAACATTTCTGTCTTCAAGACAGTCTTTAAAGATTGATTGATTTGACCCATCAAATCACAATATTAATTTTTCTGGAAAGAATAAAGTTTGTAGATAACTATAGAAAATATCACCTAAAAAAATACTAATCTATGAGGACCCAATTTTATTCCTCAAAAAATTATTGTTTCAGACTGCAAATTCTAGTCCATATCCCTGTCATAATTCAGAATTAAAACACCAAACCCTGCCTAGGGCATCTCATATATTTCTCACAACGAATCAAAATGACAAAAAACCAATTCCAAAGTATCTATTAATGATTCTAGTTTTAAAATATGTAATCCATTTATTTTTTCCACTTAGAAATCATTCTACAAGAACAAATCACTGCTTGCAACTCCAATACAGATCTTTAAAAACTAGTTTCCACTCAAATATGTACAACTTTCACAAATTTGTATAAAAATGAATAAAACCAAAAGGGAATGAAATTTAATTCACATATATTTCCAATTAATATTATTATAGGTCTTAAATATTTCATATGAATCTGTACCAAACACTGAAACACAATTGTTCTCAAGAGATCGTGAATCTGCAAACAACAACTTCCACCAAAACGTGCATAACTTATTCATTTATCTATAAAATTGAATCAAACCAAAATCATGAGAAAGAGGATTAATAATTCTATCTATCTATTACTATATTATAGTGTTTCCATGTCGTACATGGTCATAAAAGGCTTGGAGCCAACACTAAAATTGAAAAACCAATCAAAACAACAACAATAGAATGCACTAAAAATGTATCAAAATATTTCCTCCTCTCAAATCTGATTTGGTTCGAACATAAAATGGTATTTATAAGTTATTTGGTATTTTTTAACTTCATAACCAACTCCTAAACCAACCATCTACCTTTTTACATCTTTTTCTGCAATGTTAGCAACTTTCTCAATGTTGCATTTTACAACTTTTGCATTTTTGACAAAATGACTTTAAAACTTTGTCAAACCTCTATATACATATCTAAATGGAATCTTTAAGACATTTTATAATTATTTTACCCTTCCATGGGTCTTTTAAAAAAATTTGGCCCTGTAGACCTAAACATGACCTATTTGACAACTTGAGCAATATTGTGCACATGCTTAAATTTTTTCTCAATACATTTACAAATGGATTCAAAATGAATCAATACATCATATAATTGACTTTAAATGACTCAAAAACCTTATATATCTCATAGTGACCTCTAGTATTAGGTGCTCCTACACCATACTACCTGCCTCAAAAATTTTCCAAGTCTCTTGGAATGGTGTGCCATAACCTGCAAAAAAAATAAAACACAAATCTTCACCTTTACCTTCATGTACCTTTTCCTCTTCATGCCTTTATCACCATCATGTTTTCCCTTAAGGACATAGGACTATCCTCAAAATAATCTTCTCAAATACTCCTATCAGTGGAGCATTAATGGCTGCAAATCCACGGTGTCTTATTAGTCAGAGATCCACCTTTACCATTGCTACTTCCAACTCACCACAAACAACTCTCTCATATGCCTCACCTAGGAGTTCTCCTCTTTGCCTCTCTCCCTAGTCTCTTGGAAATCAAATGGACCACTCCTTGGCCCTAGACCTTCTCTTGGCCCTTGAAAAAATTCTAGTGTTTGTACACACAACCTAACCTTCACATGCAGCAAGATGGATGAGCACCTGCAACCAAAACTCATCAACAAAATAAATACCAAATCTCCAAGGTCCTGGTGTGGCCGTAAGCATCTAATTACACACCTCTCCAAAACAATAAAAGAATAAATTGCAGATTCAGATACCCTTTTGGACATTTGACAACATATCTCAAAATTAGGTATGATTGTTTTGGATCAAGTATGACTGTCCTCACTATGTGACCCAAAAATGCATAAAAAATGGGTGATTTAACAAAGCATCACCTAGTTCCTTATATCCCCAAGACTCAAAAATTTCATAAGTATTTCAATATGTTCCGAAAAATCTAAATCCAAGAGGAAATCAACCCAGCACATGTGTAACATAAAAAACCCCAAATTACCCCTCTTAAACCCTTGATTTGAGGGTTTTCTCCAATCTCCACCTTCCAATCACTTCCTGAATTATTTGGTGGTTGATTCACCATTAATATTCCAATATATGATCATAAAAACATAAAAATTCTATGCTATGAAGCCCGAACTCCTACCGCTGCTCCCTACCATCAATTTCCTTAAGGAACACCTTCACAAATCAGTTTGTGATCACTTCACTTGTCAACTCTTTTGAAAATATAGATCATTAGAGTTATGATACATGGTTAGAAGTAATCTTTCCATGGTTCCTAGGCCTTTGAGCCCATGGAAAGTTATATGTTACAAATTAGACTTCAAAACACCAAAAAAACTTAATAAAAACCAGTCCAGGCTGTTGTCCAAGAGGGTACAGTCATAACAAATGACTCTCAAACCTCTTCAAACATGTAAAAATGCTTCTAAATATCCTTTTGAATCCTCCAATGCATTACCCAAACAAGGTTACATGAGAAATGATATGAAACTTTTAAGATAGAGTCATGGTTAACAATCACAGTAACTATTTTCCAGAATTAATGCATGGAATCAGATTTTAAATTGAATCACAATACATTCAACCAGTGAATGAATGCTTTTAGATTGCTTAATATTCCAATATAAACTCACATATCAAAGTAAGAGGTTTTGGAATTCATCTACCATGAAGAGGACATAAAATTTGCAAACTAAATTGATCTTTCATTCAAACTTCTCTTCTTGCCGTACACTCCAGGCATAAATCTGCCATACAATAGATTCTCCAATTACATATAATAATCCTCACATAACTTCCTCAACCTCTTTGGTTGGCTAGAGGGTGTAGTTAAGTGATTTAACCTTAAAATACTAATTTCCCCCCTAAATGGCTACTAGCCATTTGATTTTGAATATTTGAAACTTTAAACTATAAAATGCTTGAAAAACCTTATTGAATTGAATTTTCAAGAACTCCAAAGGTTTGCCATCACATAGGAGCCTTAATAGCACCACTCTTATACTTCTAACTACCCTAAAACATCTATTAGACACTAATGGTCCAAATTACATTTATTTAATCCTTTTAAGGATATAAATTCATTGCTAAATTCAAATGCCATTTCATGGCATCAAACCATTATGGAAGCCAACACATTATAATTTATTGGATTTACATCACTTGGAATACCTTTTCCTTTCTTTATCCTTTGAAACACCATAGGTGCCTTTAATGTTTTCATGGTTGGTTTCATATTATTCATAGTTTGTGTGTTGATCCTTGGTGCCCATGCACCATTTTGCAATTTATTTTTGATTTTTGAAATGTAAGAGCATAAAAGAAATCTAATCTTAAGGCAAGAAAAAAAATGATCTAACACCAAAAATAGAGAGAGTAAGTATGTCGGGTTCACCAAAATGAATAGGATTCACTCTAAAATGTATGGGGGAAATTGTTAGGAATGAATGCAAAGTATTTTGGCAGTCATTCTGTAGCAGTTGTTGTTGCATTCATGACTTGGATTGTCATTGATGTCAACACAGTGATATTCTGGATATCAGCAGGAAATCAGGTACAGTTTTGTTTTGCGTACATGTTGTATTGTAGATTGGATTTTGCATAGTTGATGGTATGTTCTTTGGTCTGTTATTAACCTATGGTTAACAGTGCAAAAAGAAATTCATTCATTTATGAGAGTTATGAGCATTTTGGTGAAAGCAGTGTTTAGACAGTGTTTCTGTGAAGCGATTTTCAGAAATCGGAGGATATCTCTTAGCTGGGGTGGAATATGATTTAGTGCAGTTAAAGGGATGTTGGAGACTCATTAATGATGACATGGTTCATAGTGAAAACTTTGAAGATATGTTTGGAGAAAGTTACAGTATCTGGAAGCTGACAGTTTTATGTGAAATTTTGTGTGTAGCGTGTAGAATTTATTATTTTGTAATTGAGGACCGACTCATTTGTAATTATTTGAGTTTGGTATATAAGAAGGAATGTTTTCCTTGTTACAATATGTACTGTGAAGGTTGAGATGTGAATATATGCATGAAGTGAAGAAAAGAGCTAATTTAGTGATGAAGGAAGACTCGTGAGTACAAAGATCTAGAATTGTGATCTTGTGTAGCAGAGAGTGCGGTTTTGGCACAGTGTGAAGGAGGTAATATATTTCATATTATTCTATTGAATAATTCTAAGATCTTTTGGACAGTGGGTTCAAAGATCTTGCCTTGAAGCTGTTTGGGCAGTGGGTCCTTTTCTCTTCCATAAACTCTTAACCGGGTTAGAATCTTTTAACAGGGATTCAAAATCTCCTAACCGAAATTTATATGTACCAAATGTATTTCATAAGACTCCTAACAGGGTCCATCCTCTAACAAGGAACTTTCATATTATTGCTTCATTTTGTGGGCATCATTCCCACCGGAGTTTACTCTTTTCAAGAGGTTCCCTAGTCAACATATCTTGTGTTATTGTGCAATTGTGTATGGTTATCTTTCTATGGTTGATTAGTACATTAATTATATTGTTTAAAGCAGTTGAATGGTTAAATTATCAGATAACTGATTCACCCCCCCCTCTTAGTTATCTTGGGGATCTTTACTTTCTAACAATTGGTATCAGAGCAGCAGTTCCTTGAAAGAAAAGTTTAACAACTTAAGGAGATCCATGGCGAATTTCAGAAAAGAAAGCCCTAAGTTTGATGGAGTAAATTTTGATAGCTAGAAAGAAAAGATGAAGACTCATCTATTGTGTTTAGGACCAAGTTATTGGTTGATTACAAAGAATGAGAAGACTATCATTGAGGAAGACAATCTAGAGGTAGGAACTAAAGATGAACTAGATCTATTCATGTGTAACATACTTGCAAGAGAAGCACTTTTGTTAGCACTACCAGAGAATGAATATAGTCAGGTAAGATGTTTGAAAACATCTCATGCAATTTGGAAAGCTTTACATTCTACTTTTGAAGGTGATGAACATGCAAATAAGGCTAGATTACATAATTGGATTTGTGCATTTGAAGATATCAGAATGATGGAAGATGAATCTATTAGAAGCTATATTGGTATGATGTCTGAGATTGTAACAGGAATAAAGTCTTGTGGAGGTGATAAGACAGAGAATGAAGTGATGTGGAAAATTTTGAGAACTTTGACACCAGTATTCAAGCAGACAACATAGATGATTGAACAAGTGATACCTTGTACATCAAACTTTTCAAGAGAGACTCTTCTTGGAAGATTAGAAATAGTAGAGATGAACTTGAGATTATCAGGAGAGCTACCTAGAATGGAAACAACATTCATTGCTCTTAACATTAGACCTAGAATAAGTACTAGTGTGAATGGAGATTATGCCAGTAGTAGTAGATCTAAATCTAACGAAGATAAGAAGATTGAAGAAGGTATTGCATTACTTGTAAAAGGAGAACCAGATGGTAAGAAAATCTTTAAATGTTAAATTGTCAAGAATATGGTCATTTTGCATCTAAATGTCCTAAAAGAGTTAAGAAGTATAGAAGCAACTTTAAACCAAGGAGATCTAAAGAATGTTATTATGCAAATGATGAAGATCTTGAAGTAGGAATTGAAAGACATTTAAGTGACAGTGATAATGATAACTTTGAGGAAATAGGATTTGTAGCAATTAAAGAAGAAAGTTTTGAATCTGATAAAAGGGAAGAAAAAGAATTAGTTTCACAAGTTGAAAAGAAATCTGATTGGATTATAGTGGTTGTTCACATCATATGACTGGAGATAAAAGAAAGTTTGTTAAGTTAGATAATTATGATGGAGGAATTGTTAGGGTTGGTAATAATGCACCTTGTTTGATTAAGGGTATAGGATCTATTACTCTTGATGGAAAGACTAACACTGATGATGTTTACTTTGTTGATGGATTGAGACATAATCTACTAAGCGTTGGACAATTGGCTGATAAGGGTTATCAAGTTTGGTTTGCTGAGAAAACTTGTGTGACAAAAGATAAAGATGGAAATTTGATTGGAAAAGGATCTAGAACGAGAGGTAATGTATTTCAGTTGAATCCTACTGAGATGACATGTTTGATAACTAAGATTGATGACAATTGGTTATGGCATAAAAGGTTTTGTCATATAAACTTTGATAATATTGTCAAGGTGAGCACTACACTTGCGGTAAGAGATTTACCTAGAATTATGAAACCTACTAACATGATTTGCAAAGAATGGATGATGAAAAAGCAGAAAAGGAGTTCATTTCCCAACAAGAAGTTCACATCGATAAAGAAGCTGGAGATTGTTCATACAAACTTGAGTGGTCCTACTAGGACTAGAGGATTCTATGGAGAAAGGTATTTTATGATTCTTGTTGATGATTTTACAAGGATGATGTGGATTGCATTTTTGAAAGAAAAATCTGAAGCATTTGATAAATTTAAGATCATGAAAACCAAAATTGAGAATGAATTTGGAATGAAGATTAAGTGTCTAAGATCTGATAGAGGTGGTGAATTTACATCTAGAGAGTTTAACACCTTTTGTGAAATGAATGGTATTAAGAGACAACTTTCAGCCCCTAGAACACCAGAACAAAATGGTATTGCAGAAAGAAGGAATAGGTCAATAACTGAAGCAACAAGAGCTATGTTGTTTGAAAATGATTTGGCTAAGACTTTTTGGAGAGAAGCAGTGAACACAACAATATACACTATGAACAGAGTACAAATCAGAGCAGATACAAACAAGACACCTTATGAATTATGGTTTGGACATGCACCCTCAGTTAAGTATTTTAGAATTTTTGGAAGTAAATGTTATATAAAGAGAGATGATGATATAGGAAAATTTGATCCTAGAAGTGATGAAGGAATATTTCTTGGATATTCTTTAAAAAGCAAAGCATATAGATGTTATAACAAAAGAGCTAAAACTATTGTTGAAAGTGCAAATGTAAAAGTTGATGGGAAGTTTAAAATTTAGGAAAGAATGCTTGATTATGAATCTGATGGAGAAGCACAACCTCAACCTAACATTGAAAATGCAGAATTATTTTTTGAAACTAACAGTGATTTGCTGAATGAAAGTCATACTGAAGAAAACAAAGAAGAAAATAGAGAAGAAAATAGAGAAGAAAGCAGAGAAGAATCTACAGTTGGAACAAGATCAGTAACTATGACACCTAACAGGTATATTTTGAGACATCACCCTGTTGACCAAGTTATTGGAAGTTTAGACAGAGGAGTTTTGACTCGAAATAAGGTACATTTATGTTTGATTTCTCAAATTGAATCTAAGACTACTAATGAATCTTGTGAAGATGAACATTGGATTAATGCTATGAAAGAAGAACTGGAGCATATTGAAAAAAACAAGACATGGGAATTGGTCCCTAGACCTGAAGACAAGAATGTGATTGGAATAAAGTGGGTATTCAGAAACAAGATGAATGAACAAGGAGAAGTGATAAGAAACAAAGCAAGATTGGTATGTAAAGGATATTCACAACAAGAAGGAATTGACTATGAAAAAATTTTTGCACCTGTGGCTAGACTTGAAGCAGTAAGAATGTTTCTAGCATATGCAGCTTACAAGAAATTCAAAGTGTATCAGATGGATGTGAAATCAGTATTTTTTGAATGGTGAATTGGAAGAAGAAGTCTACATTGAGCAGCCTGAAGGTTTTCCTTTGACACAAGAAGGAGATATGGTATGTAAGTTAAAGAAAGCTTTATATGGATTAAAACAAGCACCTAGAACCTGGTATGCAAGATTGGATAAGTATTTATTGAAATTGGGATTTATAAAAGGAACAATAGATAGTAACTTATACACAAAAAAAATTGAGAATGGTTTGTTGGTTATAGTTATATTTGTTGATGATATTATCTTTGGAGGAGAAGATGAAGCTAGTGACAAATTTGTAGATGAAATGAAGACTAAATTTGAGATGAGCATGATTGGAGAAATGAAATATTTTTTGGGATTACAGATAACACAAAGCAAGGAAGGTATATTTGTAAGTCAGACTAAGTATTTGAATGACTTATTGAAAATATTTGGAATGAAAGATTCTAAACCTGTTGGAACACCTATGGTAACTGGACAAGTTATCTAGAAAAGATGAGACACCAGCAGTTGAGCAGAAAAAATATAGATCTATGGTTGGAGGATTGTAGTACTTGAAACATACAAGACCTGATAGAGCACATTCAGTTGGGATTTTAGCAAGATTTCAAGTAGAACCTAGAGAATCACATTATGCAGCAGTAAAGAGGATACTGAGATATCTAAAAGGAACAATGGATTATGGATTATGGTATGAGAATTCTAATGATTTTACTTTATGTGCCTATATTGATGCAGATTGGGGAGGCAACATTGATGACAAGAAAAGCACCAGTGGTGGAGCCTTTTTTCTTGGAAGAAAATTGGTCTCTTGGTTAAGTAAGAAGCATAATTGTACTTCACAAAGTACAACAGAAGCAGAATATGTTGTAGCAGGAAATAATTGTAATCAGATTATTTGGATGAAGCAGATGTTGAAGGATATTGGAATAAAGTTTGATGAGCCTGTTGTTATACATTGTGATAACACCAGTACAGTGAGTATGTCAAAAAATCCTATTTTACATTCTAAGACTAAACATATTGAGATCAAGTATCATGTTGTAAGAGAAAAAGTTGCAGAAAAAGAAGTAAGATTGGAGTACATAAGCACAAAGGAACAGATAGCAAATATATTTACAAAACCTTTACCTAAGGATACATTTGTGTATCTGAGAGGTATACTTGAGGTTATGCCCCAACCAATTTTTGAGAATTGATGCAGATGATTGCATCCGTCAAGTGGTATATGAGCCCTATCTTTCTTCTGCATTGGATGTTGGAACTTCCTCTATGGGGGAGTTTATGAGCTGAGTCATGAGGACTCTTGTTATTGTATTTTTTTGAAAAGTGTCTTTTGACATTAAGTTGTTGTTGACTTAGTGATGGAATTTCTATCATTGATGTCAATGGGGGAGAGATATACATGAAAAACATTGAGGATTGTATGAGAGAGCTGAATAGGAAAATGAAGCAAGATTTAATTTGATATCTTGCAGTGATGTTGCAGTATTGGATTTTTGGAACATTGGATTTTTTTCATCTATGTTGCCATCAATGCCAATGGGGGAGATTGTTAGGAATGAATGCAAAGTATTTTGGCAGTCATTCTGTAGCAGTTGTTGCTGCATTCATGACTTGGATTGTCATTGATGTCAACACAGTGATATTCTGGATATCAGCAGGAAAGTAGGTATAGTTTTGTTTTACGCACATGTTGTATTGTAGATTGGCTTTTGCACAATTGATGGTATGTTCTTTGGTGTGTTATTAACCTATGGTTAATAGTACAAAAAGAAATTCATTCATTTATGAGAGTTATGAGCATTTTGGTGAAAGCAGTGTTTAGACAGTGTTTCTGTGAAGCGATTTTCAGAAATCGGAGGATATCTCTTAGCTAGGATGGAATCTAATTTTGCACAGTTAAAAGGATGTTGGAGACTCATTAATGATGATTTGGTTCACAATGCAAACTTTGAAGATATGTTTGGAGAAAGTTACAGTATCTGGGAGCCGATAATTTTATGTGAAATTTTGTGTGTAGCGTGTAGAATTTATTATTTTGTAATTGAGGATTAACTCATTTGTAATTATTTGAGTTTGGTATATAAGAAGGAATGTTTTCCTTGTTACAATATGTACTGCAAAGGTTGAGATGCGAATATATGCATGAAGTGAAGAAAAGAGCTAATTCAGTGATGAAGGAAGACTTGTGAGTGCAAAGATCTAGAATTGTGATCTTGTGTAGCAGAGAGTGCGGTTTTGGCACAGTGTGAAGGAGGTAATATATTTCATATTATTCTATTGAATAATTTTAAGATCTTGTAGATAGTGGGTTCATAGATCTTGCCTTGAAGCTGTTTGGGCAGTGGGTCCTTTTGTCTTCCATAAACTCTTAACCGGGTTAGAATCTTTTAACAGGGATTCAAAATCTCCTAACAGGGATTTATATGTACTAAATGTATTTCATAAGACTCCTAACAGGGTCCATCCTCTAACAAGGAACTTTCATATTAGTACATCATTTTGTGAGCATCATTCCCACGGGGGTTTACTCTTTTCAATAGGTTCCCTAGTCAACATATCTTGTGTTATTGTGCAATTGTGTATGGCTATCTTTCTATGGTTGATTAGTACATTAATTATATTGTTTAGAGTAGTTGAATGGTTATATTATTAGATAACTGATTCACCCCCCCCTCTCAGTTATCTTGGGGATCTTTACTTTCTAACAGATATATGAGATCTAATTCTAAATCCAAATTTCTAAAGGAGAGATACAAATTGATCAACCAAAAGGTTAATACACAATCAAATCAATCTATGGAGAATATGAAAGAGGAAGAAAACCTTGTATTTCCCTATGATGGAATTGAAGTGTTTGAAATTGAAAGGGAAGTACTACCCTCAAAATAGGGCAAATTTGGAAAATGCCAATTTTTGATGTTTGTGTGTACTTTTGGGCAATTCTGCAACTTGTTTCGAACTGGAAATGCCGAGACAAAGAAAACCTAGAAATCTTTTGTCTTTCCGATGATAGGTAGTCTTTGAACCTAATAAAAGGTCAAAGGCTACATTCTTTATTTGAAGGTCGATCCTGACTTTATTCACAGATCTCAGAAGTTTGGCGAAAAGGGTATCCAAATCTACTCTCAGATCTGAAATTCTGCACCTATACCTGCAAGAAAAATGGTTTTGTTGTTTGTTTGGGGGGTTTGCCTTGGTCAAACCCCGGTTTGGAATCAGCCTTAATATTGAAATTGAAATGGAGAATTCTAGAAAGTAGTAGAAGTAGATCTAACAATGAAGCTATGACATTTAATAGATATGCAATTGTATTTGATATGTAATCAAGTATGTTGTTATGAAAGCTTGAACATAACATCAATAAATGTAAATCAAACCTCCATGATTGTATGCTTGGAATCCACCTTGAGGGAAGAATAAAATGGATCTTGAAGGAAGATCACACCATCATGATGGCTAGATCTAGGGTTTGAATGATGAATCTTGAATGCTTGAACCAAATCCCTTCAATGGCTTGAATGCTTGAATCCTTGATCTTCAATGGAGAACATGGATGGAGAAGAAGACTTGAATGCTTGAATGGATGCTTGCTTGATCACCTTGAGAGCTTGAGAGAGGAGATTGCAAAACTTGATTTCTCGATGGCAAAAGAAGATGTGAATGATGGATGAGAAAATGAGAGAGGAAGGACTCTTTTTATAGTGAACTAGGGCACAATCCTCTAGAGGGGCCACCTTGGAGAATTAAATCCCAATTAGGTCCTAACCTTTAGAAAATATACCTAGATTAAATGCAATTTTAGGATTTACCATTGCGAAACCCGAAATGGTCGACCCAGAGGTGGGAAAACAAATACCCTCGAAACTCGACACCTGAAAATCAAGGAAATTTGAAATCTGGACAGGGGGTCAAGGATGAGCTTGTATCTAACTAGGTCAGGGTCGAGTTTGATCCTAACCAGGTCAAGGTCAAGGTTGATCTTGACTAGGTCAAGGTCAAGGTCGATCCTGACTAGGTCAGGGTTTAGGTTAGCTTTGACCCCATAAGGTCAACTTTGACCTTGTGGTCAAAAACCTCAGGATCCTAACCCAAAATGCTAGGAAATGCAAATTGAAGTGAAAATCAGGGACATATAGAAGTAGAATGAGGAGAACCAGTATGATCCAAGCAAAGAACTGATTCAAGGTGCTTAACATGACCTGGACCACTCACTCAGAGGGCTAAACACTCTTAACATGGAATTGATTCCATTTTAAGATGATACATTCATTAATGTCAAAGGTGGAGTTGTGTATAGAATATGGGTCATAATATGTATAGGGAGATATATAAGTATATGTATAGATGACAAAACATTTTTTGTTTTAAGGACAGCTATCAACTTGGCCATATTCCTTTGTTGCCATCAATGACAATGGGGGAGATTGTTGGCAAGTTGGCTATACTGATGTATATGACTTGATATAGTGTTGTCATTATGGAAACAAAGTCATATAGAAGTTTGGAGTTAGCACACTTGAAGAAAAGATCAGAAATTAGTTAAGTGTTGAAGAATGGATAGTATACAGAGTTCCTACAGCTCAGAGCATCAGTGCATGTGCATATGGAAGAATTATGGTATGAGCCCTAGAATTTAAGTTGGTTAGACTATATTCATGCTTAGTATATGAGCGCATGATCAGATGTGCAAGTATGAGAAAGTTACAGTCAGTTGAAGTTGCACAGCCAATGTGTGCCAGAGAAGAATAGAGCACGAGGCCGACAGTTAGTATTTTGGTTTGCAGATATAATTTAATGTTGTAAGGGCTATGCACCTATTGTATTTAGGTTTCTGACATATATACTTGTTTGTTTGTAAGCATGCTTAAGCCAATTCATTTCAAAGCATTGTATGTATTAGGTCTAAGGGCCGACCTAATTGTTTATTCTATATGAGCATATAAATATAAGATGTGCCCATTGTATTCAGTATGGAAGTTGATAGAGAGTTGTGATAAGAAGAGAAGAAGTGTGCGAAGACACTATAAGGTGTATTAGAGATTTTCTAGAGGTCAAAGCATCAACGCATCAAAGGAACTGATTTGACAAGTAGTGTCATAGTGACAATTCATCCAGCAGATATAGCGTGTATCTGAGATCAGAAGGTTGTAGCCTTCACCACTTGACCAGTGAGCTCTTGGACAGTGCATCCTCTCCCCTAATAGGGACTATTATAAAAGACTCCTAATAGGGTCTGACCCTTAACAAGTTCTACTATACTTAAAGCATTGTAAAGAAACTCCTAACAGGGTTAAGGATCTTCTAACAAGATCACAAAACACTAGTGCAGAATATTAGTGGGTGTCAATTCCCACCGCAGTTTTTACCTATTTGGGTTTCCCCATAACCATATTGGTGTCATGTGTTGATTTCATGTTTCATGTTTATGTGAATGTTTAATTCAGTACTTAAGCATTTAAGTTCCCACCACGGTTTTTACCTATTTGGGTTTCCCCGTAACCATATTGGTGTCATGTGTTGATTTCATGTTTCATGTTTATGTGAATGTTTAATTCAGTACTTAAGCATTTAAGTTCAGTATAAAGATTAAAGTGAAAAGTTAAAATACAGTGAACACTGATTCACCCTCCCTTTCAGTGTTCCCATTCGTAGCATTTTATTCTTACATGCATCATAGGGTTTCATTATACATTTAATTAATAAATTAATAAATGTAAGTAATCTCTTAATTCAATGTCATCAAATCTCTATATGGGCCCTTAATTATAGGCATGTCCCTATTTCATCCATTTTGTCACCACTTGCATACATAAGTCATAGTTTATCATGTATGACCTCTTGTATATTAGATTCTTGACTCAAATCTAATATCACACTTTGATTTCACACATTTTTTGGGCAGGCCCATATCAACTTAGACCCTCAACTCAAATATGTGCTTGTATTAGCTAGTCTAGGGTGAGTTAGATCACTCCTAACCTAAGAGTCACCCCTGATCCCAAGAATTGGACTTGAATTAGAATAAGATATTGGTTTCATGGTTTTAGTGCATGAGAGATTCACTGATGGGGAAATACCCTATCACTTGTATTCATATTGGGGGTTTAAAATGGTCAAAAAATAGGGAAATATATTTCCTATAATGGGGGAGGAGGTGTGAGGAGTGTGGGATTAGGATGGTTTATATAGGAAAAGGGGTGTGTGGGGTATTGGATGGGGTGACCAAAAAGGATTTTGGGGCAATAGTTAATAGTTTTTGAAAATAGGGGTATTATTTAGTATTCCACAAACACATATAATATAACCCAAGTTCACTAAGTGAAGCACTTTTGTTTTAGTAGGATCTCCAAATCCATGTCATCCTTCATTGAGTTTTGCACCCCAAAATGGTTAGGTGAGGTAAATAAACAAGGCTACCTCCATTATTTTAGATCCATACCCATCTAATCTCAAGCAAAGAAAGGTGAAGTCAAGCAATTAAGCATTCAAGGAGAAATAAAGAATTCAAGTATTTCTTTCCACCATATTCTTCATTGTGGCAATTTTTAACAACCATCATACAAACACATCTTTCATGATTTTCTTTTAGGTAATTTTTGGCATCTTGTGTAGATATGTATCTTTTCCTAAGATGGTCTTCTTTAGTTTGCAAGTACTTCATGATGGAGAATTGTGCTTCCATGACAGTGTTAGGGTCTATTTGAGTTGCCATGTTTAAAGTGTCCTTGACCCTTGAGATATTTAATCCTTTTACGGATTTCTCCTTTTCTAAACTTGCATCAAATGTTTTCAAATGTTGGCTTTGCCTTTGAGTTAACCATCACAACATTTCAAACTTGTCTTTGTCAAGTTGATGTCCTCCAATCAAGTGTTGGTAGTTCTTGATCCTTCTTGAACCACTTTGAACCCCTTTGAACCTTGGTTCAAAGAAGTTAAAAGAGGTTCAATCAAAATATTTGTATCTAATGTTGGTAATTGTAGGTGGGACCCACACATTCATCTCCACACATTGATGAACCACTTTGAACCTCTTTGAACCTTGGTTCAAAGTAGTTCAAAGGAGTTCAAAAAGAGAAAGAAGAAAATCTAAAGATCGATGTGATAGCTAATGAGATGGGTGACATAACATGTCAGTGAAGTAATCATCAGGATAACAATACTGCTAGCCTTGAGAAGATGGAAATTTTAGGGGAAATTTGAGCTAGCAATATGAATTAATGCAAATTTCACCTTGGCATGAGTGAAGTAATGACATTAAATAGAAGTCATGATGTTTTGGATAGTTTTAAGGAAAACAACAGCCAAATGTCACATCGTCATTTTTGCTCCACTCTTGACTTCATGCCATCATTAATGTTCCTCTTTCTAGCCACACTCTGTGGTATGAGAATTCTTTAAAAGCATGTTATTTGGCTTATTTCTTGTTAAAGTAAAATTGTGGAGTATTGGCTATGAAAGATAGAGGTTTTTTCCCTAAGTCGATAGAACACAGGTAAATGCTGACAAGCCCCCTTTTGTTTCCTATTTTCTGAATGATAGTGTGTTTTCAAAGGATGGAAATTCTTTATTTATTTTGGGGAAGAAAATGAAGTCCAACATGCATTTCTTCAGAAATCCTATAAATTTAGAGTGTCGTGCCCCACTGATCACAGACACTGATTTGTTGGGGTTTGAGGTAGAGAAAATGGCTGAGAATTTGACAAATCTAGTAGAGAAAGCATATAATTTAGAGTTTTTTTCTAGTGGGTTGCTTGAAGCCACAACTTTTCTCCTAGCCGTAGTAAGCCCTGACCTAATTCAACACTACATAAACCATTATGATTTCAAGACTAAGATTGTGTTGAATAATGGAGGTCAGAGTCTCTTGTCTATAACTAGAGAAATGATAATGTTGGTTTTAAAACTACCCGATGAGGCTTTTTCCAGTTTTACCCCAACCCAGTTGCTTGATCAATTTCAAGAAAGAACTGACAAAAAATGTAGTAACATTGCTTGTAAGTGGACTAAGTCATTCTACAAAGGAGGGTCTAGACTACCCAAGGTATTGACCAAAGACCACATGAAGCCTCATATTCATGACATAATGGTCTTGTTGCATAGAGTGAGAGGGTTAGACCAAGTTCTCCTTTTTGAAGAATGGATGTACCATTTTGTGGAGATTGTTTTGGAAGGGAAGTAGAGTCTCGAATGTTCCAAAATAATTTTGAGTTCATTAAGAGACCAACTCAAACAAGCACAAGAAATTAAGAAAGAGTTCTATATGCCCTCATACTTAATTTAATGTCTTGCATGTACTCAAGATCTTGGAGGAATTCCTCATGAACCTTGGAGTGAAGACCTAAATGTATTTGAATATTTCCCCTTACTAAGAAGAGATAGATTCCTAGAAGACTACATAAGGGTTCATGATGTTTTTCTTGGGAGTTTATGTTATCAACTAGTTAGGACCCGAAGGTAGAAAATTTCTTCAGAGATGCAGAAACTAGTTTAGAATTACAACAGTTTCTATATCCAGCTCCCTTGGTTTACATATGTCAGAGTAGGAGGTTTTGATGAAGAACCCCTTAAATTGTTGAGGTTCATCTTTGATTTTTTTTTTAGTAGAGGTTTGTAGGCAAATGTTCACAATGATAAAAAATAGCCTTCTAGAGGAAAGATGGGATTCTATGTTTCCAATTAAACTTCGAGCCATGACTTGCAAGAGAATGATAGATGCCTCAGTAATAGGAAGCAACCTGGTAAATTTCCTGATGCAGGAGCATCCTAGGATTCTTGGTAATCCTGTATCAACCAAAATATGTTTGTCTTTGAAGTTAGATTGTTAGTTTTGATTTTGGTTTGATGGAATACTTGCTCAATTTGGGAGAATGGTTTCTCAGTTTCTATGTTTACCAGGGTGCTCAGTCTCTGAAGAATGCTCAGTGATTGAAGGCATCGGTTCTCTAGTGCTTAGCGATAAATGTGTTCCTCGGTCATGCTTGGCATGGTCGGTCAACTAGTGCTTAGTTATTTCCTTTGTTGCTCAGTGTTCTTGCTTACCGACTGGATTGTTTTGTTGGATCGGCTTGGCTGACTGGTTTCATTGATTTGGGTCATGCTCCTTATGTTATGGATTGACCGTTGGACATGTGGGGACCTATATCTCACATGTTGCATTCTTCTATGTAGATCTGATGACCATTGGGGCCATCTTTGATAGTTTATTTATTTTGTAAGGCTATGTGAGAGCCAACTGATGTTTTAGCATTTAATATTTGTTTGTAAGTGTTTATTGTTTCATCAGCTAACTTGTGGTTGGGAATCAATATTTATAGGGTGCTTAGGTAGATGTTTAGGGGGATCAGAGGATAAGAGGAAAGGTTAGTAGCTTGTGAGCTTAGGAATAGGAAGATTTCTTGGAAGTTTGAGCACAAGTTTAGATATTTCTTGGGTGCCTACCAGTGTGCTATGTGTTGCAGACCTGGGCTAGTTGAATGATGATGTCATTGAAAAGATTTGGATCTTGTGAGATCTTGTAGATTTTTATTTTCTTTGTATCTAGCCATAACTAGGAAGGCCTTACAACTCGAGACATTGCATGTAATCATTGACTTGATGAATAAAGACTTCTATTTTGTCTCAGATCTATTTTTGTTATTGTGTATTTTTGCTGCATATTGGTTTGGCTACAAGGTCGGTCAGTCCTTAATTGGATCCACTAGCCTTGACTGCATTAGGTGGTATCAGAGAAAATTTTGTTCCTGTTTGAGAAAAGTCTATTCCTATTTGAGCAAAGTCTATTCCTTTTGGAGCTGAGTGGATCTTGTGTGTTCATGTCTAGATCTTGATTTGAAGATGCCTCCTAGGAGAAATCATGAGATCTATGAGGAAGAAGAAACTATTGGAGAATTCAATCTTGATGATTTTAGGGCTTTGCAAAAACAAGTGCAAGATCTACATGAGGAGTTGAGAAAGAAGAAGCCTACCTTGAAAGAGGATAGTGATGATGAATCTGAGGAAGATCATCTTGAAGAAGCTGTCAAAGAAGCTAGAGATCCTAAGGAGAATCGAATTCTAAAAGCTATGTCTAAGATTGGGAAAAGACCTAAGATTGAAGCTTTTGCATTTGTTAAAAGCCTTAGGCTAGAAGAGTTGATTGATTGGATCAATGAGATTGATGAGTACTTTGAGTATGAAGAAATAGAAGATTCTAATAGGGTTAGATTTGCAAAGACTAAGTTAAAGGGTCATGCAAATATTTAGTGGAGAGAAGTTTAGTTGGAAAGAGGTAGAAGAGGAAAAGAAAATATCACTAAGTGGAACCGAATGGTGGACAAGTTGAAGAAACAATTCATTCTGGTGGATTATGAATTGGACATGTTTAAGAAGATGCAAGCTTTGAAGAAGACTAAACAATCAGTACAGGAGTATACCAAGGAGTTTACAGAATCTTGATTAGGACTGGTCATTCTGAAGCTAATAAAGAAAAGGTTGCTAGGTATGTCTATGGTTTGAGACCTAGTATTCAAGAAGAGTTACTTATTTTGTGGATGACAACAATCAGTGATGCTTATTAGATGGCATTGAAGATTGGAGAGAAGCTAAATAAAAAGTATGAAGGAAAACAAAACAATAGGAACTGAGGTGGTAAAACTGGTGAGACAGTTTTTGAGAGTAAGGTAACAGAGAATTCTAAGTCTAATGTGGGATCTAGCAGTGATCAAGTTACTAAGAATACTAGATAGAGAGGAAGGTTGAAGAATGAGTTCACTGGTACTTGTTATAACTATGGTGAAGTTGGTCATAGAAGTTGGCAGTGTTCTAAGAAAAGGGTTGCACTGACTGCTGAAGAAGATATTGTGAATGTTGCAGAAAAAGGTGAGACACTTATCACTAGGAGATTAGCTACATGTGTCCATGAACCAGTGCAAAAAAGGAATTTGTTCAGAACCAGATGTAAGTGCAAGGATAAGGTATGTAATGTCATAGTTGATGGTGGTAGTTCTAAGAACTTTGTTTCAGATGAAATGGTTAGTAAATTGAATTCAGAAAGAAGGAAACATCCTAATCCTTATCAGATTAGTTGGATACAAGATGTGTCTAAGGTTAGAGTTGAAGAACAATGCTTGGTTAAGTTTCAGATTGGATCTTACCATGATGAGATATTGTGTGATGTATTGCCTATGGATGCTTGTCATCTGTTGCTCAGTATACCTTGGAAGTTTGATAGGAATGTTTTGTTTGATGGTCATACTAATACCCGTGGTTAGGCATGAAGGAGCTCAGCATAAGATGATACCTTTATAGGAGATATGGGTTAAGGGATGTGCAGTTATCAGGTGTTGTCCTTATGAAAAACCTTAGGAGCACAAGGTTGATGAACCTATTCTTGTTAAGTCTAGTTTGAAGGAGAAGGAGAATAATATTTCTGAAGAGTTTGTTGAGATTAAGAGACAGATGGTCTTGTTGGCAGAGATGGTTCAACAGACGGTGACATTTGTGACACAAAGAGATGTAGATGATACTGAGTTGGTTGAGGAGTCTGGAAGGGATGAACCTTACCAAGGCACTAATGTGATCAATAGTGGTCAGAGTTAGTTTCTATCAATTGCCAGCTAGAGGGGTAAAAAAAGTGGAAAGAAGAAGACTTTCTGCATGAGACAGTGATTGAAGTGAAGACTACTTGGGATGAAGGACAAGAGGAGATATGGGTGAAGAATAGATTTGGCATACCTGTTCTGATTCCCTTGAGACATTCTTGATTTCCTTATGAGAAAATCTTTCTTACCTGGGGTGTCTGATGTAGGAGCATCCTAGGATTCTTGGAAATCCTATATCAACCAAAATATATTTGTCTTTGAAGGTATATTGCTAGTTTTGATCTTGGTTTGATGAAATAATTGCTCGATTTGGGAGACTAGTTTCTTGATTTCTAAGGTTATCGGGGTGCTCGGTCTTTGAAGAACACTCGGTGATTGAAGGCATCAGTTCTTTGGTGCTCTATGATAACTATGTTCCTCAGTCATGCTTGGTGTGGTTGGTCGACTGGTGCTCGATTATTTCCTCTGTTGCTCGGTGTTCTTGCTTACCCACTGGATTATTTTGTTGGATCGGCTTGACTGACTAGTTCTATTGATTTGGGTCACACTCCTCATGTTATGGATTGACTATTGGACAAGTGGGGACCTAGATCTAGCATGTTTCATTCTTCTATTTAGATCTGGTGACTGTTGGGGCCATCTTTGAGAGTTTATTTATTTTGTAAGGATATGTGAGAGACGACTGATATTTTAGCATTTAATATTTGTTTGTAAGGGTTTATTGTTTAATCAGCTGACTTGTGGCTAGGAATCAATATTTATAGGGTGCTTGGGTAGATGTTTAGGGGGATCAGAGGATAAGAGGAAAGGTTAGTAGCCTACGAGCTTAGGAACAAGAAGATTGCTTGGAAGTTTGAGTACAAGTTTAGATCTTTCCTGGGTGCCTACCAGTGTGTTGTGTGTTGTAGACCTAGGCTAGCTGAATGTTGATGTTTTGGAAAAGATTTGGATCCTACGAGATCTTGTAGACTATTATTTGCTTTGTATTTGGCCATAACTAGGAAGGCCTTATAGCCTAACACATTGCATGTAATTAGTGACTTGATGAATAAAGACTTTTGTTTTGTTAAAGACTTTTGTTTTGTCTTAGATCTATTTTTGTTATTATGTATTTTCGCTATATATTGGTTTGCCTACAAGGTTGGTCAATCCTTAATTAGATCCACCAACCTTGACTACATCATTTCCACATGTAATTTTATGATCCAAGGGGAGGGTTTGATAAAAAAAGGTTTTTCAAGACAAGTCCTCGGTGTGAATAACCAGCTAACACTGAACCCACATATTGAAGATTTATGGGAAGACCTTGGAGAGGAAGAAATAATTAAGAAAAGGAATCATTCCAGGCTGTTGGTTTCTCAGAATAAGCCCTACAGTTGAAGCTCAATATATATGGCCTAGATGAAGATAATTCTGAAATTGTTGAACCTAGTTATAGTAGTTCAAATGCAGATTCTTTTCCAGAGATAGAATAGACAACAGAAGAAGAGGATGATTTGAAATTTAGGGCTAGGTTCATTTTGGGAGTCATGGATGATTGGTTGAAGAGAAAAAGGCAAGGCAAAATAGAAGTTATATCCCTTAAGAAGGCTAGTGCAAACCCCATTCTAGTCAAAGTGTTTCCTAACTCCTCTAATGGCTCCCTTTTAATTATTGATGCAGGTAATATCCCCTCTTCTAAAAAGAGAGCAATCTCAAGTGGACATCCTACCGGGTCCCAGATGAGGTCGAGAACCAGATCTTAAGGTAGTGCGTAAATGGATTCTCCAGATTCTAGCTTTATTGATATCAATATCAATGATGAGGATATTTCCTTCTCACTTGAACAACTTAAAAAAGATCAAGAGGTATCTCCTGATAAACCTAAGGTTCAACATGTGAATGTGACACCTACTAAAACAACTGATAATAGATTAGCTACTAGTTCGGTTCCCCCGTGGCTAACAAATTCAGTGAATGTGTAGTTTCAAGCTAGTTTCCTTACCAGTTAAGGAAATACCTACTAAATATGTCATCTGTACTCCAAGCGAAAAGAAGGTCAAAAGTAATGCAAGGTTAACCACTGACCCCACTACAGGGAAGGTGACTGTTGAAATCACAACCTTTAAACAAAAAGAAGGGACCTAGAAACCTAAAGTAGAGGACTTTGAAGTCACGAAGATGGAGTTTGGTGTGCTAACCAGGGATACAAGGGATCACTTATTCAATTTCTTAGTTGATCACATGCTCAACCAATCTCAAAAAGATGGCAAGGAAAAATAAGAGCTAAAATAGCTCATGATCACAATAGCTAAATTTCTTAGTTCACTTAGTGATGTTGGGGCACTACCTCTGGCTCAATCTCTGCAAGATTTTGATCCCAACTCAACTGATAGAAAGCAACTACTAAAAAAAATGCAGTAGGGCAGAGCCCTAACATAATTGATAAAGAACTAGGTCAATGACATCATAATAGAAGGAAGCAAATTTATCCAAGAATTTGTGGCCACTGATGAGATGGAAAGGCATTTCTCAGAGAAATTCAGACTTTAATCCTAGGTCAAGAATTATAAGAAGAGAAATGCCCAACCATTGTGTCTCAGTTTTAGGAGATAGAAGAATATGGAGTGGCTAAGTTCCTATCAGAAAACCCGATGAGGTTGGTCGATCCTTGTATGCTATTCATTCTGAAACAAAACTTGGGTTGGAAAGGTTCTTTATTTAAAGTGGCGATTTCAAATGCACATGCCATGGAGAAAGAGATCAAGGAGATACATATTAATGCAATAAAGGATATCAAGGTGGTGAACTTGTGAGGTATCCTCCAGTTTGAAGAAGGAAACATGGACACATACGCCATGATTAAAAGATTCAAGAATGCTATGAATGCTATCAAAGAGAATGAGGAACCTATGGCTCAGGACATCACCAAGATAGAAAATGTGGAATCCATGATGTACCTAAACAAAGGGTAGTTGTCTAGGTAGTTGTAGAAAATATAGGAGCTCAAGTGGGAAAAGAACACATGTCAAGAAAAGATGATTGGCCTGAAGGGTTTGTATTCTCATCCAACTCAAGAGCTATTGAATACTTTTAGGACCTGGAAGCTGGTTTGAAATGCCATGTTAGAAGACTAGTAAGTAAAGATGCACAATAATCTTGCGTTTCCAAGTTTTTTCTTAACTAGGGGACAATTGTGTTTGAAACTATTGCTTTGTTTAGAAATTGGTTTGTAACCGTTTCATATTTTCTGTTAATCTAAGAGGTTGAGTTTTTAGGGAGGCCTCCTAGATTGTGAACTATATATGCTAGATCATAAAATGATAGAAGGGTCAGAAATTTTAGATTTATACTTAGTTTAGGAGGTTTCTCAGTACTGTTTTGGATTTTCTTTTTTGAATGGAATTAAATGGGAAGATATAGTGATCTAGACTTGTTTTAGACTTTTCTCTCTACAAGCATTAATTTTTAATACAAGGCTTGGTTTAAATCTTTAAATTTGAACCTATGATGTATTAGTTACTTTGTGAATTAGTATATCTCTTGCTCTGTATTATTTGTTAATTCATTGAGATTATCAATCTTTCTAGATAATTCTTGTTTTTAGTTTCATATGAAGTTAATTTCTGATAATTGAAGGAACCATGCTTTCCTTTAATCCTAAATTCTACATTCATAATTTCTTGAAAATACTTGAATACCTAGGAGTATTTGAGAGATCCTTGCATACTTTCTAGTCAAAAGTACATTTGTTTGTGTTTGTTTCTAAATTTATTAAACATTGTTGAGAGGGAGCTATACCTCACAAAATTTAGAGGGAAGCAATTATCCCATGCTTACCCAACTATTGTAGGATTGTTTGTTTTTAGAAAGGTATAGATTCAACATAAATTTTATTTGAAGTGGAGACAAATCTATTTGCCAACAGATTTTTGGCGGCTCTATCAGGGAGTCCTGTGATGAACACTAGACCCTTAATTGTTTTTATGTATCAAAATGGTGTTACCACACAATGATATTTTTCTCATGCTTTAGCGCAATCTAGGATTCGAAAAAACACAAGAAGATCTAATATCAGATTTAGCTATAGTAGTGCGGAGATATAGATGTAGTAATCAACATTTTCAACAAGCCCTCCAGGTGCTAGAAAGAGAAGAAGAAATTATTGAACACCTAACAAGAATACCTGAAGTTCAAGAGGTAGTTGTAGTTGATAGACTTGCTGTTAGAAGTTGTAATCTTTCCTTGGTGTGTTTATAAACCAAGGTTAGACCTCCTTTCTTTATTGTTATAATATATTAGGGTATAAGCCAAGGTATCCTAATATATTTCTTTTTTGTCCTTTTTCCACTACATCTTATTTTGACCTCTAGTGGAATATGTGAGGACAAATATTTATTGTAATTTGTAATTTAGATTATTCCTCCTTAAGAGGAATCTCACACTTGGCCTCACACACTTATGAATGGTGGCATTCATAGACTTGGGAGTTACATTCTAACTCCTCTCTCTCATCTCTATTTAAGAGATGCTCCTCTCTCTCATTTCCAAGGATGATGAAGTTATTGTATTGAGCATGTTGCTCTCTTTCTCTCTTCTCTCTCTCATTTTAGGCTACGGCCTCATTCATAATGTCACAAGGGGTTTTCTTTGCTTTCCCCTTTCAAATCTCTTAGCTCATTGTTTGGACTCTTGGAGCACATTCATGTTGTATCTTGAAGCTTTCTCTCTCCTTGTTTATGGTAATATTTTTTCATGCATTCACTCACTTAGATTCTTTCTTGGTATTGTTTATTTTTCCATATTTCTTTTTCCATTTCTAACACTTGCACATGCCCACGCAAGAAACTGAGAGTTGTTTTGGATATCAAAGTTTTCTAAGAAAAGGTACACTAGAGGTGATCAAAGAAAAGGACTGATTGATGAAGATTTCAAAGATTTGCGAAGTCTAAGTTTTTCCCCCAATTGTAATACTCCCAAGAAAAAGAAAACTTAGACCTACAGTAGACCCTCCTTGCCACCTGCTAGTCCTTCTATATCACCAATTGTCCAAGTTGTTATACTTCTAGGTGTTGTGATACCCTCAATTTTCAATACTCAACCTTTAAAATTGAATATCCACCCATGGCCGCTAACTAGCCTTGGGGTCAAAATATAGGCCCTTTAAATCTAGGTGCCAATCCTCCTACCAATCTGCCCAAGGATGCTAGCTAAGTCTTGCCCAAGTTCAATGGAGATGGTAAGACAACTACATATGATCATCTTAGTGTTTTCCATATGAAATGTGGCATTATCAACATCCCTACTTAGGAGGTTGCGGTTAGGCTTTTCGTGATAACCCTGGTCGACACAACAACTGATTGGTTCAATCACCTGTCTTATGGTTCGATTACTAGATGGAATGATATGAAGGATGCCTTCGATGCAAGGTTCAAAACCCCTAATAATGAAATCTCACTATTGCTCCATCTAAGCCAACTAAAAAAGGAGATACATGAACCTATGCAAGAATTCGTGGCTAAGTTCAATAGGATATTGCAAAGAATTCCTGTGAATTCTGCACCTAGCAATGAGAACAAGATGATTTTCTCTCTCAATGTAGTACCACTTGATATAAGCTTTCACCTATTGAAAGATGAAGTAGCTAAATTGAATGTTGTACAAAGACAAGCTATTTATCTTGAGGACACATTCATCACAATAGGAAAATGGAAGAGGGAAGTTCAATCCTCAGATACCTCATCATCTACTCCAATAGATCCTCTAGTGCAGAGGTTGATGAATGATATGACAATGCTTAAGAGATAGAAAAACAAGGCCAGTTCTCCATATCAATCTCCCTATCAGGATGTGAGTTGGAAGTAGTATAATCAATCTCACAGGAAAACTCCTCTCCTAACAAGTTCACAACCTAGGCTGCAGATAGAATCTGTACCCAAGGAAACCATGTGTTCATTTCATTTGATGACTGATCATGATGGTGAAAAATGTCCTGATTGATTGAGATGTCTTCAAATAAATGCAACAAAAGACACTATTGGAATAGAAGAATTTCATGAAGAAAAAGCTCTGTCTGACATCGGTATTCTAGCTCTTTTTACCATGAGTATGAGTCTAACTCTGAAAGGGATGGAGGTATTTTGGAAACTCTGCAAGATCTATTGTGTGCAATCCTTACAAGAAATCAAAGGAATTAGAAGTTCACTTGTGGCACTGGTACATTTGATGGTTATCCAAAAGGAAAAGAAACTAGAAGTGGTGATGCCTCCTCAAATCTAAAAATCTCAGGAGTCAAAGTCCTGCAAAGAGGTAACACAACCCCATCCCCTCCTACTTTTGATTTTGTCAAATTTTGTAAAACAACCTCTATTTCAATTTCCCAGTCGAGTATCTAAGGATGAATCCAAAGGAGCTTGATAAACCAGTGAGATATGTGAAAGGAGAGTTTGGCTCAAGTGCCCAATCTGAAAAACCCCTTATAAGATAAATAACTATAGTTGAAGAACCTCTCATTTTTGTACCCAAAGATACCCCACAGACACCTGAAGATCCCCCTTATGTCAATTCTATAGAAAATGAAACAAAAGAGAAAAAGCCTAACCCTTTCTACATCTCCTTTCTATTGAATGGATAGAGACTTAGCAATTGCATTATTTTTTTCGATGCCTTTGATAATATAATGCCTGCTCGAGTTGCTAGAGCCCTAGGCCTCACCCTAACCAAGACATTTGGCCGGTGTTATTCTATGGATGGAAAGTAAGTGCCATTGATGGGTCAAGTTAAAGACACCCAAGCTTTCCTTGATGCATGCCCAAATAAGTGTTTGAAACTAACAATCCTAGTCATGGATATTTCGGCCAACTATGGTATGTTTCTTAGTAGAACCTTCTGTAAAGACCTGGGAGGAGACATAAAGATAGATTGGTTTGAGGCAGTTATCCTAGTGGGTAAGAAGAAAATAAAACTTGAGCCCAAACCCAAAAATAAGTACACAATGGTTCCTTCAGACAACCCCAAAGCCAACATTCTCTATGAAGAATGTCATTTTAGTAATTATGTGACTCAGTTTGATGGTGAAACTGAATGTGTTGCTAATGGTTCAAAGGAAGAGGCTATATAGAAAATGGATTTCGATGGTAGTTGTTCAAGTTTGGGATCAGGAGAAGGGGTAGTTCTATTTCCTCTCATTGGAGAATGTATCCCTTTGTCCTTTAAAGTAGATTTTAGGAATACAAATAATACGGTTAAGTACAAAGCATTTCTACTCGGACTAGAAGAAGTGAAGCTAAGAGGGGTTAAGAAAATGGTTGGAAAGGGTGATGTTGAATTGATTGTGAAGTAGGTAAGGGGCAATTTTTTATCAATAATGAAAAATTAAGGCACTATAGAAACTTAGTGTGGGATGAACTTGACTCCTTTGACTCCTTTTCCATAGAGTTCACACCAATGAGACTAAACACTAAAGAAAATTGCTTGGTAGTTTCAACCTCATTATTGTTACCCCATCCAGACTTCACAATGCAGACGTACCAAATAGAAATGATCTATAGGCTGAAGGTGCCAGATAATGTAGAACACTGGCAGGTGTTTGATAATGAGTCTCAACTCAAAGGTTTTTTTAGGTGTATTGTGAATTTTACTGATATATATTTCAAAGGTTCTAGTAGTGAGAGCAAGGAGGTCTATGAGGGTTCAACAAATGATGATGGAATCATTAAGATAAAGGGAAACAAGATTCTAAAAGGGTTGGTTTTTCTAGAAAATCTATTTCATAGAAGGGAATTACAGTCAAAGAAAAAGTGTCCCATTCTCATAACTCTAAGGAGTACCATAAAATTATTATAGGTAATGAAGATAATCCTAAATGGATTTCAATAGGTAAGACATGTTTTCAGCAAGAAAGGGATGACCTAAAGAAGTTACTAATAGAGTATAGAGATGTTTTTTCTTGGGGATATAGAGATCTTAAAAATTTCAAAGGTGGTCAGTTTAGACATCACATCCCTTTGAAACCAGGCACCACCCCTTTTCATCAAAAGCTAAGGAATTACAATTTGAAAGTATCTAAAACTATATTGAAAGAGTTGGAAAAGATGCTACAAGCCTGAATCATATACCCCATCCACCATTCTACCTGAATTTCTAATATAGACCCTTTGAGAAAAAAGAACAGTGACATCAAAATTTGTGTCGATTTCCAAAATTTGAATCAAGCCAGTCTGAAGGAAAATTATGTGCTACCAGTGATGGAACATGTTCTCCATTCCATGTCAAGATCAGAAGTGATGTCAATGTGGAATGGTTACTTTGGATATAATCAGATTAGTGTGGCAAAGGAGGATCAAAATAAGACAACCTTTATAACTCCTTCGGGTACTTATGCATACAACCAGATGCCATTTGGATTAATTAATGTCGGTGCCACTTTTCAGAGTGTGATGAATTACTCCTTCTAGGGTCTTCATAATAGGATCATTGTAGTTTATTTGGATGACCTGACCATTTATTCAAAAAGGAGGAATCATCATTTAAGGGACATCAAAATAGTGTTGGAAAGGTGTACAAGTCATGGTATATCCTTAAACCCTAAGAAGTCAATTTTCTTTGTTGAGGAGGGTAAATTGTTAGGGCATATTGTTTCAAGAGAAGGTGTCAAAATTGACCCTGAAAGGGTCAGGGCAATTCAACAGCTTAACTTTCCTTCCAACAGAAGGGTATGTATAGCTTCATGGTATGCCAAAAAGTGGTGATGTGAAAAAGAAGTCCTGATTGATAGACTCTTTGGAAAATAACTATAACTTTCAAACAGTATAACATTTTTGAATTCTAAAATATACATCACATTATCTGCTTCAACTAATACAATAATAATAAAAAATTCTTTCAATTTGATTAATTTTAGACTAAGTTAAGGTGGTCAGACACAAGAGTTTTTATATTTAGGAAAATTTGTAGCAGAAAAATATAAATTAATTATTTACTTGGAAAAAAAAATAAAAAAAGTATACATCACATCTGGACATGAGTCTACTACTTTTATCTAAAATCTTATTGTATCATCTTAAAATGGAAGCACTTTCATGTTATGAACATTTAGCCCTCCTTAGGGGGTGTTTTAGGCCATTGTCATGTTGTCCTCTATTTTATGCCCCTTTTCAATCTTTTGTGCCTATTTAGGACTCTAATTGGGCCTCTCCAAGTAGTATCTTCCCCACCTAGCATATTTTCCAAGGGTTTTAACCCCTAGGTCAAGGTCGACCTCGACCTTGACCTAGGTTAGGGTAGACCTCAACCTTGACCTAGGTTAGAGTCAACCTCGACCTTTACCCAAGTCCCCCTTTTCATCGGAAGTGTTGCAGATGCGAGGGGAAACTCAAAAGTTTATTTTTCCACTTCTAAGTCAATTGTTTTGGGTTTCAAAGTGGTGACTGTTAAATATATTTAATATAGGTCCACTCCTAGGGGTATAGGCCTAATGGTTATTTATTTCTCATATGTCAGCCTCTCTAGAAGTTTGTGCCCTAGATTAGTATATAAGGAAGCCTTCTCTCATTTCAATTCAAGAGATCATCAAATCAAGAAGAAAATAAATAAGCAAGATCAAGAAATCTAAGGAGGATCATCAACATCCATTGTTCTATATGCTTTCAAGCTTTCAAGCCTTCTTCTCAAGCATTCAAGTTCTCCATTTAAGATGAAGGATTCAAGCATTCAAGCCTTTGAAGGGATTTGGTTCAAGCATTCAAGATTCATCATTCAAACCATAGATCTATCCATCATGGTGGTGTGAGCTTCCTTCAAGATCCTTTGTGCATCCTCCAGATTCATTCATTCTTCCTTCAAGGTGGATTCCAAGCATACAATCATGGAGGTTTTGATTTACATTTATAGTTTTTAATGTTTATTCCAAGCTTTCATATTAACATACTTGATTACATTTCAAATACAATTGCATATCTATTGAATATCATCGCTTCATTGTTAGATATTGTTCTACTACTTGTTAGCATTCTCCATTTCAATTCTATTTCAAGGATAATTCCAAAAATGGGGTTTGACCAAGGCAAACCCCTCATCCAAAAAACAAAACCATTTTTCTTGCAGGTACATGTATGAAACAATGCATTACAAAGCAAATTCAAATACCCTTTTCAACAAAATTTTCAGATCTGTGAACAGAATTTCCGTCAGAGTAGCGCAGGTTAAGGTCAACATAAAGGGGTCAAGGTTGACTTGACTTAGAAAAGAAAAAGATTTCTGTGTTTTCTCTATCTCTATGTTTCCAGGCTAGATATGGTTGTAGAATTTTCAGAAACTTAGTATAGACACCAAAAAACAACAATTTCCAGATCTGCTACCTTTCAAGATAAGTGTTTTATTTTATCCTAATCTTTCTGATTTATTGTTTCACTTTATAATTAGAACCCCTTTCCCTCTTCATCCATAACTAGTTGATTCCATTTTTCATTGATCGTCTCCTTTCAGTTAATCAATTGAGATCTCCTTGTCTTGGATTAGGAGGTAATATATGTCCACAACATTTTCAACATACACACACATCATAGATATAAAAATATATATACACATTAAATATGTATTTTTATATCTTACATTTTGGTGAACCCGTGATAGACAACTCTTTCTTTTTGGTGTTGGATGTTTTTCCTATTTTCCTTAAGATTAGACTAAAATACAAAAAAACAAAACAAAAAATCTACATACTCATCAAAATACAAAAACATTTCTTGTATTTCATTCACTATGAAGATCTTTAAGATGCTTTAGTGTGTGGTTATTTTCCTTATTATTCTCATTTTAGCATCTCTTTATAGTGCTTATGATGTTTATGAGAGTATCATCCAATTCATTATGTTTGTCACTCTTCATGTTTTACTTTCTTATGCTATTATGAGATTGACTAATACTAGCTTCCTACTTTCAAAACTTTCATTAAGGATTTGTGTGGTGGATTTATTACTCTTGTGGATTATGTGAATCATTTGGTAGATGATACACCATTTCCTAATCTTCCTAATCCCAATCCTATCCTTCCTAATCTAGTTCCTAATATTCCTAATCCTAATCCTATCCTTCCTAATTCAATTCCTAATATTCCCATTCCCATTTCTCCATCTACTATTCCTAGTTCTTCCCACACTTATGATGGGGCTCAAACTATGGTTCATGATGGAGATGTGCAAGAATTATTTGATTTACCTTCCCCTTCTTGTTCGATCCATGATGATATTAAAGGGAAGAGAAAATAAACTTCTTCTAAACCTATCATTCCACCTTACATGATGTTTTCTCATGATCACCATAAAAAATCACCTCCAACAAATTTTTTACAATATATGTACACTATAGGATACAATATGATGGCTAAAAAAGGTTATAAGGGTTTAGGGCTTGGTGTTAATGAACAAGTTATTAAATATCTAGTTCATCTATCCCCTAAAAAAGATATGCACGGTCTTGGCTTTCCGCTATCTCAATTTAAGGAGGTTGATTCTGATCGTCGCCCTCCTCTTCATGTTCTTCTTCCAACACCTTCCTTAGATTGCCCTGATACTCCTCAAGATGTGGCTAAGAAGGTGTATGTTCAGTTAATGAATTCTAAGAAAGAAATCTTTAAACCTACGCCAAAAGATTCTCTCTCCAAGTACAATTGTTATTTTCACTATAGTAATACATATTTACTTGTTGATTGCATGCATTTCAAGATGTATCTTATAGAAAGAGCTTCTTTAGGAATTATATCTCACTCTTGTGCAGTTTTACAACTTCTTCATAATTTTTGTTATGGGGAATACCTCTCATTCTTCTATAATATAGATATTTTCTCCTCTTGTCTCTTGACTGGGGGCCCCCGCAAGAGGTATTTCTTCCATTTTTCTAGAATCCATTATGCTCTTGGCATGTATTTTTTTTTGAGCTTAATTGGTTATCCTTTCTATATTTTATCTCTATGGTTTTGTATTATGATATCTTTCCTTTTCTCATAATCATCCATAGCTCTCTTCTAGTATTCATGATACCATTTCTAAAGACATTTTTTTTGCAAAGGTATCCCTTGCTTTCATCCTCGGGGGGAAAGGTTTTTCCTTCTTTCTCTCTATCTAGGGATCTACTTTCCTTAGCTTAGTGGCATTTGTTTATTCTGCAACATTATTTCTTTATACTGACTAATGTTTTTGCTATGGATATCCTTTTATGTGAGAGGTTGTTGTCCTAGGTCATCACCTCTTCTTTATTTTGCAAATTATATTCTTTGTAAATTCTTTCCCTTGCTGTAGGGTTAGAGTTTTATACCTTTGTTTCAAGATTCCTCTTCCTTTTGATCATAGGGGGCTTGATGATTGAATCTTTGGTCCCTCTTTTCTTTTCTTTGAAAGATGATATTTTATCCAAAGCACTCCTCTACGGTGGGGGTCTTGTTGATAAGATCTCTTTTTCTTTGAGGATCCTTTTTTTTCCATAAGTGACATATCCTTTTTTACGATTATCTATGTTCTTTGATGTAAGCATCAATACCCTTTGCTAAGAATATAGTGTACATTGTTGTTAACATGATATATCCTTACTTTGTGAAGTAGGTATCCTCCTTCTCTTCCTTATCATGTCTATTAGGTAGCCACGCTAAGGAGAGGGGGCATATATAGGGTGTCCCTTATGCTACAGTTTACATATTGCAATATGCTAAATCCTCAGAAGGTAACACACATAAGTTGCTAAATCCTGAAGAGACACACATTTTCAATTTCAAACATGCTAAATCCTCAGAAGGTAACACACATAAGTTGCTAAATCCTGAAGAGACACACATTTTCAATTTCAAACATGCTAAATCCTTGGAAGGTAATGCACATAAGTTGCTAAATCCTAAAGAGACACGCATTTTCAATTTTAAATATACTAAATCCTTAGAAGGTAACACACATAATTTGCTAAATCCTAAATAGACACACATTTTATATTTCATAGTGATACAAGAATGTGATCTATGGGTATTCCAAAAGCTATCAGAAGACACATTATAACTACAAAGTACAATTTATGGGTGAACTATCAGGTTTGGCTACCTATTGGGCTCTCCCTCCTTGGTGATTCACGGTAAGGTGGGCATCTTACTAGGTGAGGTAATCACTCTCTCTCTTTTCTCTCTTTTTCTTTCATGCTAGTAGGATTAGATCATGAAGCTATGTTATTTATAGTGTTTCTCTTGTCTTTATTATGTAGTCATTTATGCTTTTATGATAGCTTTCCAAATATGATATTAGTATAGGAAGAATTTCTTGGCAAAGTTTCCTTTGCTAGTTGGTTTGGGTTTGTATTTTTACTAACCCCTCTTTGTTTTGTGTCTTTTAGCTTTGCCTTTATTTTCTCTTTGTTTTTGTACTATTGTGTGTGTATGTTGAGTTAGAATCCTTGGCCTAGGGGCTCATGTCCTTAACTAAGTGATTTTCTACCTCATTGCAATCCACTAGAGTCTTTCTTCTAACTTTACCATGAGTATGTTTGATTTCCATACTCCTGCTAAAGTGGGGGCTTAATGTATTGTCTTAAAATGGAAGAAATTTTATGTTAAGAATGTTTATCCCTCCTTAGGGGGTGTTTTGGGCCATTTTCATGTTGTCTATTATCTACCCCTTTTCCATCTTCTATGCCTGTTTAGGACTTTGATTAGGCCTCTCTGGGTACTATTTTCCCCACCTGGCATATTTTCTAAGGGTTTTAACCCCATGGGTCAAGGTTGACCTCGACCTTGACCTAGATTAGGGTCGACCTTGGCCTTGACCTAAGTCCCCCTTTTCATCAGAAAATGTCCCAAATGTGGGGGGAAACTCAAAAGTTTATTTTTCCACTTCCGGGTTGACTATTTCAAGTTTTGAAGCGGTGACTCTTAAAATATATTTAATATAGGGCCACTACTAGGAGTATAGGCCTAATGTGAATTTATTTCTCATATTTCAGCCTCTCTAGAAGTTTGTGCCCTAGACTAGTATAAACAGAAGCCTTCTCCTCTCATTTCAATTCAAGCAATCATAAAATCAAGAAGCAAAGAAGCAAGCAAGATAAAAAAAATCTAAGGAGGATCATCAACATTCACTTTTCTACATGCTTTCAAGCTTTCAATTATTTTTCTCAAGCATTCAAGTTCTCCATTGAAGATGAAGGATTCAAGCATTCAAGCCTTTGAATGGATTTGGTTCAATCATTCAAGATTCATCATTCAAACCATAGATCTATCCATCATGGTGGTGTGATCTTCCTTCAAGATCCTTTGTGCATCCTCAAGATTCATTCATTCTTCCTTCAAGGTGGATTCCAAGCATACAATCATGGAGGTTTTGATTTACATTTATAGTTTTTAATGTTGAGCTCAAGCTTTCATATTAACATACTTGTTTACATTTCAAATACAATTGCATATCTATTGAATATCATAGCTTCATTGTTAGATCTTCTTCTACTACTTGTTAGCATTCTCCATTTCAATTCTATTTCAAGGTTAATTCCAAAACTAGAGTTTGACCAAGGAAAACCCCTCATCCAAACAAAAAAAACATTTTGGTTGTAGGTACATGTGTGGAATAGTGAATTACAGAGCAGATTCAGATACCCTATTCGACAAACTTTCAGGATCTGTGAATAGAATTTTCGTCAGAGCAGCATAGGTCAAGGTCAACATAAAGGGGTCAAGGTCAACCTATATTTAGGTCAAGGTCAACCTAACTCAGAAAAGAAAAATATTTTTGGGTTTTCTTTGTCTCTATGTTTCCAAACCAGATCCAGTTGCAGAATTTCTAGAAACTCAGTACAGACACCAAAAAACAACAATTTCCAGAGCTGCTACCTTTCAAGAGAAGTGTTTTATTTTATCCTAATCTTTATGATTTATTGTTTCACTTTATAATTAGAACCTATTTCCCTCTTTATCCATAACTAGTTGATTCCTTTTTGTGTTGATCGTCTCCTTTCAGTTAACCAATTGGGATCTCCTTGTCTTGGATTAGGAGGTAATATATGTCTACAACATTTTCAACACAAACACAGACATATCATAGATATAAAAATATATACACATTTGATATATATTTTTTACACTTATAAAAAAATATTATCATTTTATTTTTTTTAATGTGGTCAGACATACACCTACTTGTTATCTTTCTAGTCCTGATTGATAGACTTATTGAAAAATAGCTATAACTTTCAAACTGTATAACATTTTTGAAATCCAAAACCTGTGTCACATTCTATGATTTTCCTACTACAAGATTTTTTTTTAATTTGATAAATTTTATACTAAGTTTACCTGGTTAGACACGATAGTTTTTGTATTTTGGAAAAGTTGTAGAAGAAAAATCATAATTAATTATTTACTTAAAAAAAAATTATAATAAAATATGTATCACATCCGAACATGAGTCTACTACTTATATATAGAAGCTTGTAAAAAAAATTATCATTTGATTGTGTTTAAGGTGGTCAGACATACACCTACTTATTTTTTTCTTGAAATTTTCATACTACTACATTGAAATTTGATATTTTCAACATATAGAATAATTATTTTTCAAAAAAGGCCTTGTATCTTAGAAATGAAATTCAATTTTCTATACATTCTCTTCTTACATATTTTTGATTGAATATCATAGCTTCATTGTTAGATGTTCTTCTACTACTTGTTAGCATTCTCCATTTCAATTCTATTTCAAGGTTAATTCCAAAACTAGAGTTTGACCAAGGCAAACCCCTCATCCAAACAAAAAAACCATTTTGATTGTAGGTACATGTGTGGAACATTGAATTACAGAGCAGATTCTGATATCCTGTTCGACAAACTTTCAGGATCCGTGAATAGAATTTTCATCAGAGCAGTGTAGATCAAGGTCAACATAAAGGGGTCAAGGTCAACTTGTATTTAGGTCAAGGTTAACCTGACTCAGAAAATAAAAATATTTTTGGGTTTTCTTTTTCTCTATGTTTCCAGGCCAGATCCAATTGCAGAATTTCCAAAAACTCAGTACAGACACTAGAAAATAACAATTTCCAGATCTGCTACCTTTCAAGATAAGTGTTTTTATTTTATCCTAATCTTTATGATTTATTGTTTCACTTTATAATTATAACCCGTTTCCCTCTTTATCCATAACTAGTTGATTCATTTTTGCGTTGATCGTCTCCTTTCGGTTAACCAATTGGGATCTCCTTGTCGTGGATTAGGAGGTAATATATGTCTACAACATTTTGAACACACACACACACATCATAGATATAAAAATATATACATATTTGATATATATTTTTTACACTTATAAAAAAATATTATCATTTTCTTTTTTTTAATGTGGTCAGACATACACCTACTTGTTATCTTTCTAGTCCTGATTGATAGACTTATTGAAAAATAGCTATAACTTTCAAACTGTATAACATTTTTGAAATCCAAAACCTGTGTCACATTCTATGATTTTCCTACTACAAGATTTTTTTTTTAATTTGATAAATTTTAGACTAAGTTTACGTGGTCAGACACGAGAGTTTTTGTATTCTGAAAAAGTTGTAGAAGAAAAATCATAATTAATTATTTACTTGGAAAAAAATTATAAAAAAATATGTATCACATCCGAACATGAGTCTACTACTTATATATAGAAGCTTGTAAAAAAAAATTATCATTTGATTGTGTTTAAGGTGGTCAGACATACACCTACTTATTTTTTTCTTGAATTTTTCATACTACTACATTGAAATTTGATATTTTCAACATATAGAATAATTTTTTTCTAAAAAGGCCTAGCATCTTAGAAACTAAATTCAATTTTCTATACATTCTCTTCTTACATATTTTTGATATAATATTTATAACTTGTTAAAATTTTTATGTCAACTTGCCTAAACCTAATTTTTTGAATTTTCATTGCCACTTAAGGGCCTAGTTTGGCATACCATGATCTTGCACATACCCAAAAGCGGCCTAAAGTATTTCTTTAGCCAAGTGAAATTTTTTAGGGCCTTTGTCCTGGAGTTTTTAGAGACTACCAGACATATGGTAGACATGCTGAGGGAGAAAATTCCCTTCAAGTGGAGTGAGGAAGGATGAAGAGCTTTCAATGACATTAAGATAGCAATATTTCAGGCACCTATGTTAACAAGTCCAGATTTCAAAAAGGACTTCATTGTTTATTGTTATGCTTTAGAGCATACTCTATTTGACATTTTGACATAGAAAGACAAAAAAGGGTAGGAGGCACCTATTGCTTTTATGAGCACACCCTTGAAGAAAAAAAAACTCAAATAATCTCAAATCAAGAAACACGCCTTTGCTGTAGTAAAGTCTGTGAAGCAATTTAGGTACTACATACTAGACTCTCACTGTATAGTCTATATCCTAGAAACTGCAATAAAAAGTGTCCTGACTCAAAAGGAGATAGGCATGAATAATAGGGCGGTATGGATAGCTAAAATCCAAGAGTATGATCTAACTATTAAGCCAATTAATTTGGTGAGAGGATGGGGTTTGTGCAAATTGATAGCAAAAAAGGAGAAACCATCAAAAGAAGGAGAAAGTGGTCCCCATGGTGTTGTTGGTAAGTTTGACTAATCACTAGTTCTCAGATGTGACATACTTCATCACCTATGGCAAATTCCCTAAACACTTGAACCCCCAAGAAAGGCATAATTTGAAATTAAAGGCATCCAAGTATGTAGTTTCCCAAGATGTGTTATATAAAAGGGGCATTGATGAGACTTTTCTCAGATGTGTAGACATTGCATATCAAAAAGAGCTATTGAAATCTTTCCATGATGAAACTTGTGGAGGGAATTTTTCCTCTTTTGTCATGGAATTAAAGATTCTCAGGAATCATTTCTATTGGCCAGGAATCTTCAAGGATGTGTATCACTATGTTAAGAATTGTGAAAAATGTCAATTGTTTGTGGGACAACTTGTAGCTTTACCCCTCAAGCCAATGATCGTAGTGTTGGAAAGTTGGCTATATTGATGTATATGACTTAATAAAGTGTTGTCATTATGGCAACAAAGTCATATAGTAGTTTGGAGTTAGCGTAATTGATGAGAAGATCAGAAATCGGTTAAGTGTTGAAGACTGGACAGATTAAAGAGTTCCTATAGCTTAGAGCATCGGCGCATGTGCGTATGATGGAGTTATGGTGTGCACCCTAGAATTTAATTTAGTTATACTATATTCATGCTTAGTCTATGAGCACATGATCAGATATGCAAGTATGAGGAAGCTACAGATAGATGAAGTTACACAGCTAGTGAGTGTTAGTGAAGAATAGAGTAAGCAACTGACTGTTATCATTTTGAGTTGTGATTATATTCTATTGATGTAAAGGCTATCACCTATTGTAATTAGGTTTCTGACATGTATATATGTTTGTTTGTAAACATGCTTGAGCTAATTCATTTGGAAGCGTTGTATGTAATAGGTCTAAGGGCCAACCTAGTTGTTTATTTTATATGCGCATATAAATATGAGATGCACCCATTGTAATTAGTGTTGGTGTAATTAAATATTTACTAATTACACTTAGTTAAGTTTACTTAGGATAATGCATTTACATATTAGTTATCATTGTGACACCTAGGATTTTTCATTTCATTTTAGCACATGGTTAGGAGAATTTCCACTTTAGGTGTCATAGTTGTCATTGTAATACCCCAAAAATGGGCTATAAGTTCATTAATCTCCTACATCTTCAATTCGAACAAAATCGACATCAAAGTCCTAATCTAAGGCACATCTAAACATCATCGAATCATAATTGATTATCTTAAATTCTGCATCAGGAAATATTCTTAGTAATATTCCTAATTATCTTAATTATCTTTAATTTAATAATTATTTGGCGATAAATCACATTTATCCTAAAATTTGATTAATTAAATATTTTGCATATTTAATTAATTAGATTTAATATTTTCCACTTAATTGTGTAATTAAATTTAATTCTATCTATTATTAATTGTATTATTTAATTTTGACAATAAATCAAAATTCCTATGAATAATTGATTAAATTCTTATTTAATTAATTAAAGCATGTTGTCATTATTTAATAATATAATCTTTAATAAAAGTTTGGTAAAATAGTTAATTAACCCATAAATTAATTATATTATTTCAAAAAGTAGTTAAGTTGAGCATAAATCACTTTATTTATTTATTAAATCATAATTATCCATGTGCGCATTCAAGGACCAGTTAAACTCAAATTGGAAAATCAATGCAAGTTGTTAGCTTTTTGAAACTCAACATCTTTTTGAGTTTTAAAGTTGATCTAAACTTCTAATTCGAGTTGAACTGTGCTTTTGCATGATTTTTGTGACTTAATTATCTTTTTTTTAAAATAACTCAAAAATCAACCTGAGTTATTTGAGTGATTTATGGCTTTTTCTCATGCACCTCCAAAGCCCTGGATTTCTATAAAACCAAGGCTTTAGCTCATCTCTCAATCATCTCTCAAATTTGCATCCAAGCATCTCATATTTTTGCACAATCACGCTGGAGAATTGGAGGCTGAGGAATCAACTTGCGAATTCAAAGCTTTGTGAGATCAATTTCAATTGCATAGTTTTTATATCTTAGCATAGAATTTCATAGTTTTCATATCATTGTTAGAATCTTCATTGTTAGATCATTTAGCATTCATTTCATATCAGTTTTCAATAGCATAGATTCATATCAGTTTTTATCATTCTTATTGCATAGAAAATATCAAAAATATAGATTAATTGCATTCAATTTTATATCCATCTTTTGCATTCAAATCCTTCATTTAGGTGTTTTCTAGGTCATTAATCTCGATTACAATCTGAGAACATCAATCTCGCACCTACTAGAAGACAGTAAATCGCTTGGTTAGATAGTTTTCAATTTTACACGATTTCGATTATAGCTAACCTCTAATGTTTTACTGAAGTGTTGTGTCTACAAATCAGGTACAATTTTCACACACACATTTCTGGCACCCACCGTGGGGCAACCCACCTTTGCATGCTGGTTTTGATTTTTTTGGGGAGCTAAAACCCCAAAGTTTCAAAGATTTAATTTTATCTCCCAAACGGCTTGGATTTTTGGTCTAAATTTATTTTTGCAGATTGGTGACATATCAAGGAAGCTTCGATAAAAAATTTAGAATTTTCTGAAATTTTTTAAATTTTTAATAATTTTTTTTCAATTTTTAATAAAAAATTAATTTTCGGTGCAAATCAGAATATTTTTTGAAAATTTTTACATTTTTAGAAATCTCTTCAAATTCTATAGGGGGTCTATTCTTAGTATTTTAAATTTTGATGCAATTTATTAGCTCAAATAGTCAATTTACAAAAATTAGTCTATTTTGATAAAATGGGTCTCTAAGGCACAAATGAAGAGATTTTTCTAAAACTTTTGCATTTTTGGAAAGCTCTCTATTTTTTAGCAAGGGTCTCTATTCTGAATTTCTATTTTTGTAGCAAAAATTATATCAAAAAAATCAGATCTTGTTGACTAGGTCAAATGCAGTGCAAAAAAATTAAAATTTTATGATGGGTATGCACTTATTTTTCATATGATTCAATGCATGATATGAGTTGTCATTTGGATTAATTTCTAGTTATTATTGCTCCTAACAATTGACTTTTAGATCTAACCCTAGGGTTTTCATAAGTTGAATATACCTTGCATATTTTGTTTGCTTGTTGGCTTGTTGGAGAGTTCGTAGCTTGCTTGCATAGTAAAGCTCAACAAAAATTGCTAAAAATTAGGTAAAATATACTAAGCGGATTGCAAGGATCCCAGGTATTCTCCTTCATCTAATAACATTTTGATTTGGGACTTAAAATAAATCTCTTATGTGTCAAGCTTGTGTGCATCTTTTCATGCTTTTGATCTATTTCTACACACTTGCATAATTTGATACTAGGTTGTGATCCCTTAAGGATTCATTAAGTAGTCTTAGAATATGTGTGATTGATCTTGATTGCTATCTTGGGTTATTGGACTCGCTAATCCACTGGCCCCTCATTTCCGCCCTGTGGTTGCAATCTCAGCGCCATAAAGGGGAGGGGTCAACAGGACAGAAGCGTTAAGTGTTCCACTTGGCAACCCTTTTGTGCTTTTAGGAACTCACTTGTTTTCTAAGTTGGGGACTCATTTTTAGCTTGTGTGAGGTGTTAAGTGTTCCACCTTGTGGACTCATCTCATATTCACTTTAAGCGTTAAGTGTTCCTCTTTCTACTTTTTGGGTACTTTTGGTAGATTTGCTTTTGGAAACATACATCTATGCTCACATAGTAATTAGGCCCTATGAACACTATTCATGATTCTTGAGAGATTGGATTCCTAGAGAAATCTTTCTTGATGACAGAATCCTTGTAGGTAGGGAGGATACTTAGTGCGTTTCACATTCAACTTGGTTAGTGCGTCTTCTCTTATTGATTGACACATTCTCTCTCCAGAGGGGTTGATAGATCAAGTGGGGTTGATATCACGAGCTTTGGTGAATCAAAATTGGTTAGTGCATCTTCTCTTATTGATTGATACATTCTCTCCCCAGAGAGGTTGATAGATCACGTGGAGTTGATATCATAGACCTTGGTGGAACAAAACTTTGTCTTAGCGTGTCGGATTCATCTGCTTGCTTTGTTTGGGTTAAAAGTGAAGAGGTGTCAAAACCTTGAATCTGGAGCCAAGTCCCCTTGTGGTATAAATCTATGAGTCATCTTTAGAGAGGGTTAACCATAGCGGACAATCCCTTCACAGGGCAAACTGCGTTGACGAAACCTCAAGCGGTAATAGCCATTTTCGCCATGGTAGTGATAGCCGCTATATAAATGTCCTTGTGGAAGAAATCTCCACGCGTATGGTTCATTGTTGGGTTGTCAGATCTCCCTAGCAGCTCTTGAAGATTAAGTTCTTAGATTGTGTCAAAACCCTGGTGTGCCGGGATTGGAGTTCACCCCTTTGAATCATAAAAGTTGCAGAGTCAAACCATTACTAAAAACCCTAGAGAGGCCAATTTTTCACTTTCAGGTATATGTGTGTTATTGCAAAACTTTTCAGAACATACACAATTAGTACTCGTAGGGATTAGCACAATTTGGTCACTTGATTGTTCATGCGCAAGGTTGCTTTTGCCCTTGTTCATTGTTTTTAGACGTGTTTGGAATCACTTGCTTGCTATTCTGCGTGCTTGTTTATCTACTTAGCTATTAAAAATGATCAAATCTGGTATAACCTTCAAAATCTGGACAGTATAATTTGCAAACAATCCAAAACTGAAGACCTTAAATTTTGCAAAAATTGACGTAAAATCTTTTCTGGAGTCAAAAGTCATTTCAGGAAGTCAAAAGTCATACGAGTTTTGTCAAGTGTCATTTTAGTATTGCCCATCTGTCGTATGATTAAGAACCCAGTGTCGTATGAGTTTTCAAACCAGTAAATTCAAGAAAGTCAAAACCCTGTTAGCAACTGTCGTATGATATTGACAGCTGTCATTTCATAGACTGCCCAGTGTCGTACGAGTCTGTAGAGTGTCGTTTGGAAAAATTTGAGAGAGTTGTCAGAAATTGTCAAATTACAAGATATCCAATGTTTTCAGCCTAGTTCCAGAATCTATCGAACAATATCATTGTGTCAAGAACAAATCAGGAGCTATTAAAAATCAGTACACATGTCTCAAAGAATCAGTACACATGAGGAAGAAATTCTAATCGCCACTATGATGAAGCAACTGCAAGCTATGCAAGTCCAGCTTGACAAACTTGAGAAAGAAAAGGAACCTCTATACTCTTTTCCATTTGATAAAGACTTGTACATGTCACCATGCCCCCGAAAAAAATTTGAGCAATATGATACCTCTTCCACGGAGAGTGACACATCTAGCTTTGGAGACTATGATGACTATGACGACAGACAATGTAATGATACCTATGACACCTCTATTCCTAAGAGTCCTCCTCATCATTCATTCCTGCTTACTACAAATGGGCCGTCACATTGGATAGATCGTGATGGTGATCCATATGATTCTGATTTTGAAAGAGACTTTGATGGCTTTTGTGGACAATACCTTGATTATGATCCATCTACCACTGCTGAGGACTATAAAATACATCGTGTTAGCTTGAAACGTCAATACTATAAGGATCTCTCCTCTAAGAACTCTCTAGCTGAAAATAAAGATTACACTCTCAAGCAAGATCATGTTAATGCTGAACCTTTGTCTGGTGATGGTTCCCTTCCATCCCCTACTTCCTCCAATACCCGTACATTTCTTAAAGCTTCTGAGTCTTTCAAATCTTTCATAGAACCTTCATTCGACTCAAGCCTTGATACTTTTCATGTAGTTCCCGATAGTTATCCTCCAGGGATACCTCTTAAAGAAACTCAAGCTAACCTTCACTTGGCTGCAAAGACTTTCAATAATGATAAACCTAAAGAGCCTAAGCCTTCATATGCTATAATCCCTACTTTAGCTAATCCTCCACCATCTCTTCCAAAGTCATCCATACAATCCCAACATGCTTCCTTGTCCTTAGAAGTGGCTCCATGTCAAGAGGACTCTAAAAATGATGAAGAAAAGAACATAAAGAAAGATCAAGATCAAGAACCCTCCATGTCATCCACTCCTTTTCACGATGTCTCTTATCCGCCTCAGGGTTCTTTTGATCCTATACCCCCTTTTTCATGCATTCCACCATGTCTTAAGTCTTCGCCTAAGCAAGATCAAGCTACTACATACACTATTGAGCTTATTGACAATCAAAATAACCTTACTACGCTTGCACTTTCCAAAGATGATACTTCCATTAAGGTTGGTAAAAATGGTGTTCCTTCCAATGTTAAGCCTATTGAAAAACAAGAGAAAAATTATGCGCTTATGCTATCCAAAGATCCTTGTCAAGATCAAAGTCTTCCATCTTCTTATTCTATCACTCCATGTTCACTTCCACTTTCTACTCTTCCTAAGTCTTTTCAAGCTTTGAACAATCCTATCAAAGAAGGTGCTCATATTCCAGATGTCCATGATTCTATTGAAGATCCTAATGCTCACTCTAAAGATGCTGATATCCTTGGTTGTCATATAGATGCTGATGAACTTATTGATTATCCTTTTGCGTCTTCCACTTCCATCCTCAGACCTCTTCCACCAATACTAATGGCTTCATGTCTGCCTTCCATCTTGGGTCCTTATGTCCCTTCACATTCCCCTCCTAACTCTCCTAATTTTCCATCCATCTTGGGTCCTTACATCCCTCCATCTCCCATCTTTCTTCAAGATCAACATAGATGCATACCCTTGAATCCTTTTCATCCACCCACCCATCTAAACCAGTCGTATCCTCCCTCTTCCACAAATCCCAAGTCTTTTGGAAGTAACTTGAATGTTCAATACAAGAAAAATAAGCATTGCAAGAATCCATCAAAAAAAGGAGATCACCATGTCTCCTCTAATCGACATGGAGGCATAAAGTCAAAAGAGATATCTAAGAAAAAAACTACAAGACAAGTATGGGTTCCAAAATCCATCATTGAAGATATTCTCTCTAGATCATCAAAAGGAAATAAAAAGCCTACGACTATATGGATTCCAAAGTCTCTCTTGAAAGAGTTTGGTGTTGAGAAAAAAGTGAAATTGATATTCAAGCTTCCAAAGGCTTCCACTTCATCTCCCTCCAAAAATATTCTTCCATTCTATGTGCCTAAACCACAACCTCTGCTATCCATTCGCCATATTCCTTCACGTATTCCTTCATTCATGATTCCTCCATCCTCTCACCACCCTTCAAGGTGTGTCTTGACGTTGATCTTACCTTCCTTTCCATCTACCCTTTCACAGTCCTTCCATTCATTATCCTTCTACCTCCTATCCTTTTTCCTCATTTGCCTATTCCTCCAATCTTCCAACCTCACTCGCTTTACATAAAACCTTATCCTCCATTTTTCTCTTCCATCTCCTTTTCCCTATCAACATCTTTGAGCATATCATTTTGAATCCTTGGCATATCATGGTTTATCCTTTCAAGGAGCATTATCTAAAAAGCTTGCCTTCTTCCAAAAAAGAAATGAAAAATAAAAAAAATTGAAAATGTGCCTTGGTAGCAAAAGTAAAGAAAAATAAATTCATCCTATGGTGAAAACCACTCCCTTGTGGCACCTTGGATAAGTACCATGATGAAAACCTGGCAATCAGGCATCATGCGTAGTTCTTCTACATATTTCATCCATTCCATCTTCTCTCTTTGATCTTGACAATGTTGATCTATACACGAATATTTGGCTATTTTGTGAGCTATCTTACGATGATCTTGCTTTCATTCCTTCCGTGTTTAGCCTTCATATCCATCTTCCTCCATTCATTTTCACCTATCACTATCTTTTTCCCCTTTGGTCTTGATCTAATAAAAAAAAGAAAGAAAGAGTAAAACACAGTGCTATGAAGCCTCTTGACATGTCTACTCTTTTGGACTGCATCCTTTCCTGCTCTTGCATCATGCTTTTGTGACTTATCCTATGCTAGCCTTTCATTACTTGTCTAAATGCACTTTACATAAAAATTTTTCCCTAGCTTGGGTATTCTTGAGGAGTTTTCCCTTGAGGATTTCTTCCCTTCATTCTCCTTCATTCTCTTGTCTTCCATCTCATCGACCAACTTGCCAATCCCTCTTGTTCTCCACCTTGCTAGACATTGGGACTGCACGATATAATCTTGCTTGAGAGTTTGCAATGGAAAAAGAGCTACCAATAGCAGAACAATTATCAGAACAAGTATCACAACTAGTATCAAAACAAGTATCACAACCAGTATCAAAACCAGCATCAGAACCAGTATCAGAACAATTATCAGAATCAGTATCAGAATCAATATTAAAACCAATATCAGAATAATTATTAGAATCAGTATCAGAATCAGTATCAGTATCAGAACCAGTATCAGAACAATTATCAGAATTAGTATCAGAACTAGTATCACAAGTATCAGAATGGGCCTACAGAACAAGTATTAGAACACCTACTAGGGCTACACCTTTCGCTTTAGTTTATGGGTCTGAAGCAGTACTACCTATTGAGGTTGAAATCCCATCACTTAGAATTAGAATGCATGGTCTAGTAACTGATGGTGACTATAGAGTGTCTAGGTTACAAGAACTAGAACTACTAGATGAGCGCAGACAAGTAGCGTATGATCATCTCAGAGTGTATCAGAAAAGAATGTCTAGAGGCTACAACAAGAAAGTCAGACACAGAGAATTTCAGGTTGGTGATCTAGTATTGAGAGAAAATCCTAAAAATTAATCACATCGAGAACACAAGGGGAAGTTTGAACCCAACTGGCTGGGTCCCTTTGTCATCACTGCTACTTTTGGCTTTGGTGCCTATCAACTCTCAACAACTGAAGGAGAATAGCTCCGAGAACCAATCAACGTTCTCCATCTGAAGAATTTCTATGCCTAAAGCATTCAGTGCTTGGTAAATGTCCTGAAAAAATCTTAAAAATAAAAAAAAGTCCTAAAAAAATGAACATCTTGGTGAAAACCTAGCAATAGGCGCCTTGATGATTCACAAAAAAAATAAAAAAATATCAAAAGTACAAAAAAATTGAAAAAATGAAAAATACAAAAAAAATTGAAAAAATGAAAAATACAAAAAATATTGAAAAATGAAAAATACAAAAAAAATGAAAAAAAGAAAAGTGCCTTGGTGAAAACCTGGAAACAGGCGCCTTGGTAGCAAAAATAGAATCTCTACCAAGATGGTGAAAACCTGGCAAACGGGTGCCACTTGTTCAAAATGCTCCATCTATCAGCACAATCTTGGTCTTTCCCAGCTTTCAGTCTTGCTTTAGTTTGTACATATCTCCCGGTTTGTTTCAACATTTCCAGTTTTCAATAAGTCGGTCTGTACACCAATCAGCTTGCACGTCTGTATCCTATCAATGTTCAAACTTGGGGGCAATCAATGTCATATCTTATAGTCTCCAATGTATCTTAGACGTGTCATATCCACTCAGAGTCCTTTGAAGCTTCATTTGAGTCAGTCAGTCTGTCTTGTCTCCAGAAAGGATTTTGCATCTATAACAACGCAATCAAACATCAAACTCAAACTGAAAACAATCTGTGCTTCATGCTTTTATCTCCTTGTATGCTTACTGATTCGCATTGAGATTTTTGCATATTGTGTCCCTTCGAGCTCTTCGATGATGTCCTTTATAGGATTTAGAGAGTGATGACTGGGGGCATAATCTTTTCTTTGTTTTCTGCTCGTATGTGAAATGTAATAACTTTGGAAATTCTGGATTGAAATGGTGTCTGACTGTAAGAGCCTCTATCTCAAATTGGATGGCCATGCATACCTCGACCATTGATACCCAGAAAATTCAAGGAAGTTTGATCTAACTATTGTCTTTTTGAGTAAGTTCTTTCTCCTACTGTGGAATGCAATCTTGCCTAAGGATGTGAATGATAAAGGGTCACTACGGGTAATTCACATTGGATTTAGAATGATCTCTTGACTGTTTGATGTGTTTGCAATGCAAAGCGTATTCAGGTCATCACGACGTTTATGTTTTGATGCTTGTACAAATTGCTATATCAAAATGGACATGATATTCAGGTCATCCTAGCGCTTATGCTTTGATGCTTATATCTAATCCGACATTTCGAAAACAAAATCAATATTCATATGTTCATGGTCGCCTAGCTAGTGGGTGTTGTATTGATTCTTGCGCATACAAATTGATATTCATATGTCTATGGTTTCATAGCTAGTGGGCATTGTATTGATTTATCTGGTTACCTAAAAGTTCAATGATGATAACAAATTGACATATGATCAGTGACTAGGTCCTAGGTCTTAGGTTGCATTTCATATTGTATGCTTCTTTGCATTTTTTATCTTTGCATGATCTCACAATGACTAAACGAACTTCAATGCTTAAACAATTCTCCACTTGTCTCTTCAAGTCTAACAAGAACTGAATCTCACACGAAGGTTCCTCCAATGAAATAGCAAGTAGAATCCTTTTTCGGGATCAAAATTCAAATCTGAGATCATTCATATTATTAATTGCTTGCATAATCAACCTTCAATCTTCATAGAAATCTAAAATTCAACTTAACTGGTTATCTTTCATCAAACTATCAAAATTTCAACTTGGTCAACCATGGTCAACTCATGGTCAAACCTAGTCAAATTCAGTCTCCAGGACCTCCAAACGATGCAGAATGCATTCTCGGACGTGTTTAACCACTTCTCAAATCAATTTACATGCTTCTAAACCATTTAACGCTGACTTCTCTTATCAGATTTCAATTATAATCCCGAAGGGGGCATGGTATTGCACATCATTCAAAGTCTGTAAATCAAATTCTATCAATCAAATCTATCAATATCTTTCATTAGTGATCAAGACAACAATCACGTCTAGTCGCTGATTCATCAAAAGTCCTCATCGCTCGGGGCAAATCTATCATCACTTGGGGCATATCAGATTCATCGATCCATATCAATCTGGTATTCTCCTAATCTTGTAAACTGTATCAGTTTTTGCAACCATCAGATCATAGTGTTCTTTCCTTGGTTCTTCGGCAACTGAAGGGTTCAGATGTGATACCTGCTAGTTCTGCTAAGACAATCGAGTCTAGAACGGGTCACTCACTTCTTATCAATCCTAAGGTTCAGAATCAGACATTTTGACACTTTTTCACAATCATTGGTTCATTGCTGTTATAGTGAACATTATCTTTGGTCATTCAGGACCTCCTATCTCAATATCTTTCAATCAGTTTCTATCTTGAGATCGGTTTATCTTTTGAATCAGTTTCATATCTTTATCAAACATAGACTATCTTTGAACCACTGCGCTTCGCACAGTAATTCAAAGAGGGGCAAAATGTAATACCCCAAAAATGGGCTATAAGTTCATTAATCTCCTACATCTTCAATTCGAACAAAATCGACATCAAAGTCCTAATCTAAGGCACATCTAAACATCATCGAATCATAATTGATTATCTTAAATTCTGCATCAGGGAATATTCCTAGTAATATTCCTAATTATCTTAATTATCTTTAATTTAATAATTATTTGGCGATAAATCACATTTATCCTAAAATTTGATTAATTAAATATTTTGCATATTTAATTAATTAGATTTAATATTTGCCACTTAATTATGTAATTAAATTTAATTCTATCTATTATTAATTGTATTATTTAATTTTGACAATAAATCAAAATTCCTATGAATAATTGATTAAATTCTTATTTAATTAATTAAAGCATGTTGTCATTATTTAATAATATAATCTTTAATAAAAGTTTGGTAAAATAGTTAATTAACCCATAAATTAATTATATTATTTCAAAAAGTAGTTAAGTTGAGCATAAATCACTTTATTTATTTATTAAATCATAATTATCCATGTGCGCATTCAAGGACCAGTTAAACTCAAATTGGAAAATCAATGCAAGTTGTTAGCTTTTTGAAACTCAACATCTTTTTGAGTTTTAAAGTTGATCTAAACTTCTAATTCGAGTTGAACTGTGCTTTTGCATGATTTTTGTGACTTAATTATCTTTTTTTTAAAATAACTCAAAAATCAACCTGAGTTATTTGAGTGATTTATGGCTTTTTCTCATGCACCTCCAAAGCCCTGGATTTCTATAAAACCAAGGCTTTAGCTCATCTCTCAATCATCTCTCAAATTTGCATCCAAGCATCTCATATTTTTGCACAATCACGCTGGAGAATTGGAGGCTGAGGAATCAACTTGCGAATTCAAAGCTTTGTGAGATCAATTTCAATTGCATAGTTTTTATATCTTAGCATAGAATTTCATAGTTTTCATATCATTGTTAGAATCTTCATTGTTAGATCATTTAGCATTCATTTCATATCAGTTTTCAATAGCATAGATTCATATCAGTTTTTATCATTCTTATTGCATAGAAAATATCAAAAATATAGATTAATTGCATTCAATTTCATATCCATCTTTTGCATTCAAATCCTTCATTTAGGTGTCATCTAGGTCACTGATCTCAATTACAATCCGAGAACATCAATCTCGTACCTACTAGAAGGCAGTAAATCGCTTGGTTAGATAGTTTTCAATTTTGCATGATTTCGATTATAGCTAACCTCTAATGTTTTACTGAAGTGTTGTGTCTACAGATCAGGTACAATTTTCACACACACAGTCATCACATACCTCTTTGTTTGTGAGATCCACCTTTAGTGCTCTTATCATATTATCATCCTCTCATTTTTGCACATGTTTTGCATACTTTGATGTACAATGGAGGATGATCTACATTTGGTGGACATGTGATTCCACCTTGTGTGGGTGATATCTTATCATCTCCTTAACATGTAGTCTTATTGCATTGCCTATATATTTAGGCACTCCTACTTTGTAATCAATTCAATTAGATATAATCAATTATTTGATTATTTTTCTTATCTCTCTTGTGTTATCTCTTGAGCTTCTAGATCTTGGCTTTTATTCTTTTCCTTAGGCAAATTCTTAAATGGTATCAGAGCCACAGGAGTTTCATTCCATAGTCTATTTTGATAGATTTTTATTGCAGGTCAAAGATGGAGCTTGCTAGTGCAATTTAGAGGTTGGCCTCACATTAAGGAGGTCCAAAAACCCCTAAATCAAATTTTGTTTCATCCAAATTAGATATCAGAAGCAAAATCTAGAGCCATTTGAATTTTCAAGGTTCAACGGCAGCGATTTAGAAAAAATAATTTTAGAGGTGATTTTCAATCAGTGATATCTCAGTCATCCGGAGTCCTTTTCTTGAGAAAATTTTCTTGTTTTGGGGTAGAATTTCACAATCTACACAATGGTGTAGGTGATTTCTGATCTTTGTTTCTGATATTTTCTAAAAATTGCAAATCCTAAATTTTACAACTTTAGAGGCTTCGTTTGGGCTCATATGGACACATTTTCATGTGCTATTTTTTTTTAAAGTTCATGATTTTTTGTCTACTTTCCAGATCTGGTATTAGTTTGGAAAATTTTTGAGTAGAAATAGTACTTTCATAATTTGGTCTATTTTGGCCTATTTTTGGCATGTGTAATTTGTTAGATCCTTGAGAGATCTTGTGTCTTATTTTTTTGAGTCTACTATGTTGGAAACTGTAATTGAAAGAATTGTTGTATTGTCATTGATGTCAAAACCTTAACTGGTAAGACTGTTGCTACTTAGGAAGGTACTATATCTATTAAAGTGTTGTGAATGAATAAAGCAAGGTTGGTAACAATAGCACCTAGGGAAAGTTAAGTTATCTTGATACTGCAAAGTGTACTTGACTATGTTGCACAATGATGAGACAGTGTATTGTTTATCTTAGTGAGATTGAAGACTAAACTGGTAGGCTTAAATGAACAAAAATGGATAAAATCATGTTTAAGACGAGTTATGTTAGTGTCGACCGAGTTAGTGGATGCCGAGCGAAATCCTATGTCGACTGAGTATCAGTAAATTTCCAAGGAAGATAGTGCATGCCGAGGAAACAGTTTTAGTAACAACCAAGCGTTCTACATGAAGACTGAGTGAATGATCACAGTATTGACTGAGCATTAGCAATTTTATATTTTGAAGAGAATTCTTTTTGGGAATGACATTGTTTGAATTCTTAGATTATGTAAAATGTGTTGACTTTATTTATTGATTGTATGGAAGCATTTAATGCATTGTAAAATCTTTTATTGTAAATATTTATGAGATTTGAGATGTTTCTAGAAAAGAAGGTGAAGAACAAAATGTGGATAGATTCAATGAATCTGACCTAACCCTAAGATCTACGAATGAGATTAAGTGGCAAAAGATGAGTTAACCTAATTGAGGAAATTATTAAGGGAACCTAAACATTGGATTAGAAGTATGAGAGTGGAGAAAGAGGTTGATGTATTGGGGTGAAACCAAAATACTGGAAGATAAGTTTTATTGACTGTATAAGCAAGAAGGCTGAAGGTGAAGTGTGGTGATCACTTGAAGAAAAGTTCTGAGCAGATCAGAGATGAAGATGACAAAGTTTCAAAGTCAGTAAACTAGTATTTGTGTATGGAATTGGATCTGATATTTGCAAAGTAAGTTGTATGTTTTTCAGATCAACACTGCTGCTACTTTCTAACCGTTGTAACAGTCAAAATCATTTTAACAAAGGTTGATCTAACAGTCATAAGTTAAATCCTTTGAACAAGGTTACATTCTAATGGAATGTATGTAAGTCCTTTAACCAGGCTTACTTTTAACAGGGTGATTAAATCCTTTAACCGGGTCACACTTGACAGTGTGCATTGTAACCTTTGACAGGGTTGGCTTTTAACCAAGCTCACTTCAGAAGAATGAAAATAATAGTAGCATGTTACAAAGTGGTTTTTCCCATATTGGGTTTCCACTATAAATCCTGGTGTCATACTTGTGTGAATGTTTTGGTGTGAACATTTCTATGGTTTACAAGTTAGATACAGTTGGGTAGTGGACTGCATTGTTATATGTTTCTATTGATGAATCAATGATGACTGAGTTTATTTTGGTTGCTTGATCTGATTTAAAGTAAAGTTTTTAAGTTTGTCTTATACATCAGGACCTGAGAACAACTGATTCACTCCCCCTCTCTATTGTTTAAAATCATGTTAAAAATTGGTATCAGATTTGTGTTGCTTATTAGTGTATATAGAAATCAAGTTTAAAGGGACTTGAATTAAATGATCAAGATGTATAAGAAGGAGGTACCAAAGCTAAATAAGGAGAAATTCCCTACATGGAAAAGCTTGATGAAGCTACACCTGACCGGTATTGGTGATTTTTCAAAGTACTATATTGAGAATGACTATGTCTCACCTACTGCACCTATGACTGCTGAAGAAATGAGAGCTAAGCAAGAACATAATCAAGCAATGCTGGAAATTGCATCTGCCCTAAGCTATCCAGAATTTGAAGACATTAAGGACTACACAACTGCTAAGGAGATGTGGGACACTCTTGCAAAGATCTATGGTGGTGACTTATTTTTACTAAAAGAAAAAGCTGAGAGTCTTAGAGGTAAGTTTGATGAAATGAGAATGCAAGAAGGTGAAAACATTGCACAATATTGTGGTAGAATAAAAGAAGTTGTAAATGCTATTAGGGGAGCCAATGGAACTATTGATGAGGAAACCATTATTGGAAAAGTACTATGAACTCTACGTCCTATATATGCTATCAAGATCTTAGCTATTCAAGAATTTAGATGTAACTCTACAAATGGACTCACTTTGGAAGGTTTGATTGGTAAGCTGATTGCTTTTGAACTCTCTAATTATGATAACTTCAATGTTGGAAGTATTGGAAATGTTGAATCTTCTTTTAAGTCACAATTAGTTTTGAACAAACCTAAGAAGGAAAAAGAAAGATGCACAGGTGAAAGTGAAAGTGAAAATGAAAGTGAAAGTGAAAGTGACAATGACACTTCTGATGAAGAACTTGAAGATCTAGAAGCTCTTATGGCTAGAAGACTGAGAAGAGGAAAAGGAAAGTATAAAGGTAAACTCCCTATCATATGTTTTGCATGTAATAAGGTTGTTCATATAGTTGCTAGATGTCCTGATAGGAAGGATAAAGATGATGAAAGAAAAAGAAAACACAAAGATAGAAGAGATGATAGAAGGTACCAAAGGAACAAAGACTACAAGGGAAAAGGTAAGAAATCTTGTTATATTGCTGAAGAAGGAACTGACACTGATGTTGATGATGTTGAAATTGAAGTTGTCTATGTTGTAATGAAAGATGAATCTGATGAGGATGAGAAGACTACATTGATTTCCTATGTGAACAAAAATGATTAATGAATTATTGACAGTGGTTGTTCACATCACATGACTGGTGATAAGGATAAGTTTGAAACTTTATATCATTATAAAGGTAAAAGTGTAACATTTGGTAATGATGCACCATGTCCTATTAGAGGAAAAGGTTTGATTAAACTGACTGATAAGATATCTTGTGAAAATGCTTATTGGGTTGATGGTCTTAATTATAACTTGTTAAGTGTTGCTCAGCTGAACAAAACTGGTTACCAAGTAGAATTTCATCACAAGAAAGCTAAAATATTTGATGCCACTGGTGAACTGATTGGAAGTGGAGAGAAAACTAGAGGTAATTTGTTCTATCTTGACCTATCTGAAGAAACATGTTTAATTGCACAACTTGATGATATTTGGTTATGATATAAGAGGCTGTGTCATGTGAATTTTGACAATTTGGTAGAGATAAGTAAGAAGAAGAAAGTAAGAGGTCTACCTAGATTGAAGAAACCTGAGAATATAATGTGCAAGGAATGTCAGTTAGGAAAAATGACAAAGTCAAGTTTCAAGAGAAAAATCTTTACTTCTAAAAACATTTTAGATTTGGTTCATACTGACCTTTATGGACCTATGGGTATACAAAGTTACTGTGGTGCTAGATACTTTATCTTGTTTGTTGATGATCATAACAAGATGATGCATGTAATGTTTTTAAGAGAGAAATATGATTCTTTTCAATTCTTTAAGTGGTATTTGGCTAAAGTTGAGAAGGAGATAGGTAGGAACCTGAAATGTCTTAGATTTGACTGAGGTGGAGAATTTACATCAAATGAATTTAATCTATTTTGTAATGAAAGAGGTATTAGAAGACAGATGTCTACACCTAGAACTCCTCCACATAATGGTATAGCAGAAAGAAGAAATAGATCTATCTTGGACTGTGCAAGGACATTGATGATTGAAAAGAATGTGCCTCAGAAATATTGGAAAGAAGCCATAAGCACTGCTGTTTACACTCTTAACCCGATACAAATAAGAAAAGGTACACATGTGACACCTTATGAATTATGGTATGGACATGCACCGAATGTTAAATATTTTAGAATCTTTGGAAGCAAATGCTATATACTAAAAGATACTAGGAATGGAAAGTTTGATGCTAAAAGTGAAGAAGGCATATTCCTAGGGTATTCCATGAAAAGTAAGGCTTATAATTGTTTGAACTCTAACAGTGACAAAATTGTGGAAAGTGTGAATGTAAGAATTGATGAGTATGCAGAAAGAAATGAAGTTGACAGTAAAAGAGAACTAGAAGATTACAGATCTTTTGTGTACATTGAACAGGAAGAAGAGGCAAGTAATAGACTTGCACCTGATGCCGAGTCTCAGGTAAGCAATGTCGAGCGTTAGGAAAATAGTGCTAAGAAAGAAAAAGAACATGCCGAGCTACATAATGGTACTGCCGACTATCAGGAAGAGGTTTCCAAGCATTCAGAAGCTGAATCTTACAATCTTGTTGGGGAACTTGATGAAATAGAAGAGAAAAATGTTGAACTTGTTTTGGCAAAATATGTAAGAAGACATCACAAGCCTGAACAGATAATTGGAGATAAAGATGCTGGAATTCAGACCAAAAGTAAGATCAAGGATCCAACATGCCTACTATGTGAATTTGAACCTAAAACAACAAGAGAAGCATTGGAGAATGAAGATTGGATGCAAGCAATGAATGAGGAGATTGACCAGATTGAGAAAAATGATACTTGGACACTAGTGCTGAGACTTGAAAATAAGAATGTTATAGGAACAAAATGGGTATTTCAAAATAAGATGAATGAAAATGGTGAAATCACTAGGAACAAAGCTAGACTAGTATGCAAAGGCTACGCACAAGAAGAAGGAATAGATTATGGGGAGATATTTTCCCCTAAAGCTAGACTGGAAGGAGTAAGAACTCTACTTGCATATGTTGCCTATAAAAATTTCAAGGTTTATCAAATGGATGTCAAGTCTGCATTTCTAAATGGTATATTGGAAGAAGAAGTTTACATAGAACATCCAGAAGGTTTTATTGATCCAAACAAAAGTTACATGGTATGCAAACTGAACAAAGCATTATATGGATTGAAACAAGCTCCTAGAGCATGGTATGAGAGGTTACATAACTATCTGATGCAGATTGGATTTTTGAGGACAAATAACACAAGCAATCGGTATATGAAAGATGAAGAAGGAAAAGGTATTATGTTACCAAAAAATTTTGTTGATGACATTATTTTTGGTGGACAAGATGATTTGTCTAAGAGATTTTCAAATGAAATGAAAACTGAATTTGAAATGAGTATGTTTGGAGAAATCAAATTCTTTGTTGGTTTACAAATATATCAGATGAAGAAAGGAATTTTCATTACACAGTCTAAGTATGTGAATGAAATACTAAAATTTTTTGGGATGGAAGATGCTAGACTAGTAGGAACTCCTATGGTTACTGGATAAAAGTTATCTAAAAATGATGATGCTGCTGAAGTGAATCAGACTTTGTATAGATCCATGATTGGAAAATTATAGTATGTTGTACATAGCAGACTAGATATTGCATTAGCTATTGGGATTGTGGCAAGATTTTCTGCCAATCCTAAAGAAACACACATGATGGCTGTGAAGAGAATTATGAGATATTTGAAAGGAACTACTAACTATGGGCTATATTATAAGAAGAATGACATATTTGAACTGAAAGTTTATATTGATGCTGATTGGGCAGGAAATGTAGATGATAGGAAGAGTACAAGTGGTGGAGCTTTCTTTCTTGGACAAAGATTAGTTTCCTGGACAAGCAAGAAACAAAATTGCATTTCCCAATCTACTGCTGAAGCCAAGTATGTTGTTGCTGTAGTAAACTATTCAAATCTGCTCTGGATAAAACAATTGTTAGTAGGAATGAAGGAAGAAATCATTAAACCTATTCTTATTTTCTGTGACAACACAAGTGCTATTAATATTTCAAAGAATCTAGTGATGCATACAAAGACCAAACACATAGCAATCAAATATCTTTACTTGAGAGAATTGGTACAAGAAAAAGAAGTCTGACTGGAGTATGTGAATACAAAAGAACAAATAGTAGATATATTCACTAAAGCTTTACCTAAGGAAGCTCATGAGTACCTAAGAAGCAAATTAGGGGTCCTTCCCCTAACTGAGGCTGCCTAGTCAAGCTAGGAGCACTGCATCAAATATGCTACAACAAAATATCTGACACATTGATGCAGAAGAATGTCACACTTTAGGACAACCCTAGAGTTGTGAAGAAAGAGCACAAACACTAAATCAGTCATAAGCAAGATGAGAGAGGGAGAAACATTGAACTACAAAGACACTATCTACATTTGTTGGATGTATGTTATGTTTCTGCTTTGGCATTTTTGTCAAAGAGGGAGAAGATACTAATAATGATAACACATGATATTGAGAACAGAGAAGAAACTAAGGGAGAAGATACTGAAAGATAAGAGGAAGATGAATTGAAATGAAAGATCAGGATAGAGGGAGATCTGATTACTGCTGATGGTCACAAAAGTATGATTTATAGATACTGAATCAGAATGAAGCTAAGGATATTACAAATTTCTTTGATGGATAGATAAGTTTTGGATTGGTTGGTAATCCATGTGTTATTCAGGTGATATCATATGGTGTTGCCATCAATGCTAAAGAGGGAGATTGTTGGAAACTGTAATTGAAACAATTGTTGTATTGTCATTGATGTCAAAACCTTAACTAGTAAGACTGTTACTACTTAGGAAAGTACTATATCTATTGAAGTGTTGTGAATGAGTGAAGCAAGGTTGGTAACAATAGCACCTAGGGAAAGGTTGAGTTATCTTGATACTGCAAAGTGTACTTGACTATGTTGCACAATGATGAGATAGTGTATTGTTTATCTTAGTGAGATTGAAGACTAAACTGGTAGGCTTAACCGAGAAAAAATGGATAAAATCATGTTTAAGCCGAGTTATGTTAGTGTCGACCGAGTTAGTGGATGCCAAGCAAAATCCTATGTCAACTGAGTATCAGTAAATTGCCGAGGAAGACAGTGCATGCCGAGGAAATAGTTTTAGTAATGACCAAGTGTTCTACATGAAGACTGAGTGAATGATCACAGTATTGATTGAGCATCAGCAATTTTATATTTTGAAGAGAATTCTTTTTGGGGATGACATTGTTTGAATTATTGGATTATGTAAAAAGTGTTGACTTTATTTATTGATTGTATGGAAGCATTTAATGCATTGTAAAATATTTTATTGTAGATCTTTATGAGATTTGAGATGTTTCTAGAAAAGAAGGCAAAGAACAAAATGTGGGTAGATTCAATGAATCTGACCTAACCCTAAGATCTATGAATGAGATTAAGTGGAAAAAGATGAGTTAACCTAATTGAGGAAATTATTAAGGGAACCTGAACATTGGATTAGAAGTATGAGAGTGGAGAAAGAGGTTGATGTATTGGGGTGAAATCGAAATATTGGAAGATAAGTTTTATTGACTATATAAGCAAGAAAGCTAAAGGTGAAGTGTGGTGATCTCTTGAAGAAAATTTTTGAGCAGATCCGAGATGAAGATGGAAAAGTTTCAAAGTCAGTAAACCATTATTTGTGTACGAAATTGGATTTGATATTTGCAAAGTAAGTTGTATGTTTTTTAGATCAACGCTGCTGCTACTTTCTAACCATTGTAATAGTCAAAATCTTTTTAACAGAGGTTGGTATAATAGTCATAAGTTAAATCCTTTGAATAAGGTTGCATTCTAATGGAATGTATGTAAGTCCTTTAACCAGGCTCACTTTTAACAGGGTGATTAAATCCTTTAACCGGGTCACACTTGACAGTGTGCATTGTAACCTTTGACAGGGTTGGCTTTTAACCGAGCTCACTTCAGAAGAGTGAAAAGAATAGTAGCATGTTACAAAGTGGTTTTTCCCATATTGGGTTTCCACTATAAATCTTGGTGTCATACTTGTGTGTGAATGTTTTGGTGTGAACATTTCTATGGTTTACAAGTTAGATACAGTTGGGTAGTGGACTGCATTGTTATATGTTTCTATTGATGAATCAGTGATGACCGAGTTTGTTTTGGTTGCTTGATCTGATTTAAAGTAAAGTTTTTAAGTTTGTCTTATACATCAGGACCTGAGAACAACTGATTCACACCCCCTCTCTATTGTTCTAAATCATATTAACATACTATAGCTTCATATTTTCTGTTTTAATTATCAAAATTAGAAGTCCACTTTGGTTCATTTTGGCAAGTGTCAATTGTACACGCACTATATATAAAGTGCCAAAATCATCTATTTTGGGGGGGTTCTTTGGTTCATTGCATTTTGGGGGGTGCATTGATTTTTTTTAATCTCATTGTTTCATGTGAGAATTACATCATGGATGGTTTAATTAAGTTTACCAGAGGGAACTATAAGAAATGGAGTGAATTGGTTCTTTCTCATCTTAGTGAGCATAACCTATTGTCCTATTTGTATGAGTATAGACCTAAAAGTACTTCTTACAATTGTGACTCTTACTTAGAAGTTGTTAAGGTTATCTATTTGAATATGGATATGGATGTTATGGATTCCCTTGATGACTATGAAGACAAGATATAAAATATTCTTGATCTTTGGACTATTCTTTGGGAAATGTATGGAGATCCACATATTCCTCCACTTCCAAAAGGTCCAGAACCTCCAGTTGCAGCTCCTTCTCCTCCTATTGAGATCACATCTCTTGATGATGCTTGTCTTCCTATAGACATTGAATCTTGTGATTCAGTGTAGAATGATATTCCTTGTCTTCCAATTATAGTTCCATTGGATGACTACTTGACAGACATTGCAAGTTTGTTTGTGGAGTCCTACATTTCAAATTTGGGAGACTTCATTGATGACATTCATCTTCTCTTTGTTGAGGATTATCCTTCTTCAATTGTTGTGAGGGAGCATGCTGATCCTCATCTTAATTCTCTACTTGATCATTCTTTCAAGGGTGACATGATTGTGGATACTTTGATACAACATTTGGAGGAGGCCTCATTAACTTCAGAGAAGACATTTGAGTCTTTGGAGATTGGTTTTCATGAGTCTCAAACTTCACTTGAGATGTCACATTACATGGTTCAAGCTGATCATACTCATGTGTTGGAGATTCCTATTCAGTTTCCTAAGACATCATACATTTTGAGGATTCTTCCTAGAGATTGGGGAGGATTCATTGATCCACCTATGGACTTGTTTCTTCCTAAGGGGAGGAACATCATTCAATTTTCTTGGTGTAGTTTCTACATTGATCTAGGCACACCTATCATTGGTGTACATTCTACATCGAGGGAGGGCTTTCTTGCTTATCTTCCTACTTCATTTGAGGAGGCATCTTTGTCTTTGGAGTTTGATCCAAATTCTTACATGGATCAGTTATCATTGGTTCCTTGTTTGTCACCTTCTCCTATTGGGCTTTCTCCTGATTGGTTCGTGGCATCTTCATCAACCAAGGACATGGGGACACTTGAGCAGGTTTTAGAGATTCCATACATTTTGAGGTTTCTTCCTATAGATTGGGGAGGAGGCTTCATATATTCACCTTTGGTCTTGTTTCTTCCTAAGGGGAGGAATGTTGTTCTACACTCATGGAGTAGTTTCTACATCGAGCTTGGAGCATCTACCATTGGTGTTCATTCTACATTGAGGGGGGCTACTTGGTCTCTCTTCCACTTCTTCTATCTTATGGGGGGGATATTTTCCTCACATGAGGTATTCTCTCTCATATTCTATTATTGTATTCCTCTCTCTTTTTGGGGTATGGTTTTTTCGATGAGGTTTTCCCTCTTTCTCCGCTTGATGAGAGATTACATTATCTATTGCTCTTGCATATTGTACATGGGTACCTAACATGGCCTAGTAGTTGGGACCCATCTTGCATTGTGAGCTTAAGTGCATTCCCCTAAGTTGCACTTAAGGGGGGTGTTGGTGTAATTAAATATTTACTAATTGCACTTAGTTAAGTTTACTTAGGATAATGCATTTGCATATTAGTTGTCATTGTGACACCTAGGAGTTTGCATTTCATTTTAGCATATGGTTAGGAGAATTTCCACTTTAGGTGTGATAGTTGTGATCACATACCTCTTTTTTTGTGAGATCCACCTTTAGTGCTCTTATCACATTATCATCCCCTCATTGTTGCACATGTTTTACATACTTTGATGTACAATGGAGGATGATCCACCTTTGGTGGACATGTGATTCCACCTTGTGTGGGTGATATCTTATCATCTCCTTAACATGTAGCCTTATTGCATTGCCTATATATTCAGGAACTCCTACTTTGTAATCAATTCAATTAGCTATAATCAATTATTTGATTATTTTTCCTATCTCTCTTGTGCTATCTCTTGAGCTTCTAGATCTTGGCTTTTATTCTTTTCCTTAGGCAAATTCTTACAATTAGAATGGAAGTTGATATAGAGTTGTAGTAAGCAAAGAGACTATAAGATGTATTAGAGCTTTTCAAGGGGTTAGAGCATCAGCACATCAAAGGAACTAATTTGACAAGCAGTGTCATAATGATAGTTCATCTAGTAGATATAGAGTGTATCTGAGCCACTTGAACAGTGAGCTCTAGGACAGTGCATCCACTCCCCTAATAGGGACTATTATAAAAGAATCCTAATAGGGTGTGACCCTTAACAAGGTCTACTGTACTTAATATATTGTAAAGCAACTCCTAACAGGGTTAAGGATCTTCTAACAAGGATCACTAAACACTAGTACAAAATATTAGTGGGTGTCGATTCCCAGCGGGGTTTTTACCTATTTGGGTTTCCCTATAACCATTTTGGTGTTATGTGTTGATTTCATGTTTCATGTTTATGTGGATGTTCATTTCAGTACTTAAGCATTTAAGTTTAGTTTAAAGATTAAGTAAAAATATAAATACATAGTGAACACTGATTCACCCCCCCTCTCAGTGCTCCCATTCCTAATAGTTGGTATTAGAGCTCTGGTCCTTAGCAAAGAAGTTTAACCATTTGAGGAGATCATGGAAAAAGAAGAAATGAAACATCTAAAAAGAAATCTAGAAGCTACTATTGAATACCTAGACAAATCTGAAAGAGAAACTGAAGAACTAAGGGAAAAACTCAATGATGCTCAATTAGTCATCAAAAGGCTAAGGAAAGATTTGAAAGAATGCTCTACCAGTGATCTAGGGACAATGGTCAAGAAGCTCAATGAATAAAATAAATCTCTAAAAGAACAACTTGAAGAGTTTGATGATAAGCTGACTAAAAATCAGGAAGTCTACGATGAACAGGTCAAAGAGACCTTCAACTGAATGAAGAATTGAGGCAAGCAAACATGGAAATCTTAGAACTAAGAAACAACAAGGAAAGCTTGGAATCTAAATTTAAAGAGGCTAAGAATCACATTGATAAATTACACACCATTTTTGATTTAATAGAATCTTAGTTATATGCAAGAAGAGCTAAAGGAGATACTAGCTACATTGGATACAATGAAGCACAAAATTAGATTGATAACATGTGAGAAAGAATGAAAGAACTAGAAGGCACCTCAGATGCTAAAGAGACTAGAAATCAGACCAAGGATCATACTGAACCACCTAAGAATGAGTGCAATCCTATAGACCACACTTGTTATACATGTAACAAGCATGGACACATAGCAAGGAACTATACATAGGTAAGACCTTTTAATGGTTAATGTTATTCAAGCAATAAATTTGGTCATAGAGCTATGAATTTCAAGACAAGACAAAACAACAAGACTCATAATCAAAGAAACCAAAATCAATCAAATGTGAGAATTTCTCAGAATGTTACATGTCTGATATGTAACTATAATGGTCACTCAGCTAAACAATGTAAGATGGTGACTCATGTCAATGCATCGAGGAATATAAGGCCTCCAGTCATTTGTCACTCTTGTAACGACGTTGTACATATCTCAAAGTTCTATAGATCAAGGACGCAAGGTCAGGAAAGCCTTAAAAAGACCAAAGAACCAATATTGGACTTTGAAGGAGAAGTTAATTTTGTAAAAGCCTCAGATGATGCGAGCTTGATTTGGTTAGAAGGAAAGAAGGACAAAGTTGATGAGTATGTATTGGATGCATCCACAATGGATGCACCCTGTACATCTAGATGAATGACCCTCAAGGTCATAGGGGGGTCTAATTTATCTCTAGACCCCTATGTGGCTGGTATACTCACTCTCTGAGTATGCCCCTTTGAACTTAAGCCTTTGGAGAATAAAGGAACCTTTGTGCAAGAGTGCACATACTGATTGTTCGTAGAACAAAAGTTAGAAATTTTTTAGGTGACAACCTGGTTTATGTGGCAAGCATTAATGGCATAATTTTCACTTTAAGTACATAGAAATATTTTTGATTGCTCATTGCATTCAAATTCAGAGAAATTGGAGAGAAAAAAGAGCTTTAGAGGTTATTGTGAAGATTTACAAATTGATCTATCAGTGATTAGTAGTACATTTGATTGGTTGGAGGAACCCTAGTTCGTCACACCGATTCAAAGTCTTCAGATTATCTCAGACAACTTTTGGAAAGTGATAAAACAAGTAAGTGATGGCCACTCCCATAGTATTTGATGTTGTAGAAAAGAAAAGATATGTGTTTAAGAAGCATCCATTTAAGTCTACCCTAGATGATTTAGAGGGAGCATTCTATCACATGCCTATGGGCATTATGTATGTCAAAGACATTAGTTCATACATTTACTGTAGGATTGGACAGATTAAGGGTGCACATGGAAAACATGCTAAAACTAGATAAAACCTTCTTTGATGAATATGCAAAGTGGAATGATCACCCTATAGTGGAGTATGCTACAGGATATGAATTCTATGAGACATAATGCATTAAAATACTTTTGAGCAGAATTCATGATAACCTATTCTAGATAGGTGATGTGCCAGTAAGAATCACTAGTGACCTAATATATGAGATGATAGGCCTATCTAAGATTGGCACTATCCTTCCTGCGGGCAAGGATGTCAAAAAAATTGTTGAGAAAACATGTAAGTCAAGGAGTGATAGGCGTGGGATGACAATTGAGCATATTGAGCAAGATGACATCAAATTGATGTCCATGATACTTGGATATAGGTTTCAACACACCAGCAAGGTGAATAGTGTGTCTGCGGCCACAATTCTAGTAGCCATTAGACTTGTGAAGGAAGATGGAGAATTCAATTTGTGTGAGATCTTGTGTGCACAGTTGATTGATAACATCAAGGAAATCAAGCTTGATAAGACCAAGATATTTAGGTTTGGGTCTTTGATCATTTACATGTACCTTCATATAGTTGGGAAAGTATCAGATTCATATTTGGACAAGTCCATTCCAACCATGCCACAAATATCTTACAAGGCATCCACTAAGAGTATATTGAGAGATTACATAACATTGGAGTTGAAGACCTTCAGGGCCAAGATGCAAATGAGGTACATAATTCCAAAAAAGATTGTTGAGAAATACAATGATACTATTTGTTTTATGGTTGAAATAGATACAACATGCATGGAGGTAGTTGTACCTAGAACAAAGTCGATTCATCCACTTGGATATGAAGTAGATGAATAAGTTTTAGAATCATATGCTCAAGTATTGCTTTTAGCTCCTATTGACCCTAATGAGCCAAGGTGGGGAACTTGTGAGGAGAAGACAAGAGAGATAGATGATAAACTAAACAACGCAGCAACAAAAAGAAAGGTTTCTAAAGTCACCTAAGAGATCTTGAGAATACATGGAGTGTCTCAAGCAGATCTAGAAAAAGAAAAAGAACAAAAGATTACTTTGGAATTAGAGAGCACAGATGCAACAAAGGTAGAATCACATGATCCCAAGTTGAAGAAGGTAAAGATAGAGAAATTTGATGAACAAAAGGATAAAAATGATGATACTCCCTTCGCGCCCAAGGAAACCATTGACCCTACTACTCCTCCAAAGTATAATGAAATGCTAAAGAGGAAGAAAGAGATCAGCACTAGTCATCCATCCTCAAGAGTCACAAGAAATAGAAGGAACTCACAAGCATCTCCTGAAGTAAGTTTCAAACCTAGTCTCAGTGTGCTAAGTGAAAGAATAATTGATGAGGGAAGAATTGATCAAGTAGGGAAGTTTTATGAAAAATATAGTGAAATAGACAAATATGAGATACATGGTATGATAATCAAACACATGATGAAGTTCAAGAAGACAGTCTTGGAACTTAAGACTATGATCCCTAACAAGGTGTGGAACATCCTAGAATTCCAAAAGAGACAAGCTATTGAAGAAGATCTACGGATAAGAGATAATATCTTAGATGAAACTCTTCCTATATGCGAGCTAGAAGAGAAGAAGTTACTGCTAGATCTGGTGAAGCCTCACCTCAGGACCAAGACAAGAACATTGAATATAATGGATAAAAACTATGAATTAGTTGCCAAAGAAACAAAGAAAGCCTTTGAGAAGGTCTTTATGAACAGGCACATGTATCCACCTATTGCACCCAAAGAAAAAGTATCCATAAAGGAAGTCAAGATGGTAGATCCTAGTAATGCATTAGTAATAGGTCCTCAAGATTCAGTGCTTGCAGTGAAAACACAATCAAAGGCAGATAAGTCTATGCCCATAATAGAGTCACTCAAGGATAGCACCATTATCATTGATGATGTAGAGATAGCCATGGCGGCCACTAACACCGAGTTGGATAAGTTTGAAGAATCTTTTGTGATTACTCAAGAAGCTAAAATTTTATGTAGAAACACACCTCCCACTCATCAAGAAGAAGTATTGATTGAAGATAAGAAAGAAGAAGAAAAGATGGAAGAAAATAAAGTTCAAGAAAAAGAAAAAATAGAAAAAGAAGAAGAGAGTAATGAACCATCAGTTGAACTAGTCAAGGTAAAACAAGAAGTGATGGATAGCACTCCCATCACTCCCTCAACAACATTGTTGTCAAGTTTGACACCTGACACATCTAGTTTGGACTCATGGAGATAAGAATATCTGATAAAATTCAGCGTCCTAACCATGGAAAAGGCCAAATAAAAATAAGTGATGAGGAATCCCCTCATGGTAGAATTAGTAAACCTTTTGAAAAAATTTTTGCCAGAGGACAAGAAAGTGTCAAAGATACACTCTGTTGATGATGTAAGTACAATCATCTCACATTTCAAAATTAATTTCTCAAGCCTTGAAGAATCTGCATCCCTAGTTGCAGAAGAAAAGTACCTGAAGAAGAGGTTGAGTGAATTAATGAGCAACTTTCACTTGACCTAAGCTCACTCAAGACTGGTCAAGCATCCTTAAAAGAGTTTGTAGATCAAGGAAGAAGAGTCATTGCAGAATGTATGGATCGAGATAAGCTTACTGATGCCCATTTCAAGAAAATAAAAGAGGTAGAAGCTATGATTGAGCAAGTCAAGAGTTCAGTGAAAGACAGATCCATAGATGTAAACATGTGTAATAATGTATACCAAGGGAAAATAGATAAGATTAAGAAGGTAGAAAAAGAAATGTCAAAGACCAGGGCAAGGCAAACACAGCTTAGGAATGCTCTTGCACCCTCATTAGATATACTCAATCAGAACATCAAGAACATAGATGCCACAATAGTAACATATGATCATGGTCCTAGCACTTACTTGGAGAAGATGGAGAAGCTACAATATGCACTATGCACCCATCTCCAGATAGTAAACTCCTTGATCACATTTTGGAAGAAGGAGATGCAAAACCTAAAGATAGCATATCCAGATGTTTTCCCTAAGAGAGTATGTGTAAATACATTTTTTGAAACACCTTTGTCATTAATATTAAAGGGGGAGTTGTGTATATAATATGGATCATAATATGTATAGGGAGATATAAGTGTATGTATAGGAGACAATTTTTTTTTTGTATTAAGGACAGTTAGCAACTTGGCCATATTCCTTTGTTGCCATCAATGAAAAATGGGGAGATTGTTGGCAAGTTGGCTATACTGATTTATATGACTTAATAAAGTGTTTTCATTATGGAAAAAAATTCATATAGTAGTTTGGAGTCAGCGCACTTGATGAGAATATTAGAAATTGGTTAAGTGTTGAAGACTGGACAGTGTATAGAGTTCCTGCAGCTCAAAGCATTAGTACACATGCGTGCGACTGAGTTATGGTGTGCACCCTAGAAGTTAAGTTAGTTAGACTATATTCATGCTTAGTCTATAAGCGCATGATTAGATATGCAAGTATGAGGAAGATACAGATAGATGAAGTTACACAGCCAGTGAGTGCTAGTGAAGAACAGAGTAAGCAACCAACTGTTATCATTTTGAGTTGTGATTATATTCTATTGATGTAAAGTCTATGCACCTATTGTAATTAGGTTGTCAACATGTATATATGTTTATTTGTAAACATGCTTGAGCCAATTGATTTGGAAGTGTTGTATGTAATAGGTCTAAGGGCCGACCTAGTTGTTTATTTTGTATGTGCATATAAATATGAGATGCGCCCATTGTAATTAGCATGGAAGTTGATATAGAGTTGTAGTAAGAAGAGAAGAAGTATGCAAAGAGACTATAAGATGTATTAGAGATTTGAAAGGGGTCAAAGCATCAGCGCATCAAAGGAACTGATTTGACAAGTAGTGTCATAGTGACAATTCATCCATCAGATATAGTGTGTATCTGAGATCAGAAGGTTGTAGCCTTCACCACTTGAGTAGTGATATCTAGGATAGTACATCCACTCCCCTAATAGGGACTATTGTAAAGACTCCTAACTAGGTCTGACCTTGAAAAAGGTCTACTATACTTAATACATTGTAAAGAAACTCCTAACAGGGTTAAGGATCTTCTAACAAGGATCACAAAACACTAGTACAGAATATTAGTGGGTGTCAATTCCCATTGGGGTTTTTACCTATTTGGGTTTCCCCGTAACCATTTTGGTGTTATGCGTTGATTTCATGTTTCATGTTTATGTGGATGTTCATTTCAGTACTTAATCATTTAAGTTCAATTTAAAGATTAAGTAAAAAGATAAATACATAGTAAACATTGATTCACCCCCCCCTCTTAGTGTTCCCATTCCTAACATGTAGATGAGCCCTTCAAAAAATGAGGGATAGATTTTGTAGGACCCTTGAATCCTCCATCCAGTGCAAGACACATATATTTTAACTGCCACTGATTGTTTCACCAAATTGGTGGAAGCGGTGCCTACAAAAAAGGAAAATTCTCAGGTTGTATGTGACTTTCTGTTTAGCCATATTTTTGTCAGATTCGGCATACCAGTCAAAATAGTAGCAAAAAATGCTACATATTTTTCTTTAGAAGAGATATCAACATTTTGTTATGAACACATGATATCCTTAGCCCACTCATCGGATTACTTCCCACAGGGGAATGATCAGGTAGAGTCCAACAATAAGAACCTTGTCGCTACAATTAAAAATTTGTCAGGTGATAATCCTCGTGACTGGCACATGAAGTTACATGAAGCCTTATGGGATGAAAAAACTACTTTGAAGAGGGCTATTGGAATGGCACCTTTCGAACTAGTCTACGGGTTAGGAGCTCATGTGTCACTACCCCTAGAACTTTCTACGACCAAGTTGCAATCAGTGATTGAAGACCAGTATTTTCAAAATTCCCCAGAGAAGTGCATCATGTACTTGAATAAGTTAAAAGAGGAGAGAAATGAATTAGTGGATCACATTACAAAGCATCAATTGAAAGTCAAGAAAATTTTCTACATGTGAGCCCAAACACGTAAGTTCATGGAAGGAGATGAAGTTCTATTATGGGATAAAAGAAGGGCCCCTAAGGGATCTCATGGGAAGTTCAAATCTTTATGGAAAGGACCCTTCATTATTTTAGAAGCAATTGGTTCAAATGATTTCCATCTGTCCTACCCAAATGGTATTAATCTTCCTTTCACTTACAACGGGAAGGACCTAAAATTGTTCAAGTTGTAATGTTTTTTTGAGTCCCCCCTGTACATAATAGTTAGCTTTCCCTACTTTCTCTTTTTTGGTTTGGTCGCGTGTGTTTTTTCTTTCCCTTCTTCCTTTTTCTTTGTGAAGCTAGTAATCTAGAGTTATCTATATATTTGGCAACATGTAGTCCCCCAGACAGAGCTAGTGTTAGGGTCTATTTGAGTCACCATGTTTAAAGTGTCCTTGACCCTTGAGATATTTAATCCTTGTCTGGATTTCTCCTTTTCCAAACTTCTATTAAAGGTCTTCCAATATCGGCTTTGTGTTTGAGTTAACCATCTAAGCATTTCAAACTTGTCTTTGTCAAGTCGACATCCTTTGGTCAAGTGTTGGTAGTTCTTGATCCTTCTTGAACCACTTTGAACTCCTTTGAACCTTGGTTCAAAGTAGTTCAAAGAGGTTCAATCAAAATATTTTTATCTAATGTTGGTAATTGCAGGTGGGACCCACACATTTGTCTCCACATGTTGATGAACCACTTTGAACCTCTTCAAACCTCAGTTCAAAGTAGTTCAAAGGAGTTCAAAAAGAGAAAGCGGCAAACCCAAAGATCGATGTGATAGATAATGAGCTGGGTGATGTAACATGTCAGTGAAGTAATCATCAGGATAACAGTATGGTCAGCCTTGAGAAGATAGAAATTATGGGGGAAAATCTGAGCTGGCAATATGAATTAATGCAAATTTCACATCAGTATGAGTGAATTAATGACATTAAATATAAAGTAATGATGTTTTGGGCAGTTTTAAGAAAAACAACCAGATGTCACATCATCATTTTAGCTCCACTCCCAACTTCATGCCATCATTAATGTTCCTCTTTCTAGCCACACTCCGTGGTATGATAATTCTTTAAAAGCATGTTATTTGGCTCATTTTTTGTTAAAGTAAAATTGTGGAGTCTCGGCTGCGAAAGATAGAGGTTTTTTCCTTGAGTTGAAAGAACATAGGTAAACACTGAAAAGCCCCCTTTTGTTTCCTATTTTTTTGCATGATAGTGTTTTTTCAAAGGATTACAACTCTTTATTTATTTTGGGTAAGAAAATGATGTCCAACATGCATTTCTTTAAAAATCCTACGAATTTAGAGTGTTGTGCCCCGGTGATCACAGACACTAATTTGTTGGGGGTTGATGTAGAGAAAATGGCTGAGAATTTGACAAATTCAGTAGAGAAAGAATATCCTTTAGAGTTTTTGTCCAGTGGGTTGCTTGAAGCTGCAACTTTTCCCCCAGCCGTAGTAAGCCCTGAGATAATTCAGTAGTGCATAAACCATTATGACGCCAAGACTAAGAGTGTGTTGAATAATGGAGGTTAGAGTCTCTTGTCAATAACAAGAGAAATGATAATGTTGGTTTTCAAACTACCTGATGAGGCTTTTTCCAGTTTTACCCCAACCCATTCTCTTGCTCAATTTCGAGAAAGAAGTGACAAAAATCATAGTAACATTTCTCGTAAGTGGACTTAGTCATTCTACAAAGGAGGGTCCAGACTTCCCAAGGTATTGACCAAAGACCACATGAAGCCTCATATTCATGACATAATGGTCTTGTTTCATAGAGTGAGAGGGTTAAACCAAGTTCTCCTTTTTGAAGAATGGATGTACCATTTCATGGAGATTGTTTTGGAAGGGAAGTAGAGTCTCAACTAAGCCGAAATAATTATGGGTTCATTAAGAGACCAACTCAAATAAGCTCATGCAATTAATAAAGAGTTCTATATGTCCTTGTACTTAATGTACTGTCTTGCATGTACTCAAGATCTTGGAGGAATTCCTCATGAACCTTGGAGTGAAGACATAAATGTATTTGAATATTGCCCTATACTAAGAAGAGATAGAGTCCTTGAAGACCACAGAAGGGTTCATGATGTTTTTCTTGGGAAATTATGTTATCAACTAGCTGGGACCCCAAGGCAGAGAATTTCTTTGAAGGCGCAAAAACTAGTTCATAATTACGGTAGTTTCTATATCTAGTTCCCTTGATTTACATATGTCAGGGTGGGAGGTTTTGATGAAGAACCCCTTAAATTGTCGAGGTTCACCTTTGACTATTTTGTTTTAGTAGAAGTTTGCAAGAAAATATTCACAGTGATAAAAAACAACCTTCCAGAGGAAAGATGGGATTCCATGTTTCCAATTAAACTTGGAGCCATGACTTGCAAGAGCATGATAGAAGCCTCAGTAATAGGAAGTAACCTGGTAAATTTCCACATGTAGTTTTATGATCCAAGGAGAGGGTTTGATAATAAAGGTTTTACAAGACATGTCCTCAGTCTAAATAACCATCTGACACTCAACCCACATATTGAAGACTTATGGGAAGAACTTGGAGAGGAAGAAACAATTAAGAAAAGGGATCATTCTAGGTTGTTGGTTTCTCAAATCAAAGCCCTATAGTTGAAGCTCAATATAGATGGCCTAGATGAAGATAATTCTAAAATTGTCGAACCCAATTATAGTAGTTCAAATGTAGAGGCTTTTCCAGTGATAGACTAGACAAGAGAAGAAGAGGATGATGTGAAATTGAGGGCTAGGTTCATTTTAGGAGTCATGGATGACTAGTTGAAGAGAAAAAGGAAGGGCAACACAGAAGTTATATCCCTTAAGAAGGCTAGTGAAAACCTTGTTCCAATCGAAGTGTTTCCTAACTCTAAAACCTCACTTTTAATTACTGATAGAGTGATGCAGGAGCATCTTGGGTCTTTGAGCAATCTTGCATCAACCAAAAAAGACATTTCTTGTTTTTCAGTTCCTATAGGTTGTTTGCGATGTAATCGTTGCAGCTGTTTGTTTCTTGTTATCTAAAGTAAATGTGATGATGTTGACCTATTTGTGAACCTTCTCCTAAGAGCACAAATCTTAATTTATCTGGAGTTAAGAGTTATTTTTGTTTTCCTTGGGTATCAACTTTCCAGCTAGTTTTGTATGAAACATGGAAGCTCTTTGCCTTGCGTGGTTTCGTATGAGGAATTTGGACCTTGAAAAGTTGGGGATTTGTTCATGGGTCATGTGTGGACCTAAATGTTACTTCACATTATGTTGTGTTTATTCTTTTAGTAGTTTTGGTTTTCTCTTCCTAAGTGGACCTATAATGTAATTAAATGCCTGACTGGCCAACTTGTGGCTTAGCTAGCTATATAAGAAGCTTAGGTTAGTTTAGTAGAAAGAAGATCATGGTACTAGAAGAGTAGTAGAAGTAGAAAAGAAGGTAATATGTGAGATGAGACTTTGAATTCATAATTCTCTTTGTATAAGGCCAAAACCCAGAAGGCCTCACAGCCGGGCATGTTGAAGGATTTATAATAATTGTACTAGTGTGGTTGCCAGTTGCCTTGCCTTATTTTATGTTGTATTTTCATTGTTTCATGTGAATTATATATTTCTTCCATGTGTTACTCTAAGTAGGGCTTGTTTGTTGGTTCAAGTTGAGTCAAATTTTCTTGAATCTATCTTGCCCCTACATCGGGTGGTATCTCTAAGAAGGGCTTGTTTGTTGGTTCAAGTTGAGTCAAATCTTCTTGAATCTACCCTATCCCTATGTCAGGTGGTATCAGAGAAAAGTTATTTCTTGTGGATTGGATCATGGAGAACCTTATTGGGTTGGTTGTAGGGTGGTGGATCGAAGATTTGACCTATAAATTGTTGAAGGTTATGATCTTACTCGAACCTAATTGTAAGATGCTTCATGGTAGAGGAAATGATAATGCTATCATGGATATGTTGTTGCAGATTGCAACTAGGCTTGAAGCTATAGAGACAACCCAGATAAGAGACACACATCTTGAAGATGTTAGTGATGAAGAAGAGGCAACACCTAATCTTGAACCTAAAGTTGAGCAGGATGAGGAAAGACTTTTGAGAGTATTGTCTAAGGCCAACTCTAGACCCGTGGTTGAAGTTTCTTGCTATGATGGAAGACTTGAGACCGATGCAATTTTTGAATGGATCTCTGAGATGGATAAATACTTTGAGTATGAAGGTACTCCTAATAATAAGAAGGTTAAGATAGTAGTCACAAAGTTGAAAGGACATGCTTCTCTTTGGTGGGATCATTTGCAAACTGAGAGACAAAAGAGAGGAAAAGAAAAGATCAAGACATGGATGAAAATGCTTGGAAAGATGAAGAAGAAGTTTATTCTAGCTGACTATCAAGTTAGTTTGATGAGAAAAATGAAAAATTTGAGACAAAGGGACATGAGTGTGAAAGAATATACTGAGGAATTTTACAAATTGGATATCAAATCTGGACATGTGGATGATGAAGTTAAGAAGGTGGCTAGATACATAAATGGTCTGAGGACATTGATTCAAGATGAGATTTTCTATGTTAAAATAGATAGTGTGGAAGAAGTATACCAATTTTCTTTGAAGACAGAAGAGAAATTGACAAAAAGACATGATCAAAGACAAAGAGGACAAGGTGGCAGATTTCAGAGAAGTAGAAACATAACTTATGGAGAAAGTAGTAGATTTGACAATGTAGTGCAAGATAAAGGACGGAAAGATGAACCTACTGGTAGAAGATGTAATTACTCTAGACGTAGCTATACTAGTTACTCTAGGAATAAAAGTAGTGGGAAAAGAGGAGAAATCTTGGTTTAAAGGTACTTGTTACAAATGTGGTGAAGAAGGACATAGAGCCTTTGAATGTACTAACTTTGGGAAGAAGACTGGAGGTAATGGCATAAATAATTTGGCTTGTGAAGAAGTTGAAGAATTATCTAATGAGCTTGAACATGGTGAAAAATTGATGCTAAGAAGGATCTTGTGGAATGAAGAAGCTGACGAGGAACCCATTCTAAGGAAAAGTTTGTTTAGAACTAGATGTAAGATCGTTGATAAATGTTGCAAGGTAATCATTGATAGTGGAAGTTCTGATAATTTGGCATCTGAAGAGCTGGTTAACATGTTGAAGTTGCAAATATTGTGATGAAGGGTGCTCCCCTTAATACCACAAACACATAACAGAAATAGAGAAACAACAACAATAATATGCAAGAACAGAAAATTGGCTTCTTATTATCTCCACAAATGTGGAATTACAAACTTTCAGAATTACAATATGCAAAGCCACATGGGCATTTCCTTACAATATTCTGTAGGACAAAGCCTCGAATCAATACCCAGATCTACTACCCAGAACTATTCTGAACTGCCTAAGACAATAATACAGCCTTCTTTATATAGGCAATTTTTCCACCGCCTGGGAAGGTTCCAGAATTTTAGCCAATAAGGCCGACCAACTTAGAATTATTTTATTTTACATTTTATTACATCATAGTCAGCTCAAGATAACCTTTGAAACCCGAACAGAAATTTTGAAGAAAATTATTTTCTGCCATTTCAGGTGGCCCAACTTCCGAAGACCATAAGTCATCACCAGTTGACCCGATCGGCTATTATAACCCCATTTCGGAAATGCCACGAAGCGCTCTACAGGCTTGACCCATGCAAGCACTCGTCACCCAAATTGTCAACCTCATCCGGGGCCTCTAAAGCCTTCAAAACTGAGTTCAAAGTTTATGTACCCTGCTGCCAATACCAAAAATCTTCAATATCTTCCAATATACACTTGATCTGGCAATGAAACTTTACTAGCAGACTTATATGACCAAAATGAACCTCCAAGAAAGAAATCAGATCATTCTGAGCACATACAAAAATTACCAAAAATAGTAACTTTCCATAAATAGTAGCTCTGCACAAAATAGCCCTTATTGAATATAAAAATAGAAATATATATATTTTTTTGGGTGATGCAAGATTGCTCTTACACCCAGGATGTTCCTGCATCAGACACCCAGGCTAATTTGAGAAGTGACCCTATCACGACTCAGGTGTGCAGAGGAAAACCAAGACGGTTAACCTCCTCCTTTGTTAGCCATGATGAATCTTCTACAGGTCATCCTTTCCATTTGACCAAATACTCTTCATATGTCCTATTCCTTGTGCTTCTGCCAACACGACTGTCCAGTATGTCTTCAATCTCCTTGATATCTGAACTGGTTGTTGGAATACTCCACTGTGCTGCTGCAACCTCATCTTCAACACCTCCTTCATGATACTCTGTCAAATTTGAAATGTTAAACACTGGTGAAATATTCAGCTCACTAGGCAATTCTACCTCATATGCATTTCCTGAATCATGCTTCCTCAATATCTTACATGGTCCAAACTTCTTCATTTTTAGCTTGTTATATGTACCAACTGGAAATCGCTCCTTCCGCAAATGAACCATGACTTCATCCCCAACCTGAAATTCCTTATGCCTCCTTTTTTCATCTACCTTAGCCTTATACTGCACATTCATCTTGGTAATATGCTTCCTCACCTCCTCATGGATGTTCTTCAAATGTTCTGCAAAATCCTCAGCCTCAGCACTACTTATTTCTTCTTTATCTATCTTTCTCAATTCAGATGCATTTCTTGGACTACTTCCATATACAATCTGGAATGGTGATTTACCAGTGCTCCTATTGACAGAATTATTGTATGCAAATTCTGCCTGTGGTAAAATCAAATCCCATCCTGTAGGCTTATCCCCAACCAAACATCTCAGCAGATTTCCCAAACTTCTATTCACCACCTCTGTCTGTCCATCAGTCTATGGATGATGTGATGAACTGAACTTCAAATTTGTCTTCAACTTCTTCCACAATGTCTGCCAAAAATATCCAACAAACTTAGTATCTCGATCTAAAACTATGGTCTTTGGTAAACCATGTAGTCTCACCACTTCTCTGAAAAACAATTCTACTACATGAACAACATCATTAGTCTTCTTGCAGGGAATGAAATGTGCCATCTTTGAAAATCTGTCAATTACTACAAAAATTGAATCATGTCCCCGCTGTGTCCTCGGTAAACCAAGAACAAAGTCCATACTGATATCCTCCCAAGGCCTCTCTGGTATAGGCAATGGCTGATACAACCCTGTATTCTGCTTCACTCCTTTCGCCATCTGACATACTCTGCAACTCTGTACAAACTTCTTCACATCTTGCTGCAACTGTGGCCAATAATAATTCTCACTAACCAAACCAAAGGTTTTATCATGACCAAAATGTCCAGTCAATCCTCCGCTATGCTTCTCCTTGATGAGATTCTCCCTCATAGAACTTCGTGGAATGCACAACTGACTCCCTCTGAATAGCATATCATCCTGGATGATGAAATCCAACCATTTCATCCTTTCTAGAGTAACAGGTTCTGTACAAGCTTTCCAAGCTTGACCAAAATCAAGATCCTCTGGATACAAATTCTTGAGTTCCTTGAACCCAACCACTTCAATCTGCATTTCTGTCAGCAATAGTTGCCTTCTGCTAAGAGCATCTGCAACCCTATTAGACTTTCCACTCCTGTGTTTCAAAACAAATGTATAACTTTGCAAAAACTCAACCCATTTCAAATGCCTCTGATTCAACTTTCCTTGACTATTCAAATATTGCAAAGCTTGATGATCAGTATACAAAACAAACTCCTTAGGAAGTAGATAATGTCTCCACTTCTTTAATGCCTGAACTATAGCATAAAATTCCTGATCATAAACAGAATATTTTCTCTTGGCATCATTTAACTTCTCACTGAAATAAGTAACAGGTTTACCTTCGTGGCTCATAACAGCTCCTATTGGAGTACCACTAGCATCACAATCTACTTGAAACACCTTATTAAAATCTGGAAGTGCTAAAACAGGTTGTTCTGTAACTTTTTGTTTCAACAATTGAAAACTCTTTCCTGCCCCATTAGTCCACTTAAACTCTTTTCTATCCCCTCTCATTGTTTCAGTCAAGGGTCCACAAATACTGCTAAAATTTTTGATAAACTTTCTGTAAAAGCTAGCTAAACCATGAAAAGATCTTACCTCAATAGCACTCCTTAGAGTAGGCCATTCAAGGATAGCTTGTACCTTCTCTGGGTCCATTTTTAGACCTTCTGCTAAAACTACAAATCCCAAATACACTAACTCTTTCTTCACAAAACTGCACTTCTTCAAATTAATCAACAATTTCTCATCTCTCAACTTCTCAAACACCATACAAATATGCATCATATGTTCCTCCAATGTCTTGCTGAAAATCAAAATATCATCTAGGTAAACAATGACAAACTTACCCAGAAATTCTTTCAGGACCTTGTTCATGAGCCGCATGAAAGTGCTCGGTGCATTGGTTAGCCTAAAAGGCATGACTAACCACTCATACAGTCCTTCCTTTGTCTTGAAGGTAGTCTTCCATTCATCTCCTTCTCTGATCCGAATCTGATGATATCCACTCTTCAGATCTATCTTTGAGAAATACACAGCTCCACTCAAACAGTCCATAATATCATCCATTCGTGGCAATGGAAACTTGTACTTGATTGTGATCTTGTTTATTGCCCTAGAATCTATACACATCCTCCATTCTCCATTCTTCTTTGGTGCTAATACTGCTGGTACAACACAGGGACTCAGACTCTCATGGATCAATCCTTTCTATAACAGTTCATGTACTTGTCTGTTCAACTCCTCACTTTTTGTAGGTGTCATTCTGTGTGCTGCCTTATTTGGAAAACTCGCTCTTGGGATCAAGTCCATCTGATGACTGATCTTCCTGACTGGTGGTAATCCATCAGGCACATTATCGGATACAATATCCTGAAACTCATTCAACAAATCTGCAACTTCTACAAGAACATCTTCTACTTCCTCTTTACCAGCTTTTGGAATTAAAGCAAAACATATATGCTCATGCCTCATAACATCTAGGAAATTTCTTCCATCAACAAAAGTTATCCTTGCATTACCACATACCTTTTCTTCAGTCTCCTTCAATGGTTTTAGCTTATGTCACACTCCATCCTTTGTCAGGGAATAGGTATTCACACGACCATCATGTACATCACATCTGTCAAACTACCATAGTCTACCCAACAACATATGACATGCATCCATAGATATGATATCACACAATACCTCATCTTGGTATCCGCCAATCTTGAACTTCACCAGGCATTGTTCATTGACCATGACCTTGTGGTCATCCTATATCCAGGCAATCCGATATAGATGTAGGTGTTTCTGTCTCTTGAGCTTCAACTTTGTCACCATCTCTTCTGACACTAAATTGTCAGTGCTTCCACTATCAATAATCACATCACAATATTTACCTTCACACTTGCACCTAGTGCGAAACAGGCTCCTCTGCTCAGGTTCATTCTCACCACTCAACAGGACTCTTTTGTTAATCAACGTTTCTCCTCTTTTAACATCTTCAGAATTTGATGATCTGGCATCTTCATCTACATGTGCAACTCTGGCCTGGCCTTCATTTCTCCTGTATGTTCTGCCTTGGCACTGAGGACATTCAAATGCCCTATGACCTTCTTCTCCACTGTGAAAACATGTTCCATGGAAGCCACCTCTTCTAGATCCTTGTCCTCTTCCTCTTCCTCTCTGATCTCTATTATTCTGATCCTAGAAGTGATTGGAATTATTTCCTCGCTGATTCTGACTGCTACTGGCCTCATCCTTCTTTTTTAGATCTTCATTTTGGCCACCATATGACCGTCCACCAGATCGTCCACCACAACCTCTTCTTTTTTGTCTGCTCTCAAACTTCTTGTTCAGCTTTTCCTCTACTTTTAGGGCAAACTAGTATGCCTCTTCAATACTGTTCATTCGAACCAGATTCAGCTCCTCCTGAATGCTTGGCCTTAACCCATTAAGGTATCGGGCAACTTTCTCCTTATCAGCTTCTGCATGGCCTGTTCTGATGAGAAGTCGATAGAACTCCTCTATATACTCGTGAACAGATCTTCCCGCTTGCTTCAAACTCTGCATTTTCTTCAGTAGGTCAAGCTCATAATCAACAGGAATGAACTGTCGCTTCAATTTATCCACCATCCGATCCCATCTCGTGATTTTCTCCTTTCCCCTTCTATTTCACTCCAACTGAATCTCTTGCCACCATATCTTCGCATGATCTTTTAGTCTGGCCTTCGCAAATTTGACCCTATTAGGATCCTCAACATCTTCATACTCAAAATATTCCTCACACTCGTTGATCCAGTCGATCAATTTTTCTGGGTTAAGATTTTCAGAAAATGTAGGAACCTCAATCTTAGGTCTTTTCCCAATCTTAGAAATGGCCCGAAAAAGTCTTTCTTCCTCCTGGTTCACAATTTTGACTTCTCCTTCTTGATATTCTTCTTCAGCTTCATCCTTGCTTTCATCTTTAACATTAAGATTCATTCCTCTATGAATCTCTTCTTGCAATGCTCGCACTTGTCTCTGCAGTGCCCTAACCTCAGGTGTTACAATACCAGCTCTTCCACCACGTTCCCTTCGTGGAGGCATTTTTGTGATGCGCGTTGAAACCCTAACCACGGTCCTGGTGCAAACTACCTCACAGTCGGTGATCTGTTTACACACTCAGGAACTCCTACTCTGATACCACTTGATGAAGGGTTCTCCCCTTAATACCACAAACACATAACAGAAATAGAGAAACAACAACAATAATATGCAAGAACAAAGAATTGGCTTCTTATTATCTCCACAAATGTGGAATTACAAACTTTCAGAATTACAATATGCAAAGCCACATGGGCATTCCCTTACAATATTCTGTAGGACAAAGCCTCGAATCAATACCCAGATCTACTACCCAGAACTATTCTGAACTGCCTAAGACAATAATACAGCCTTCTTTATATAGGCAATTTTTCCACCGCCTGGGAAGGTTCCAGAATTTTAGCCAATAAGGCCGACCAAACTTAGAATTATTTTATTTTACATTTTATTACATCATAGTCGGCTCAAGATAACCTTTGAAACCTGAACAGAAATTTTGAAGAAAATTATTTTCTGCAATTTCAGGTGGCCCAACTTCTGAAGACCATAAGTCATCACCAATTGACCCGATCGGCTATTATAACACCATTTTGGAAATGCCACGAAGCGCTCTACAGGCTTGACCTGCGCAAGCGCCCATCACCCAAATTTTCAACCTCATCCGGTGCCTCTAAAGCCTTCAAAATTGAGTTTAAAGTTTTTGTACCCTACTGCCAATACCAAAAATCTTCAATATCTTCCAATATACACTTGATCTGGCAATGAAACTTTACTGACAGACTTATATGACCAAAATGAACCTCCAAGAAAGAAATCAGATCATTCTGAGCACATACAAAAATTACCAAAAATAGTAACTTTCCATAAATAGCAGCTCTGCACAAAATAGCCCTTATTGAATATAAAAATAGAAATATATTTTTTTTTTGGGGTGATGCAAGATTGCTCTTACACCCAGGATGCTCCTGCATCATATTGAGACATCCTAAGCCTTACCATATTGCTTGGATCTAGAACGAACATAAAATACTTGTAAGTGAACAATGTCTTGCTAAATTCGAAATTGGAAATTATCATGATGAAGTATTGTGTGATATTATGCATATGGATTGTTGTGATATTCTTTTGGGTAGACCTTGGGAAATATGATAGGAGAGCTTTGCATGATGGTAGATTGAATCAATATACTACTTAGATGGATGGGAAGAAAAAGTATTGTTGCCTTTAGTAGAAAATTTTGATGAAGGTCACCGTACTACAGTCAAAGTATGCTTGGTTGATGGTAAAACATTCACAAGAGAAATGAAAGAACAAAATATTTTCTTTACTTTAATTCTAAGGAAAACTGAGAAACAAGATGAGTTAGAACATGCACCTAAGGTTAAATGTTTGTTGACTAAATTTGATGACATCATTTCTGATAATGTACCTAATAATTTGCCTCCTATGAGATGTATAAGTCATTGTATGGATCTGATACCTAGAGCTAGTTTGCCTAATAACACCACATAGGTTGACACCTGATGAAAAGTATGAGTTGAACAGAAAAGTGCAAGAATTACTTGAGAAGGTTTGATTAGGGAAAGTTTGAGTCCTTGTGAAGTACCAGCTATGTTAGCACCAAAAAAGAATGGAGAATGGAGAATGTGCACTGATTCTAGAGCTATAAACAAGATAATAGTAAAGTATAGATTTCCTTTGCCTATGATGGATGACATAATGGATAGCTTGAGTAGAGTGAAGTATTTCACAAAGATTGATTTAAAGAGTGGTTATCATCAGATTATGATTAGAGAAGGGGATGAATGGAAAACTACTTTTAAGACTAATGAAGGTTTGTATGAATGGTTGGTTATGCCTTTTCGTTTGACTAATGCACCTAGTACTTTTATGAGACTGATGAATGAAGTTTTGAAAAGATTCTTGGGTAAGTTTGTGATTATATATCTTGATGACATTTTGATATTCAGTAAGAGTAAGGAAGAACATCTTGAAAATATCAGACATGTATTGCAGAGATTGAAGGAAGAAAAGTTACTGATTAATTTGAAGAAATGTTCATTTATTAAACAAGAGATTGCGTACCTTGGTTTTGTAATTTTAGCTAATGGATTGAAGATGGACCCTGAGAAAGTAAGAGTTATACTTGATTGGCCTACACCAGAGAATGTTGGAGAGGTAAGATCATTTCATGGATTGGCAAGTTTTTATAGGAAGTTCATCACAAATTTCAGTCTTATTTGTAATCCTATGACTGAAATTATGAGAGGACATAAAAGGGATTTCAAATGGACACATGGAGCACAAAAGAGTTTTGAAACATTTAACCAAAGCATTACAAAATTACCTACACTTTCTTTGCCTAATTTCAGTAAAGTTTTTCATGCTGAATGTGATGCTAGTGGAGGTGCACTTGGAGCTATTTTGAGTCAAGAAGGAAGACCTATAGCTTTCTTTAGTAAAAATTTGAATGATGCTAAAAGAAAATATTAAGTTTATGACCATGAATTCTATGCTATTTTTCAATCTTTGAAGAAATGGAGACATTATTTGATGCCTAAAGATTTTGTGTTGTATATTGACCATAAAGCTTTGCAGTATTTGGGGAGTCGGAATAAATTGAATCAAAGACATATGAAGTGGGTTAAGTTCTTGCAAAATTTTTCCTTTTCATTGAAACATAAAAGTGGATAGATGAATAAAGTTGTTGATGCCTTAAGCCGAAGAAGAAATTTGCTGATAGAAATGAGAGTTGAGGTACTTGGTTTTGATGATTTGAAGTGTTTGTATGAAACTGACCTTGATTTTGCAGAGCCTTGGAAAGCTTGTAAGGAACAAATAGTGAGTGATAAGTGGACTGATTATTTCATTCAAGAAGACATGTTGTATAAAGGAGTTTAGTTGTGCATACCTAGAGGATCTATGAGAGAGAACATAATAAAGGAGAAATAGTGGTGGATTTGCTGGACATTTTTGGATTGATAAGACTATGAAATTGATTTTGGAAAGATAATTTTGGTCACAGATTTATAGGGATGTATAAAGAGTGGTTAGAGGTTGCAAAATTTTCCAAACAACAAAAGGAACTCGTCAGAATTTGGGATTGTATACACCTTTTCCTGTACCTAATAGACCTTGGGAAGATGTGAGTATGGACGTTGTTCTTGGATTTCCTAGAACTCAGAGAGGTAATGATTCTATTTTGGTAGTGGTTGACGGATTTTCTAAGATGGCTCATTTCATACCTTTTAAGAAGACATCTGATGCATTACATGTAGCTGAATTATTTTTCAAAGAAATGGTAAGACTGCATGGTTTGACTAAATCTATTGTTTGAGACAAAGATACTAAGTTTACTGGTTACTTTTGGAAAACACTTTGGAAGAAGATGAATACAGAGTTGAAGTTTAGTTCTACATTTCACCCTTAGATAGATGGACATACTGAAGTTGTGAACAAAAGTTTGAGAAACTTGTTGAGATGTTTAGTTGGAGATAATCCTGCTAATTGGGATTTAGTTTTGGCACAAGAAGAGTTTGCATATAATAATTCTGTGAATAGAAGCACTAAGAGGACACCATTTGAGATTGTTACTGGTTTTCATCCTAAGGGAACCATAGAGTTGAGATATTTTCCTACTAAGATAAGAAGAAGTGTTGAAGCTGAGGATTTTGCAGTCTTTGTGAGAACTTTACATGATGAAGTCAAAAGGAATTTGGAGGACAATAATCTGAAATATAAACAAAGAGAAAATCAGAGAAGGAGACATAAACATTTTGAAGTTGGAGATGAGGTTATGATTCATTTGGAGAAGAATAGATTTCCAGTTGGTACCTACAACAAACTAAAAATGAAGTTTGGACCTTGTAATATTTTGAAGAAATTTGACAGTGGAAATGATTATGAAGTGGAATTACTAGAGGACATGGATATATCACCTATATTCAACATTGCCAATATCTTTGAGTAGTTTGAATCAACAAATGAGATAGAAGATGATCTAGATTATCCTAAGAAGAATAAAGACAGTATTAAGAAGATTTTGAATAGTAGAGGAAGCAAGAGTACTAGAGGTGGAATACCTAGCTTAGTGGAAAGATAAGCTAGTTGAAGATAGTTCATGGATTACACAAGATGAGTTGGATCTTTATGATTTAGATTAGAATATGAGTAGTGCCTGATGTGGACATCAGTTCTTTATTTACCCCAAGTGTCTGATGCAGGATCATCTTGGGTCTTTGAGCAATCTTGCATCAACCAAAAAAACCATTTCCTATTTTATGGTTCTTGTAGGTTGTCTGCATTGTAGCCATTGCAGATGTTGGTTTCTTGTTATGTGAAGTGAATGCAATGATGTGGACCTATTTTTGAACCTTCTCTGAAGAGCACAAATCTTATTTCATCTAGGGTTAAGAGTTATCGCCATTTTCCTCAGGTATCAACTTTCCAGCCAATTCCACATGAAATGTGGAAGCTCTTTGCCTTGCACAGTTTCTTATGAGGAAATAGGACCTTGCAAAGTTGGGGATTTGTTCTTGGATCATGTGTGGACCTAAATGTTACTTCACATCGTGTTGTGTTCATTCTTTTATTAGTTTTGGTTTTCTCTTCCTAAGTGGACCTACAATGTAATTAAATGCCTGACTGTACGATTTGTGGCTTAGCTAGCTATATAAGAAGCTTAGGTTGGTTTAGTAGAAAGTAGATCATGGTAGTAGAAGAGTATTAGAAGTAGAAAAGAAGGTAATATGCGAGCTAAGACTCTGAATTCATAATTCTCTTTGTATAAGGCCGAAACCCAGAAGGCCTCACATCCGGGCATGTTGAAGGATTTATAATAATTGTACTAGTGTGGTTGCCAGTTGCCTTGCCTTATTTTATGTTTTATTTTCATTGTTTCATGTGAATTATATATTGCTTTTGTGTGTAACTCTGAGAAGGGCTTGTTTATTGGTTCAAGTTGAGTCCAATCTTCTTGAATCTACCCTACCCCTGCATCATGCAGATAATATCCCCTCATCTAAAAAGAGAGTAGTCTCAAGTGGACATCCTATCGGGCCTCGGATGAGGTCGAGAACCAGATCTCAAGGTAGTGCGTAAATGGCTTCTCCAGATTCTAGCTTTATTGATATTGGCATCAATGATGAGGATATTTCCTTCTCACCTGAACACTTTAAAAAACATCAAGAGGTATTTGCTGATAAACCTAAGGTTCAATAGGTGAATGTGAATCTTTGTAAAAAAACTAATAATTTGTTGGCTACTAGTTTGGTTCCCCCTTGGCTAACAGATTTAGTGAATAGAAAGCGCAGTTTCAAGCTAGTTTCCTTACTAGTTAAGGAGATAATAAATATGGCATCCATACTCCAAAAACAAAGAAGGTCAAAAGAAATGCAAGGTTAACCATAGACCCCACTATAGGGAAGGTGACTGCTGAAATCACAACCTTTAAACAAAAATAAAAGGGCCCAAGAACCTAAAGTAGAGGACTTTGAAGTCACAAAGATGGAGTTTGGTGTGCTAACTAGGGATACAAGGGATCACTTATTCAAGTTCTCGGCTAATCACATGCTCAACCAATATCAAAAAGATGGTAACAAAAAATGAGAGCTAAAATAGTTCATGATCACAAAGGCTGAATTTCTTAGTTTTCTTAGAGATGTCGGGGCACTACCTCTGGCTCAATCTCCGCAGGATTTTGATCCCAACTCAACTAACAACAAGCGACTACTAAAACAAATGCAATAGGGTAGAGCCCTAACAAAAGCGATGAAGAACTCAGTCAACGACATCATAATAGAAGGAAGCAAATTTATCCAAGAATTCATGGCCACTTATGCAGATGGAGAGGCATTTCTCAGAGAAATTCAGACCTTAATTCCAAGTTGGGAATTGGAAGAAGAGAAATGCACAACCATTGTGTCTCATGTTCAGGAAATAAAAGAATATGGAGTGGCTAAGTTCCTGTCAGAAAACCCGATGAAGTTGGTCGATCCTTGTATGTTGTTCATTTTGAAATGGAACTTGGTTTGGAAAGGTTCTTTATTTAAAGCCATGATTTCAAATGCACGTGTCGTAGAGAAAGAGATAAAGGAGATGTACACACTAATGCATTGAAAGATATCAATGTGGTGGACCCATTAGGTATCCTATGATTTGAAGAAGGAAACATGGATGCATACACCATGATTAAAAGCTTTGAGAATACTGTGAATGCTATCAGAGAGAATGAGGAACCTACAGCTCAAGACTTCACTAAGATAGCAAATGTGGAATCCATGTTTTACCTGAATAGAGGGAAGTTACTCAGGCAGTTGTAGAAAATCTGGGAGCTCAAGTGGGAATAGAACACATGTCGAGCGAAGATGATTGGCCTAAAGGGTTTGCATTCTCATCCAACTCAAGAGCTGGTGAATACCCTTAAGACCTGGAAGCTGGTTTGAAATGCCACGTCAGAAGACCAATAGCTGAAGATGTGCAATAATCTTGCGTTTTCAAGTTTTTTTTTTAATTATGGGATTGTTGTCTTTGAAACTATTTCTTTGTTTAGAAATTGGTTTGTAACCATTTCGTATTTTTTGTTAACCTGAGAGGTTGAGTTTTCAGGGAGGCCTCTCAAATTGTGAACTATATATGCTGAAGCATAAAATGATAGAAGGGTTAGAAATTTTAGATTTAGACTTAGTTTAGCAACTTTCTCAGTACTTTTTTGGCTTTTTTGTTTTGAATGGAATTAAATGGGAAGATACAGTGATCTGCACTTGTTTTAGAATTTTCTCTGTACAAACATAAATATTTAAATACAAGGCTTGTTTTAAATCTTTTAATTTGAACTTATGATATATTAATTACTTTGTGAATTAGTATATCTCTTTCTCTGTATCGTTTGTTGATGCACTGAGATTATCAATCTTTCTAGATAATTCTTGTTTTTAGTCTCATAAGAAGTTAATTTTTGATAATTGAAGGAACTATGCTTTCCTTTAATCCTAAATTCTACATTCATAATTTCTTGAAAATACTTGAATACCTAGGAGTATTTGAGAGATCCTTGCATACTTTCTGGTCAAAAGTACATTTTTTTGTGTTTGTTTCTAAATTTATTGAACATTGTTGAGAGGGAGTTGTACCTCACAAAATTTAGAGGGGAGAAATTATCCCATGCTTACCCAACTATTGTAGGATTGTTTGTCTTCAGAAAGGTATAGAGTCAGCATAAAGTTTATTTGAAGTGGAGACAAATCTGTTCACCAATAGACAGTGAGCCTAAAACAAATATAATAATCAATTATTCATATAGTGACTGGATTCTCATTGTTGGTTTTTTCCATATTGAGTTTTCATTGCAAATTTGATGTTCATGTTTGTGTGTGTTCATTGCATTATCTTTCATTGATGGTTAGTTGGGTTAAAGTTATTTCTAAAGGTCTATATCAAAATAAGTTGAGTTTTTGTGCATCCTGATTCATCCCCCCTCTCAGCTTCTAGAGGTGTTCGATACCATAGAATTCAAATAACAAGTTTTTATTTTCTAGATAATTTTTTATTTTTTATGCTTTTTGCAATATGATTATATGACATCAATTAATAGAAATTATTTTGAGGATGAAAAAATATGGAAAAATGATAATTCTAGGTTATTTTATGGCGGCCTTATACAAGAGGTTTTCTAAATAGACTTCAGGGTCAATAAAAAATTAATTAAAAATATAAAAATAATATAAAAATGTACTAATCAATCTTCAGTGCCTTAGACATTTTTTTCCAATTTTTTTTTACAAATATACCTTTATTAAGGTCAAAATATGATGGCCGTATGTGTATGGTACAATTGTAAAATATGGTTTTTTTAAAAGTGGGTTTTACATATGCCTGCTAAAAACCAAATTGTATTACATGAGTATTTAAATAAATTACATATATGTAAACTAAACGCAAAGCACTACATTTCATATTACCATTTTTTTTTGAGATTCAATCTTTAAGTGCCTCAAAATTTTAGATCAATTGAGGCCAAACATGAAAATTAGGAAAAACACTTCCAATTTTTACACTCTTTTGGGACTCAACTTGTTATAGGCATGAAAAACACACTTTTATGGTTTTGTGCCACATACAAATGAATCATTTGATGATGATAAATCACCTCAAAATGTAAAAAATAATGAAAGATTTGTTCTTTAAAGAGTGAAGAAGATGGCAAATTAGAGGTTGGAGGCAATAGAGGCATGAGGATATCTATCATCCTAAGCTAGCTTTTCACTCAGGGATGATTTATTGTATGAGAAGAAACTTATTTATGTCCCTAAAGAAAAGAGGGGGATTGGCAACATGTTTGTCCCTTCAAGGATCAAGGGGGGAAAGATTCTTATTGGTGCACTATTTTGTATTCATGTTTTGTTGAGAACTTGAGGAGACATTAGACCACTCAGAGAATATGTGGACTTTTAGAGGGAAGTTATCTCATGTGTAGACATTTCATTGGTGATTTGTGTTGTAGAAGAGAGACTATTTCCAATCACTTCAAGAGGCATTAGACACACTCAAAGGATATATGGAATTTTAGGAGAAATGTGTCTCATTGTGCATGGAGGTTGAGAACACTTTTATGGTGTCTCATGTTGTGCAAATGGTTAAGGTTCTATTGTCATAAGACCCACTGATGCGATTAGTTTGGTGGTTCCTAGGTGAGTGAGGAGGATTAGTTAAAGTGCTTCATCAAACTCTCCATAAATGTTGGGTTCAAAACCATTGCAGTGTTGCACTCTTGTTCAAGTTAATGTAATAAGTGGAGAATGTTGGTGTATTACAATTATTAGCTTTTAGTTTTTGAAATTGTTTTGTCTGTTAAAATTTGTATTGCCTATTTAAAAGGCATCATTTGAGACAATAATATATCATGTTTTCTCTACCACACCTTTATTTCCACACATAAATGATAGGAGACCTTCTTCTAGTTTAGTGACATGGTGGTTAGTGATAGCATAAAGTGCCAGTGGAAGTAATAGCAACTAGTCTCTATCAACCAAGGCAACTTTCATCATCTCTCAATCAACTAATCCGACCCATATATGTGGATCATCCAAGGAACATTAGCATGACATACTATTGAACTAGGGTTTGACATTGACTTTCTTATCCAAGGCCATATCTGTCTATAGAGGCCCACACCATCCACGATCCATTATACATAATTTGTGATATGATGTGATAGGTATCACTCCTAGTACAATAGATAGGTCTAGGTCCCCAAATGCACCCCCTTTCTCTAGTTAGGATGAGCCCTTTTGTCTGATTGAGATGAGAATGGAGAAAAGTGATGACCCTACCATTCAAAATGAATAAGTATTTGGTCTTTTCATAGGGAGGAGAACATGAACAAAGTGAAGGTTACAACTATTGCTAATTTATCACTCTATAACAAAATAATGACAATGTTCATGGGGAACTATAGGGTGCAAGTAGGAGGGCCCAACAAAGCATGGTGCTAGTGCATGTGTTGATGAAAGAAATGCAATAAATAACCCATTTGCTCATATTTTAACATCTTCAATAGCATTTAGTGGACCATTTTTCATTAAGTCAAAGATTACTAGAAAAATTACAAAACTTCATCATACCATGCATCTAGTGCAACAAGATTTGTTGGGAGCATTTTTATGATAACCTTACCACTAGTTATACTAATCAATAGATTTCTTTAGTTTCTTATAATATTATGTTTGACATCTTCTAATCATAGTGTCAATGGACTTAATACAAAAATGTGTGTACTTTGATCTAAGTAAAATTCAAGGATTTTAAGATAATAACATTGTACATGTAAAACATGTAGGTGATGGAAATAAACACTCTTTGCCTCCTTTGGGTCAATGATTGTAATTGTACACAAACTCATTTGCTATCAAGCTCAAGTCAGTAATGTCGATGTGATTGACGAAGATGTACCTATTGAAGAACAACATAACGAAAATATTGTGCATCATTTAATAACTTCATAGGTAAAATATTAATGCACAATCTAAATCAACTCCACTTACCGCATCTCACATGATATTTTCTAATGAACAAAAGATACTATAGACAATATATCTTGAAAAAAAAAGTTAAGAATATATAGTTTACTATATGATCCTAATTTTATGAATTTATAAACTTCTAATAAAATTATGATTTAAGAAAACAATAATTAATATTATTTAAACTTACAAGAAATAAGACATAAAATAATGAAAAAATTAAAAAGAAAAAAAAATACTGAACAAATAATTCTCAGGTCCCTAGAGACATAATAAAAAGAAACCCAAAAAGTCAAACAGATCAAAAAAGAAGAAGAAAAAAGAAAAAGAAAAAGTCCACCAATTTAATGAAGTTGACCAAAGAATTAGGAAGTTCGAGAAGCTTTCATAGAAGATGACTATTCATCTTCTTCAACCATTCGCAAGTTCCTCTCCTTTTTCATTCACGACCTTGAACAAATGGACATTCGAAAACATATTCACAATGAAAATTTAATCATGTTTCACAATCAATCATGTAGTTCATGACCTATGTTAAATACAATTTAGAGATAATAATCCCAACTTCAGTGAAAATGATTTCAAAAGAAAAGCTAAAGTCACTCATGCGTACGTAGGGTGCTTTGAAGTCTTCATCATTTTAATCAATGGGTTGTAGAATGAAAACAATTTTCAGATCCACATTTGTCATCTATATTACTTTATATGTATTTCTTTGCTAGAAATTTTCGATTAAATCACCACTTTATCTTTCAATGTACTCTAATCTTTAAAACTGTTTATGTAGAGCTTAAAGTTCAATTCAAAATGCAATATTTATTAATCACTTGTTGCCATTTTTTGGGTACGGTTTTAGTCTTATAGGAAGGGTGCATAAGTATAGAGGTGAAACTATAAATTAATATAAAAAATTCATAATAGAAATATATATTTCAGAATTTAACTTCTCCAGAGTTAAATTATAGCTTACATTAGATGAACATAATCTTGATAATTGAATCCCAATTATAATTGGATTCATTATTCACTATTCCCATATCAGTCTTTTATACTATAATTTGTATTAAGTTGACAGATTGGGTCGCCATTATGCTATTTAGCAGCTAACAAATTCATAGTCCACTTGCAAATGACCGGCATTGTATCCATTACCATTTGTGTCAATCTTGTTGAATTCATTGACGTCCAAGTCAAGACCTCCGTTGGAACATTGATCAACTATTCTCACGGTAGTCTGTGCTTGTGTATCTCGATTTGTCACCTGCATAACAACACCACACGATTACTCAATAACATTACATTAAATATAGATTTCTATTCTATAAACTAGATTAATTTTACATATATTTTTTTATTATCATTTTAGACCACATTCTCACTTTGTGATTGATCATCAAGACATTATAAAGCTCAAAGAATAGAAAGTAATGAAGAACATGATCCCAAACATTGATGCAGAAAATACAATGAAAATCAGACAAAAAATGACAATGTAAATGATCATCAAGACATTAGAAAGTTCAAAGAATAGAAAGTAATGAAGAACATGATCCCAAACATTGATGGCGAAAACACAACTAAAATCAGAAAAAAATGACAATGTGATTGATCATCAAGACATTAGAAAGTTCAAAGAATAGAAAGTAATAAAGAATGTGATCCCAAACATTGATGGAGAAAACACAATAAAAATCAGAAAAAAACGACAATATGATTGATCATCAAGACATTAGAAAGTTCAAAGAATAGAAAGTAATGAAGAACGTGATCCTGAACATTGATGGAGAAAACACAACGAAAATCAGAAAAAAAATGACAACGCGATTGATCATCAAGTCATTAGAAAGTTCAAAGAATAGAAAGTAATAAAGAACGTGATCCCAAACATTGATGCAGAAAACACAATAAAACTCAGGAAAAAACGACAATGTGATTGATCATCAAGACATTAGAAAGTAATGAAGAACGTGATCCCAAACATTGATGGCAAAAACACAACGAAAATCAGGAAAAAATGACAATGCGATTGATCATCAAGTCATTAGAAAGTTCAAAGAATATAGAGTAATAAAGAACGTGATCCTAAACATTGATGCAGAAAATAAAATAAAAATCAGAAAAAAATGACAATGAGATTGATCATCCAGACATTAGAAAGTTCGAAGAATAGAAAATAATGAAAAACATGATCCCAATATTGATACAGAAAACACAATAAAAATCAGAAAAAACAATAAGAATCACACGACTACTCAACTAAATTATACAACATATGATGAAATGAAATCTGAAAAACAAAAGGAAAAAAGAGCATGTAGAGCAAGGGATTAGTTACCTTTAAACACAGGCCACAGGAGGCTTGGCCAGTTGGGCCAACTGGTCCGCAGAAGGCAGTCCAGCCATATTTCATGCGCCAGTCGAGGGGCTTGTCTGCATCCCACGTGGCACAGTAAACAGATGCCGTGTTCAAATCCCACCCAATATTCTGAGGGTTATAATTATTGTAAGTTGCCCTCACATTGGTTGCTTGTTGAGCACTGGCCTGCAATGCAAACAAACTCAGGCAACCCAATATCACCACCAACATCACTCTTATATTCTCCATCTTACAATACCCACTAACTTTTCTCTTCAACAAGTTCCTCAAAACCGTTCTGAACTGAATATTGATCTTTGGGTAGGAGTATTTATAGATAACTTATGTAGAGAAAACGAGTCCTAAATGTTTTGGCCATTAAAGAGACGTGTTCAAACAAATCACGGGCTCAGTCTTTGCTTCAAGTCTAAGTCTAACCATATCTCTAGACTTGCCTTCTCATTAGAGTACACTTGAAATAAAACCCAGTCAATATTTGATAATCATCGAGAAGCTTCGTTAAAGGCAGGAGAGTCAATATATTCGACAATTGTGCATAGAATTTTGCTTTCAAACTGCTTATGTTGGTCTTTACAATATAATATGTATGGCTATTACTTGTCTTTTGGATATATGATTGAAAAGTTAGGGCTATGTTTTGAGTTTTAAGGAAGCACGGGACTAAACAAAAGCGTGTCAAAGATGGAAACAAAGTAGGAGGGAATGGATAAGTTTGGTAGGGAATGATATATAAATGGTGTGGATAGAAATGTAGGGATTATCTCAGAAATTCTATGTACAAAAAGGTAGAGATGGTCGATAGTTGAAAGAAAGATAAAAAGAGAGAATTGCTTTGTCATGTTTCATTGTTGCTCAAGGAAACAGAACAGTCAATGGGTCGATCTATTAGAGTTCGTAAGAGATGAGGACACACAAAATAATTGGTCATCTTTTGACATAAAATGGATAGAATTATCTTATTTAAATCTTGTGTTTTGCTTCTTTTGAAAGACATTATATCATCCAAAGGGTTGAGTCTAATTAGTAAAAAGATTAGATTTTGATTGCACAATGGATAGGAAAAGAAAGGGACGTTTCGGTTCCCTTTTTATTGTTAACTCAATTGGATACACTATTCTTTTCTGTCACATTGTTCTTTGAGGGCTTATTTAGTTGATGGAATTACAGAAAGTTGGATGTACGTAATATTGGAATTTGTCATTTCAGGAAGTTTTAAATCCGGAGAATGGTTTTTGGAATATGGCTGGAACTATTTGTTTCACCTAGAGAAATATTGCAAAAACGTTTATGAATATATACAAAAATGCAGAGACAAACCGGAAAAGCCATAAAATGGCAAAAACAACCCTAAAATGAATAATAAAAATCATGATATACTAAAAACGACTAGAGAAAAGTATATACAATCACGTTTTTGGGAAAAACAACCAAAAGAATGATAAAAACGGTCATGAATGGATGCGATCAAAATAACACAATCAGGTATGTGGATGAGAGAGGCAAAATATCAATGGACAATTTGTGGACCCGAAAATTTTATAAAATTTGATTTATCAAAAAGTGGAATTGGAATTGGTTTTCCAATTCCACCTTTTGAGGTGGAAGATTCATATGCTCATTTTGGGTCAAAATGAAAATTTGGAAAATCCTATTTCATTTTTCTATTTTTAGAAAATAAACTCCGAATTTGGAAATTCCAGTATTTGAATTTCCCAATTCTAGCTCAACAATTCTAGCAACCAAATGGGCCCTAAATTTTCCTCCCTTAGGCCTCTTTTTCTTCCCCTCCTCTCAATTCATGTCAAAGATCAAGATCTCCTTCTTCATGGTGATCTAAAGACCACTAGGGTAAAGACCAAGATGTAATGTCTACTAATAACTTTAGGGTGCTACCACAAAAGATGAAAATATTCTATCTTGACCATTATGAAATATAAATTAATCTCATGAAATGCTAGAGGGATCTATCTCCCTCATCAAATTTTTGAAGTAAAAGAATTTATAAGAAACAAAGAATTGATATCATATTTCTTCAAGAGTTCAACTTAAGTGAGGATTTTTCTTAGGTGTCTATTTATAATATATATTAAATGTTATTTTCTTGTATGATTCTCATATAGATGTTAATCAAGAATCAATTTATTTTGGGCTTGTTATCATGGCTATCCAATTGCACATTGATAAGTATGACGAACCTTCACATAGTTATATGTGTTTTCTTATCTTTATTAATGAGTAGACTAGAATAGTCTTGTTTCACTTTCACACAAAATAGTTCTAAAGATATGGTTGAACCTTAAAAGTAGATAACTTTCAAAATCCGCACCATAGATTGGATTTTAGGTGGATATTTTTTTGCAGCAGAACACTATATTACAATTCATATATATCTATTCTAAAGTTAGTGGAGATGAATTTAAGATTGGTGATATTTTTGTAATCCTTTCCAGGTGTTCTTGATCCATAGTATACCAACTATTTAATTCATGCTATCAACTGATTCACATCCACTAATTATAAAATGAAGCTAGATATGAATTTCAACAAGTTAAATATATTTTATATCTATAATAATCTTCTTCTTTTACTTTTACCTTCTAGAGCTCATCTCCATGTTGATTACTTTATCACCCATTTTAATCATTCCTCCATTTTCTTTGCTATATTCCAAGATTTTTCATTTCCCTCCTACATCATCTCAACTCCCAATCAAACTAAATATATCACATTTAAAAAGGCTCAACTATGTAGTTGTACTATTGTAAGTATCTAGAACTCCATTCCTAAGCCATAAAATATTGGCTCTTGTATAGATTCATAGAGTTGCATGATTTCAAAATGTACATATTTTCTTTATTACTTTTGCAAAAAAATGGCATAGAACCATAGAAGAAATTAAATTTTCAAGAGAAACTAGAACAGGTTTGAAATAACATTTTTCTTAATCCTAGTGAAATTATGGTCCAAGACTTGCTAGATTCTATAGAAGTACAACTACATAAGCTTGACATTTAGATAGATGGAAAAATGCTATAATAAGAGTTAGAATTTGATTGATCAAGGAAGGTAATAGAGAATCAAATTATTTCAACTATTATTATAGCATTTTAGTCATGCAAATTATTTGATTCTCAACTATTATTATAGCATTTTAGTCATGCAAATTATTTGCATGACTAAATATAGAAAAGAGACATCACATTCAACTTATCATCTTCATCACTCTATACATAACATCTTTCCAATGCACCACCAAACACAATTGCAAGTGTAAATTATCACATTCAAAATAATAATCAATTGAAACAACTTCATACAAATATTACAAAAAATGCACATAAAGGGAAGCTAACTAGATGCAAGAACTCAAGGGTCATGTGATCTTTATCATGATATGGACTTTCTTATCATAGAAATATCAAACTGCAAAAGTCTTAAACATTAAAACAACTAAGCTTCATCCTTATCTATGAAAGAACCTACCAAATGCTTATCTTCCACATCCAACTAATAGTGGGCAAAGATTTATTGGAAGATCATGCGCTCATAATGCTTGACCTCTGAAGAATGGGTATTTTGACAAGTGGTACAAGAGGATTAATTGAGGATGGTAACTCTAAGATCATAGGATGATTGAAGATGGAGACTTGATATGGAAAATAAGGGACGAGTATGGTTTTTTGTGGTAGTAAAAAGTATTTTAAAAGAATTTTTAAAAAGATAAGTTTTGTCTTCATTCATACCTCCAAGTACATTATGAATTTTAAATTGTGAGTTTTGAAAAAGAGGTTGATTGTTTCATGCTTCAAGGTTCTATGACCAATTTAAAATGGCTCTAGCTATTCTCCACATAAAATGGAATGACCTACAAAACACAACTCAACACAACTCAACATGTTTTCATCCATTTTTTTATATTTTTACAACATTGTGGATGCTGATTATGAAAATCAAACTACTAAATTATTTTTGAAAATCTATTATGGTATGTGAAAATGTAACATCTTTTTAAAAATGTGTATGGATGTGCTATTTTGTGTGGAGAACAACCACGTTAATTTAAAATTGAAGAATAAATTATTTCACCTTATCTTAAGACACCACTTGCAAGTACTTGTTATGACAAGTGGATCTCATGGGAGTTTGAATAAATCCAAGATTAATGATTGATCATACCATGTGCAAATAATTAGAAGGTACTTAATCAATAATAAAATATTAAAGGTGGATTATGGAAAGTGCATAAAATACTAATTAAATGAATATAAATATCTACTTATTATTTTAGAAAGATGAAGGATATGTACTAGGTAAATAATTATTAACCAACGGATAGACCATAGAAAGATGAGAAAATTATTTTAGATGAAGAGCATGATAATGAAATTAGTGGAAGATATGAACTAAATAATAAAAATATTTTTTGATTAAGATAGTTAAAATTTGACATGATCAATCAAATGTAAATGATCATTTTTAGGCATTGATATTTAGATACTTAAACCCCATTCATAGACTTCTATACACGTTTAAAAAAAATGAATTAAAAATTATTGGAAACAAATGAACTAATATGAATTTTCACATCCTTGATCAAACCATTCTACCTTTCTAGATTTTCATTATCTTCTTTGAGAAGGATGCTAATGTTTCACACATAAATGAACCAACCAATTTGATTAAATTGTCCAATAAAAAGAATGTTCAATTAACTTTTATAAAAATTAATGAATCTATTCATCATCATCTTTACCTAGTCCAATTCATTGCCTTGAACAAATGAGCTTTTAAAAATTGATTGACCATATCAAATAATTCATATAGTACATGACATACTTTGAATTCAATTTTGAAGATAATACAACTTAATGTAAATTAACTAAAATGAAAAGCTAAAATCATCCATGCATATATAGAATGCTTAAAGTGAACATCATTTCAAGCAATCTGGCTATGAAAACAATGTGCATATATATACTCATCGACGTAAATACAATATCAATATTTAGATTACTTTATATGAAATAATGTCTCTTTGCTTGAAAGGCAATTAATTAAGTTTTATCTATTAATTTACTCTAATTTATATTAATGTACGCTAATTTAAAAAAACATCTATGAGGCCCACTAAGGTTGTAGGTAATATGTGTCAACTAAAATAAAGTGAATATTTTGCCCACTAAAGTGACGTGTTGAGCAAATCACGGAAGAGTGCTGATTGGATGCCACAAGTCTAACCTTATCTAATTTGCCATTTGAAATGAAACACGGTCGATATTTAATGATCATCCAGAAGCTTCATTCTTTGGTCAATACATTTGACAATTATGAAATAGATTTTTGTTTTCATGTTGCTCTTTTCTATATGTATGACTCACACTTGTCTTTTTAATACACAATATCACAAATAAAAATATGATTGAAAACATAGTGATAGGGCAAAATTCAGAGTTTTGTGTAAGGTCGATGCTAAACGAAACCGTGTTGAAGAAGGAAACAAATAAAGAGGAGAGGGATACCTTTGGTAAGTAGTGATATATAAATGGCGTGAACAGAAAGCTAGGGATTATCTTAGAAGTGATATATATATTATAATTCGATAAGAATAATAAGTTGTAAATAATAATTATTAATTTATTCGAGCTAATATTAGAAGACGATAAGGATAAAATCATATGTCCATTTTTTAATAGTAATATGGGTGAGAAATAATCAAGCCAATCAATAAAACTGTATACAAGAAAATTTGAAAAAGTTGTGCACATCTTACCTTTCTTATGCCCTTCCCTTTTTTCTCTTACCCTTTTGCTCTTATCCACATGTTGATTATCACACCACTCTTTTGGATCCATTCCCTTGTTGAACAACCATAATACTTGGGGGAGAGGGGGGTGGGGGTAGGAATGAATTAGTATTCCCTTAAATCCTTGTGATCAATTCATTTTAAAGATTTCCTAATTCTTTTTATCATTCATTTAACAAAAAGAAGCATGTGATTAGATAAACAACTAGATAAACATATCACATGCACAAGAGATTGTACTATATTTTTATCACAAAGAACCCAAATAGGAAAAACCAAAGATAGGGTAACTCTAAATATAATATAACTAGTCATAAAATATTACAGGTGCTCACTGCAAGACTCATTGTTGGAGGGTTCACTATCCAATAACTAAAGGCTCATTGGCCAAAGTAGAATATATAAACTAAATGAACTGTTGCAATTGAATTTGACAATGCACAAAATTAGTTCCTTTGAAGGGCAAAAGATGGACTTAACACACTTCATTTGCACTTTAGCAATCTACATCCTTTTTCGTCACATATCACTATATATTCCTTTGCATGTACATCAACACACTTCTACTACTCCAAAAAAGGTACATCAATCATATATATACGAAATCCAACCATATTTGGACAAGTCAACTAGACATGCTTCTCCAAGTAGTTAGCTATGATAATTCATTACACATTTCATCCAAGGCATGCCATACATTTTGTTTCCATGGATCGGCCAAATTATAACAATTATTGATACCAACCTAAAATCACACACTTCATCCATACCTTATCCTTTTCCCAAGAACACAAGGCACAAAATATCCAACAAAAGAAATGCAATCATACTAACAACCTATTTTATTCCAAAGGAGAAAAGAAACTTGTAAACATTTTTTTGGAGCAAGTAGAAAACTAACTGAAGTACCAAAACACATGCAAACTTGAATATATAAGTATCTGATAGACCAAATTATGTTGTTATAATCACAAACCCATATTTGTAGTTGTGGAGCAAGACAAGATTAATAGAAAAACTAAAATTCTGAAAACCATAAAAGTATAAGTCAATATAAGTATTTTAACATCAATGAAAGCCAATGTGACATGTCGACAACACTCTCCTTCATCAATGACAAACTTCCCACAATCTCCCCCTTTGTGGTGCAAGAGCACCCAGTGAATTTGATGCCTCTTGAAGGCTTTTTGTAATGGTTCTTGATTTAGTGTTTTGTCAAGGTCTCATAAGGTCCTAAAGACCATTTAGAATTAGTTCAAATCATTTTGTAAGACAATTGATGCCATTTAACTCACGTAGACCTATAAAGTCCTAATAGGCTCAAACATGGTCAAACCACTCAAAGTGTGTCTAAAATGAGTGGAAATGATGTAATTAAATTCATATTGTCAATTTTGGCATGTATTAGGGCTAGACATAAAATTTTAAGTCATTTTGACAAGTACCTGGCAAAAAGTTGTAAAAAGGTGTGAAAGTTGCATTGGCAACTTTTGCAACTTTCTGGTGCAAAATGTATTTTTTCAAATCCCAATGGCTACCATTCAAAAATAAGTTGGGGACCATTTGGAATAAGCTAAATAATGCTTATAAGCCCTCTTGAATTTGAGGCAATGGTTCTTGTTAAGATTTGGAAGAAGTTCAACAAAATTTTTCTTTGTTTCTTGCTTTTCTCATGTTTCAAAGAGTTGTATAGACTCGTACAAAGTTGTGGAAAGTGAAAATGTAAGAGTTGATGAATATGAAGAAAAGAATGATGTTGAGTGCAAGTAGGAACTTGAAGATTATAGATGATTCGTATACATGAATGAAGGAGAGCCTAGCAATTTATTTGAACCAGAGAATAAAGCTATCGAGCAACAAAAAGAGTCTACCGAGTTACAACAAGAAGATGTCGATAAATAGGAGGTAACTATCGAGAAATCAGAAGAGGATGAAGAAATACAAAATGAATGTGAAGAACAATAGCAACAAGAAAGGAGACTAGAGCCTACATTAGCATAGTATGTGAGAAGACATCATAAAACAGATAAGATAATTGGAACAAAATAATCAGGAGTCATGAAAAGAAGTAAGTTGAAAAAATAAACATGCTTATTATGTGAATGTTGTTCTCTAAAAGTGTCACTATCAGTTATACGTCCATTAAAGGAAACTCGTAATGAAGGAATTTTCAATTCTAAAGGCATAATAGCATCAACACCATAAACTAAATTACGTGGGGATCTCGTTGCAGTGTGGACACTTGTTCTATAGGCTCATAAAGCATAAGTTAATTGTGTATGCCAATCCTTAGCATGTTTGTTAATAGTCTTTCAAAGAATTTTCTCAATAACTTTGTTTGATGCTTCAGCTTGACCATTAGACTGAGGGTAGTAATGAGTAGAAAATCATTAATGAATATGATATTTTTTGAGAAACTTTGTGACTTCCTTATTCTTTAAAGGAGTACTATTATTTGATATTATTGTTGAAGTGATACCAAATATAGCAATGATATTTTGAAGAATGAAATCACAAATAACATCAGTTGTAGTAAAGTAATTAGTAGCAGTGAGAATGTAAGTACATCCTTGAGAAGAAGGACGTGATATTTTGCCAATATGATCCAAACCCCATATGCTAAAAGGCCATGAAGCTACCTAAGATCAGAGTTCATGCGTAGGAGCATAGATGATATTATTGTGATGTTGACATTGAGGACATTGTTTGACAAAAGAAAAAGAATCTTGTTCGATATTTTGCCAATAATATCCCATATGAAGGAGCTTGTTAACTAGTGACTTTCCACACATAATATGACCCAAGTTCACTAAGTGAAGCACTTTTGTTTTGGTAGGATCTCCAAATCCATGTCATCCTTCATTGAGTTTTGCACCCCAAAATGACTAGGTGAGGTATATAAACAAGGCTAGCTCTCTTATTTTAGATCCATCCCCATCTAATCTCAAGCAAAGAAAGGTGAACTCAAGAAATTAAGAATTCAAGGAGCCTTCAAGCATTGAAGTATTTCTTTCCACCATATTCTTCATTGTGGCAAATTTTAACAACCATCATACAAACATGTCTTTTATGATTTTCTTTTAGATTTTTTCGGCATCTTATGTAGATATGTATCTTTTCCTAAGGCAATGTTCTTTAGTTTTCAAGTGCTTCATGAGGGAGAATTGTGCTTCCATGGCAGTGAGCCTAAAACAAATATAATAATTAGTTATTCATAGAGTGAGTGATTCTCATTGTTGTTTTCTCCATATTGGGGTTTCATTGTAAATCTGGTGTTCATGTTTGTGTGTATTCATTGCATTATCTTTCATTGATGGTTAGTTGGATTAAAGTTAACTTTTAAGGGTCCATATCAAAATAAGTTGAGTTTTTGTGCATGTTGATTCATACCCCCTCTCAGCTTCTAGAGGTGTTCGATACCATAGACTTCAAATAAAAAGTTTTTCTTTTTTTGGATAACTTTTTAGTTTTTATGATTTTTGCACAATAATTATATGACATCAATCAATAGAAAATTATTTTGAAGATGAAAAAATGATAATTCTAGGTTATTTTATGGTGGCCTTACACAAGAGGTTTTCAAAACAGACTTCAGGGTCAATAAAAAATTAATTAAAAAATATTCAAAAAAATGCAAAAATGTATTGATCAATCTTCAATGTCTTAGACATCGTTTTCCAATTTTTTTTTACAAAAATACCTTTATTAAGGTCAAAATATGATCGTCATACATATGCATGGTATGATCCTAAAACATGGTTTTTTTAAAAGTGGGTTTTACATATGCCTACTAAAAAATAAATTCTATCACATGAGTATTTAAATAAATTACATATTTGTAAACTAAACTCAAAACACTACATTTCATATTACTACATTTTTTTGAGATTCAATCTTTAAGTGTCCCAAAATTTTAGATCAATTGAGGACAAACATGAAAATTAGGGAAAACACTTCTAATTTTTACACTTTTTTGGGACTTAATTTGTTATAGGAACGCAAACAGACTTTTATGGTTTTGCGCTACATACAAAGACTCATTTGATGATCAAGACTCACCTCACAATGCAAAAACTGATGAAAGATTTTTTCTTTAGAGAATGAAGAAGATGACAAATTAGAGGTGGAGGCAATAGAGGCAGGAGGATATCTATCATACTAAGCTAGCTTCTCACTCAGGGATGATTTAGTGTATGAGAAGAAACTTATTTGTGTCCCTAAAGAAAAGAGGGGGCTTGGAAACATGTTTGTCCTTCAAGGATCAAGGGGGGAAAGATTCTTATTGGCGTGCTATTTTTTATTTAGGTTTTGTTGATTTATCGAGCACTTGAGGAGACATTAGACCACTCAAAGGATATGTGGACTTTTAGAAGGAAGTTATCACATGTGAGACATTTCATTGGTGATTTGTGTAGTAGAGGAGAGATTGTTTTCACATCACTTGAAGAGGCCTTAGACACACTCAAAGGACATGTGAAATTTTAGGGGAAATGTGTCTCATTGTGCATGGAGGTTAAGAACACTTTTATGGTCTCTCATGTTGTGCAAATGGTTTAAGATTCTATAGTCAAAAGACCCACTGATGTGATTAGTTTGGTGGTTCCTTGGTGAGTGAGGAGGATTAGTGAAAGTTCTTCATCAAACTCTCCATAAGTGTTGGGTTCAAAACCATTGCAGTGTTGCACTCTTGTTCAAGTTAATGTAATAAGTGGAGAATGTTGGTGTAATACAATTATTAGCTTTTAGTTTTTGAAATTATTTTTTTCGTTAATTTTTGTGTTGCATATTTAAAAGGGATCATTTGAAATAATAATACATCATGTTTTTGCTACCACACCTTTATTTCCACACATAAATGATAGGAGGCCTTCTTCTAGTTTAGTGACATAGCAGTTATCAATAACATATAGTGGTAGTGGCAATAATTTAGCGACTGGTCTCCATCAACCCATGAAACTTTCATCATCTCTCAATCAACCAGCCTAACCCATAGATGTGGATCATCCAAGGCACATTAGCATGGCATACTCCTTATATTCGAATCAGGGTTTGACATTGGCTTTCTTATCCAAGGTCATATCTGTTTATAGGGGCACACACCATCCACGATCCATTATACATAGTTCGTGATATGATGTGATAGGTATCACTCCTGGTATAATAGATAGTTCTAGGTCCCCAGATGCACCCCCTTTCTCTAGTTAGGATGAGCCCTTTTGTCTGATTGAGATGAGAATGGAGAAAAGTGATGAACCTACCATTCAGAATGCATAAGTATTTGGGTTGTTCATAGGGAGGAGAACATGAACAAAGTGAAGGTTACAACTATTGCTAATTTATCACTCTAAAACAAAATAATGGTAGTGTTCATGGGGAGCTATAGGGTGCCTAGGAGGGCCCGACAAAGCGTGGTGCTAGTGCAGGTGCTAATGAAAGAAATGCAATAAAAAACCCATGTGCTCATATTTTAACATCTTCAATAACATTTAGCGGACTATTTTCATTAAGTCAAAGATTACTAGAAAAATTACAAAACCTCATCAAACCATGCATCTAGTGCAGCAAGATTTGTTGGGAGCATTTATATGATAACCTTACCACTAGTTATACTAATAAGTAGATTTCTTTAGTTTCTCATAATATTATCTTCAACATCTTCTAATCATAGTGTCAATGGACTTAATACAAAAATGTGTGTACTTTGAGATGTAAAATTCAAGGTTTTTAAGATAATAACATTGTGCATGTAAAACATGTAGGTGATGGAAATAAACATTCTTTGGCTCCTTTGGGTCAATGTTTGTAATTCTACACAAACCCATTTTATTATCAAGCTCTTGAGTCAGTAATGTCAATGTGATTGATGAAGATGTACCTATTGAGGAACAACATAACAAGAATACTGTGCCTTATTTAATAACTTCATAGATAAAATATTAATGCACAACCTAAATCAACTCTACCTACCACATCTCACATGATATTTTCTAATGAACAAAAGATACTATCGATCAATATATCTTTAAATAAAAAGTTACAAACGTATAGTTTACTATATGATCCTAATTTTATAAATTTATAAACTACTAATAAAATTATGATTTAAGAAAACAATAATTAATATTATTCAAACTTACAAGAAATAAGACATAAAATAATGAAAAAGGACAAAAAAAAAAAAAAAAATACCGAACAAATAATTATAAGGTTCCTAGAGACATAATAAAAAGAAACCCAAAAAGTCAAACAGATCAAAAATATAAATAAATAAATTTTAAGTCACCAATTTAATGAAGTTGACCAAAGAAATAGGAAGTTCAAGAAGCTTTCATAGAAGATGACTAATCATCTTCTTCAACCACTCGCAAGTTCCTCTCCTTTTTCATTCACGAGCGTGAACAAATGGTCATTCGAAAACATATTCACAATGAAAATTTAATCATGTTTCACAGATCAATCATGTAGTTCAGAGATAATAATCCCAACTTCAGTGAAAATGATTTCAAAAGAAAAGCTAAAGTCACTCATGCGTACGTAGGGTGCTTTGAAGTCTTCATCATTTTAATCAATGGGTTGTAGAATGAAAACAATTTTCAGATCCACATTTGTCATCTATATTACTTTATATGTATTTCTTTGCTAGACATTTTTGATTAAATCACCACTTTATCTTTTAATGTACTCTATTCTTTAAATATGTTTACGTAGAGCTTAAAGTTCAATTCAAAATGTAATATTTATTAATCACTTGTTGCCATTTTTTGGGTAAGGTTTTAGTCTTATAAACATGGTGCATAAGTATAGAGGTAAAATTATAAATTAATAAAAAAAAATCACAATAGAAATATATATTTCAGAATTTGACTTCTTCAGATGAACATAATCTTGATAATTGAATCCCAAATATTTAGATTCATTATTAACTATTCCCATATCAGTCTTTTATTCTATAATTGTATTAAGTTGACAGATTGGGTCGCTATTTTTATGCTATTTAGCAGCTAACAAACTCATAGTCCACTTGCAAATGGCCGGCATTGTATCCATTACCATTTGTGTCAATCTTGTTGAATTCATTGACGTCTAAGTCAAGACCTCCATTAGAACATTGATCAACTATTCTCACGGTAGTTTGTGCTTGTGTATCTCGGTTTGTCACCTGCATAACAACACCACAAGATTACTCAATAAAATTACATTAAATATAGATTTCTATTCTATAAACTAGATTAATTTTACATATATTTTTTATTATAATTTTAGATCACATTCTCACTTTGTGATTGATCATCAAGCCATTAGAAAGTTCAAAGAATAGAAAGTAATGAAGAACATGATCCCAAACATTGATGCAGAGAACACAATAAAAATCAGAAAAAAATGACAATGTGATTGATCATCAAGACATTAGAAAGTTCAAAGAATAGAAAGTAATGAAGAACATGATCCCAAACATTGATGGCGAAAACACAACTAAAATCAGAAAAAAATGACAATGCGATTGATCATCAAGACATTAGAAAGTTCAAAGAATAGAAAGTAATAAAGAACGTGATCCCAAACATTGATGGAGAAAACACAATAAAAATCAGAAAAAAATGACAATATGATTGATCATCAAGACATTAGAAAGTTCAAAGAATAGAAAGTAATGAAGAACGTGATCCCCAACATTGATGGAGAAAACACAACTAAAATCAGAAAAAAAATGACAACGCGATTGATCATCAAGTCATTAGAAAGTTCAAAGAATAGAAAGTAATAAAGAACGTGATCCCAAACATTGATGCAGAAAACACAATAAAAATCAGAAAAAAATGACAATGTGATTGATCATCAAGACATTAGAAAGTTCAAAGAATAGAAAGTAATAAAGAACATGATCCCAAACATTGATGGCAAAAACGCAACGAAAATCAGGAAAAAATGACAATGCGATTGATCATCAAGTCATTAGAAAGTTCAAAGAATAGAGAGTAATAAAGAATGTGATCCCAAACATTGATGCAGAAAATACAATAAAAATCAGAAAAAAATGACAATGAGATTGATCATCCAGACATTAGAAAGTTCGAAGAATAGAAAATAATGAAGAACATGATCCCAATATTGATACAGAAAACACATTAAAAATCAGAAAAAACAATAAGAATCACAAGACTACTCAACTAAATTATACAACATATGATGAAATGAAATCTGAAAAACAAAAGGAAAAAAGAGCATGCAGAGCAAGGGATTAGTTACCTTTAAACACAGGCCACAGGAGGCTTGGCCAGTTGGGCCAACTGGTCCGCAGAAGGCAGTCCAGCCATATTTCATGCGCCAGTCGAGGGGCTTGTCTGCATCCCACGTGGCACAGTAAACAGATGCCGTGTTCAAATCCCACCCAATATTCTGAGGGTTATAATTATTGTAAGTTGCCCTCACATTGGTTGCTTGTTGAGCACTGGCCTGCAATGCAAACAAACTCAGGCAACCCAATATCACCACCAACATCACTCTACTCTCCATCTTACAATACCCACTAACTTTTCTCTTCAACAACTTAAAACCGTTCTGAAGTTTGAACTGAATAATGATCTTTGGGTAGGAGTATTTATAGATAACTTATGTAGAGAAAACGAGTCCTAAATGTTTTGGCCATTAAAGAGACGTGTTCAAACAAATCACGGGCTCAGTCTTTGCTTCAAGTCTAAGTCTAACCATATCTCTAGACTTGCCTTCTCATTAGAGTACACTTGAAATAAAACCCAGTCAATATTTGATAATCATCGAGAAGCTTCGTTAAAGGCAGGAGAGTCAATATATTTGACAATTGTGCATAGAATTTTGCTTTCAATCTGCTTATGTTGGTCTTTACAATATAATATGTATGGCTATTACTTGTCTTTTGGATATATGATTGAAAAGTTAGGGCTATGTTTTGAGTTTTAAGGAAGCACGGGACTAAACAAAAGCGTGTCAAAGATGGAAACAAAGTAGGAGGGAATGGATAAGTTTGGTAGGGAATGATATATAAATGGTGTGGATAGAAATGTAGGGATTATCTCAGAAATTCTATGTACAAAAAGGTAGAGATGGTCGATAGTTGAAAGAAAGATAAAAAGAGAGAATTGCTTTGTCATGTTTCATTGTTGCTCAAGGAAACAGAACAGTCAATGGGTCGATCTATTAGACTTCGTAAGAGATGAGGACACACAAAATAATTGGTCATCTTTAGACATAAAATGGATAGAATTTTCTTATTTAAATCTTGTGTTTTGCTTCTTTTGAAAGACATTATATCATCCAAAGGGTTGAGTCTAATTAGTGAAAGGATTAGATTTTGATTGTACAATGGATAGGAAAACAAAGGGATGTTTCGGTTCGTTTTTTATTATTAGTTCAATTGGATACACTATTCTTTTCTGTCACATTGTTCTTTGAGGGCTCATTTAGTTGATGGAATTATAGAATGTTGGATTTATGTAATACTGGAATTTGTCAATTCATAAAGTTTTAAATTCGGAGAATGTTTTTTGGAATATGATTGGAACTGTTTGGTTCACCTAGAGAAATATTGCAAAAACGTTTATGAATATATACAAAAATGCAGAGACAAACTGGAAAGAGCCACAAAATGGCAAAAACAACCCTAAAATGAACAATAAAAATCATGATATACTAAAAACGACTAGAAAAAAGTATATACAATCATGTTCTTGGAAAAAACAACCAAAAGAATGATAAAAACAGTCATGAATGGATGCGATCAAAATAACACAATCAGATATGTGGACAAGAGAGGCAAAATATCAACAGACAATTTGTGGACCCAAAAATTTTATAAAATTTGATTTATCAAAAAGTGGAATTGGAATTGGTATTCCAATTCCACCTTTTGAGGTGGAAGATTCATATGCTCATTTTGGGTCAAAATGAGAATTTAGAAAACCCTATTTCATTTTTCATTTTTAGATAATAAACTGTGAATTTGGAAATTCCAGTATTTGAATTTCCCAATTCTAGCTCAATTCCAGCAACCAAATGGGCCCTAAATTTTCCTCCCTTGGGCCTCTCTTTCTCCCCCTCCTCTCAATTCATGTCAAAGATCAAGATCCCCTTCTTCATGGTGATCTAAGACCACTAGGGTAAAGACCAAGATGTAATGTCTACTAATAACTTTAGGGTGCTATCACAAAAGATGAAAATATTCTATCTTGACCATCATGAAATATAAACTAATCTCATGGAATGCTAGAGGGATCTATCTCTCTCATCAAATTTTTGAAGTAAAAGAATTTATAAGAAACAAAGAATTGATATCATATTTCTTCAAGAGTTCAACATAAGTGAGGATTTTTTTCAGGTGTCTATTTATAATATATATTAAATGTTATTTTCTTGTATGATTCTCATATAGATGTTAATCAAGAATCAATTTATTTTGGGCTTGTTATCATGGCTATCCAAGTGCACATTGATAAGTATGACGAACCTTCACATAGTTATATGTGTTTTCTTATCTTTATCAATGAGTAAAGTAGAATAGTCTTGTTTCACTTTCACACAAAATAGTTCTAAAGATATGGTTGAACCTTAAAAGTAGATAACTTTCAAAATCCATACCATAGATTGGATTTTAGATGGATATTTTTCTGCAGCAGAACACTATATTACAATTGATATATATCTATTCTAAAGTTAGTGGAGATGAATTTGAGATTGGTGATATTTTTGTAATCCTTTGGGTGTTCTTGATCTATAGTATACCAACTATTTAATTCATGCTATCAATTGATTCACATCCACTAATTATAAAATGAAGCTAGATATGAAATTCAACAAGTTAAATATATTTTATATCTATAATAATCTTCTTCTTTTACTTTTACCCTCTAGAGCTCATCTCGATGTTGATTACTTCATCACCCATTTTAATCATTCCTCCATTTTCTTTGCTATATTCCAAGATTTTTCATTTCCCTCCTACATCATCTCAACTCCCAATCAAACTAAATATATCACATTTAAAAAGCCTCAACTATGTGGCTACTATTGTAAGTATCTAAAACTCCATTCCTAAGCCATAAAATATTGGCTCTTGTATAGATTCGTAGAGTTGCATGATTTCAAAATGTACATATTTTCTTTATTACTTTTGCAAACAAATGGCATAGAACCATAGAAGAAATTAAATATTCAAGGGAAACTAGCACACGTTTGAAATAACATTTTTCTTAATCCTAGTGATATTATGGTTCAAGACTTGATAGATTCTACAAAAGTACAACTACATAAGCTTGACGTAAAGATAGATGCAAAAATGCTATAATAAGAGTTAGAATTTGATTAATCAAAGAAGGTAATAGAGCATCAAATTATTTCAACTATTTTAATTATACACATAATGGAGAAAAATATGTTCACTTATTGATAATCAAATGGTTCATCTCACATGGACCTATTGATAGAAACATTTCATTTTTAGAAATTGTATGGTTGTACACTCTCAAAGAAGATAGAAATAGAGTCAATGATCTTATACAGATTCTAAAGCATGTGGGTGGCATTTGCATTACTAAATATAGAAAATATAAAAAATCTACTTTTTAACCAAATGCACTTGGTTGAAAAGTTGATTTTTTATATTTTCTATATTTAGTCATGCAAATGCCACCCAAATGCTTTTGAATTTGCGTAAGATCATCAATCCAATTTCTATCTTCTTTGAAAGTGTACAACCATACAATTCTTAAATATTGAAAAAGTAGATTATTTTTATTTTGCATTGAAGAAGATTTGAAGTCAGCACCAACTAGGAACCTTAAACATGGAAAAGTCCACGTTTTAGGTGTGTACATGGCGCTAAATTCAAATATTCTTCAATACCCAATTTTTTTAAGTATTTTCTAGATCTCTTGATTGGTATTTTGAGAACCCTTTAAAGCATTTCTAGCCACCATTTTTTTCTTCCAAAAGAAACATCACATTCAACTTATCAGCTTCATCACTCTATACATAACATCCTTCCAATGCACCACCAAACACAATTGGAAATGTAAATTATCATGTTCAAAATAATAATCAATTGAAACAACTTCATACAAATATTACAAAAAATGTACATAAAGGGAAGCTAACTAGATGCAAGAACTCAAGGGTCATGCGATCTTTATCACGACATGGACTTTCTTATCAAGAAATATCAAACTTAAAAAGTCTTAAACATTACAACAACTAAGCTTAATCCTAATCTATGAAAGAACCTACCAAATGCTTATCTTCCACATCCAACTAATAGTGGGCAAAGATTTATTGGAAGATCATGTGCTCATAATGCTTGATCTCTGAAGAATGGGTATTTTGACAAGTGGTACAAGAGGATTAATTGAGGATGGTAACTCTAAGATCATAGGATGATGGAAGATGGAGACTTGATATGGAAAATAGGGGACGAGTATGGTTTTTTGGGGTAGTAAAAGGTATTTTAAAAGAATTTTTAAAAAGATAAGTCTTGTCTTCATTCATACCTTCAAGTACATTATGAATTTTAAATTGTGAGTTTTGAAAAAGAGGTTGATTGTTTCATGCTTCAAGGCACTATGACTAATTTAAAATGGCTCTAGTTATTCTCCACATAAAATGGAATGGCCTACAAAACACAACTCAACACAACTCAACATGTTTTCATCCATTTTTTTATATTTTTACAACATTGTGGATGCTGATTATGAAAATCAAACTACTAAATTATTTTTGAAAATCTATTATGGTATGTGAAAATATAAGATTTTAAAAAAAATGTGTATGGATGTGCTATTTTGTGTGGAGAACGACCATGTTAATTTAAAATTGAGGAATAGATTCTTTCACCTTATCTTAAGACACCACTTGCAAGTACTTGTTATGACAAGTGGATCTCATGCCCGAGTTTGAATAAATCCAAGGTTAATGATTGATCATACCATGTGCAAACAATTAGAAGGTACTTAATCAATAATAAAATATTAAAGGTGGATTATGGAAAGTGCATAAAATACTAATTAAATGAATATAAATATCTACTTATTATTTTAGAAAGATGGAGGATATGTACTAGGTAAATAATTATTAACCAACAGATAGACCTTAGAAAGATGAGAAAATTATTTTAGATGAAGAGCATGATAATGAAATTAGTGGAAGATATGAACTAAATAATAAAAATATTTTTTGATTAAGATAGTTAAAATTTGACATGATCAATCAAATGTAAATGATCAATTTTAGGCATTGATATCTAGATACTTAAACCCCATTCATAGACTTCTATACACGTTTAAAAAAAATGAATTAAAAATTATTGGAAACAAATGAACTAATATGAATTTTTACATCCTTGATCAAACCATTCTACCTTTCTAGATTTTCATTATCTTCTTTGAGGAGGATGCTAATGTTTCACACATAAATGAACCAACCAATTTGATTAAATTGTCCAATAAAAAGAATGTTCAATTAACTTTTATAAAAATTAATGAATCTATTCATCATCATCTTTACCTAGTCCAATTCATTGCCTTGAACAGATGAGCTTTTAAAAATTGATATTAAAAGATTGACCATATCAAATAATTCATGTAGTACATGACATACTTTGAATTCAATTTTGAAGATAATACAACTTAATGTAAATTAACTAAAATGAAAAGCTAAAATCATCCATGCCTATATAGAATGCTTAAAGTGAACATCATTTCAAGCAATCTGGGTATGAAAACAATGTGCATATCTATACTCATCGACCTAAATACAATATCAATATTTAGATTACTTTATATGAAATAATGTCTCTTTTCTTGAAAGCCAATTAATTAAGTTTTATCTATTAATGTACTCTAATTTATAAAAACATCTATGAGGCCCACTAAGGTTGTAGGTAATATGTGTCAACTAAAATAAAGTGAATATTTTGCCCCCTAAAGTGACGTGTTGAGCAAATCACGGAAGAGTGCTGATTGGATGCCACAAGTCTAACCATGTCACAGGGCTAGACTGTGAATCATTTTTGTGAGCTGTTTGGATCCGAGTTGGAGACTTGGAAGTGTCACGAGTTGTTCTTGTCGAAGGAATGCAGCTTCATTGGATGTATTTGCCTTGTGTAGATTCGTTGCAGTGAAGACTTCCTTGTGTTCGCGGGCCGACTTGATCAATTTGTTGTGCAGCTGGGCCGACGTGAATGGAATTCAAGTCGCCAATGATTCATTTTTGTTCAAATGGGCCGACGGGATTTTATGTCTTGGAGAATGCAATGGTGTAACGGCTACTTGAGTTATTCTTAGCGTGGCGGCATCATTTGCGGAATTAGCAGGCGGCATTGCTTTGTTGCGTTGCATCGTGGATGTAACTAGCCGTTGCAGATCTAGCCGTTGGAGCTGCGGCTTTGTATTTGCTTGGCGATTGCGTTGATTTCGTGGCGTTTCAATTTAGGTGCGGACCTAAATCTGGGACCGCTTCTTCCGAGGTCATTTGGTATAAAGGCGGAGGCCTTGGCTCATTCTTGGCAGATCAAAATCGGGAGTCAATCATCAGAGCAGAGCGAAGTGACTTGCGAAGGTTTTTGGCAGAGGAGCAGTGCAGAGGTGCGACTTCTTTGGCGACGACTTGGAGCAGATTCATTGTATGCTTGTGTTGCAGCCTGGGGTTGCATTGTTTTATTGTATCAGCATTGAGCTAAGTCTGTTTAGCTCAAATGCATAACTTTTAGGGGCAATCTGTGTTTTTCAACATAGACTCCATTTTGTCTTTGTAATTGGGATCAATTGATGAAGAATTCTGGAGGCATCGCCTCGCCATAAATCTGGACTGGAGTGTTGCGTTGCATTATTTCTTGCATCAGTTTCTTTGCGGATTTCATTGTGCACTTGGGATGTTCAGATCTTAAAGCTTTCGTGTTGCGTACTGTGTTAGGCGTAGTCTGGATTCCGTCAAGTTTTATTGCATTGCATTAGACTTGGACGATTTTATGCCAGTGCCGCACGGGTTCCTCCCAAGCCCGTGACAGTTGGTATCAGAGCGGATCGATCGGGGTTGGTATCGATTTCATACCAACTCTGCCGAGTTGGTATCAAAGCAGTTCTGATTCGGAATTGGATTTCGGAGCAGTCTTCTTGCGAGATCTGATTTGTGGGGTGTACCATGGCCGATGCGGATAGTGGATTTGATGCGGAGCAGTCTCAGCCTGTGGAAAGTCGAGCAGTGCGTGGAACTATGAAGCAGAAGGATTGGCTTCAAAACCATGAGGCAAGACTTGAGGCGTTGGAGAATGACAGTCCTGTTGAGCGGTTGCTGGAGATGATGGCAAAACTGACCGAGCAGTATGATGCATTACGGGAAGAGGTCAAGTTTTTGAAAGAGGGACAGGCCCTCCATCATGCAATGTTGCAAGGAGGAAAGATGGGATCAAAGGCTTCAAATCAGATCGGATCTTATGACGGAGATCGTGACGACAAGGCCCTTGACAACTTTCTTTGGGATGTAGATGAGTACCTTTCTGAGGTGACAAACTTGACTGATGCAATGCAGATCAAGAAAGTCACTTCTTGCTTGACTGGAAGTGCTAAGTTATGGTGGCGGACACATTTGGCTGACGAACGGGCTGGAAAGAATGTCAAAGTGATCAAGACGTGGACTGACTTGAAGGGAGCACTTCATGATCAGTTCCATCCTGGGAACTCTGATTGGGTGAACCGAGCATGATTTGATCAGTTGAAGCATACTGGCACAGTCCGGGATTATGTGAAGCAGTTCCGAGTGCTGGACTTGGAATGCGACAAACTGGGTGACTGGGAGAAGTTCTTCCTTTTCATGCGTAACTTACAACCTTGGGCGGCTGAGGAAGTAAGGAGACATCAGGTGCAGTCTTTGGCCGAAGCAATCACCGTGGCAGAAGGATTGCTCGACTACAAGGGTGACGCGGCAATGGGATTTGGGGGAGCCAAGTCTGACAGCGCACCTCACTTTCGTCCGAAGAATGACAAGCGGAATGGCGACAGGAAAGCTAAGAAGCAGAAGTCAGATGAAACTGAGCCTGTGTATGAAGAGAAGGAGAAGAAGAGGAATCGGGATTGTTTTCTCTGTGGCAAGCCCGATCACTTTGCCAGAGAATGTCCTGATCGGATGCGGGTCAATGCAATGCTGTCACAGGAGGAATCGGTGCCACGGATTGGTGCATTGGTGCTGAACAGTTTGTATTTGAGCCCCAGATCTGGATCTGTTCCGAGGGCTTTGGATCGGCCGGAGCTGTGCTTCATTGAGGCAATCTTGGAGGGTTGCAAAATGAAGGCCTTGATTGATTCGGGCGCATCGCATAGCTTTGTATCAGTGGAGCATGCTAGGAGACTTGGGTTGCAGATCGACTGGACTGATGCGACTTGTGTGACAGTTGATGCATCTGCGTTGCGGGTCTGCGGAGCGATTTGCAATGTTTCCTTGGAGCTTGGCGCTTGGCACGGATCTGTCGACTTGGTAGCCTTGGAGATGGATCGGTATGATTTGATTTTGGGTTTAGATTTCTTGAGACAGACTAATGTTGTCTTTGCTCCTTGTTGGGGATGTGTCATGATTTTGGATGCAAGGCAGACGTGTTTTGTTCCTATATTGAGTGGTGCAGATTCAGCAGTGACATCGACTTCATTGAGTTCGATGCAAGATGTCCATTCGCCAAATGATCATGTTGCCGTGGCGGATTCTGAGCAGCATGGGTTGCTCTACATAGATGACTTTGCAGTTCCTGATTTGAGCCAGATCAGTGCAACTTCGACAGTTGGTACTTGTGGACAGATTCAGAATGTTCATGATTTGCGGCGATTTCTGGGCGTGATTAGTTTTTGCAGAAGTTCTTTTGCAAACTATTTCGAAGTCATGCGGCCCCTGTTGGATTGTTTGCATGGAGATTGGGTCTGGGAAGAACAGCAGCAGAATGCAGTGAAGGTGTTGGTTGGGTTCCTTGCCAAAGGGAACTCAATGCAACTTAACTGATCTCTTCAAGGGATCGACCCTCTCGCAGCGTCATTTTGTCTAGGTGCGTTGCAGGCGTCGAGGACGTCGCCTCTTGGTTAAGTGGGGGAGGATGTCACAGGGCTAGACTGTGAATCATTTTTGTGAGCTATTTGGATCCGAGTTGGAGACTTGGAAGTGTCACGAGTTGTTCTTGTCGAAGGAATGCAGCTTCATTGGATGTATTTGCCTTGTGTAGATTCGTTGCAGTGAAGACTTCCTTGTGTTCGCGGGCCGACTTGATCAATTTGTTGTGCAGCTGGGCCGACGTGAATGGAATTCAAGTCGCCAATGATTCATTTTTGTTCAAATGGGCCGACGGGATTTTATGTCTTGGAGAATGCAATGGTGTAACGGCTACTTGAGTTATTCTTAGCGTGGCGGCATCATTTGCGGAATTAGCGGGCGGCATTGCTTTGTTGCGTTGCATCGTGGATGTAACTAGCCGTTGCAGATCTAGCCGTTGGAGCTGCGGCTTTGTATTTGCTTGGCGATTGCGTTGATTCTGTGGCGTTTCAATTTAGGTGCGGACCTAAATCTGGGACCGCTTCTTCCGAGGTCATTTGGTATAAAGGTGGAGGCCTTGGCTCATTCTTGGCAGATCGAAATCGGGAGTCAATCATCAGAGCAGAGCGAAGTGACTTGCGAAGGTTTTCGGCAGAGGAGCAGTGCAGAGGTGCGACTTCTTTGGCGACGACTTGGAGCAGATTCGTTGTATGCTTGTGTTGCAGCCTGGGGTTGCATTGTTTTATTGTATCATCATTGAGCTAAGTCTGTTTAGCTCAAATGCATAACTTTTAGGGGCGATCTGTGTTTTTCAACATAGACTCCATTTTGTCTTTGTAATTGGGATCAATTGATGAAGAATTCTGGAGGCATCGCCTCGCCATAAATCTGGACTGGAGTGTTGCGTTGCATTACTTCTTGCATCAGTTTCTTAGCGGATTTCATTGTGCACTTGGGATGTTCAGATCTTAAAGCTTTCGTGTTGCGTACTGTGTTAGGCGTAGTCTGGATTCCGTCAAGTTTTATTGCATTGCATTAGACTTGGACGATTTTATGCCAGTGCCGCACGGGTTCCTCCCAAGCCCGTGACAAACCATAGCTAATTTGCCATTTGAAATGAAACACGGTCGATATTTGATGATCATCCAGAAGCTTCATTCTTTGGTCAATACATTTGACAATTATGAAATAGAATTTTGTTTTCATGTTGCTCTTTTCTATATGTATGACTCACACTTGTCTTTTTAATACACAATATCACAAATAAAAATATGATTGAAAACATAGTGATAGGGCAATGTTCAGAGTTTTGTGGAAGGTCGATGCTAAACGAAACCGTGTTGAAGAAGGAAACAAATAAAGAGGAGAGGGATACCTTTGGTAAGTAGTGATATATAAATGGCGTGAACAGAAAGCTAGGGATTATCTTAGAAGTGATATATATTATAATTCGATAAGAATAATAAGTTGTAAATAATAATTATTAATTTATTCGAGTTAATATTAGAAGACGATAAGGATAAAATCATATGTCCATTTTTTAATAGTAATATGGGTGAGAAATAATCAAGCCAATCAATAAAACTGTATACAAGAAAATTTGAAAAAGTTGTGCACATCTTACCTTTCTTATGCCCTTCCCTTTTTTCTCTTACCCTTTTGCTCTTATCCACATGTTGATTATCACACCACTCTTTTGGATCCATTCCCTTGTTGAACAACCATAATACTTGGGGGAGAGGGGGGGTGGGGGGCAGAGTGAATTAGTATTCCCTTAAACCCTTGTGATCACTTCATTTTAAAGATTTCCTAATTCTTTTTATCGTTCATATAACAAAAAGAAGCATGCAATTAGATAAACAACTAGATAAACATATCACATGCACAAGAGATTGTACTAGATTTTTATCACGAAGAACCCAAATAGGAAAAACCAAAGATAGGGTAACTCTAAATATAATATAACTAGTCATAAAATATTACAGGTGCTCACTGCAAGACTCATTGTTGGAGGGTTCACTATCCAATAACTAAAGGCTCATTACCCAAAGTAGAATATATAAACTAAATGAACTGTTGCAATTGAATTTGACAATGCACAAATTTAGTTCCTTTGAAGGGCAAAAGATGGACTTAACACGCTTCATTTGCACTTTAGCAATCTGCATCCTTTTTTGTCACATATCACTATATATTCCTTTGCATGTACATCAACACACTTCTACTACTCCAAAAAAGGCACATCAATCATATATATACGAAATCCAACCATATTTGGACAAGTCAGCTAGACATGCTTCTCCAAGTAGTTAGCTATGATAATTCATTACACATTTCATCCAAGGCATGCCATACATTTTGTTTCCATGGATCGGCCAAATTATAACAATTATTGATACCAACCTAAAATCACACACTTCATCCATACCTTATCCTTGTCCCAAGAACATAAGACACAAAATATCCAACAAAAGAAATGCAATCATACTAACAACCTATTTTATTCCAAAGGAGAAAAGAAACTTGTAAACACTTTTTTGGACCAAGTAGAAAACCAACCGAAGTACCAAAACACATGCAAACTTGAATATATAAGCATCTGATAGACCAAATTATGTTGTTATAATCGCAAACCCATATTTTTAGTTGTGGAGCAAGACAAGATTAATAGAAAAACTAAAATTATGAAAACCATAAAAGTATAAGTCAATAGAAGTATTTTAACATCAATGAAAGCCAATGTGACATGTCAACAACACTCTCCTTCATCAATGACAAACTTCCCACAATCTCCCCCTTTGTGGTGCAAGAGCACCTAGTGAATTTGATGCCTCTTGAAGGCTTTTTGTAATGGTTCTTGATTTAGTGTTTTGTCAAGGTCTCATAAGGTCCTAAAGACCATTTAGAATTAGTTCAAATCATTTTGTAAGACAATTGATGTCATTTAACTCATGTAGACCTATAAAGTCCTAATTGGCTCAAACATGGTCAAACCACTCAAAGTGTGTCTAAAATGAGTGGAAATGATGTAATTAAATTCATATTGTCAATTTTGGCATGTATTAGGGCTAGACATAAAATTTTAACTCATTTTGACAAGTACCTGGCAAAACGTTGTAAAAAGGTGTGAAAGTTGCATTGGCAACTTTTGCAACTTTCTAGTGCAAAATGTATTTTTTTCAAATCCCAATGGCTACCATTCAAAAATAAGTTGGGGACCATTTGGAATAAGATAAATAATGCTTATAAGCCCTCTTGAATTTGAGGCAATGGTTGTTGTTAAGATTTGGAAGAAGTTCAACAAGTTTTTTCTTTGTTTATTGCTTTTATCATGTTTCAAAGAGTTGTACAAACTCGTACAAAATTGTGGAAAGTGAAAATGTAAGAGTTGATGAATATAAAGAAAATAATGATGTTGAGTGCAAGCAGGAACTTGAAGATTACAAATGATTCGTATACATGAATGAAGGAGAGCCTAGAAATTTATTTGAACCAGAGAATAAAGCTATCGAGCAACAACAAGAGTCTACTGAGTTACAACAAGAAGATGTCGATAAATAGGAGGTAACTACTGAACAATCAGAAGAGGATGAAGAAATACAAAATGAACCTGAAGAACAATAGCAACAAGAAAGGAGACTAGAGCCTACATTAGCATAGTATGTGAGAAGACATCATAAAACAGATCAGATCATTGGAACAAAATAATCAGGAGTCATGACAAGAAGTAAGTTGAAAAAATAAACATGCTTATTATGTGAATTTGAGCCTAAATCAATGAAAGATTCTTTAGATAATGAAGATTGGATTCAAGCCATGAATGAAGAAATTGAGCAAATAGAGAAGAACAAAACTTGGACACTAGTACCTATAGTACCTAGACCAAAGGACAAAAATGTTATTGGAACCAAGTGGGTGTTCAGAAATAAGCTGAATGAGCATGGAGAAGTCATAAGGAAAGAGGCTAGATTGGTATGCAAAGGGTATGCACAAGAAAAAGGCATTGAATATGGGGAGACATTTTCCTTGGTTGCTAGATTGGAAGGAGTTAGAAATCTACTTACATATGCAGCTTACAAAGGTTTCAAAGTGTATCAAATGGATGTCAAATCTGCATTTATGAATGGACTACTAGAAGAAGAAGTATACATTGAACAACCAGAAGGATTTTTAGATCCAAACAAGAGGAACATGGTTTTTAAGTTACACAAAGCATTGTATGGATTGAAACAAGCCCCTAGCGCATGGTATGAGAGATTGCATAATTACTTGGTAGAAATTGGATTTGCAAGGACAAATGACAACAACAATCAATACATGAAGACTGAAAAAGGTAAAGGGATATTGTTATCTGAAATATTTTTTGATGATATCATATTTGGAGGACAAGATGCACTATGCAAAACATTTGAAAATGAGATGCAAACTGAATTTGAAATGTCTATGTTTGGAGAGATCAAATTATTTATTGGCTTACAAGTTTATCAGATGAAGAAAGGTATCTACATTACTCAATCTAAATATATCAAGGAGATAGTGAAAACCTTTGGCATGGAGGACTCAAGACTAGTAAGTAAACCTATGGTTACTAGACATAAACTATCAAAGAATGATGATACAGATGAAGTGAATCAAACCTTGTACAGTTCAATGATTGGAAAGCTACAATATGTTGTTCAAAATAGACCAGATATTGCTTAGCAGTTGGGATTGTTGCAACATTTTTTGCCAGTCCTAAGGAGAATCACATGATGGCAGTGCAAAGGATATTGAGATATCTAAAAGGAACAAATGATTATGGATTTTATTACAAGAAGAATGATAATTTTAAACTGAAAGTTTATACTGATGTAGATTGGGTAGGAAATGTGGATGATAAAAAGAGTACAAGTGGTGGTGCATTCTTTATAGGAAAGAGATTAGTATCATAGACAAGATATAAATAGAATTGCATTTCTCAATCTACAATAGAAGTTGAACATGTAGCAACAATTAATTGTTCAAACATAGTGTGGATCAAGCATTTGTTAAAATGTATAAAAGAAGAAATCACCGAGCCGGTTGTTATTTTATGTGATAACAAAAGTGCTATCAATATATCAAAGAATCCTATGATGCACACTTATACAAAGCATATTGCTATCAAGTATCATTACTTGAGAAAGCTAGTTCAAGAAAAAGAAGTGAGACTGGAGTATGTAAATACAAAGGAACAATTGGCAGATATATTCACTAAATATTTACCTAAAGATGCTCATGAGTATCTAAGAGGTAAATTAGGGGTCATTCTCGTAACTGAGGCTACCTAAATCAAATAGGAGTGTTGCATCAAATGTACTAATCAGTATATCTAACAAATTGATGCAAGGTGGTCACACTTTAGGAGTTGCCTAAAGTTGTGAAGAGTTAAGTACAAGCTTTTGATTAGTCATAATATAAGATTTTTTTAAAAATGTGTATGGATGTGCTATTTTGTGTGGAGAACGACCATTTTAATTTAAAATTGAGGAATAGATTCTTTCACCTTATCTTAAGACACCACTTGCAAGTACTTGTTATGACAAGTGGATCTCATGGGAGTTTGAATAAATCCAAGGTTAATGATTGATCATACCATGTGCAAATAATTAGAAGGTACTTAATCAATAATAAAATATTAAAGGTGGATTATGGAAAGTGCATAAAATAATAATTAAATGAATATAAATACCTACTTATTATTTTAGAAAGATGGAGGATATGTACTAGGTAAATAATTATTAACCAACCAATAGACCTTAGAAAGATGAGAAAATTATTTTAGATGAAGAGCATGATAATGAAATTAGTGGAAGATATGAACTAAATAATAAAAATATTTTTTGATTAAGATAGTTAAAATTTGACATGATCAATCAAATGTAAATGATCAATTTTAGGCATTGATATCTAGATACTTAAACCCCATTCATAGACTTCTATACACGTTTAAAAAAAATGAATTAAAAATTATTGGAAACAAATGAACTAATATGAATTTTTACATCCTTGATCAAACCATTCTACCTTTCTAGATTTTCATTATCTTCTTTGAGGAGGATGCTAATGTTTCACACATAAATGAACCAACCAATTTGATTAAATTGTCCAATAAAAAGAATGTTCAATTAACTTTTATAAAAATTAATGAATCTATTCATCATCATCTTTACCTAGTCCAATTCATTGCCTTGAACAGATGAGCTTTTAAAAATTGATATTAAAAGATTGATCGTATTTATCAAATAATTCATGTAGTACATGACATACTTTGAATTCAATTTTGAAGATAATACAACTTAATGTAAATTAACTAAAATGAAAAGCTAAAATCATCCATGCCTATATAGAATGCTTAAAGTGAACATCATTTCAAGCAATCTGGCTATGAAAACAGTGTGCATATCTATACTCATCGACCTAAATACAATATCAATATTTAGATTACTTCATATGAAATAGTGTCTCTTTGCTTGAAAGCCAATTAATTAAGTTTTATCTATTAATGTACTCTAATTTATAAAAACATCTATGAGGCCCACTAAGGTTGTAGGTAATATGTGTCAACTAAAATAAAGTGAATATTTTGCCCACTAAAGTGACGTGTTGAGCAAATCATGGAAGAGTGTCGATTGGATGCCACAAGTCTAACCATATCTAATTTGCCATTTGAAATGAAACACGATCGATATTTGATGATCATCCAGAAGCTTCATTCTTTGGTCAATACATTTGACAATTATGAATAGAATTTTATTTTCATGTTCTTAAAGTTGTTCTTTTCTATATGTATGACTCACACTTGTCTTTTTAATACACAATGTCACAAATCAAAATATGATTGAAAACATAGTGATAGGGCAATGTTCAGAGTTTTGTGGAAGGTCGATGCTAAACGAAACTGTGTTAAAGAAGGAAACAAATAAAGAGGAGAGGGATACCTTTGGTAAGTAGTGATATATAAATGGCATGAACAGAAAGCTAGGGATTATCTTAGAAGTGATATATATAAATGGTGTGAACAGAAAGCTAGGGATTATCTTAGAAGTGATATATATTATAATTCGATAAGAATAATAAGTTGTAAATAATAACTATTAATTTATTTGAGCTAATATTAGAAGACGATAAGGATAAAATAATATGTCCATTTTTTAATAGTAATATGGGTGAGAAATAATCAAGCCAATCAATAAAACTATATACAAGAAAATTTGAAAAAGTTGTGCATATCTTACCTTTCTATGCCCTTCCCTTTTTTCCCTTACCCTTTTGCTCTTATCCACATGTTGATTATCGTACCACTCTTTTGGATCCATTCCCTTGTTGAACAACTAGAATACTGGGGGGGAGCGGGGGACGGGGTGAATCAGTATTCTCTTAAACCCTTGTGATCAATTCATTTTAAAGATTTCCTAATTCTTTTTATCATTCATATAACAAAAAGAAGCATGCAATTAGATAAACAACTAGATAAACATATCACATGCACAAGAGATTGTTCTAGATTTTTATCACAAAGAACCCAAATAGGAAAAACCAAAGATAAGGTTAACTCTAAATATAATATAACTAGTCATAAAATATTACAGGTGCTCACTACAAGACTCATTGTTGGAGGGTTCACTATCCAATAAGTAAAGGCTCATTTCCCAAAGTAGAATATATAAACTAAATGAACTATTGCAATTGAATTTGACAAATGCACAAAATTACTTCCTTTGAACGGTAGAAGATGGACTTAACACACTTCATTTTCACTTTAGCAATTTGTATCCATTTTCGTCACATATGATGCAAGGGCATCCAAGGTTAAGGTAGGGGCATTCTGTGTCCTCGGTGAAACTGCATGAAGTGTTTGTATTTTTGCCGGTGTTACTCGGTTGCAGCCTTGACCGCTAGTCTCGGTCATTGAAGGAAGCTCGGTCATTGAAGGAGCTTGGTAGTCTCTGGCACTCAGTGGAAGTGTTACTCGGTCATGCCTGCGGTGCTCGGTCGACACTGGTGTTCGGCGATGCCTGACTTGCTTGGTTAATTCACTGTCGCTCGGTAGTTCTGGTTTATCGACTAGAGTTCTATGTGATTTGTTGAGCTGACTTGGTGCATTTATTGTTGGTGAATCAGTATTCCCTTAAACCCTTGTGATCAATTCATTTTAAAGATTTCCTAATTCTTTTTATCATTCATATAACAAAAAGAATCATGCAATTAGATAAACAACTAGATAAACATATCACATGCACAAGAGACTGTACTAGATTTTTATCATGAAGAACCCAAATAGGAAAAACCAAAGATAAGGTTAACTCTAAATATACTATAAGTAGTCATAAAATATTACAGGTGCTCACTGCAAGACTCATTGTTGGAGGATTCACTATCCAATAAGTAAAGGCTCATTGCCCAAAGTAGAATATATAAACTAAATGAACTGTTGCAATTGAATTTGACAAATGCACAAAATTAGTTCCTTTGAAGGGTAGAAGATGGACTTAACACACTTCATTTGCACTTTAGAAATATGTATCCTTTTTCGTCACATATGATGCAAGGGCATCCAAGGTTAAGGCAGGGGCATTCTATGTCCTTTGTGAAACTGCATGAAGTGTTTGTATTTTGGCCGGTGTTACTCGGTTGCAGCCTTGACCGATGGTCTCGGTCATTGAAGGAAGCTTGGTCACTGAAGGATCTCGGTAGTCTTTGGCGCTCGGTGAAAGTGTTACTCGGTCATGCCTGCGGTGCTCAGTTGAAATTGGTGCTCGATGATGCCTGGCTTGCTCAGTTAATTCAGTGTCGCTCGGTAGTTCTGGTTTACCGATTGGAGTGTTGTGTGATTTGTTGAGCCGATTTGGTGCATTTATTGTTGGTAGCTATTGTTATAGGCCGACATGCTAAATTAAATGTTTGTATACATTTGTAAGCTGACTTGTATGGCATTTAATTATTTATTTGGGAGAGTTAAGGGTTTCATCTTGCCGACTTGTGGCTGATGACTAGTATTTAAGGAGTGTTTGGGTAGATGTTTAAGGCAGAACTTGGTAGATCATGAAGGAGCAGAGAAGTTCATGACTTGGAAACTTAGTGAGTCAGATCTGAGGTTTTAAAGCTAAAGTTGGCGAAGTTGTGGAAAAGTTCTTGATGATCTTGCAGATCAAATTGATATCTGATAGTTGTTTGTAGTAGAGCTAGGGGTTTGCATACTTGGAGACAAGGAGATTGCTTGGAGGATTGCGAGCTCAAGTTTAGATCTGCCTTAGGGTTTCCACCAACTTCCGATTGTCTTCAGAGCTGAACTAGCTGAGATTGTATTGGATCTTGTCAGATCTTGCAGAATTATTTTCTGATTGTAATTGGCCCTAACCTGGAAGGCCTTACAGCCAAGCATGTTAATGAAAATCGGTGTTAAACAGTTACTTTGTGTTGTATTGTTGAGTATTCCGCTGTGTAATTCTATTGGCTACAAGGTTTGGACTATCCTTAATTGGATCCACCATCCTTGACTGCATCAAGTGGTATAGCTAGCATGAAGGAAGATTTGACCTAGCCAAATAAAGGTCTAATTCTGTAGACTATTGGTCAGACAAATCTTCATTGTCTTCTAATTTTCTTCTTTATATACTAGCATTTAAATGGAACATTAAGCATAGTAATAATATGCTTAATCTATTAGTAATTATTTGCATTTAATCTGCCAATTACTAATAGTTTTATACTTTTAATTCTTTACAAACAGTCACTACCAAGCAATAAACTTTTAATTCTTTACAATACATCATTGCTTTGTCAAATAGTTGGCAAGCAATGATGTATTCAATATTTCTAAAGTGCTTCCAAAGGCTTAAACTCACCAAGACTCTTCACCAATACACCCCCCATCCCACCATCCACACCCATCCACTCATGTCAAGATCTTGTCCAAAATCATGTTGAATCCAAGCAAATGTAAGTCAATAACACCAAATATATCACTTAAACTCACCAAGACTCTTCACAAGACTTCTAACTAATATATTTGGTGTTATTGACTTACATTTGCTTGGATTCAAGGACTTTAGAATATACTCCAAAAGTGATTATGTAACAAAGGAAGTGAGAGGGAAGGATCTTGATTTAGGTCAATGGATATTTCAACATGATTTTGGACAATATCTTGACATGAGTGGATGGGTGTGGATGGTGGGATGGGGGGTGTATTGGTGCAGGGCACCTAGGCCATTCAGTTTTTCTTTGGGACTTGAGTTCTATATTTTGTTTTTCTTTGTAATAAAGGATGTCTTCTAAATTCCTAGACCATCCTATGGTTTGGTTTTAGTCCTTCTTGTGTTGAGCTGTGTATGGTCGAAGAAGACAATGTAATGAACTACCAAACAATAAAATTTTAATTCTTTACAAAAAGTCGCTTCTCTGCTCATGAAGACACAGTCTGATGTTTATATTATTTAACTCTCTATTCAATGCAACATTGATAGGAAAAGCATTCATTGATTGGTATTATAAGTTTTGATCATTAGATGTACTGATTATATTATTTTGAAGTCTTTAAATCAAATAATTTCAGTCCTTTTATTGATTGTTCTTGTACAGTGCTTGGCGTGTAAACAATCTTTGTTGGAAGATGTGGCCCTATCTCACATTTTCACCATTGGGATTCAATGCCACTGTGTGAAAGGTGAGTTAAGGAAATGCTTTATAAGAGTTTAAAAGCTCAGAGTTGGGAAGGTTAGTTTTCTTTTTGAACAATGATGCCCTAGATTGAATATTTCATATGGATTCAACCAAACAAGATGAAACTCGACTGTAGTAGCAAACAAAAACCATGTGGGATCAAGTTGTTGGATGAATTGGGCCCTTAGAGTTCATGGGATTTCCATATATTAACAAAAACTTAAGACTGTTACAATCAGATAGACTGCTAGCACAAAGGAAGATTTGACCTAGCCAAATAAAGGTCTAATTTTGTAGACTATTGGTCAGACAAATCTTCATTGTCTTCTTTATATACTAGCATTTAAATGGAACATTAAGCATAGTAATAATATGCTTAATCTATTAGTAATTATTTGCATTTAATCTACCAATTAATAATAGTTTTGTACTACACATGCAACGTATTGTCAGTTTGAAGATAGTATGTGCCATGTGTGATGGTTAAGTAATGGGAAAGTTATGATGATTTAATTGTAGAACTATTGGTCCCTTGAAATGTTAAAAAAAAAATTCTCAAAAGATGCACTCTCATGGAATACGATGACTTTAGGTTATGCACAAAATGGATCTATCTTCTATCACTATGCTCTTATCCTATGTCAAAATGGGAGATTTATGACACGGTATAGATTTGTGGGATCACTTGAGTGATCCAAGGATTTATGTAAGGTTCAAGTACCTATAGGTATATCTAAGTTTGTTATATGGCCATTGATGCCATTATTATCATGTAATTGTACTTGAAAGTTCAAAGATGCCAAAAAGATGTAAAATTCCATTTTTATGCAATTATGGCCTAAAGGGCTAAATGAGGGTTTAGTAGAGGTTTAGGTAGTTTAGGGGATTAGGATAGGAACCAAAAACCTTTTGAAAGGTTAAAGATGATGCAAGAAAGATTAAAGTGGTCAAAGTTGACAACTAGTTGTCAACTAGACAACAATGCAAATGAATAACTAACTATAAGAGTCATATAACTAATTGTGCAGGTTAAGAATATGTTGAAAATCAGTTTGTAAGGGGATTTTGGTCAGTTTTGTATGTGAGTTTTATGTTTGAGGAGTCTTAGAAGTTGTGGGGAGGTATGTATGGTCGAAGAAGATAATGTAATGAACTACCAAGCAATACTGTTGGCAAAATGGCTAGCGCTCCCCTTGGGATTTGTGACATGGCTTAACC